>CM056449.1:18850090-19450090 GCA_029783895.1 Triplophysa bombifrons
TCTTCTGGGCCCGCCCCCTGTTGATAAAATAAACAGTTTGCTCGTGCGTTGGAGTCGACACATTGGCTTTGAGCAGGTATTTCATGGAGCACTTGCGTCAGGAATTCCGTGAGACCTCAGCAAAGGCTGCCATTCTTCACCCTGCAGATCTAGTCACTCAGTCCTGGTAGCGCAACTGTGCCGGAGGCATGTTGGTTAGCCGTGATCGTATAGTGGTTAGTACTCTGCGTTGTGGTCGCAGCAACCCCGGTTCGAATCCGGGTCACAGCAGGGGACCACTTCTTATTGAAGTCCTGCCTTTCCCTTTTTGACATCGTCCTCTTTGCAGCACGACCGAAACCCAGAGGGCCTGGAACCCGTTGTAGTCGTGGCCGAGTGGTTAAGGCGATGGACTAGAAATCCATTGGGGTCTCCCCGCGCAGGTTCGAACCCTGCCGACTACGGCTGCTTTAGAGAGAGAAGAAGATCAAGCCTTTATAGACTACCACGTTTTTCTTTAAGAGCGACTCTGCAACAGATGGCACGTGTTCTTGATATAACACAAATTGACCGGTACAGGAGTGCTCGATGGGTTGTCGATGCAACTAGGTATATAACAATGTAGTATACACTTAATGTAAAACAATGTGTACATACTTTATAGCCTTTTATGTGATTTTAACAAATGTTTAGGAGCGACTCTGCAACAGATGGCATGCAATCTTGATATAACACAAATTGACCGGTACAGGAGTGCTCGATGGGTTGTCGATGCAACAAGGTATATAACAATGTAGTAAACACTTAATGTTAAACAATGTGTACATACTTTATAGCCTCTTATGTGATTTTACAATTTTTTTCTTTTCAGGGACCTTAAAGAAAAGCACTTCCAGATAAAAGACCAAAGATGAGCTGTCAGGGCAGTGTTTAAAACACGTCTGACTTTCACTTAGCTTTCAGCTCCCAGAGCCGTTACCCGGTTCAAGTGTATTTGATGAACTGCAATCAACAGATGGCATCGCCTCCAGATATAGGACTGAACACCCCTGCATCAGAAAGGTGCACTGAACCCTAAGCAGACAGAACCCTGTAAGCTCTTGACTGTCTTTTAAATGTCGCAGCAGGCCTAGAATGGTGGAAACCGGCGGCACAACGTAGCTGTTTCAGGTAGCGTGGCCGAGCGGTCTAAGGCGCTGGATTTAGGCTCCAGTCTCTTCGGAGGCGTGGGTTCAAATCCCACCGCTGCCAGGGGGTCTTTGCTCCGCTTGGAGCGTTGTGAGTCTAGTTTTCCTCTTACCTCCAGAGCCACATTAGATGGTTAAGTTGTGTTTGATGAGGGATGAACCTGCACTCACCTGTTGTAATCAACACCCCCTCACCCGAGGGCGTATACTTAGAACATGTCGCTGTGCCTCAAGAGCCCGGATAGCTCAGTCGGTAGAGCATCAGACTTTTAATCTGAGGGTCCAGGGTTCAAGTCCCTGTTCGGGTGATGAGTTTTCACTTTGTTAGTCACCTTTACCTTGTGAGCTCTTCTGGGCCCGCCCCCTGTTGATAAAATAAACAGTTTGCTCGTGCGTTGGAGTCGACACATTGGCTTTGAGCAGGTATTTCATGGAGCACTTGCGTTAGGAATTCCGTGAGACCTCAGCAAAGGCTGCCATTCTTCACCCTGCAGATCTAGTCACTCAGTTCTGGTAGCGCAACTGTGCCGGAGGCATGTTGGTTAGCCGTGATTGTATAGTGGTTAGTACTCTGCGTTGTGGTCGCAGCAACCCCGGTTCGAATCCGGGTCACGGCAGGGGACCACTTCTTATTGAAGTCCTGCCTTTCCCTTTTTGACATCGTCCTCTTTGCAGCACGACCGAAACCCAGAGGGCCTGGAACCCGTTGTAGTCGTGGCCGAGTGGTTAAGGCGATGGACTAGAAATCCATTGGGGTCTCCCCGCGCAGGTTCAAACCCTGCCGACTATGGCTGCTTTAGAGAGAGAAGAAGATCAAGCCTTTATAGACTACCACGTTTTTCTTTAAGAGCGACTCTGCAACAGATGGCACGTGTTCTTGATATAACACAAATTGACCGGTACAGGAGTGCTCGATGGGTTGTCGATGCAACTAGGTATATAACAATGTAGTATACACTTAATGTAAAACAATGTGTACATACTTTATAGCCTTTAATGTGATTTTAACAAATGTTTAGGAGCGACTCTGCAACAGATGGCATGCGTTCTTGATATAACACAAATTGACCGGTACAGGAGTGCTCGATGGGTTGTCGATGCAACAAGGTATATAACAATGTAGTAAACACTTAATGTTAAACAATGTGTACATACTTTATAGCCTCTTATGTGATTTTACAATTTTTTTCTTTTCAGGGACCTTAAAGAAAAGCACTGCCAGATAAAAGACCAAAGATGAGCTGTCAGGGCAGTGTTTAAAACACGTCTGACTTTCACTTACCTTTCAGCTCCCAGAGCCGTTACCCGGTTCAAGTGTATTTGATGAACTGCAATCAACAGATGGCATCGCCTCCAGATATAGGACTGAACACCTCGCATCAGAAAGGTGCACTGAACCCTAAGCAGACAGAACCCTGTAAGCTCTTGACTGTCTTTTAAATGTCGCAGCAGGCCTAGAATGGTGGAAACCGGCGGCACAATGTAGCTTTTTCAAGTAGCGTGGCCGAGCGTTCTAAGGCGCTGGATTTAGGCTCCAGTCTCTTCGGAGGCGTGGGTTCAAATCCCACCGCTGCCAGGGGGTCTTTGGAGCATTGTGAGTCTAGTTTTCCTCTTACCTCCAGAGCCACATCAGATGGTTAAGTTGTGTTTGATGAGGGATGAACCTGCACTCACCTGTTGTAATCAACACCCCCTCACCCGAGGGCGTATACTTAGAACATGTCGCTGTGCCTCAAGAGCCCAAATAGCTCAGTCGGTAGAGCATCAGACTTTTAATCTGAGGGTCCAGGGTTCAAGTCCCTGTTCGGGTGATGAGTTTTCACTTTGTTAGTCACCTTTACCTTGTGAGCTCTTCTGGGCCCGCCCCCTGTTGATAAAATAAACAGTTTGCTCGTGCGTTGGAGTCAACACATTGGCTTTGAGCAGGTATTTCATGGAGCACTTGCGTCAGGAATTCCGTGAGACCTCAGCATTCTTCACCCTGCAGATTCTTCAAGGCTGCCATTCTTCACCCTGCAGATCTAGTCACTCAGTCCTGGTAGCGCAACTGTGCCGGAGGCATGTTGGTTAGCCGTAATCGTATAGTGGTTAGTACTCTGCGTTGTGGTCGCAGCAACCCCGGTTCGAATCCGGGTCACGGCAGGGGACCACTTCTTATTGAAGTCCTGCCTTTCCCTTTTTGACATCGTCCTCTTTGCAGCACGACCGAAACCCAGAGGGCCTGGAACCCGTTGTAGTCGTGGCCGAGTGGTTAAGGCGATGGACCAGAAATCCATTGGGGTCTCCCCGCGTAGGTTAAAACCCTGCCGACTACGGCTGCTTTAGAGAGAGAAGAAGATCAAGCCTTTATAGACTACCACGTTTTTCTTTAAGAGCGACTCTGCAACAGATGGCACGTGTTCTTGATATAACACAAATTGACCGGTACAGGAGTGCTCGATGGGTTGTCGATGCAACTAGGTATATAACAATGTAGTGTACACTTAATGTAAAAAATGTGTACATACTTTATAGCCTTTTATGTGATTTTAACAAATGTTTAGGAGCGACTCTGCAACAGATGGCATGCGTTCTTGATATAACACAAATTGACCGGTACAGGAGTGCTCGATGGGTTGTCGATGCAACAAGGTATATAACAATGTAGTAAACACTTAATGTTAAACAATGTGTACATACTTTATAGCCTCTTATGTGATTTTACAAATTTTTTCTTTTCAGGGACCTTAAAGAAAAGCACTGCCAGATAAAAGACCAAAGATGAGCTGTCAGGGCAGTGTTTAAAACACGTCTGACTTTCACTTACCTTTCAGCTCCCAGAGCCGTTACCCGGTTCAAGTGTATTTGATGAACTGCAATCAACAGATGGCATCGCCTCCAGATATAGGACTGAACACCCCTGCATCAGAAAGGTGCACTGAACCCTAAGCAGACAGAACCCTGTAAGCTCTTGACTGTCTTTTAAATGTCGCAGCAGGCCTAGAATGGTGGAAACCGGCGGCACAACGTAGCTGTTTCAGGTAGCGTGGCCGAGCGGTCTAAGGCGCTGGATTTAGGCTCCAGTCTCTTCGGAGGCGTGGGTTCAAATCCCACCGCTGCCAGGGGGTCTTTGCTCCGCTTGGAGCGTTGTGAGTCTAGTTTTCCTCTTACCTCCAGAGCCACATTAGATGGTTAAGTTGTGTTTGATGAGGGATGAACCTGCACTCACCTGTTGTAATCAACACCCCCTCACCCGAGGGCGTATACTTAGAACATGTCGCTGTGCCTCAAGAGCCCGGATAGCTCAGTCGGTAGAGCATCAGACTTTTAATCTGAGGGTCCAGGGTTCAAGTCCCTGTTCGGGTGATGAGTTTTCACTTTGTTAGTCACCTTTACCTTGTGAGCTCTTCTGGGCCCGCCCCCTGTTGATAAAATAAACAGTTTGCTCGTGCGTTGGAGTCGACACATTGGCTTTGAGCAGGTATTTCATGGAGCACTTGCGTTAGGAATTCCGTGAGACCTCAGCAAAGGCTGCCATTCTTCACCCTGCAGATCTAGTCACTCAGTTCTGGTAGCGCAACTGTGCCGGAGGCATGTTGGTTAGCCGTGATTGTATAGTGGTTAGTACTCTGCGTTGTGGTCGCAGCAACCCCGGTTCGAATCCGGGTCACGGCAGGGGACCACTTCTTATTGAAGTCCTGCCTTTCCCTTTTTGACATCGTCCTCTTTGCAGCACGACCGAAACCCAGAGGGCCTGGAACCCGTTGTAGTCGTGGCCGAGTGGTTAAGGCGATGGACTAGAAATCCATTGGGGTCTCCCCGCGCAGGTTCAAACCCTGCCGACTATGGCTGCTTTAGAGAGAGAAGAAGATCAAGCCTTTATAGACTACCACGTTTTTCTTTAAGAGCGACTCTGCAACAGATGGCACGTGTTCTTGATATAACACAAATTGACCGGTACAGGAGTGCTCGATGGGTTGTCGATGCAACTAGGTATATAACAATGTAGTATACACTTAATGTAAAACAATGTGTACATACTTTATAGCCTTTAATGTGATTTTAACAAATGTTTAGGAGCGACTCTGCAACAGATGGCATGCGTTCTTGATATAACACAAATTGACCGGTACAGGAGTGCTCGATGGGTTGTCGATGCAACAAGGTATATAACAATGTAGTAAACACTTAATGTTAAACAATGTGTACATACTTTATAGCCTCTTATGTGATTTTACAATTTTTTTCTTTTCAGGGACCTTAAAGAAAAGCACTGCCAGATAAAAGACCAAAGATGAGCTGTCAGGGCAGTGTTTAAAACACGTCTGACTTTCACTTACCTTTCAGCTCCCAGAGCCGTTACCCGGTTCAAGTGTATTTGATGAACTGCAATCAACAGATGGCATCGCCTCCAGATATAGGACTGAACACCTCGCATCAGAAAGGTGCACTGAACCCTAAGCAGACAGAACCCTGTAAGCTCTTGACTGTCTTTTAAATGTCGCAGCAGGCCTAGAATGGTGGAAACCGGCGGCACAATGTAGCTTTTTCAGGTAGCGTGGCCGAGCGTTCTAAGGCGCTGGATTTAGGCTCCAGTCTCTTCGGAGGCGTGGGTTCAAATCCCACCGCTGCCAGGGGGTCTTTGGAGCATTGTGAGTCTAGTTTTCCTCTTACCTCCAGAGCCACATCAGATGGTTAAGTTGTGTTTGATGAGGGATGAACCTGCACTCACCTGTTGTAATCAACACCCCCTCACCCGAGGGCGTATACTTAGAACATGTCGCTGTGCCTCAAGAGCCCAAATAGCTCAGTCGGTAGAGCATCAGACTTTTAATCTGAGGGTCCAGGGTTCAAGTCCCTGTTCGGGTGATGAGTTTTCACTTTGTTAGTCACCTTTACCTTGTGAGCTCTTCTGGGCCCGCCCCCTGTTGATAAAATAAACAGTTTGCTCGTGCGTTGGAGTCAACACATTGGCTTTGAGCAGGTATTTCATGGAGCACTTGCGTCAGGAATTCCGTGAGACCTCAGCATTCTTCACCCTGCAGATTCTTCAAGGCTGCCATTCTTCACCCTGCAGATCTAGTCACTCAGTCCTGGTAGCGCAACTGTGCCGGAGGCATGTTGGTTAGCCGTAATCGTATAGTGGTTAGTACTCTGCGTTGTGGTCGCAGCAACCCCGGTTCGAATCCGGGTCACGGCAGGGGACCACTTCTTATTGAAGTCCTGCCTTTCCCTTTTTGACATCGTCCTCTTTGCAGCACGACCGAAACCCAGAGGGCCTGGAACCCGTTGTAGTCGTGGCCGAGTGGTTAAGGCGATGGACCAGAAATCCATTGGGGTCTCCCCGCGTAGGTTAAAACCCTGCCGACTACGGCTGCTTTAGAGAGAGAAGAAGATCAAGCCTTTATAGACTACCACGTTTTTCTTTAAGAGCGACTCTGCAACAGATGGCACGTGTTCTTGATATAACACAAATTGACCGGTACAGGAGTGCTCGATGGGTTGTCGATGCAACTAGGTATATAACAATGTAGTGTACACTTAATGTAAAAAATGTGTACATACTTTATAGCCTTTTATGTGATTTTAACAAATGTTTAGGAGCGACTCTGCAACAGATGGCATGCGTTCTTGATATAACACAAATTGACCGGTACAGGAGTGCTCGATGGGTTGTCGATGCAACAAGGTATATAACAATGTAGTAAACACTTAATGTTAAACAATGTGTACATACTTTATAGCCTCTTATGTGATTTTACAATTTTTTTCTTTTCAGGGACCTTAAAGAAAAGCACTGCCAGATAAAAGACCAAAGATGAGCTGTCAGGGCAGTGTTTAAAACACGTCTGACTTTCACTTACCTTTCAGCTCCCAGAGCCGTTACCCGGTTCAAGTGTATTTGATGAACTGCAATCAACAGATGGCATCGCCTCCAGATATAGGACTGAACACCCCTGCATCAGAAAGGTGCACTGAACCCTAAGCAGACAGAACCCTGTAAGCTCTTGACTGTCTTTTAAATGTCGCAGCAGGCCTAGAATGGTGGAAACCGGCGGCACAACGTAGCTGTTTCAGGTAGCGTGGCCGAGCGGTCTAAGGCGCTGGATTTAGGCTCCAGTCTCTTCGGAGGCGTGGGTTCAAATCCCACCGCTGCCAGGGGGTCTTTGCTCCGCTTGGAGCGTTGTGAGTCTAGTTTTCCTCTTACCTCCAGAGCCACATTAGATGGTTAAGTTGTGTTTGATGAGGGATGAACCTGCACTCACCTGTTGTAATCAACACCCCCTCACCCGAGGGCGTATACTTAGAACATGTCGCTGTGCCTCAAGAGCCCGGATAGCTCAGTCGGTAGAGCATCAGACTTTTAATCTGAGGGTCCAGGGTTCAAGTCCCTGTTCGGGTGATGAGTTTTCACTTTGTTAGTCACCTTTACCTTGTGAGCTCTTCTGGGCCCGCCCCCTGTTGATAAAATAAACAGTTTGCTCGTGCGTTGGAGTCGACACATTGGCTTTGAGCAGGTATTTCATGGAGCACTTGCGTTAGGAATTCCGTGAGACCTCAGCAAAGGCTGCCATTCTTCACCCTGCAGATCTAGTCACTCAGTTCTGGTAGCGCAACTGTGCCGGAGGCATGTTGGTTAGCCGTGATTGTATAGTGGTTAGTACTCTGCGTTGTGGTCGCAGCAACCCCGGTTCGAATCCGGGTCACGGCAGGGGACCACTTCTTATTGAAGTCCTGCCTTTCCCTTTTTGACATCGTCCTCTTTGCAGCACGACCGAAACCCAGAGGGCCTGGAACCCGTTGTAGTCGTGGCCGAGTGGTTAAGGCGATGGACTAGAAATCCATTGGGGTCTCCCCGCGCAGGTTCAAACCCTGCCGACTATGGCTGCTTTAGAGAGAGAAGAAGATCAAGCCTTTATAGACTACCACGTTTTTCTTTAAGAGCGACTCTGCAACAGATGGCACGTGTTCTTGATATAACACAAATTGACCGGTACAGGAGTGCTCGATGGGTTGTCGATGCAACTAGGTATATAACAATGTAGTATACACTTAATGTAAAACAATGTGTACATACTTTATAGCCTTTAATGTGATTTTAACAAATGTTTAGGAGCGACTCTGCAACAGATGGCATGCGTTCTTGATATAACACAAATTGACCGGTACAGGAGTGCTCGATGGGTTGTCGATGCAACAAGGTATATAACAATGTAGTAAACACTTAATGTTAAACAATGTGTACATACTTTATAGCCTCTTATGTGATTTTACAATTTTTTTCTTTTCAGGGACCTTAAAGAAAAGCACTGCCAGATAAAAGACCAAAGATGAGCTGTCAGGGCAGTGTTTAAAACACGTCTGACTTTCACTTACCTTTCAGCTCCCAGAGCCGTTACCCGGTTCAAGTGTATTTGATGAACTGCAATCAACAGATGGCATCGCCTCCAGATATAGGACTGAACACCTCGCATCAGAAAGGTGCACTGAACCCTAAGCAGACAGAACCCTGTAAGCTCTTGACTGTCTTTTAAATGTCGCAGCAGGCCTAGAATGGTGGAAACCGGCGGCACAATGTAGCTTTTTCAGGTAGCGTGGCCGAGCGTTCTAAGGCGCTGGATTTAGGCTCCAGTCTCTTCGGAGGCGTGGGTTCAAATCCCACCGCTGCCAGGGGGTCTTTGGAGCGTTGTGAGTCTAGTTTTCCTCTTACCTCCAGAGCCACATTAGATGGTTAAGTTGTGTTTGATGAGGGATGAACCTGCACTCACCTGTTGTAATCAACACCCCCTCACCCGAGGGCGTATACTTAGAACATGTCGCTGTGCCTCAAGAGCCCGGATAGCTCAGTCGGTAGAGCATCAGACTTTTAATCTGAGGGTCCAGGGTTCAAGTCCCTGTTCGGGCGATGAGTTTTCACTTTGTTAGTCACCTTTACCTTGTGAGCTCTTCTGGGCCCGCCCCCTGTTGATAAAATAAACAGTTTGCTCGTGCGTTGGAGTCAACACATTGGCTTTGAGCAGGTATTTCATGGAGCACTTGCGTCAGGAATTCCGTGAGACCTCAGCATTCTTCACCCTGCAGATTCTTCAAGGCTGCCATTCTTCACCCTGCAGATCTAGTCACTCAGTCCTGGTAGCGCAACTGTGCCGGAGGCATGTTGGTTAGCCGTGATCGTATAGTGGTTAGTGTTCTGCGTTGTGGTCGCAGCAACCCCGGTTCGAATCCGGGTCACGGCAGGGGACCACTTCTTATTGAAGTCCTGCCTTTCCCTTTTTGACATCGTCCTCTTTGCAGCACGACCGAAACCCAGAGGGCCTGGAACCCGTTGTAGTCGTGGCCGAGTGGTTAAGGCGATGGACTAGAAATCCATTGGGGTCTCCCCGCGCAGGTTCAAACCCTGCCGACTACGGCTGCTTTAGAGAGAGAAGAAGATCAAGCCTTTATAGACTACCACGTTTTTCTTTAAGAGCGACTCTGCAACAGATGGCACGTGTTCTTGATATAACACAAATTGACCGGTACAGGAGTGCTCGATGGGTTGTCGATGCAACTAGGTATATAACAATGTAGTATACACTTAATGTAAAAAATGTGTACATACTTTATAGCCTTTTATGTGATTTTAACAAATGTTTAGGAGCGACTCTGCAACAGATGGCATGCGTTCTTGATATAACACAAATTGACCGGTACAGGAGTGCTCGATGGGTTGTCGATGCAACAAGGTATATAACAATGTAGTAAACACTTAATGTTAAACAATGTGTACATACTTTATAGCCTCTTATGTGATTTTACAATTTTTTTCTTTTCAGGGACCTTAAAGAAAAGCACTGCCAGATAAAAGACCAAAGATGAGCTGTCAGGGCAGTGTTTAAAACACGTCTGACTTTCACTTACCTTTCAGCTCCCAGTGCCGTTACCCGGTTCAAGTGTATTTGATGAACTGCAATCAACAGATGGCATCGCCTCCAGATATAGGACTGAACACCCCTGCATCAGAAAGGTGCACTGAACCCTAAGCAGACAGAACCCTGTAAGCTCTTGACTGTCTTTTAAATGTCGCAGCAGGCCTAGAATGGTGGAAACCGGCGGCACAACATAGCTTTTTCAGGTAGCGTGGCCGAGCGGTCTAAGGTGCTGGATTTAGGCTCCAGTCTCTTCGGAGGCGTGGGTTCAAATCCCACCGCTGCCAGGGGGTCTTTGCTCCGCTTGGAGCGTTGTGAGTCTAGATTTCCTCTTACCTCCAGAGCCACATTAGATGGTTAAGTTGTGTTTGATGAGGGATGAACCTGAACTCACCTGTTGTAATCAACACCCCCTCACCCGAGGGCGTATACTTAGAACATGTCGCTGTGCCTCAAGAGCCCGGATAGCTCAGTCGGTAGAGCATCAGACTTTTAATCTGAGGGTCCAGGGTTCAAGTCCCTGTTCGGGCGATGAGTTTCCACTTTGTTAGTCACCTTTACCTTGTGAGCTCTTCTGGGCCCGCCCCCTGTTGATAAAATAAACAGTTTGCTCGTGCGTTGGAGTCGACACATTGGCTTTGAGCAGGTATTTCATGGAGCACTTGCGTCAGGAATTCTGTGAGACCTCAGCAAAGGCTGCCATTCTTCACCCTGCAGATCTAGTCACTCAGTCCTGGTAGCGCAACTGTGCCGGAGGCATGTTGGTTAGCCGTGATCGTATAGTGGTTAGTACTCTGCGTTGTGGTCGCGGCGAATCCGCGTCACGGCAGGGGACCACTTCTTATTGAAGTCCTGCCTTTCCCTTTTTGACATCGTCCTCTTTGCAGCACGACCGAAACCCAGAGGGCCTGGAACCCGTTGTAGTCGTGGCCGAGTGGTTAAGGCGATGGACTTGAAATCCATTGGGGTCTCCCCCGCGCAGGTTCAAACCCTGCCGACTACGGCTGCTTTAGAGAGAGAAGAAGATCAAGCCTTTATAGACTACCACGTTTTTCTTTAAGAGCGACTCTGCAACAGATGGCACGTGTTCTTGATATAACACAAATTGACCGGTACAGGAGTGCTCCATGGGTTGTCGATGCAACTAGGTATATAACAATGTAGTATACACTTAATGTAAAACAATGTGTACATACTTTATAGCCTTTTATGTGATTTTAACAAATGTTTAGGAGCGACTCTGCAACAGATGGAATGCGTTCTTGATATAACACAAATTGACCGGTACAGGAGTGCTCGATGGGTTGTCGATGCAACAAGGTATATAACAATGTAGTAAACACTTAATGTTAAACAATGTGTACATACTTTATAGCCTCTTATGTGATTTTACAATTTTTTTCTTTTCAGGGACCTTAAAGAAAAGAACTGCTAGATAAAAGACCAAAGATGAGCTGTCAGGGCAGTGTTTAAAACACATCTGACTTTCACTTACCTTTCAGCTCCCAGAGCCGTTACCCGGTTCAAGTTTATTTGATGAACTGCAATCAACAGATGGCATCGCCTCCAGATATAGGACTGAACAGCCCTGCATCAGAAAGGTGCACTGAACCCTAAGCAGACAGAACCCTGTAAGCTCTTGACTGTCTTTTAAATGTCGCAGCAGGCCTAGAATGGTGGAAACCGGCGGCACAACATAGCTTTTTCAGGTAGCGTGGCCGAGCGGTCTAAGGCGCTGGATTTAGGCTCCAGTCTCTTCGGAGGCGTGGGTTCAAATCCCACCGCTGCCAGGGGGTCTTTGCTCCGCTTTGAGCGTTGTGAGTCTAGATTTCCTCTTACCTCCAGAGCCACATTAGATGGTTAAGTTGTGTTTGATGAGGGATGAACCTGAACTCACCTGTTGTAATCAACATCCCCTCACCCGAGGGCGTATACTTAGAACATGTCGCTGTGCCTCAAGAGCCCGGATAGCTCAGTGGGTAGAGCATCAGATTTTTAATCTGAGGGTCCAGGTTTCAAGTCCCTGTTCGGGCGATGAGTTTCCACTTTGTTAGTCACCTTTACCTTGTGAGCTCTTCTGGGCCCGCCCCCTGTTGATAAAATAAACAGTTTGCTCGTGCGTTGGAGTCGACACATTGGCTTTGAGCAGGTATTTCATGGAGCACTTGCGTCAGGAATTCCATGAGACCTCAGCAAAGGCTGCCATTCTTCACCCTGCAGATCTAGTCACTCAGTCCTGGTAGCGCAACTGTTCCGGAGGCATGTTGGTTAGCCGTGATCGTATAGTGGTTAGTACTCTGCGTTGTGGTCGCAGCAACCCCGGTTCGAATCCGGGTCGCAGCATGTCGCAGCAGGCCTAGAATGGTGGAAACCGGCGGCACAACATAGCTTTTTCAGGTAGCGTGGCCGAGCGGTCTAAGGCGCTGGATTTAGGCTCCAGTCTCTTCGGAGGCGTGGGTTCAAATCCCACCGCTGCCAGGGGGTCTTTGCTCCGCTTTGAGCGTTGTGAGTCTAGATTTCCTCTTACCTCCAGAGCCACATTAGATGGTTAAGTTGTGTTTGATGAGGGATGAACCTGAACTCACCTGTTGTAATCAACATCCCCTCACCCGAGGGCGTATACTTAGAACATGTCGCTGTGCCTCAAGAGCCCGGATAGCTCAGTGGGTAGAGCATCAGATTTTTAATCTGAGGGTCCAGGTTTCAAGTCCCTGTTCGGGCGATGAGTTTCCACTTTGTTAGTCACCTTTACCTTGTGAGCTCTTCTGGGCCCGCCCCCTGTTGATAAAATAAACAGTTTGCTCGTGCGTTGGAGTCGACACATTGGCTTTGAGCAGGTATTTCATGGAGCACTTGCGTCAGGAATTCCATGAGACCTCAGCAAAGGCTGCCATTCTTCACCCTGCAGATCTAGTCACTCAGTCCTGGTAGCGCAACTGTTCCGGAGGCATGTTGGTTAGCCGTGATCGTATAGTGGTTAGTACTCTGCGTTGTGGTCGCAGCAACCCCGGTTCGAATCCGGGTCACGCCAGGGGACCACTTCTTATTGAAGTCCTGCCTTTCCCTTTTTGACATCGTCCTCTTTGCAGCACGACCGAAACCCAGAGGGCCTGGAACCCGTTGTAGTCGTGGCCGAGTGGTTAAGGCGATGCACTAGAAATCCATTGGGGTCTCCCCGCGCAGGTTCAAACCCTGCCGACTACGGCTGCTTTAGAGAGAGAAGAAGATCAAGCCTTTATAGACTACCACGTTTTTCTTTAAGAGCGACTCTGCAACAGATGGCACGTGTTCTTGATATAACACAAATTGACCGGTACAGGAGTGCTCCATGGGTTGTCGATGCAACTAGGTATATAACAATGTAGTATACACTTAATGTGAAACAATGTGTACATACTTTATAGCCTTTTATGTGATTTTAACAAATGTTTAGGAGCGACTCTGCAACAGATGGCATGCGTTCTTGATATAACACAAATTGACCGGTACAGGAGTGCTCGATGGGTTGTCGATGCAACAAGGTATATAACAATGTAGTAAACACTTAATGTTAAACAATGTGTACATACTTTATAGCCTCTTATGTGATTTTACAATTTTTTTCTTTTCAGGGACCTTAAAGAAAAGCACTGCCAGATAAAAGACCAAAGACGAGCTGTCAGGGCAGTGTTTAAAACACGTCTGACTTTCACTTAGCTTTCAGCTCCCAGAGCCGTTACCCGGTTCAAGTGTATTTGATGAACTGCAATCAACAGATGGCATCGCCTCCAGATATAGGACTGAACAGCCCTGCATCAGAAAGGTGCACTGAACCCTAAGCAGACAGAACCCTGTAAGCTCTTGACTGTCTTTTAAATGTCGCAGCAGGCCTAGAATGGTGGAAACCGGCGGCACAACATAGCTTTTTCAGGTAGCGTGGCCGAGCGGTCTAAGGCGCTGGATTTAGGCTCCAGTCTCTTCGGAGGCGTGGGTTCAAATCCCACCGCTGCCAGGGGGTCTTTGCTCCGCTTTGAGCGTTGTGAGTCTAGATTTCCTCTTACCTCCAGAGCCACATTAGATGGTTAAGTTGTGTTTGATGAGGGATGAACCTGAACTCACCTGTTGTAATCAACATCCCCTCACCCGAGGGCGTATACTTAGAACATGTCGCTGTGCCTCAAGAGCCCGGATAGCTCAGTGGGTAGAGCATCAGATTTTTAATCTGAGGGTCCAGGTTTCAAGTCCCTGTTCGGGCGATGAGTTTCCACTTTGTTAGTCACCTTTACCTTGTGAGCTCTTCTGGGCCCGCCCCCTGTTGATAAAATAAACAGTTTGCTCGTGCGTTGGAGTCGACACATTGGCTTTGAGCAGGTATTTCATGGAGCACTTGCGTCAGGAATTCCATGAGACCTCAGCAAAGGCTGCCATTCTTCACCCTGCAGATCTAGTCACTCAGTCCTGGTAGCGCAACTGTTCCGGAGGCATGTTGGTTAGCCGTGATCGTATAGTGGTTAGTACTCTGCGTTGTGGTCGCAGCAACCCCGGTTCGAATCCGGGTCACGGCAGGGGACCACATCTTATTGAAGTCCTGCCTTTCCCTTTTTGACATCGTCCTCTTTGCAGCACGACCGAAACCCAGAGGGCCTGGAACCCGTTGTAGTCGTGGCCGAGTGGTTAAGGCGATGGACTTGAAATCCATTGGGGTCTCCCCCGCGCAGGTTCAAACCCTGCCGACTACGGCTGCTTTAGAGAGAGAAGAAGATCAAGCCTTTATAGACTACCACGTTTTTCTTTAAGAGCGACTCTGCAACAGATGGCACGTGTTCTTGATATAACACAAATTGACCGGTACAGGAGTGCTCCATGGGTTGTCGATGCAACTAGGTATATAACAATGTAGTATACACTTAATGTAAAACAATGTGTACATACTTTATAGCCTTTTATGTGATTTTAACAAATGTTTAGGAGCGACTCTGCAACAGATGGAATGCGTTCTTGATATAACACAAATTGACCGGTACAGGAGTGCTCGATGGGTTGTCGATGCAACAAGGTATATAACAATGTAGTAAACACTTAATGTTAAACAATGTGTACATACTTTATAGCCTCTTATGTGATTTTACAATTTTTTTCTTTTCAGGGACCTTAAAGAAAAGAACTGCTAGATAAAAGACCAAAGATGAGCTGTCAGGGCAGTGTTTAAAACACATCTGACTTTCACTTACCTTTCAGCTCCCAGAGCCGTTACCCGGTTCAAGTTTATTTGATGAACTGCAATCAACAGATGGCATCGCCTCCAGATATAGGACTGAACAGCCCTGCATCAGAAAGGTGCACTGAACCCTAAGCAGACAGAACCCTGTAAGCTCTTGACTGTCTTTTAAATGTCGCAGCAGGCCTAGAATGGTGGAAACCGGCGGCACAACATAGCTTTTTCAGGTAGCGTGGCCGAGCGGTCTAAGGCGCTGGATTTAGGCTCCAGTCTCTTCGGAGGCGTGGGTTCAAATCCCACCGCTGCCAGGCGGTCTTTGCTCCGCTTTGAGCGTTGTGAGTCTAGATTTCCTCTTACCTCCAGAGCCACATTAGATGGTTAAGTTGTGTTTGATGAGGGATGAACCTGAACTCACCTGTTGTAATCAACACCCCCTCACCCGAGGGCGTATACTTAGAACATGTCGCTGTGCCTCAAGAGCCCGGATAGCTCAGTGGGTAGAGCATCAGATTTTTAATCTGAGGGTCCAGGTTTCAAGTCCCTGTTCGGGCGATGAGTTTCCACTTTGTTAGTCACCTTTACCTTGTGAGCTCTTCTGGGCCCGCCCCCTGTTGATAAAATAAACAGTTTGCTCGTGCGTTGGAGTCGACACATTGGCTTTGAGCAGGTATTTCATGGAGCACTTGCGTCAGGAATTCCATGAGACCTCAGCAAAGGCTGCCATTCTTCACCCTGCAGATCTAGTCACTCAGTCCTGGTAGCGCAACTGTTCCGGAGGCATGTTGGTTAGCCGTGATCGTATAGTGGTTAGTACTCTGCGTTGTGGTCGCAGCAACCCCGGTTCGAATCCGGGTCACGGCAGGGTACCACTTCTTATTGAAGTCCTGCCTTTCCCTTTTTGACATCGTCCTCTTTGCAGCACGACCGAAACCCAGAGGGCCTGGAACCCGTTGTAGTCGTGGCCGAGTGGTTAAGGCGATGGACTAGAAATCCATTGGGGTCTCCCCGCGCAGGTTCAAACCCTGCCGACTACGGCTGCTTTAGAGAGAGAAGAAGATCAAGCCTTTATAGACTACCAAGTTTTTTTTTAAGAACGACTCTGCAACAGATGGCACGTGTTCTTGATATAACACAAATTGACCGGTACAGGAGTGCTCCATGGGTTGTCGATGCAACTAGGTATATAACAATGTAGTATACACTTAATGTGAAACAATGTGTACATACTTTATAGCCTTTTATGTGATTTTAACAAATGTTTAGGAGCGACTCTGCAACAGATGGCATGCGTTCTTGATATAACACAAATTGACCGGTACAGGAGTGCTCGATGGGTTGTCGATGCAACAAGGTATATAACAATGTAGTAAACACTTAATGTTAAACAATGTGTACATACTTTATAGCCTCTTATGTGATTTTACAAATTTTTTCTTTTCAGGGACCTTAAAGAAAAGCACTGCCAGATAAAAGACCAAAGATGAGCTGTCAGGGCAGTGTTTAAAACACGTCTGACTTTCACTTACCTTTCAGCTCCCAGAGCTGTTACCCGGTTCAAGTGTATTTGATGAACTGCAATCAACAGATGGCATCGCCTCCAGATATAGGACTGAACACCCCTGCATCAGAAAGGTGCACTGAACCCTAAGCAGACAGAACCCTGTAAGCTCTTGACTGTCTTTTAAATGTCGCAGCAGGCCTAGAATGGTGGAAACCGGCGGCACAACATAGCTTTTTCAGGTAGCGTGGCCGAGCGGTCTAAGGCGCTGGATTTAGGCTCCAGTCTCTTCGGAGGCGTGGGTTCAAATCCCACCGCTGCCAGGGGGTCTTTGCTCCGCTTGGAGCGTTGTGAGTCTAGTTTTCCTCTTACCTCCAGAGCCACATTAGATGGTTAAGTTGTGTTTGATGAGGGATGAACCTGCACTCACCTGTTGTAATCAACACCCCCTCACCCGAAGGCGTATACTTAGAACATGTGGCTGTGCCTCAAGAGCCCGGATAGCTCAGTCGGTAGAGCATCAGACATTTAATCTGAGGGTCCAGGGTTCAAGTCCCTGTTCGGGCGATGAGTTTCCACTTTGTTAGTCACCTTTACCTTGTGAGCTCTTCTGGGCCCGCCCCCTGTTGATAAAATAAACAGTTTGCTCGTGCGTTGGAGTCGACACATTGGCTTTGAGCAGGTATTTCATGGAGCACTTGCGTCAGGAATTCCATGAGACCTCAGCAAAGGCTGCCATTCTTCACCCTGCAGATCTAGTCACTCAGTCCTGGTAGCGCAACTGTGCCGGAGGCATGTTGGTTAGCCGTGATCGTATAGTGGTTAGTACTCTGCGTTGTGGTCGCGGCGAATCCGCGTCACGGCAGGGGACCACTTCTTATTGAAGTCCTGCCTTTCCCTTTTTGACATCGTCCTCTTTGCAGCACGACCGAAACCCAGAGGGCCTGGAACCCGTTGTAGTCGTGGCCGAGTGGTTAAGGCGATGGACTAGAAATCCATTGGGGTCTCCCCGCGCAGGTTCAAACCCTGCCGACTATGGCTGCTTTAGAGAGAGAAGAAGATCAAGCCTTTATAGACTACCACGTTTTTCTTTAAGAGCGACTCTGCAACAGATGGCACGTGTTCTTGATATAACACAAATTGACCGGTACAGGAGTGCTCGATGGGTTGTCGATGCAACTAGGTATATAACAATGTAGTATACACTTAATGTAAAACAATGTGTACATACTTTATAGCCTTTAATGTGATTTTAACAAATGTTTAGGAGCGACTCTGCAACAGATGGCATGCGTTCTTGATATAACACAAATTGACCGGTACAGGAGTGCTCGATGGGTTGTCGATGCAACAAGGTATATAACAATGTAGTAAACACTTAATGTTAAACAATGTGTACATACTTTATAGCCTCTTATGTGATTTTACAATTTTTTTCTTTTCAGGGACCTTAAAGAAAAGCACTGCCAGATAAAAGACCAAAGATGAGCTGTCAGGGCAGTGTTTAAAACACGTCTGACTTTCACTTACCTTTCAGCTCCCAGAGCCGTTACCCGGTTCAAGTGTATTTGATGAACTGCAATCAACAGATGGCATCGCCTCCAGATATAGGACTGAACACCTCGCATCAGAAAGGTGCACTGAACCCTAAGCAGACAGAACCCTGTAAGCTCTTGACTGTCTTTTAAATGTCGCAGCAGGCCTAGAATGGTGGAAACCGGCGGCACAATGTAGCTTTTTCAGGTAGCGTGGCCGAGCGTTCTAAGGCGCTGGATTTAGGCTCCAGTCTCTTCGGAGGCGTGGGTTCAAATCCCACCGCTGCCAGGGGGTCTTTGGAGCGTTGTGAGTCTAGTTTTCCTCTTACCTCCAGAGCCACATTAGATGGTTAAGTTGTGTTTGATGAGGGATGAACCTGCACTCACCTGTTGTAATCAACACCCCCTCACCCGAGGGCGTATACTTAGAACATGTCGCTGTGCCTCAAGAGCCCAAATAGCTCAGTCGGTAGAGCATCAGACTTTTAATCTGAGGGTCCAGGGTTCAAGTCCCTGTTCGGGTGATGAGTTTTCACTTTGTTAGTCACCTTTACCTTGTGCGCTCTTCTGGGCCCGCCCCCTGTTGATAAAATAAACAGTTTGCTCGTGCGTTGGAGTCAACACATTGGCTTTGAGCAGGTATTTCATGGAGCACTTGCGTCAGGAATTCCGTGAGACCTCAGCATTCTTCACCCTGCAGATTCTTCAAGGCTGCCATTCTTCACCCTGCAGATCTAGTCACTCAGTCCTGGTAGCGCAACTGTGCCGGAGGCATGTTGGTTAGCCGTGATCGTATAGTGGTTAGTGTTCTGCGTTGTGGTCGCAGCAACCCCGGTTCGAATCCGGGTCACGGCAGGGGACCACTTCTTATTGAAGTCCTGCCTTTCCCTTTTTGACATCGTCCTCTTTGCAGCACGACCGAAACCCAGAGGGCCTGGAACCCGTTGTAGTCGTGGCCGAGTGGTTAAGGCGATGGACTAGAAATCCATTGGGGTCTCCCCGCGCAGGTTCAAACCCTGCCGACTACGGCTGCTTTAGAGAGAGAAGAAGATCAAGCCTTTATAGACTACCACGTTTTTCTTTAAGAGCGACTCTGCAACAGATGGCACGTGTTCTTGATATAACACAAATTGACCGGTACAGGAGTGCTCGATGGGTTGTCGATGCAACTAGGTATATAACAATGTAGTATACACTTAATGTAAAAAATGTGTACATACTTTATAGCCTTTTATGTGATTTTAACAAATGTTTAGGAGCGACTCTGCAACAGATGGCATGCGTTCTTGATATAACACAAATTGACCGGTACAGGAGTGCTCGATGGGTTGTCGATGCAACAAGGTATATAACAATGTAGTAAACACTTAATGTTAAACAATGTGTACATACTTTATAGCCTCTTATGTGATTTTACAATTTTTTTCTTTTCAGGGACCTTAAAGAAAAGCACTGCCAGATAAAAGACCAAAGATGAGCTGTCAGGGCAGTGTTTAAAACACGTCTGACTTTCACTTACCTTTCAGCTCCCAGAGCCGTTACCCGGTTCAAGTGTATTTGATGAACTGCAATCAACAGATGGCATCGCCTCCAGATATAGGACTGAACACCTCGCATCAGAAAGGTGCACTGAACCCTAAGCAGACAGAACCCTGTAAGCTCTTGACTGTCTTTTAAATGTCGCAGCAGGCCTAGAATGGTGGAAACCGGCGGCACAATGTAGCTTTTTCAGGTAGCGTGGCCGAGCGTTCTAAGGCGCTGGATTTAGGCTCCAGTCTCTTCGGAGGCGTGGGTTCAAATCCCACCGCTGCCAGGGGGTCTTTGGAGCGTTGTGAGTCTAGTTTTCCTCTTACCTCCAGAGCCACATTAGATGGTTAAGTTGTGTTTGATGAGGGATGAACCTGCACTCACCTGTTGTAATCAACACCCCCTCACCCGAGGGCGTATACTTAGAACATGTCGCTGTGCCTCAAGAGCCCAAATAGCTCAGTCGGTAGAGCATCAGACTTTTAATCTGAGGGTCCAGGGTTCAAGTCCCTGTTCGGGTGATGAGTTTTCACTTTGTTAGTCACCTTTACCTTGTGCGCTCTTCTGGGCCCGCCCCCTGTTGATAAAATAAACAGTTTGCTCGTGCGTTGGAGTCAACACATTGGCTTTGAGCAGGTATTTCATGGAGCACTTGCGTCAGGAATTCCGTGAGACCTCAGCATTCTTCACCCTGCAGATTCTTCAAGGCTGCCATTCTTCACCCTGCAGATCTAGTCACTCAGTCCTGGTAGCGCAACTGTGCCGGAGGCATGTTGGTTAGCCGTGATCGTATAGTGGTTAGTGTTCTGCGTTGTGGTCGCAGCAACCCCGGTTCGAATCCGGGTCACGGCAGGGGACCACTTCTTATTGAAGTCCTGCCTTTCCCTTTTTGACATCGTCCTCTTTGCAGCACGACCGAAACCCAGAGGGCCTGGAACCCGTTGTAGTCGTGGCCGAGTGGTTAAGGCGATGGACTAGAAATCCATTGGGGTCTCCCCGCGCAGGTTCAAACCCTGCCGACTACGGCTGCTTTAGAGAGAGAAGAAGATCAAGCCTTTATAGACTACCACGTTTTTCTTTAAGAGCGACTCTGCAACAGATGGCACGTGTTCTTGATATAACACAAATTGACCGGTACAGGAGTGCTCGATGGGTTGTCGATGCAACTAGGTATATAACAATGTAGTATACACTTAATGTAAAAAATGTGTACATACTTTATAGCCTTTTATGTGATTTTAACAAATGTTTAGGAGCGACTCTGCAACAGATGGCATGCGTTCTTGATATAACACAAATTGACCGGTACAGGAGTGCTCGATGGGTTGTCGATGCAACAAGGTATATAACAATGTAGTAAACACTTAATGTTAAACAATGTGTACATACTTTATAGCCTCTTATGTGATTTTACAAATTTTTTCTTTTCAGGGTCCTTAAAGAAAAGCACTGCCAGATAAAAGACCAAAGATGAGCTGTCAGGGCAGTGTTTAAAACACGTCTGACTTTCACTTACCTTTCAGCTCCCAGAGCCGTTACCCGGTTCAAGTGTATTTGATGAACTGCAATCAACAGATGGCATCGCCTCCAGATATAGGACTGAACACCCCTGCATCAGAAAGGTGCACTGAACCCTAAGCAGACAGAACCCTGTAAGCTCTTGACTGTCTTTTAAATGTCGCAGCAGGCCTAGAATTGTGGAATCCGGCGGCACAACGTAGCTTTTTCAGGTAGCGTGGCCGAGCGGTCTAAGGCGCTGGATTTAGGCTCCAGTCTCTTCGGAGGCGTGGGTTCAAATCCCACCGCTGCCAGGGGGTCTTTGCTCCGCTTGGAGCGTTGTGAGTCTAGTTTTCCTCTTACCTCCAGAGCCACATTAGATGGTTAAGTTGTGTTTGATGAGGGATGAACCTGCACTCACCTGTTGTAATCAACACCCCCTCACCCAAGGGCGTATACTTAGAACATGTCGCTGTGCCTCAAGAGCCCGGATAGCTCAGTCGGTAGAGCATCAGACTTTTAATCTGAGGGTCCAGGGTTCAAGTCCCTGTTCGGGTGATGAGTTTCCACTTTGTTAGTCACCTTTACCTTGTGAGCTCTTCTGGGCCCGCCCCCTGTTGATAAAATAAACAGTTTGCTCGTGCGTTGGAGTCGACACATTGGCTTTGAGCAGGTATTTCATGGAGCACTTGCGTCAGGAATTCCATGAGACCTCAGCAAAGGCTGCCATTCTTCACCCTGCAGATCTAGTCACTCAGTCCTGGTAGCGCAACTGTTCCGGAGGCATGTTGGTTAGCCGTGATCGTATAGTGGTTAGTACTCTGCGTTGTGGTCGCAGCAACCCCGGTTCGAATCCGGGTCACGCCAGGGGACCACTTCTTATTGAAGTCCTGCCTTTCCCTTTTTGACATCGTCCTCTTTGCAGCACGACCGAAACCCAGAGGGCCTGGAACCCGTTGTAGTCGTGGCCGAGTGGTTAAGGCGATGGACTTGAAATCCATTGGGGTCTCCCCGCGCAGGTTCAAACCCTGCCGACTACGGCTGCTTTAGAGAGAGAAGAAGATCAAGCCTTTATAGACTACCACGTTTTTCTTTAAGAGCGACTCTGCAACAGATGGCACGTGTTCTTGATATAACACAAATTGACCGGTACAGGAGTGCTCGATGGGTTGTCGATGCAACTAGGTATATAACAATGTAGTATACACTTAATGTAAAACAATGTGTACATACTTTATAGCCTTTTATGTGATTTTAACAAATGTTTAGGAGCGACTCTGCAATAGATGGCATGCGTTCTTGATATAACATAAATTGACCGGTACAGGAGTGCTCGATGGGTTGTCGATGCAACAAGGTATATAACAATGTAGTAAACACTTAATGTTAAACAATGTGTACATACTTTATAGCCTCTTATGTGATTTTACAATTTTTTTCTTTTCAGGGACCTTAAAGAAAAGCACTGCCAGATAAAAGACCAAAGACGAGCTGTCAGGGCAGTGTTTAAAACACGTCTGACTTTCACTTAGCTTTCAGCTCCCAGAGCCGTTACCCGGTTCAAGTGTATTTGATGAACTGCAATCAACAGATGGCATCGCCTCCAGATATAGGACTGAACAGCCCTGCATCAGAAAGGTGCACTGAACCCTAAGCAGACAGAACCCTGTAAGCTCTTGACTGTCTTTTAAATGTCGCAGCAGGCCTAGAATGGTGGAAACCGGCGGCACAACATAGCTTTTTCAGGTAGCGTGGCCGAGCGGTCTAAGGCGCTGGATTTAGGCTCCAGTCTCTTCGGAGGCGTGGGTTCAAATCCCACCGCTGCCAGGGGGTCTTTGCTCCGCTTTGAGCGTTGTGAGTCTAGATTTCCTCTTACCTCCAGAGCCACATTAGATGGTTAAGTTGTGTTTGATGAGGGATGAACCTGAACTCACCTGTTGTAATCAACATCCCCTCACCCGAGGGCGTATACTTAGAACATGTCGCTGTGCCTCAAGAGCCCGGATAGCTCAGTGGGTAGAGCATCAGATTTTTAATCTGAGGGTCCAGGTTTCAAGTCCCTGTTCGGGCGATGAGTTTCCACTTTGTTAGTCACCTTTACCTTGTGAGCTCTTCTGGGCCCGCCCCCTGTTGATAAAATAAACAGTTTGCTCGTGCGTTGGAGTCGACACATTGGCTTTGAGCAGGTATTTCATGGAGCACTTGCGTCAGGAATTCCATGAGACCTCAGCAAAGGCTGCCATTCTTCACCCTGCAGATCTAGTCACTCAGTCCTGGTAGCGCAACTGTTCCGGAGGCATGTTGGTTAGCCGTGATCGTATAGTGGTTAGTACTCTGCGTTGTGGTCGCAGCAACCCCGGTTCGAATCCGGGTCACGCCAGGGGACCACTTCTTATTGAAGTCCTGCCTTTCCCTTTTTGACATCGTCCTCTTTGCAGCACGACCGAAACCCAGAGGGCCTGGAACCCGTTGTAGTCGTGGCCGAGTGGTTAAGGCGATGCACTAGAAATCCATTGGGGTCTCCCCGCGCAGGTTCAAACCCTGCCGACTACGGCTGCTTTAGAGAGAGAAGAAGATCAAGCCTTTATAGACTACCACGTTTTTCTTTAAGAGCGACTCTGCAACAGATGGCACGTGTTCTTGATATAACACAAATTGACCGGTACAGGAGTGCTCCATGGGTTGTCGATGCAACTAGGTATATAACAATGTAGTATACACTTAATGTGAAACAATGTGTACATACTTTATAGCCTTTTATGTGATTTTAACAAATGTTTAGGAGCGACTCTGCAACAGATGGCATGCGTTCTTGATATAACACAAATTGACCGGTACAGGAGTGCTCGATGGGTTGTCGATGCAACAAGGTATATAACAATGTAGTAAACACTTAATGTTAAACAATGTGTACATACTTTATAGCCTCTTATGTGATTTTACAAATTTTTTCTTTTCAGGGACCTTAAAGAAAAGCACTGCCAGATAAAAGACCAAAGATGAGCTGTCAGGGCAGTGTTTAAAACACGTCTGACTTTCACTTACCTTTCAGCTCCCAGAGCTGTTACCCGGTTCAAGTGTATTTGATGAACTGCAATCAACAGATGGCATCGCCTCCAGATATAGGACTGAACACCCCTGCATCAGAAAGGTGCACTGAACCCTAAGCAGACAGAACCCTGTAAGCTCTTGACTGTCTTTTAAATGTCGCAGCAGGCCTAGAATGGTGGAAACCGGCGGCACAACATAGCTTTTTCAGGTAGCGTGGCCGAGCGGTCTAAGGCGCTGGATTTAGGCTCCAGTCTCTTCGGAGGCGTGGGTTCAAATCCCACCGCTGCCAGGGGGTCTTTGCTCCGCTTGGAGCGTTGTGAGTCTAGTTTTCCTCTTACCTCCAGAGCCACATTAGATGGTTAAGTTGTGTTTGATGAGGGATGAACCTGCACTCACCTGTTGTAATCAACACCCCCTCACCCGAAGGCGTATACTTAGAACATGTGGCTGTGCCTCAAGAGCCCGGATAGCTCAGTCGGTAGAGCATCAGACATTTAATCTGAGGGTCCAGGGTTCAAGTCCCTGTTCGGGCGATGAGTTTCCACTTTGTTAGTCACCTTTACCTTGTGAGCTCTTCTGGGCCCGCCCCCTGTTGATAAAATAAACAGTTTGCTCGTGCGTTGGAGTCGACACATTGGCTTTGAGCAGGTATTTCATGGAGCACTTGCGTCAGGAATTCCATGAGACCTCAGCAAAGGCTGCCATTCTTCACCCTGCAGATCTAGTCACTCAGTCCTGGTAGCGCAACTGTTCCGGAGGCATGTTGGTTAGCCGTGATCGTATAGTGGTTAGTACTCTGCGTTGTGGTCGCAGCAACCCCGGTTCGAATCCGGGTCACGGCAGGGGACCACTTCTTATTGAAGTCCTGCCTTTCCCTTTTTGACATCGTCCTCTTTGCAGCACGACCGAAACCCAGAGGGCCTGGAACCCGTTGTAGTCGTGGCCGAGTGGTTAAGGCGATGGACTAGAAATCCATTGGGGTCTCCCCGCGCAGGTTCAAACCCTGCCGACTACGGCTGCTTTAGAGAGAGAAGAAGATCAAGCCTTTATAGACTACCAAGTTTTTTTTTAAGAACGACTCTGCAACAGATGGCACGTGTTCTTGATATAACACAAATTGACCGGTACAGGAGTGCTCGATGGGTTGTCGATGCAACTAGGTATATAACAATGTAGTATACACTTAATGTGAAACAATGTGTACATACTTTATAGCCTTTTATGTGATTTTAACAAATGTTTAGGAGCGACTCTGCAACAGATGGCATGCGTTCTTGATATAACACAAATTGACCGGTACAGGAGTGCTCGATGGGTTGCCGATGCAACAAGGTATATAACAATGTAGTAAACACTTAATGTTAAACAATGTGTACATACTTTATAGCCTCTTATGTGATTTTACAAAATTTTTCTTTTCAGGGACCTTAAAGAAAAGCACTGCCAGATAAAAGACCAAAGATGAGCTGTCAGGGCAGTGTTTAAAACACGTCTGACTTTCACTTACCTTTCAGCTCCCAGAGCTGTTACCCGGTTCAAGTTTATTTGATGAACTGCAATCAACAGATGGCATCGCCTCCAGATATAGGACTGAACACCCCTGCATCAGAAAGGTGCACTGAACCCTAAGCAGACAGAACCCTGTAAGCTCTTGACTGTCTTTTAAATGTCGCAGCAGGCCTAGAATGGTGGAAACCGGCGGCACAACATAGCTTTTTCAGGTAGCGTGGCCGAGCGGTCTAAGGCGCTGGATTTAGGCTCCAGTCTCTTCGGAGGCGTGGGTTCAAATCCCACCGCTGCCAGGGGGTCTTTGCTCCGCTTTGAGCGTTGTGAGTCTAGATTTCCTCTTACCTCCAGAGCCACATTAGATGGTTAAGTTGTGTTTGATGAGGGATGAACCTGAACTCACCTGTTGTAATCAACACCCCCTCACCCGAGGGCGTATACTTAGAACATGTCGCTGTGCCTCAAGAGCCCGGATAGCTCAGTGGGTAGAGCATCAGATTTTTAATCTGAGGGTCCAGGTTTCAAGTCCCTGTTCGGGCGATGAGTTTCCACTTTGTTAGTCACCTTTACCTTGTGAGCTCTTCTGGGCCCGCCCCCTGTTGATAAAATAAACAGTTTGCTCGTGCGTTGGAGTCGACACATTGGCTTTGAGCAGGTATTTCATGGAGCACTTGCGTCAGGAATTCCATGAGACCTCAGCAAAGGCTGCCATTCTTCACCCTGCAGATCTAGTCACTCAGTCCTGGTAGCGCAACTGTGCCGGAGGCATGTTGGTTAGCCGTGATCGTATAGTGGTTAGTACTCTGCGTTGTGGTCGCAGCAACCCCGGTTCGAATCCGGGTCACGGCAGGGGACCACTTCTTATTGAAGTCCTGCCTTTCCCTTTTTGACATCGTCCTCTTTGCAGCACGACCGAAACCCAGAGGGCCTGGAACCCGTTGTAGTCGTGGCCGAGTGGTTAAGGCGATGGACTAGAAATCCATTGGGGTCTCCCCGCGCAGGTTCAAACCCTGCCGACTACGGCTGCTTTAGAGAGAGAAGAAGATCAAGCCTTTATAGACTACCACGTTTTTCTTTAAGAGCGACTCTGCAACAGATGGCACGTGTTCTTGATATAACACAAATTGACCGGTACAGGAGTGCTCCATGGGTTGTCGATGCAACTAGGTATATAACAATGTAGTATACACCTAATGTGAAACAATGTGTACATACTTTATAGCCTTTTATGTGATTTTAACAAATGTTTAGGAGCGACTCTGCAACAGATGGCATGCGTTCTTGATATAACACAAATTGACCGGTACAGGAGTGCTCGATGGGTTGTCGATGCAACAAGGTATATAACAATGTAGTAAACACTTAATGTTAAACAATGTGTACATACTTTATAGCCTCTTATGTGATTTTACAATTTTTTTCTTTTCAGGGACCTTAAAGAAAAGCACTGCCAGATAAAAGACCAAAGACGAGCTGTCAGGGCAGTGTTTAAAACACGTCTGACTTTCACTTAGCTTTCAGCTCCCAGAGCCGTTACCCGGTTCAAGTGTATTTGATGAACTGCAATCAACAGATGGCATCGCCTTCAGATATAGGACTGAACAGCCCTGCATCAGAAAGGTGCACTGAACCCTAAGAAGACAGAACCCTGTAAGCTCTTGACTGTCTTTTAAATGTCGCAGCAGGCCTAGAATGGTGGAAACCGGCGGCACAACGTAGCTTTTGCAGGTAGCGTGGCCGAGCGATCTAAGGCGCTGGATTGAGGCTCCAGTCTCTTCGGAGGCGTGGGTTCAAATCACACCGCTGCCAGGGGGTTTTTGCTCCGCTTGGAGCGTTGTGAGTCTAGTTTTCCTCTTTCCTCCAGAGCCACATTAGATGGTTAAGTTGTGTTTGATGAGGGATGAACCTGCACTCACCTGTTGTACGCAACACCCCCCCACCCGAGGGGCTATACTTAGAACATGTCGCTGTACCTCAAGAGCCCGGATAGCTCAGTCGGTAGAGCATCAGACTTTTAATCTGAGGGTCCAGGGTTCAAGTCCCTGTTCGGGCGATGAGTTTCCACTTTGTTAGACACCTTTACCTTGTGAGCTCTTCTGGGCCTGTCCCTGTTGATAAAATAAACAGTTTGCTCGTGCGTTGGTGTCGACACATTGGCTTTGAGCAGGTATTTCATCGAGCACATGCGTCAGGAATTCCGTGAGACCTCAGCAAAAGCTGCCAATCTTCTCCATGCAGATCTAGTCACTCAGTCCTGGTAGCGCAACTTTGCCGGTGGCATGTTGGTTAGCCGTGATCGTATAGTGGTTAGTACTCTGCGTTGTGGTCGCAGCAACCCCGGTTCGAATCCGGGTCACGGCAGGGGACCACATCTTATTGAAGTCCTGCCTTTCCCTTTTTGACATCGTCCTCTTTGCAGCACGACCGAAACCCAGAGGGCCTGGAACCCGTTGTAGTCGTGGCCGAGTGGTTAAGGCGATGGACTTGAAATCCATTGGGGTCTCCCCGCGCAGGTTCAAACCCTGCCGACTACAGCTGCTTTAGAGAGAGAAGAAGATCAAGCCTTTATAGACTACCACGTTTTTCTTTAAGAGCGACTCTGCAACAGATGGCACGTGTTCTTGATATAACACAAATTGACCGGTACAGGAGTGCTCGATGGGTTGTCGATGCAACTAGGTATATAACAATGTAGTATACACTTAATGTAAAACAATGTGTACATACTTTTATAGCCTTTTATGTGATTTTAACAAATGTTTAGGAGCGACTCTGCAACAGATGGCATGCGTTCTTGATATAACACAAATTGACCGGTACAGGAGTGCTCGATGGGTTGTCGATGCAACAAGGTATATAACAAAGTAGTAAACACTTAATGTTAAACAATGTGTACATACTTTATAGCCTCTTATGTGATTTTACAATTTTTTTCTTTTCAGGGACCTTAAAGAAAAGAACTGCTAGATAAAAGACCAAAGATGAGCTGTCAGGGCAGTGTTTAAAACACATCTGACTTTCACTTACCTTTCAGCTCCCAGAGCCGTTACCCGGTTCAAGTGTATTTGATGAACTGCAATCAACAGATGGCATCACCTCCAGATATAGGACTGAACACCCCTGCATCAGAAAGGTGCACTGAACCCTAAGCAGACAGAACCCTGTAAGCTCTTGACTGTCTGCTAAATGTCGCAGCAGGCCTAGAATGGTGGAAACCGGCGGCACAACGTAGCTTTTGCAGGTAGCGTGGCCGAGCGATCTAAGGCGCTGGATTGAGGCTCCAGTCTCTTCGGAGGCGTGGGTTCAAATCACACCGTTGCCAGGGGGTTTTTGCTCCGCTTGGAGCGTTGTGAGTCTAGTTTTCCTCTTTCCTCCAGAGCCACATTAGATGGTTAAGTTGTGTTTGATGAGGGATGAACCTGCACTCACCTGTTGTACGCAACACACCCCCACCCGAGGGGCTATACTAAGAACATGTCGCTGTACCTAAAGAGCCCGGATAGCTCAGTCGGTAGAGCATCAGACTTTTAATCTGAGGGTCCAGGGTTCAAGTCCCTGTTCGGGCGATGAGTTTCCACTTTGTTAGTCACCTTTACCTTGTGAGCTCTTCTGGGCCCGCCCCCTGTTGATAAAATAAACAGTTTGCTCGTGCGTTGGAGTCGACACATTGGCTTTGAGCAGGTATTTCATCGAGCACATGCGTCAGGAATTCCGTGAGACCTCAGCAAAAGCTGCCAATCTTCTCCATGCAGATCTAGTCACTCAGTCCTGGTAGCGCAACTTTGCCGGAGGCATGTTGGTTAGCCGTGATCGTATAGTGGTTAGTACTCTGCGTTGTGGTCGCAGCAACCCCGGTTCGAATCCGGGTCACGGCAGGGACCACATCTTATTGAAGTCCTGCCTTTCCCTTTTTGACATCGTCCTCTTTGCAGCACGACCGAAACCCAGAGGGCCTGGAACCCGTTGTAGTCGTGGCCGAGTGGTTAAGGCGATGGACTTGAAATCCATTGGGGTCTCCCCGCGCAGGTTCAAACCCTGCCGACTACGGCTGCTTTAGAGAGAGAAGAAGATCAAGCCTTTATAGACTACCACGTTTTTCTTTAAGAGCGACTCTGCAACAGATGGCACGTGTTCTTGATATAACACAAATTGACCGGTACAGGAGTGCTCGATGGGTTGTCGATGCAACTAGGTATATAACAATGTAGTATACACTTAATGTAAAACAATGTGTACATACTTTATAGCCTTTTATGTGATTTTAACAAATGTTTAGGAGCGACTCTGCAACAGATGGCATGCGTTCTTGATATAACACAAATTGACCGGTACAGGAGTGCTCGATGGGTTGTCGATGCAACAAGGTATATAACAATGTAGTAAACACTTAATGTTAAACAATGTGTACATACTTTATAGCCTCTTATGTGATTTTACAATTTTTTTCTTTTCAGGGACCTTAAAGAAAAGAACTGCTAGACAAAAGACCAAAGATGAGCTGTCAGGGCAGTGTTTAAAACACATCTGACTTTCACTTACCTTTCAGCTCCCAGAGCCGTTACCCGGTTCAAGTGTATTTGATGAACTGCAATCAACAGATGGCATCACCTCCAGATATAGGACTGAACACCCCTGCATCAGAAAGGTGCACTGAACCCTAAGCAGACAGAACCCTGTAAGCTCTTGACTGTCTGCTAAATGTCGCAGCAGGCCTAGAATGGTGGAAACCGGCGGCACAACGTAGCTTTTGCAGGTAGCGTGGCCGAGCGATCTAAGGCGCTGGATTGAGGCTCCAGTCTCTTCGGAGGCGTGGGTTCAAATCACACCGCTGCCAGGGGGTTTTTGCTCCCCTTGGAGCGTTGTGAGTCTAGTTTTCCTCTTTCCTCCAGAGCCACATTAGATGGTTAAGTTGTGTTTGATGAGGGATGAACCTGCACTCACCTGTTGTACGCAACACACCCCCACCCGAGGGGCTATACTTAGAACATGTCGCTGTACCTAAAGAGCCCGGATAGCTCAGTCGGTAGAGCATCAGACTTTTAATCTGAGGGTCCAGGGTTCAAGTCCCTGTTCGGGCGATGAGTTTCCACTTTGTTAGTCACCTTTACCTTGTGAGCTCTTCTGGGCCCGCCCCCTGTTGATAAAATAAACAGTTTGCTCGTGCGTTGGAGTCGACACATTGGTTTTGAGCAGGTATTTCATCGAGCACATGCGTCAGGAATTCCGTGAGACCTCAGCAAAAGCTGCCAATCTTCTCCATGCAGATCTAGTCACTCAGTCCTGGTAGCGCAACTTTGCCGGAGGCATGTTGGTTAGCCGTGATCGTATAGTGGTTAGTACTCTGCGTTGTGGTCGCAGCAACCCCGGTTCGAATCCGGGTCACGGCATGGGACCACATCTTATTGAAGTCCTGCCTTTCCCTTTTTGACATCGTCCTCTTTGCAGCACGACCGAAACCCAGAGGGCCTGGAACCCGTTGTAGTCGTGGCCGAGTGGTTAAGGCGATGGACTTGAAATCCATTGGGGTCTCCCCGCGCAGGTTCAAACCCTGCCGACTACGGCTGCTTTAGAGAGAGAAGAAGATCAAGCCTTTATAGACTACCACGTTTTTCTTTAAGAGCGACTCTGCAACAGATGGCACGTGTTCTTGATATAACACAAATTGACCGGTACAGGAGTGCTCGATGGGTTGTCGATGCAACTAGGTATATAACAATGTAGTATACACTTAATGTAAAACAATGTGTACGTACTTTATAGCCTTTTATGTGATTTTAACAAATGTTTAGGAGCGACTCTGCAACAGATGGCATGCGTTCTTGATATAACACAAATTGACCGGTACAGGAGTGCTCGATGGGTTGTCGATGCAACAAGGTATATAACAATGTAGTAAACACTTAATGTTAAACAATGTGTACATACTTTATAGCCTCTTATGTGATTTTACAATTTTTTTCTTTTCAGGGACCTTAAAGAAAAGAACTGCTAGATAAAAGACCAAAGATGAGCTGTCAGGGCAGTGTTTAAAACACGTCTGACTTTCACTTACCTTTCAGCTCCCAGAACCGTTACCCGGTTCAAGTGTATTTGATGAACTGCAATCAACAGATGGCATCGCCTCCAGATATAGGATTGAACACCCCTGCATCAGAAAGGTGCACTGAACCCTAAGCAGACAGAACCCTGTAAGCTCTTGACTGTCTTTTAAATGTCGCAGCGGGCCTAGAATGGTGGAAACCGGCGGCACAACGTAGCTTTTGCAGGTAGCGTGGCCGAGCGATCTAAGGCGCTGGATTGAGGCTCCAGTCTCTTCGGAGGCGTGGGTTCAAATCACACCGCTGCCAGGGGCTTTTTGCTCCGCTTGGAGCGTTGTGAGTCTAGTTTTCCTCTTACCTCCAGAGCCACATTAGATGGTTAAGTTGTGTTTGATGAGGGATGAACCTGCACTCACCTGTTGTACGCAACACACCCCCACCCGAGGGGCTATACTTAGAACATGTCGCTGTACCTAAAGAGCCCGGATAGCTCAGTCGGTAGAGCATCAGACTTTTAATCTGAGGGTCCAGGGTTCAAGTCCCTGTTCGGGCGATGAGTTTCCACTTTGTTAGTCACCTTTACCTTGTGAGCTCTTCTGGGCCCGCCCCCTGTTGATAAAATAAACAGTTTGCTCGTGCGTTGGAGTCGACACATTGGCTTTGAGCAGGTATTTCATCGAGCACATGCGTCAGGAATTCCGTGAGACCTCAGCAAAAGCTGCCAATCTTCTCCATGCAGATCTAGTCACTCAGTCCTGGTAGCGCAACTTTGCCGGAGGCGTGTTGGTTAGCCGTGATCGTATAGTGGTTAGTACTCTGCGTTGTGGTCGCAGCAACCCCGCATCTTATTGAAGTCCTGCCTTTCCCTTTTTGACATCGTCCTCTTTGCAGCACGACTGAAACCCAGAGGGCCTGGAACCCGTTGTAGTCGTGGCCGAGTGGTTAAGGCGATGGACTTGAAATCCATTGGGGTCTCCCCGCGCAGGTTCAAACCCTGCCGACTACGGCTGCTTTAGAGAGAGAAGAAGATCAAGCCTTTATAGACTACCACGTTTTTCTTTAAGAGCGACTCTGCAACAGATGGCACGTGTTCTTGATATAACACAAATTGACCGGTACAGGAGTGCTCGATGGGTTGTCGATGCAACTAGGTATATAACAATGTAGTATACACTTAATGTAAAACAATGTGTACATACTTTATAGCCTTTTATGTGATTTTAACAAATGTTTAGGAGCGACTCTGCAACAGATGGCATGCGTTCTTGATATAACACAAATTGACCGGTACAGGAGTGCTCGATGGGTTGTCGATGCAACAAGGTATATAACAATGTAGTAAACACTTAATGTTAAACAATGTGTACATACTTTATAGCCTCTTATGTGATTTTACAATTTTTTTCTTTTCATGGACCTTAAAGAAAAGAACTGCTAGATAAAAGACCAAAGATGAGCTGTCAGGGCAGTGTTTAAAACACATCTGACTTTCACTTACCTTTCAGCTCCCAGAGCCGTTACCCGGTTCAAGTGTATTTGATGAACTGCAATCAACAGATGGCATCGACTCCAGATATAGGACTGAACACCCCTGCATCAGAAAGGTGCACTGAACCCTAAGCAGACAGAACCCTGTAAGCTCTTGACTGTCTGCTAAATGTCGCAGCAGGCCTAGAATGGTGGAAACCGGCGGCACAACGTAGCTTTTGCAGGTAGCGTGGCCGAGCGATCTAAGGAGCTGGATTGAGGCTCCAGTTTCTTCGGAGGCGTGGGTTCAAATCACACCGCTGCCAGGGGGTTTTTGCTCCGCTTGGAGCGTTGTGAGTCTAGTTTTCCTCTTTCCTCCAGAGCCACATTAGATGGTTAAGTTGTCTTTGATGAGGGATGAACCTGCACTCACCTGTTGTACGCAACACCCCCCCACCCGAGGGGCTATACTTAGAACATGTCGCTGTACCTCAAGAGCCCGGATAGCTCAGTCGGTAGAGCATCAGACTTTTAATCTGAGGGTCCAGGGTTCAAGTCCCTGTTCGGGCGATGAGTTTCCACTTTGTTAGTCACCTTTACCTTGTGAGCTCTTCTGGGCCCGCCCCCTGTTGATAAAATAAACAGTTTGCTCGTGCGTTGGAGTCGACACATTGGCTTTGAGCAGGTATTTCATCGAGCACATGCGTCAGGAATTCCGTGAGACCTCAGCAAAAGCTGCCAATCTTCTCCATGCAGATCTAGTCACTCAGTCCTGGTAGCGCAACTTTGCCGGAGGCATGTTGGTTAGCCGTGATCGTATAGTGGTTAGTACTCTGCGTTGTGGTCGCAGCAACCCCGGTTCGAATCCGGGTCACGGCAGGGGACCACATCTTATTGAAGTCCTGCCTTTCCCTTTTTGACATCGTCCTCTTTGCAGCACGACCGAAACCCAGAGGGCCTGGAACCCGTTGTAGTCGTGGCCGAGTGGTTAAGGCGATGGACTTGAAATCCATTGGGGTCTCCCCGCGCAGGTTCAAACCCTGCCGACTACGGCTGCTTTAGACAGAGAAGAAGATCAAGCCTTTATAGACTACCACGTTTTTCTTTAAGAGCGACTCTGCAACAGATGGCACGTGTTCTTGATATAACACAAATTGACCGGTACAGGAGTGCTCGATGGGTTGTCGATGCAACTAGGTATATAACAATGTAGTATACACTTAATGTAAAACAATGTGTACATACTTTATAGCCTTTTATGTGATTTTAACAAATGTTTAGGAGCGACTCTGCAACAGATGGCATGCGTTCTTGATATAACACAAATTGACCGGTACAGGAGTGCTCGATGGGTTGTCGATGCAACAAGGTATATAACAATGTAGTAAACACTTAATGTTAAACAATGTGTACATACTTTATAGCCTCTTATGTGATTTTACAATTTTTTTCTTTTCAGGGACCTTAAAGAAAAGCACTGCCAGATAAAAGACCAAAGATGAGCTGTCAGGGCAGTGTTTAAAACACGTCTGACTTTCACTTACCTTTCAGCTCCCAGAGCCGTTACCCGGTTCAAGTGTATTTGATGAACTGCAATCAACAGATGGCATCGACTCCAGATATAGGACTGAACACCCCTGCATCAGAAAGGTGCACTGAACCCTAAGCAGACAGAACCCTGTAAGCTCTTGACTGTCTTTTAAATGTCGCAGCGGGCCTAGAATGGTGGAAACCGGCGGCACAACGTAGCTTTTGCAGGTAGCGTGGCCGAGCGATCTAAGGCGCTGGATTGAGGCTCCAGTTTCTTCGGAGGCGTGGGTTCAAATCACACCGCTGCCAGGGGGTTTTTGCTCCGCTTGGAGCGTTGTGAGTCTAGTTTTCCTCTTTCCTCCAGAGCCACATTAGATGGTTAAGTTGTCTTTGATGAGGGATGAACCTGCACTCACCTGTTGTACGCAACACCCCCCCACCCGAGGGGCTATACTTAGAACATGTCGCTGTACCTCAAGAGCCCGGATAGCTCAGTCGGTAGAGCATCAGACTTTTAATCTGAGGGTCCAGGGTTCAAGTCCCTGTTCGGGCGATGAGTTTCCACTTTGTTAGACACCTTTACCTTGTGAGCTCTTCTGGGCCCGCCCCCTGTTGATAAAATAAACAGTTTGCTCGTGCGTTGGAGTCAACACATTGGCTTTGAGCAGGTATTTCATCGAGCACATGCGTCAGGAATTCCGTGAGACCTCAGCAAAAGCTGCCAATCTTCTCCATGCAGATCTAGTCACTCAGTCCTGGTAGCGCAACTTTGCCGGAGGCATGTTGGTTAGCCGTGATCGTATAGTGGTAAGTACTCTGCGTTGTGGTCGCAGCAACCCCGGTTCGAATCCGGGTCACGGCAGGGGACCACATCTTATTGAAGTCCTGCCTTTCCCTTTTTGACATCGTCCTCTTTGCAGCACGACCGAAACCCAGAGGGCCTGGAACCCGTTGTAGTCGTGGCCGAGTGGTTAAGTAGTAGTGGCTGCTGCCTCTTGATCACTCCCTAGCCCCAGACACATGCTCGCTCCCCTCTTTCTCCCTCCCATCTAAAGATGATGTTTCCAAGGTCATATATTCGAACCACCCAACAACCACATCATCCTGTCGACCCTCAAGACCCAATGGGTGTCTCTGGAATGATGCTTCAATGGTTCAGGTCTAGCCTTTCAGGTAGGTCATTTAGAGTTTCCTGGAGAGGTGAGGTCTCGGAGTCCCAACATTTTGATACAGGGGTGCCTCAGGGCTCAGTTCTTGGGCTGTTGCTCATTTCTGCATACATGACATCCCATGGTTCTGTCATTGTAAACATGGCTTTTCGTATCACTGCTATGCGGATGATACACAATTCCAACTGTCATTTCAGCCTGACGATCCGACTGTTTCTGCACGCATTTCAGCATGCCTGAGTGACATTTCGCTCTGGATGAAGGACCATCACCTGCAGCTGAACCTTGCAAAAAACAGAACTGCTTGTAATCCCGTCCGATTTAAACTACATCACAACCTTTCCATTCATCAATCTCCTGTATTAAAGAAAGTAGAATTTGAAAAAAGGTAGCTGCACAAATGCTGGCAAAAGGATATGACTTTGGAGCAGAGGCATTTGACAATAAGTTCAGGGAGTTAAAACACAAGTTTGTTTTGATACTGGCATTTGCATTATTTGGGTTTATTATTATTAGATACAAAACAATAGTGGACAGTAAGAAGAATACTGGGAGTGGTGACAGCAGCTGGGTATTTTTCTCACCAATGGAGGACCTCCTGGCAAATGATCCCAGTGTGGAGCCGGTCCTGGTCGTGTCATCTTTTCCTGGTGGTAATCTTTTCCATGTTAATTTTTTTGTGCCACACCAAAATGAATAAGCACATCATATGAGTGCAGTTTAATCAAAGAAAATGTTTTATCCATGCTTTTATAAAAACCTTACACATTATTAAATCTTGTATGCTTTAATTAAATCACTCAACAATGTCATAAAGTGGCCTCACTTTAGCATCCATGTTGGATACAAAGCCGCTCCAATTTTGTCATCTACTTTATTGTGTAACTTGGTAATACTAAAACTTTATTTGAAGGATGTCTATTGTGTGGCTCAGGTAATTAGATCTTTAAAGTAGTTTCTGCTTTGACAAAGAAATATAAACGTGTTTTCTCCTTTTCTCACAGTCTGCGGATGGTTAGATTCTATTTTGTTTGTTTAATGGAATGAGGTACAGTATATAAACTGAAGAAAATACATCCAATCTTGCAATTTCAACTTTTTGGCTTTTTATTCAATATTTTATTTCCATTCTTTTTTTAAACCAAAACATCTGAAAACTTAGGTGAACACAAAAAATAGTTAAACAGAAACTTTAATCAACCTCCACCAAGTTCATCCCTTTTTCTTTGACCTGAAGTATTTTCAGGGTGTCCTGCTCGACAATCATTGTCATTGTTGTCATCCACCTAACAATCCTCAATTTGGTGGCCTTCCTCCCTCAAGAGGAAAATGTGTAGGACACATGCAGCTGTTATAACCACTGGCACTTTTTTAAGGTCTTCCATGGGCAAGTACTTCAGTCTTCTCCATTTCCGCAAATGCCCTTTCAATCACAACTGTAGTTGAGCTGTGGAGTGTGTAAATTTTTCATTTGCCTTAGGGATAAGGGCCCATTATCTCTGTATGGTGTAATGAGAGATGTGCTGAGCGGATATGCGTAGTCTCCAAGCAGGTGATAGTCCCTTTTCATTACATCCTGGAGATGGCCATTTAATGGGGAGTTCCGTGCACAGACCCCGGCCAACCAGTGTACACATCCAGGAACATCATCCTGGATGTACACACTGCTTGGAGTTGAATACTTGCATGTCCTTTCCTGTTTATGTAACTGTTTCTATGGAGTGTGGGTGCTGGGATGGGAATGTGTGTACCATGTATTCCTCCAATGACTCCAGGGAAGCAGTTTTGTCCAGAAAGCCATTTGCCAGGTTTGCGATCTCATCCTCTCTAGGCCATTGAATGTATTTATTTCTAAGTGTATAAAGGACCTTGCAAATGTCAGCCTATGCACGGGGATCGTTGGCTAGACGGGGCTTTCTCCTAGAGATCCTGATGAACTCATACTTCCTTGCTGGCCTGGTCAGTCCTCCTCCGCTGGAGGAACGGGAGAGGATGATCCGGGGGTCTTTCCAGGACCTGGTAAAGGATCTCTCGTGCAACGGCCCCCAGGACTCCTCCCATTTCCACCTGGATTCCATCCCGGAGGACCGGGTTCTGACCACTGGGATGGTGAGGTTCGCCAGTCCATCCCACTCACCTCCCGTCTGCATCCAGGGGTGACGCCCACGGAGGCAGTCGTGGGACTCCCCGTCCGACTCCTCCGGCACGGAGCTAGTCGTGCCTCCAACCGCCTCTCTTCCGTCGGCCGCACTTCCCGTGGGCCGCTCCCGGAGGAAAAGACCCAAGAGGGGAATGCAGTCCAGGGCGAGTCCGGTGGTCCAGAGTCCGGTGGCACCAAGTCCGGTCCAGCAGCCAGCAGCCAGCACCCAGTCCGGTCCAGCAGCCGGCACCCAGTTCGGTCCAGCAGCCGGCACCCAGTCCGGTCCAGCAGCCGGCACCCAGTCCGGTCCAGCAGCCGGCACCAAGTCCGATCCAGCAGCCGGCACAAAGCGCTGCCCAGCCGCCATTCCAGCCGGTGTCCAGTCAGGCTCTCCAGCCGGTCCCATCCGGCCTTCCCGGGCCTCTCCAGCCGGTCCCGTCCGGCCTTGCCGGGCCTCTCCAGCCGGGCTCCAGCCCAGCAGTCCTACAGGGGACAAGGACAGTCCCTTCAAAGACTTCCCTTGTCAAGCCTCCTGAGGCTCCGCACTCTCGCGCACACCCACAGGCTAGGACTTCCCCACCCAGCCCCACCCCTTTTGGACTTCCCCCTATGTACTCTGGTTTACCCCCCACCCCCCCTCCCCTGTTTGTTATTTTTACTGTCACACCCGAGTCCACTCGTTGTCTTGTCATGTATGCCCCTTGTCTTGTTAACCATGTCTCTCTGGATCCTGTCTTTGTCTCAGTCTCGCTTGTCTTGTTTGTGCCTTTGAGGAGCATCAGGTTGCTGCTCCTTAAGGCGGGGGCCCTGTCATGATTCCACCTCTTCTTGTTAGGTAATTCTTGGTCTTGAGGTGGAATCATACAGGATCCTTTGTTTCTCTGGTCTGCGTCATCGTTCCTGCCCTCCTGTCTCCTAGTTTGTGTTAATTAGTTAATCCCTTGCACCTGTTCCCTCTTGATTTGCTCCCCTTTAAAAAGTCCTCGTGTTCATTGTCTTGTGCTGGTTCATTGTACGTGTACGTCTTACCCCGTGTTTGATGTTTTCCAGTTTCCTCAGCTTTGTGCTTGTTCCTCGTTCCCGGTGTTCTCTGTTTCTAGTAAGTTTTAGTTAAGTATTTGTTTCAAGTGTTTGTTTTGTAGTTTAGTTAGTTCTTGTTCTTGTTTTGTTTAAATATATTATTCTTGTCGTGTTTTTCCCCCTCGTGGGTTTTTGTTTTGCCTTTTTGTTATATAAAATAAATATCCTTTGTTTACCCCGTACCATCCGTGCCTGTGTCTGCCTGCAATTGGGTTCTCTGTGCAATCCCTGACAGAGATGAGACAAAACGCTCGTAACATTGATACACTGGACAGCAGCGATATCTTCAATGCCAAAGACCTTGTGCTGAATCCTATGAAGGCAGCCACCACAGTCTTATGTGAGGAGAAGAGCCCACAGTGTCTCTCATTGTGCCTTTGAAGAGCATGATTGAACAGAGCATGGCACCAAATGACAGCGATTCCCCCACTGTGGCCGACACAAAGTGAGCAATCCTCAGTAATATTGCAGGGATAAATAGCTCTCTACCATCTTCTGTTAGAGAGGACTACTCTGTGGTTTAAGTAAACAATGTTTGATAGTAAAAGCTTTTCACTGCCCAAGTCATGCAATAAATCTGACATATGAATTTTGATACAAAATATGAAGCGATTCTTATTTTAAATACTATTTTGTATTTAAAATACATGTATCATACATACTTCCCAGTCCTGAGATGAGAGAAGAGGCAGCACCTCACTGTTCCACAAATTGGAGAGAGGGGGCTCTGGGAGTCGAGTCAGAAGAGACAGAACCTGCTTCCAAGAAGACAGCACTTGAGGATCTAATAGGGGACTCTTTCTCAAAGACAGAAAAGTCCAGCAGAGGGATTGAGAAGGATCTCTACAGAAGAGAGGCCTTTAACCCACTCATGTGCTGCCCTCTGAAGTGGTGGAGAGAAAACAGCTATAAATATCCTGTGCCATCTCCTCTCCATCTCCTGCCAAAGCATATCTTTCCATCCCTTCTACCTCTGTTCCAAGCAAGCATGTTTTTTCAACTGCAGGAGACATAGTTACTGCCAAAAGGTCTCAACTGCTGCCAGAAATCGTCGACATGCTTATATTCTTGAAAAAGTATATGACCATATCTTAAACTGCTCTGTGTAGTTCATTTATCTCTTTTTCTTGCTTGAAGAAAAAATGTGTTTCTGTTTGCACTTTAAGTTTTGAGAGAGCAACACTTTGTTTATGGATACACTTACTGTTTGCATTTAAAGTGTTATTTCTGTTATTTATACTGTTTATTATTGTTCAATGTTCGATTTGTGTAAAATAGTGTAAAAAACTTGTCTCGTTCTTGTTAACCAAATCTCGTGTCTCGTCTCGTGGAGTAAGCGTCTCGTCACATCCCTAGATGGTCCTGCTAAACAGCTTTGGCTTGGCTGGCGTGGAGGAGCCCGGCTTCAGCTTGGTTGGCTTTGAGGAGTCCACCTTCTGCTTGGTGGGTGATGCCTGGGGTGCAGCCGGTTCCGGGACGGCCGTTTCCGGTGAGGCTGGGTGTGAGGATGCCAGCTCCACATCAGAGCTAGGTGACTCCAAGGAAGCCTGCTCCTGTGACGCTGCCTCAGTTGGTGACTCGGCTGATGTGGACCCTCAGCAAGGTGCTGGGGTACTCTGCCAAGCTCTGTAAAGATAGAAAGGGAGGTAGAAAGCAGTCAGCGACAATTGAAACCGAATGTGACAGGAATTATAATCAAATGAGAGTGTGAGAAGTTCAAGAGAAACCCAAATTGGAGAACTCATCTCATCGGACTCCTACAAGCTGGTGCTGCCGGCATGTCAGGGAGAAGCAGGGCAAGTCGGCCCTTTGTTTTTTGCCCCATGCTGGTCACCCCTCCTCACTGCCTACCTCTTGCTGGGCCATAGCACTTCCTTTTCCTCCTTCACATCGTAGTCGCCTGCCTTGGCTGGCGATGCATCTTCGCCCACCAGCGCCTCCTCAAATAACCGCCAGTGTTCAATGGCTTTTCTCGCATTTAAGTTTACGGCGTAAAACTTGTCGGCTATGGACGTGCCGTGGCACATAAACTGTGCCACTTTCTGGCGGTTGTTTGAGTTGTGGCTATTTTTGGCCTGTGGTAGAGAGAACACAGCATGTTGTTTGGAGGCACGCGAGAATAAAAGCCGAGCAAGGCCATGCGGATTCTCGACACTAACATGGGTGGCGATTAGGTCGGTGAACATGGGCTTTCCAGGCAAACCATTCGACACCCAAGCCCCCTGCAAATAATTGTTGAGGTTTCTACAGGGGTTAGGCATCGATGTGTAAAAAAAGAACTGTGCATCCGACCCGCCCACGAGTACGTACCACAGCATTAGAAGGGAAGCGTGGTTCGTCTTGTGCAACACCATCTGCAGAAACACAGGGAAACAACGTTCAGAATAGGAGGAACTGGGTCTTTTGATTCCTGTCAGTTTCCAGTTCATCTCTGAAAACAAACAAGCACAAATGAGCAAAACCAGGCAGTTTAGAAAGACTTGAAACAATAAGGTTTGCGACGTTGATGATTACCAAGGATCCACGGAATGCCCATTTTAGCCTCGACCCGGCAGCTATGAAGCACATCCCTGGGGATGAGCCAGCCTTCCTTGGCCTGCTTCACCTCAATTTGGTGCATGGTCACCTTCCATTTGAGAGACTTGAGGAGCGCCCGCAGCTCCCCCCGGATCCTAACAGGTTGGCAGAGGGGTCTGTGGTGGTGGTCTTGAACAGTCATGTGAATTTTTACAATAAATTGAGTGGAAATCTGATGGCCATTTTTAAAATATCCGTACACAATACTTTGATACTTTGAAACGTTTGGTTGAATCGGGTTCATTAACAAAAGCTGAATATGAGGTAATGTGTTTAACATCCTATTACACCGGTTTTATATATGTTGCCTAAAAAACACAAGTCTTACTGTGACATCCCTCCTGGGAAACCTATTTTATTTACAACCTTTGGTTATGTCACTACCCTCTTATATTAGAGATACCAAGGATTTTATACTGATTAAGAGTGGGAGAAACTCATTGTCCAATCTTTTTAGTTACCATGGATGATGAATCGCTTTATACAAATGTTCCAGTCCAGGGTGGGTTAGAGTCTATGAAACTTTTTCTTGATCAACACCCTGTCAAGTACTGCATGTCTCAGTGACTTGGCCAAATTGGTATCATTACACAATTATTTCTTGTTTGGTTCGTACTACTTAACAATCCATAACAACGTGACCTACAACATAGATTATATTATTTTTACAAATGATTAAACCAAATACCGTGTTTGTGGCATTTGAACATCTTATCGAAAGGGCTATGCGTAACATGTAAATATAGAACTGTTAAAAAGTAATTAGAACTTAAAATACTGTACATACAGACCTTTTAAAGTGCAAACAGAACACAAAAACTTTACTTCGAAACAAATATAACCAAAGCCACAGTCCAAGGCAATGCTTGATACATTCTTATTGAAAGACAAAACAAATAACATCCCCAGAGAGCTTTTATAAAATAGGTACAGAATTTAAAAAAATCTAATTAGAACTCTCAATACTGTACATAAATACCTTTTAAAATGCAAATTGAAAGTAAAAATGTAAATACTTCAGCTACGCTGTATTTGCTTTAAGATTAACTTTGATAATTGAATTGGTAAAAATAGACATTTATAAGTGGACATTTCAAATGTGTAAATATAAAAAAAATTGTTTTTAAAAACCGCATATATAGACATTTTAAAATGTAAACAACATGTTAAAAATGTAAACATTTCAGCTAAATTCACTAATGAATTAATAATAAATTTAAAGTATTCCTTTTGAGAGCTAAAACCTTTGAAAATAGAAATACAGAACGAATGGAAACGCACAGCTTTCATTTTCAGTCTATTACTGCAACCTCTTACTATAACAGACTGTTAATGGATGCGCTTTCGTTTTAAGTATATAACACATGAACGTGGACACCCGGAAGCCTAAATACTAATGGACACGTGTTTTTTTTTTGTACGAGGGTCCGGGGAACCGAAATCACATGCAGCGGTACACCGCGTGCCACCGACCGACATGACGTGGAAACATGTGTCACGCCAATCTAAGACTGCCAAATTGAAATTAAGCAGGAAACGGAAGAACGGAAGTATTACGATGATTGGACGTCACGTCATGGCCCCATGTCGCTCGTGGGGCCTCTGAGATATTATGAACAAACTAGGAAAACTAAGGTCTACATGGACAAATCGTGGGTCCATGTACGTGGGGGTGTGTAAGGGACCCGCTGACACGTTTGGCACACATACATTTACATTTAGTCATTTAGCAGACGCTTTTATCCAAAGCGACTTACATGTGGGCTAGGCAATGGAAGCAATTGGGACAGCATAAGTACAACAAAAGCATAAGTGCAATCAAAAAAAAGAAGACTGAACTCATATAACCTTACACAGTATACAGAAACAAACATTCATTCATTCATTCTATTTTTTTTTTTTTTAAAGAGTATAGAAGAAAATAGAGTCAGAACAGATCAGTCAGATGTTGACGGAGGAGATGCGTTTTCAGACGTTTCTTAAAGATGGTTACAGAATCTGCAGATCTTGTAGCAGCAGGTAGATCATTCCACATAGGTGGAACAGATCAGGAGAAGGTGCGCGAGAGATATTTTTTCCTTTTTGGGATGGCACCACAAGACGCCGTTCGTTTGCAGAGCGTAGGCATCTGGCGGGTACATATGTCTGGAGTAGCGAGTGAAGATAAGGTGGTGCCGAACCAGTGGTGGTCTTGTAGGCCAGGAGCAGAGTCTTGAATTTGATGCGAGCAACTATAGGGAGCCAATGTAGCTTAATGAATAGAGGAGTGACATGTGCTCTCTTCGGTTCATCAAAGATAACTCTTGCCGCAGCATTCTGGATCATCTATAGAGGTTTGGTTGTGCAAGCTGGAAGTCCACCCAGTAGCGCATTGCAGTAGTCCAGTGTGGACAGGACCAGAGCCTATACTAGGACTTGCGTAGCATGCTCTGATAGGAAGGGTCTAATTTTCCTAATATTGTAGAGAATGAATCTACTGGACCGGGCGGGACTGGCAACTTGATCTGTGAAGTTGAGCTGATCATCGATCACCACTCCCAGTTTTCTTGCCTTTCTGGAAGATTTGATGGTTTATGAGCCCAGTTGAATGGAGAGGCTGTGATGAGTCTTTGTATCGGCCGGGATTGCAAGCAGTTCTGTCTTTAAAAGGTTCAGCTGCAGGTGATGGTCATTCATCCAGAGCGAGATGTCGGCTAGGCAAACTGAGATGCGTGCAGAAACCGTCGGATCGTCTGGGTGAAAAGAAAGGTAGAGTTGTGTATCATCCGCATAGCAGTGATAGGAAAAGCCATGTTTCCGGATGACAGAGCCTAGGGATGACATATATACAGAGAATAGCAACGGCCCAAGCACTGAACCCTGAGGCAAAGCTGTGTCGAGATGTTGGGACTCAGACACCTCACCTCTCCAAGATACTCTAAAGGACCTACCCGAGAGGTAAGACCTGAACCACTGTAGCACCATTCCTGAGATCCCCATAGTCTTGAGGGTGGAGAGGAGGATGTGATGGTTAACGGTGTCAAAGGCGGCAGATAGGTCCAGTAGGATGAGAACAGATGAGTTAGAGGAAGCTCTTTCCAGTCTCAGGGCTTCAATGACAGAGAGCAGCGCAGATTCAGTGGAATGACTGCTCTTGAAACCAGACTGGTTGCTGTCTAGGAGGTTGTTCTGGGCGAGAAAGGATGAGAGCTGGTTAAATACAACACCTTCTAGGGTTTTCACAACGAAGGGGAGGAGGGATACCTGTCTGTAGTTTTCTAACAGTGCAGGATTAAGAGTAGGTTTTTTTAGTAGTGGGGTAATACGGGCCTCTTTGAAGATATAATGGATACGTGGACAAAAAATGGGTCTGTGGACGTGGAGGGGTGTTGAGGTTAGGGACTAGTCATCAGTTTAGGCACATACTAAAAGTACATGAACGAAACAACAGGTCGGTGTAAGTGGGTCGCTCTTGCGACTCTAGAGGCGTCCAAAAAGCAACAGTCACAGCCGCCTTGTCTTAATCTTCCTGAAGGTAAGGGTTGATGTCCATTTGCTTTTGAAACTAATAGGGAAACGAACGGCACAAAAGGTGTTCGAACCCTCGCCCACACTACTCGTCCAATGGCAAATTATTTGAATGGCCGTTTGTCCACAAACCCGCTAGGTTCCCTTACCTGAGTGATTGTCTCAACCTCCGCAGGGGGTAGGCCACTCAGGATCTCCTCGTTCCGTCCAGGAGCCAGACATGGAGGTTCCAGAGGTCTGGTTCTGGATGCCACAACGTGCCCTTACCCTGAGGTAGTAACTCTTTTAATAAAGTCGTCGGAATGGGGTCTAATAAGCATGTTGTCGGTTTGGATGTTGCAATTATTTTAATTAAATCTTCCTGATTTATAGGAGAAAAACACTCTAGCTTTTCTTTTTGGGTGACGGTTGAAACTAATTCTTCCGACACACTTGGAGGTTTGGTTTTAGCTATGTTGTCTCATAATTTTTTGATTTCTCAGTAAAAGACTTCATGAATTCATTGCTACCAAGGTGCGGCAGAATACCCAGGTCAGGTGGAGTCTGTTTGTTTGGTAGTTTAGCAATTGTACGAAATAAAAACCTTGGATTGTTTTTGTTATTTTCTATGAGGTTACGGAAGTGCTCGGCTTTTGCTGCTTTTAGTGCCTTTTTGTGACAGCTTGCACTCTCTTTCCATGCAATTTTACATTTACATTTACATTTAGTCATTTAGCAGACGCTTTTATCCAAAGCGACTTACATGTGGGGTAGGCAATGGAAGCAATTGGGACAGCATAAGTACAACAAAAGCATAAGTGCAATCAAAAAAAAGAGGATTGGGTCTCATATAACCTAACACAGTATACAGAACCATTCATTCATTCAATCATTCATTCATTTTTTTTTCACCCAATTTTAAAGACCTCTAATTGGGTTTGTTTCCATTTTCGCTCCAGTTTACGGTTTCTCTTTTTAGGGCGCGAGTGGTGTTATTATACCATGGTGCTATGATCTTTTCATTAATCCTTTTTGACTTCATAGGTGCGACCGCTTCTAATGTATTAGAGAAAATAGTGCCCATATTGCTGGTCATGTCATCGAGCGATTCTATATTAGTTGGAAATGTTATTAGAGGAGTCAGATGTGGCAAGCTCTTTACGAAACTATCTTTAGTTGTTGAGGTGATTGTTCTACCCTGTCGATAACGAGATATACAACTGATTTCAGCAGTGCGCAGTGTACATGTTATAAGATGGTGATCGGAAATGTCGTCCCTTTGAGGTATAACATCGATATTGATTAGATCGGCTCCGTGAGATATAATCAAGTCTAGAGTATGATTAAGTCGATGAGTAGGTCTATTGATGTATTGTCACCACAAGAGAGTAGTAGTTCTTTAAACGCCACAGCTAATGGATTGTTAGCAATATCTACGTGGATATTAAAATCTCCAACAATCAGTACTTTATCGACGTTAATCAATAGATCCGATAAGAAGTCTGCGAACTCTATCAGAAAACAAGTGTAAGGCCCATGGGGTCTGTACACAGTAACCAATGTAAGAGAGACCAATAGTTTTTTACTTTTATTTGGAACAGTTATGTTCAACGCAAGCATTTCAAATGATTTAAACGTATGCATTGTTCTCCGAGTTACGGTAAGAAAGTCTCTAAAGATTGTTGCAACACCACCACCTCGACCATCCGGACGTGGCTCATGAATATAACCGCAGCTTGGTGGAGTAGACTCATTTAGACCGAAATAATCATTTGGCTTAAGCCAGGTTTCAGTGAGGCAAAGTATATCAAACCTGTTGTCTGTGATCATTTCATTTACAATAACTTGGCTTTGGATTTGGTGATCTAATATTAAGTAGCCCAAACTTTAGGCATTGGTTTTGCTCATTAAATATATTTTCTTTGGGTTTAATCATGATCAAGGTTTTTTCTCTGACTTTTACATAAATTATTATTTGGTTGTATTATTCGGGGGACAGACACAGTCTCTATGCATTTGGAAGCATTAACATTCTTAACAATTGGGAGAGAGGAACACAGACTATGGTTAAAATTTGTACTTACTAGTCAAATGGTGCGTAGCTTCGTTGAGATGTTGTCGGACAGAATTTCCGCTCCAATGCTGCTGGGGTGCAGTCCGTCGGGACGGAAAAGCCTTGGCCGCTCCTAGAACAGATAAAAATTATTTACAAAGAGCAGATTCTGTTCAATACACCATGACATTAACCAATTATTAAGCGTAAATAGTCTACTGAACTTTTCGTTCCCTCGTTGGTAAGTACTATGTGGTACGATGATCCTCGCCGTGGGCGATGCGTTGCGAACAGTATCGACCAGACTCCTGAAGTCCCTCTTCAGGATCTCCGACTGCCGCATTCTCACATCATTCAACCCCCATGCAGGACTACGGCTCCCACCCTTGTATCGTCCTTCAGAATCGCAGTTACCTGCGCAGAGACATCGAGAACACGGGCGCCATGAAAACAGTGAGTGCGAACCTTTTCGTCTCGCAGAGGGCGGCAAAGCGGTTCCTCGTAGAAATCTCGAAGACCGGTGAAGGCGGTGGGGGGGAGGTCATCGCTCCGGTCCTGGATTTCGCCTTTCGCCGTGTGTGTGCTGGTGCAGGAGTGAAATTCATTTTGGCTTGTCGTGTTCTTGAAGCCTGGGCTCTGTTTATAGAAACACACGGAGTAGAAGTGGTAGGAGTATTACAATCACGTCGAAAATTTACCGCAGCTTTGCGAGCGTCAGCCCGGGATGCTTCCAGCGCCATTTTACATTCTCGCAGATGTGTTGCCTCTCGAGTAGATCGTGGATCTGCTTCTCCAATGCTTCCAGTTCTGACTGAAGTGGGAAGAAAGATTCATCATCTGCACTCAAAGGTAACGTTAAAAACATATCTGAATCATTAGCCATTAGTGGTGTAATAATGAGAACAGTGGGTTAAGCAATAGGGGCAATATTCAGAAACTAAAGGCTGGAAATGCTAACAGCCTGAGTGCTTATAGCGAATGATCGTATAAAACAACGTTATCTGTGCGTTATATGACGATATTTGGTATGGGATACACTTAGGGATAAGTTTTACCCTCTATGAGTTATCAATTTAGAACAAAAATATTAAGAAATATCAGGAATAAACGATATATTTAGAAAAAGTTTGGCGGAGCTCTTTCTCAAACCACGCGCTCTCAGCAAACAGCTACCTCTGTGACTTCAGCCCGGGAGATGGACGAGTCCGCCTCCGAGCCCTCAGCCTCTGCTTCCTGAATTGAAGACGTGACGGCGGGATTGAGGAGATCCTCAAAGTATTCCTTCCACTGCCCGATGATATCCCCAGTCGAGGTCAACAGCTGCCCACCTCCACTGTAAACAGGATTGGTAGGGCACTGCTTCCCCCTCCTGAGGCGCCGGACAGTTTGCCAGAATCTCTTCGAGGCCAACCGATAGTCCTTCTCCATGGCCTCACCGAATTCCTCCCAGAACTGAGTTTTTGCCTCCACAACCACCCGGGCTGCAATCCGCTTGGCCTGTCGGTACCCGTCAGCTGCCTAGGGAGTCCCACAAGCCACCCAGGCCCGATAGGACTCCTTCTTCAGCTTGACGGTATCCCTTACTTCCGGTGTCCACCACCGGGTTCGGGGATTGCCGCCTCGACAGGCACCGGAGACCTTATGGCCACAGCTCCGAGTGGCCGCGTTGACAATGGAGGTGGAGAACATGGTCCACTCGGACTCAATATCTCCAGACTCCCTCAGGATCTGGTCGAAGCTCTGCCGGAGGTGGAAGTTGAAGATCTCTCTGACAGGGGATTCGTTCAAACATTCCCAACAGACCCTCACAGTACGTTTGGGTCTGCCGAGTCTGTCCAGCTTCCTCCCCCGCCATCGGATCCAACTCACCACCAGGTGGTGATCAGTTGACAGCTCCGCCCCTCTCTTCACCCGAGTATCCAAGACATACGGCCGTAGGTCAGATGAAACAACCACAAAGTCGATCATCGACCTCCGGCCTAGGATGACATTGATAGGTTGAAGACCGCCTCTACAAAGAAAGAATATCAACGACTACTTCTCTAACCCCGCCCCCATGTTTCGCGCATGACAATTCTGAAGTAACACAAGTGGAGTGGAACCAGAAAGAGCGAGCAAGCGAAAAACAAATATGCCCTTAAAGATAGCTAAATATTGTGCCATCCCTGGTTGTGGAAGAATACTGTCACTGCATAATCATCTTTCTGAATTAGGAATGTAGTTTAATTTTAAAGACGTTCCAGCTCATGTGGGCATTTGTTTGTTAAATTTCTCCGAGGATTCCTTCGTGAACAAGGCAAAAAGGTTAAAAAGCAGTGCTGTGCCATCAATATTGGATCTGATAGGAATGGCACAGCAATCTTATGCGAGCAAAACATTTTCGTAATATATAATATATAATTATATACACTATATAATTTTTCATTGTTTTATCCACCGTTTGCGAATAATGGAGGTTGTTTTGGTAATATTTTGGGTGCTGGGTGATATCCATAAGTAACCGGGAGTCTCCCATTTGTTTATTTATCATGGAAAGTCCAGTAACATTTTAGACCTACGATCTCGGTGACCTTTTGTCCGGTTCGCGATCACGGGTCTCAAATGCTGACAGGTATGTTCAACGCAAGCATTTCAAATGATTTAAACGTATGCGTTGTTCTCCGAGTTACGGTAAGAAAGTCTCTAAAGATTGTTGCGACACCACCACCTCGACCATCCGGACGTGGCTCATGAATATAACCGCAGCTTGGTGGAGTAGACTCATTTAGACCGAAATAATCATTTGGCTTAAGCCAGGTTTCAGTGAGGCAAAGTATATCAAACCTGTTGTCTGTGATCATTTCATTTACAATAACTTGCCTTTGGATTTGGTGATATACTATTAAGTAGCCCAAACTTTAGGCATTGGTTTTGCTCATTAAATATATTGTCCTTGGGTTTAATCATGATCAAGGTTTTTTCTCTGACTTTTACATAAATTATTATTTGGTTGTATTATTCGGGGGATAGACACAGTCTCTATGCATTTGGAAGCATTAACATTCTTAACAATTGGGAGAGAGGAACACAGACTATGGTTAAAATTTGTACTTACTAGTCAAATGGTGCGTAGCGTCTTTGAGATGTTGTCGGACAGAATTTCCGCTCCAATGCTGCTGGGGTGCAGTCCGTCGGGACGGAAAAGCCTTGGCCGCTCCAAGGTGACAATATGCAAGAATAAATATTACTTAAACGAATAGCAAAAGTGATAGATATGGAATAAAATGTGAAAATAGAAGAAAAAGAACGTTCCCAGCTTACAAAATCACCATCATGGTGATCAGTGTTTTCTTGAGTTTGGCACTTGATCCTTGAAATTTGTATGTTGTTTTTTAGCATGCTGTATTTGTGTGGTTTTAAAGTATATTTGTTTTGGCAATGCTGTGAGAAACTAATCGAGAATTTTGGTCTGATTCAACCAGATTCATCTGGTTTAGTGCTGTACTGTTGATCATGAGAGAAATCCATAAGATCATTGAGTTGGAGTTGTTTTTGATAGAAACATTTGTGAAAACTTAATCTATAGCATAACTGCGACACACACAGACATCAAGAATTTGTGTATGAACCTCCATGGTGACAATCAACAGACTAATTCAGATAAACCGCAATGCATGCTGGGAATCATGAATGAGTTTTGCACTATGGTGTTACCCAGCATGCATTGCAGTTTTTTTGTGATCATGACCATTATTGAGGTTCATACACTAATTCTTGATGTCTGTGTGTGACGCAGATATGATGTAGATTTAGTTTGTATTTGCATCCTGTTTTAACTGTCGCGGATCACGTGGCAAGAGAACCCAAGTGTAGGCAGGACTCAGACAAGATGGTAGGGGGTAACAAGGTATGTGCATCAATAGAGCAGGAACGAGGGAACATCAAACAACTTGGTAAGACGAACAATGAACCAGCACAAGACAATGAAACATGAGAGGTATTTATAGGGAAAACAGACAAAGGATAATTGATAGGGACCAGGTGACAAAGATCAAACACTAAGGGGAAGCTAATCAGACGGAAAGGGCGGGAAACACAAACGAGACTCGGGGAGAGTATGGAAAGCCAATAGGCCAAAAATGTCTCTCCCCACATAAAACAGGGAATTCTGTACTGGTTCTGCCTCAAGACCAAGAATAAGCCAAACAAGATAGAAAGAACTGTGACATTAACAAGTGTTTCAATCAAAAAGTACTCAAACTCACTGATCTTATAGTGTTCTCTCATGATCAACAGTAGGGGTGGGAAAAAAATGTATATGGTGATTTATCAAGACATTACAGCCCGCGAGACGTTATCGATACTCTTGCACAAAGTATGGATTATTTGGGGGGCTTGACAGGGCTTGACGCCGGTCGTAAGGCCGGCTGGACAGGGCTTGGCGCCGGTCGGAAGACCGGCTGGACAGGGCTTGATGCTGGCTGCTTGGCCGGCTGGACAGGGCTTGACGCCGGCTGCTGGGCCGGCTGGACAGGGCTTGACGCCGGCTGCTGGGCCGGCTGGACAGGAGGCTGGGCAGCGCTCTCTGGCGGCTGGGCAGCGTTCGGTGCCGGTTGCTGGACCGGGCTTGGTGCCGGTTGCTGGACCGGGCTTGGTGCCGGTTGCTGGGCTGGGCAGCGCTCTCTGGCGGCTGGGCAGCGCTCTCTGGAGGCTGCTGGGGAGAATCCGCGGCCGGGCAGACCGCTCGGACCGTCACATCTCCACGGCGCCCCCCCAAAAAATATTTGGGGCTTGACGCCTCCGGAATCGGGACTTTGGGGCTTGACACCTCCGGAATCGGGACCACAGGACCACAAGACTCGGGACCACAGGACTCGGCTGCCCTCCCCTCCTCGGCTTCTTCTTCCTTGAGCGGCCCACAGGATGTGCTGCCGACGGAAATGAAGTGGTGGGAGGAATGACTATGTCCGTGCCGGAGGAGTCGGACGGGGAGTCCCACGACTGCCTCCGTGGGCGTCGTCCACGGAGAATGGTGGATGGTGGAGGTGAAGCTGCTGCGGATGAGGCGGAGGAAGCGGTGATGCCCATAACCCCGACCTGCAGGGTACGACCCTCCGGGATAGCGACCAGCGGAGATGGAAAACAGGATTGAACTGGGACCCTGGACTCCGACCGGTTCGTGGCATACTGCCACACGACATCGAAGTCCAAAGGTCTCAGCATCCTCATCTCCGCTGGCGACAGAGGATCCCTGAGGCCGCGGCTGAACAACACCGCCAACTCCTCCTCCCCAAAATACCACCTCCTCTGCGGCATCGAGGAACCTATCGACATAGGTCCCCAGGTCGTTGTTACCCTGACGAATACTGCAGAGGTGGCGTGCCTGGCGGGACCGCAAGCAGTTCACCTTGACTGCCTGCTGGGTTCGGTTTGGCTGGTTTCATTCTGTCGCGGATCACGTGGCAAGAGAACCCAAGTGCAGGCAGGACTCAGACAAGATGGTAGGGGGTAACAAGGTATTTAATAAACAGAACAGGACTATACAAAAAGGCAAAACAAAACCCACAATGGGGAAAACAAGACAGGCTTATATATAATAACAAACAAGGACACAGACTAACTAAACAAAGAAAACAAACACTTGAAATAAACACTGAACTAACACCTACTATGACAAGGGGAAAACAGGAACAAGGTAACAAGGTATGTGCATCAATAGAGCAGGAACGAGGGAACATCAAACAACTTGGTAAGACGAACAATGAACCAGCACAAGACAATGAAACATGAGAGGTATTTATAAGGAAAGCAGACAAAGGATAATTGATAGGGACCAGGTGACAAAGATCAAACACTAAGGGGAAGCTAATGAGACGGAAAGGGCGGGAAACACAGACGAGACTCGGGGAGAGTATGGAAAGCCAATAGGCCAAAAATGTCTCTCCCCACATAAAACAGGGAATTCTGTACTGGTTCTGCCTCAAGACCAAGAATAAGCCAAACAAGATAGAAAGAACCGTGACATTAACAAGTGTTTCAATCAAAAAGTACTCAAACTCACTGATCTTATAGTGTTCTCTCATGATCAACAGTAGGGGTGGGAAAAAAATTGATATGGTGATTTATCAAGACATTTCAGCCCGCGAGACGTTATTGATACTCTTGCACAAAGTATGGATTATTTTTCAAATACAAAACATCTAAATTTCCTGCACTGTCCGGGAGGCAGACACACTCTGTCAGTTTAAATCTAGACTAAAGACGCATCTTTTTAATCTTGCATACACTACACTTCCATAATATTAATCCTCAGAGGATTTAGGCTGCATTATTTAGATCAACCGGAACCAGGAACACATCCAACAACAAATGATGTACTTGTTGCATCAAAGAGTGCAGAACAGTACGCTACTCTCAGCCAGTTTTGTCTTTTTGTTCCAAGGTTACCGCAGGATGCAGTTCATGCCCAGACCTGATGGCAGAGCTGAGAATGGGAAGCGATGACCTGACAAGAGCTGAGATGATAGAGACGCGGCAACTTGACACGATTTTCTTACAACACTTCAAATGCTATTAGATTGTTAATGATAATCTTAAATCTATAATTTACCTTATTCGTAAGTTTATTTTTATTTTTATTTAGCCTTGTTGTGCAAGCACTGTTGAGCTTGTGCAGAGGCAGCAGCTTTTGCCAGAGGGGAACTCGAATCCCCTGGTTGGGCCTGGGTTCTCCTGAGTTTTTTTTTCTTGATTGGAGTTCTGGGTTCCTCGCCACCGTTTGCATATTGTTTTGCACTATTGGCCTGGCCGGGGGGGGGCTGCTTTAGAATTTAGAATAATTAATATCGCATATTATATAATATTAATAATATAATAGTAATATATATAATATTAAATAATATAATTTAATATTTGACCTGTGTTTCTCTCTCCTTTATCTCAAATGTGTGCTTTCACTGTGCGTGTGAGCGAGTGTGTTTGCGTGTGTGCGTCTATCTATGCATATTGTGTGTGTGGAGCATTTGTATGTCTGTCTTTTGTTGTTTTCACCTTTTTCTTGTTTTCACAGGTATATGCCTTAAGTTGTTTTTCTTGTATTCAATGTGTTCAATTCAATTGACATAGACGCACACACGAGTCTGACGAAGAAACATCCGAAGACGATAGTAGATAATAGAAAACTAAATCAACTGTTTTCACCTGTCCCTCGTCATTGCTAATGAGTCCTGCACCTGATTCTTTTTTCCTCGAGTGTTTGCATTTGTATTTTTTATATATAGAAAAACTAATATGCAATACGTTTTATTAGTGATTCTTTTTTTGGCAAAATATGTCACGGTTAATATGTGGCACAAATTGCTACCCCCATTGAATAATTAAAAAAATTCTAACTTAATAGTTAAAATTTGTTAGACACCATTTAGTAAAGTGTGTGTTTTATTTTAATGTTATGCTGTACATATTTTAGCGTACTTTAACAAATGTCTGAATTTAAAAATGGAAATTCATTCAATTTATTTATTTTATACATTTGCTCCTTCTCTTCTTTAGTCATTCATTCACTCACTACCTCCCTTCATCCCTGCCTCCCTTAGTCACACACACACTTACTCACTCATCACTCACTCGCCATCGTTTTTTACATCCTTTATTAGACCTATTTGACCGTGGCAACGTGGAAGAGAATTGTCACCCACACATTTTCTAGAGCAGTGGTCACCAACCCTGCTCCTGGAGATCTACCGTCCTGCAGACTGTAGCTCCAACCCTGCTTCAGCACACCTGTCTGTAATCATTAAGCAAACCTGACCGCCTTGATTAGATAGTTCAGGTGTGTTTGATTGGGGTTAGAGCTAAGATGTTCCGGACGGTAGATCTCCAGGAGCAGGGTTGGTGACCACTGTTCTAGAGGGTCTGTTTAAAGCGGAACACATTTATATTGTTGTATTATGTATATGTAAATGCATAACTTTAGATCAGCTAATTTTAACCAGGCCGTTTGTTATTTTGTGGCAGTTTGAAAAGGGATAAAATATATGATCACCAAACTCATGGTTCTGAGTGTTTTTACTCAGTAAAGGAGTTGTAACATTAAACGTTTAGACATAGTTAGTTTCATAGCAAGTCAGTTATTTTCAGTAAATTCTTCTTGGTCCCCATTGCTTTTGCTCGTTAGTTCTCAGCTTCTCACCAAAATGAAGAGAAAGAAGGACATCATGTCGTTCTTCCAAAGAAAAGATAAGACAGTGAGACAGAGCCAAATGGTTCAGGTGTGGAGAGAGCAAGCGAGAGCAGGAAGAGTCCATTGGAGAGACGGAGAGTGAAGGAATATTCAAGGAGGAAAGTGAGACAGATGGAGAGACTAATGCTGAGAGTGATACACCTACAGAGGAGCCACGTGTGTCCACTAGCAGTGGACCATCAGGTTTGTGCTGTTGAATACATATGTAAAGCAGTGCAATAAGTCAGGTTATATGGTGTATAGAAATTAATACATTTGCGATTGAAATTAATTATTATTTAACATGCTATGAGCTTGTGATATCAGGTGGATTTCAGAAGTTGCCTGATACCAATTGTATATGTAAAATTAGCCAAATGTTTTTTATGATTTTTTTTACATTATACATTCAGGTTAAGAAGAAAAAAAACAGTAAACAAGTAAATAAACAGGCATACATAATCATAACAGTAGTAATAACAACAAAAGACAAGACAGAGTAAAAATGAAGGTGGTAAAATAAATATAAAACACATTCTCATCAGCAAATAATAAAAAGCTGAAAAAGACAAACGAAGTAATAAGTTCACTTAATTCTCAATATTTATGTAAAAGAAAACTATTTGCTGAAAAGGGTATACATACTTTTAATACATATATTTTTTCTTTGGCAGATATCAGCAAATCCCGGGAAGAACCACCGGTGCAGCCAATGATGAATATATACCCAAGAACTCTGATGGGACACCGGAGGAGGAGCTTCAAGGCAGTCTGGTACCATATCCACCCCTGGCTTGAATATTCCAAACAATCAGACTCTATGTGTTTTGTTATGCCTGCAGGCATTTTAGCCCTCCCAAAGTCTCAGAGACGGTATTCGATTCAAAATTGGGGTTTAACAATTGGAAGAAGGCAACTTACAAACAGGGGGATTTGCAATTCATGCAAGCACTGAGCGGCACAAACAAGCAATGATTACATTGAGAGACTATCAGTAAGCTGTAAAAAGTAATGCAACACTGGTAAATGCCCTAAACAAGGAACACAACAAACAGGTTCAAGAAAATCGGGACTATATTAAAACAATAGGAGAAATACTACTACTTACAGCCACACAAACCATTGCACAAAGTGGACACGATGTGTCTGCAGAGTCAGATAATAAAGGAACTTCATGGCAATCTTAGAAACAATAGCTAAGCATGATAAAACTGTGCAAAAAGGTTGACTTCCATTCATAATGCAAAATATACCAGCAAAGGGATTCAGAATGAGCTCCTGAGTTGTTTTGCAGACATGGTTCGAACTAAAATTATAGAAGAAGTGAAAGAAAGTGAGGTCTATAGCATAACGGCAGATGAAACAAAAGATGTAAAAATAAAGGAGCAGATATCTCTAGTACTCAGATACTATTTCAGTGGAGCTGTCCATGAGAGCTTTCTCCACTTTGAATCGGCTGATCGACTAGATGCAGCAGGGTTTACTGACAAAATCTTACACATATTAGAAAGTCATGTTCTTGAATACAAAAACAACGTAGTAGGCCGTTACGTAATATGACGTTGCTTCAGTTATGAGTGGGAAGCATTCAGGAGTCCAGGCACGCATTAAAGAACAAGCAAAGCATGCTTTTTACATCCACTGCAATGCACACTGTCTGAATTTAGTTTTAGTGGATACAGTCAAAGCTATCCCTGAGGTAGGAGAGTTCTTCTCCTTACTAGAAAGACTGTATGTCTTCACATCTTGGTCATGTGGCCATCAAAAATGCTTGGCATACAGAAATAAATGTACCCAGGTGCACCGGCTAGAGAGCTTCAGAGGCTAAGTGACACTCGCTGGGCATGTCGATATATGGCTCTACATACTATTATGGATAGATTGCCTGCCATTAAGCGACTGTGTACTCAGTACAGTGGGTCAGAGGTCAGATTCATAACGAGTAAAAGATTGTTTTCGTACAACCCTTTCTCCCCTTTTTAAGATCAGATGCTTAATGAGCTTAACAGAAGGTTTTCTAGCAAAAACTGTGAAATAATGACTGGCATCCAAACTCTAAACCCTAAAAGTGATGTGTTTCTCAAAGAAAAGTCCCTGTTTCCATTTGCTAGAATGTATGAATCAAATATTGAGGACTGTGGGTACGAACTACATCAGTTCAGAAGAATTTTAGAAAGGAAAATACAGAGTGGCATGCAGAAGCCCTCCAGTGTAGTAGAGCTGGCATTATTCATTGAACCTTATAAAGAAGTTTTCTTTGAGCTCTTTAAACTATGCAATATAGCTGGTTCAATCCCTGTTAGTACTGCATCTTGTGAATAGAGTTTTTCTGCACTAAAGCTGGTGAAAACCTTTCTCAGGTCCACAATGTCAGATGACAGATTAAGCAATTTAGGTGTTCTAAGTATTGAGTCAAGGAGGGCAAAGGCCTTAAATCTAGATGGATTTTCTGATCTTTTTGCAAAAAAACACAAAAATCGTAGAATAAAGTTAATGTGTCTGATATTGAATATGTAGATGTCACGGGGTGACTTTGTAAGGGCGGAACGAAAAAACGAAGGACTATAAGGACCGTAATCCTCAAACACTGGATACTTCCGGGAAAAGAAATCAGGGGTTTATCACTCGCAGGAGGTTGGTGAGCGGCGCGATCGCGGATTGGGCAGTATGAAGAGCAGGAGGAGGATAAAGAGGGCCTCAGACACTGCAGAGGGTGGGTAGGTCTTTTATTCCAGCCGTTTCGGCGAGCGAGTTGGAGTGTTGGGGCGAGTGCAGCAGGACGAAGGCGGAGGATATTGCTGGCTGGGCGAAGACGGAGACAAGGATTCAGCAGAAACAGAAACTGGGCTGAGTATATTGGGATGTCTACTTGACTGTGAAATACCTTATGGACATATGCAACAAACTTTGAGTGGTTGGAAACAGGAAGACTCACTGGAAGTACCCTTTCGACGGGTTATGTAACAGCTGGAGGAGTATCCAAGAGCTGGGAAGCAGAGGGGAAAAGAGGCCTCGTGTTAATAACGGTTAATTGTGCGGCCCCACTGTGGAGGAGGATCGTGGGTGAGCCGGGACCAGTGAGCGAGAGCAAAAATTTGGGTAGTCGTGGCGCTGACGCTTTAAAGGAATATTCGTTGCATCAGTCCCCTACGATTTCCAGGACGAGTCTTGAGTCGGATGGGGTTGTCACCCTAAATTCACCAAGAGTGTGTGGAGTGCAGTGGGTGAGTCTCTGTCCGTTGCTGTGAGTGTATGCACTGGAAAATTGCAGTGTGGTGCTGTATTTGTGTCGTCAACAACCACCCTTCAGGCCTGACGAAACCCTGAAAAAAAGAGAGTGCTGAGACGGGCGAAGAAAACATCTCAAATTATATGCCGTCGACGACACCTTATCTTTCTTCTCTATGTGATTGTCTGGTCGTTGGGGTGTTCTGGGGACCTCCTCGAGGTGGAAACAAGGAAGGGGCGTGACTCACGACACCTGTGGTCCGCTCCGACCTGTGACATAATGCAAATGTAAAAATAATTAAAATGCAAGTTACTGTGACTAATACTGAATATGTAATGCATATGAAAAAAATAAAATGCAAATGCAAATTTATTGTTGAATGATTATATCCATGGTATTTTGCCTGTTAATGCCTGCAGTGCAGAAAATGATATGACAGCAATAAGGTCTAAATGTAAATGGCCCCTCTAACAGTACACCTGGCCCCAGCCTGGCCCCCCCAGTTGAAATGGTCTAGAACCGCCACTGCTGTTGAGAGTGCTGACGTGACGTGAGTGGCTGAACACGCCAATTGAACTGTACAATCAGCTTCATTTAATTCATATACTGATTGCGTTTGGAATTATTGTGATTGCCATGATATTTGATTTATAGCCAATATGTAGGTGTGTGTAGATATATATAAAAAGTGAATAAACACACACATATCGGTGTGTGTGTTCACGTTCACCCTAATAATAGAACAGCAATCACGACAATTCTAAACATTGTCCTTGAACATAAATGAGCTTTGTGTTATATATGCATGCATTACAGGCTATAAAATGTACATAAGAACATAATATTATAAAATGATATGTTTATAATGTACAGCGTAACCTTATAGTCCTTCAGCAGGTCACCATATCTCACGATGCACTGTAACGGGCTAAACGAATCTGTTACCTTCCCCTGTTTTACATAGAATAGCCTTATTGTTCTCCATATTCACTCTTTTGACATCTAATGCATTCTACGTCTTATCCTGAAGATTATTTAGCTGTGATGAGAACAGTGACAGTCCTACAGCAGGTCACCATATCTCACGATGCACGTAACTTGGACTTTGATTTTAAGTAGATATAAGTGTATTTTGGAGTTTTATTATACTTAATAAACTTTATTTTTCAAAACAGCTAAATAATTATTAATAAAATGTATATTATGGTGCATTTCAGAAGCATTTGATTATCACGTACCTTAAAATTAGTACATAAACCTACACAATCACAATAACTACTGAACTCGGACAAAACAGAAGTGTTACTTACTGGACCAGAAACCGGCATACGTAACAATCAAGAATACTGCTTAACTATTGACGGATGCTCCATAAAATCCTCGTCGTCAGCTAAGAATCTTGGCGTTGTATTCGATAGTAATCTGTCATTTGACAGCCATGTCGCCAACACCTGTAAAATTGCATTTTTTCATCTTAAGAAAATTCATATGCTGTCACTGTCAGATGCAGAGAAATTAATTCATGCATTCATGACATCAAGACTAGATTACTGTAATGCACTTTAGGGGGTTGCCCTGCAGGCCGATTAAAAAAACTGCAACTGGTTCAAAACGCAGCAGCTCGAGTTCTTACACGTACAAAAAAGCATGAGCATATAACCCCGGTTCTGTCAACCTTGCACTGGTTACCTATAAAGCATCGCATTAACTTTAAGATCTTGCTTATTACCTATAAAGCCCTACATGGTCTAGCGCCTGCAGTATTTGAATGAACTTCTATTGTATAACAATCCTCCACGTGCATTACGCTCTCAGGAACCTAGAATTTCAAAATCAAGTGCAGGTGGTAGATCCTTTTCTTATCTAGCGCCTAAACTTTGGAATATTCTTCTCTGCACTGAACGGGAGGCAGACACACTCTGTCAGTTTAAATCTAGACTAAAGACGCATCTTTTTAATCTTGCATACACTACACTTCCATAATATTAATCCTCAGAGGATTTAGGCTGCATTATTTAGATCAACCGGAACCTGGAACACATCCAAGAACAAAATGATGTACTTGTTGCATCAAAGAGTGCAGAACAGTACTCTACTCTCAGCAAGTCTTGTCTTTTTGTTCCAAGGTTACCGCAGGATGCAGTTCATGCCCAGACCTGATGGCAGAGCTGAGAATGGGAAGCGATGACCTGACAAGAGCTGAGATGATAGAGCTGGATAAAGGACGCAGCAGCTTTACATGATTTTTCTACAACACTTCAAATGCTATTAGATTGTTAATGATAATCTTATATCTATAATTACCTTATTCGTAAGTTTATTTATTTTTTATTTAGCCTTGTTGTGCAAGCACTGTTGAAATTGTGCAGAGGCAGCAGCTTTTGCCAGAGGGGAACTGGAATCCCCTGGTTGGGCCTGGGTTCTCCTGAGGTTTTTTCTCGATTGGAGTTTTGGGTTCCTCGCCACCGATATTGTTTTGCACTATTTGCCTGGCCGGGGGGGCTGATTTAGAATTTAGACGTTAGACATAATTAATATTGCATATAAGAATTTATAGTCCGTTTAATATTTGGCCTGTGGTTCTCTCCCCTATGTGTGCTTTCACTGTGCGTGTGTGCGAGTGTGTTTGTGTGTGTGCGTCAATGTATGCATATTGTGTGTGTGGAGCATTTGTATGTCTGTCTTTTGTTGTTTTCACCTTTTTCTTGTTTTTACAGGTATATGCCTTTAGTTGTTTTTCTTGTATTCAATGTGTCTCATGTACAGCTGCTTTGTAACAATGAAAATTGTAAAAAGCGCTATATAAATAAAGTTGAGTTGAGTTGAGTTAACCACATCAATGAAGCACAAGTTTTGTATATTACTTTATTACTTGTTTTGCATGTTTGCAAATGAAAATGCAGTGGAATCTTAAACTGGAAGCATAAACTGGCATGCAGCACAGCTGAAGTACTTCCTGGGGTCAGCCATTTAAGCACACTGTATGTGAACCCATTGGTCACACACGTCACACTGGATCTGTAACAACACAAGTAATAGTAATATAACAACATTTACAAGATAAATAACTGAAATACTGTATATTATACTATCATGATAGATGTATACTTAATACAATTTTTACCCAAGCATTTGTTTTTTTTTGGCTGTTGTCCTTCTTGCCCTGCATCCGTCTCCCCACAAAAGTGGCAAAGCTCACTGAGGTCATCTGGTCACCAATAAAATAATACAACTTAAAACAAGTAATGGGTTTCATCTGTTAATCATTTAAATAATATATGATATTGTGAAAATCACAGAAGTAAACAAATAATACCTGTCTCCAACCGCAGAGGGGTCATTCGAAAATTGAAGAGACTCTTCAGCAAGTATTTTCTCTGCATACTTATAATGTTATATATGAGAAAGTTTCATAAATTCCAAAATGTTAATATATTCAAAACAAGCTTTATTTTCACATGAAATCCCACATGGCCAGTCTGTGATTAATCTTTAAAAATTTATTCAAATATTGATGTCAGAGATTCTGTGAGCCTGTGAGTAAACAGTGCTCATTAACAGCTGTTTAAGCTTTAGCCTCGCTTGAGATAAATAAATGCTTGGACCCGGAAACGGTATTCCTTATGCCACCACTAAACAACAAAGTAGACACAGAGTGGTAGATATAGAATGATAAACAAAAAGTGTTTTTACTTTTAGGACAAATATTCCACAGAAGGAACCATCCTTTATGGTGGTTTTTCTATTATAGTATTGAGTTTTCTTACATAAAATGATACACTTAGTTAGTTATAGGTTTCATGTATTTTTATGAAATAATATTGGGCCTCATGTAAAGTTTTAGCTCTTGAACACCTGCATGAACAACAAACAGCTTATCTTAACTGCACGTACACCACACATTAGTTTTAATAAGGAAGTTTGGTTTGTCTCATAGAGTCAAGGACGCTGGTATCTCTAAACAGTGAGCTCATTTTAACAAAGTTAATGTTATGAGTCTGAACACTTGAACATCTGCACACACACTAATTATCTTTTAACACCAAGACGCACTCCCCACACACTTTCGTAGAGAAGTTTAATTAAATCGCATACAACCAAGGACACTGGGTAGCTCATTATCGCTAAACAATGAGCTCATTTTAAATAAAAACAAGTGTAAATCATGTATCGTCCGAAACCCCCGGAAAAGTGTCAAGATAAAGGGGCACTTGTTTTTGAGAGGCTCACGCTACGAATAAATCCTAATATGGTAGGCCGGAACTATGTGCGCAGAGAAAAAGTGATGTCATATGAAACCTGATTGGAGGAAGACGATGTCATGCACACATGATTGGTTTAAACTGTGATAACAACTTGAAAACGATGTATAAATGATGGAGTCAGATATGTATTCATTTGATCACTTCAGATGAACTCTGAATATCCCACTTTGTTTGTCCGGGCAAATAAAGTTTAAACTCTTGGCACCTGGAACCCTTGTCTCTGAGATTTCTTTCAGCGATGGAAGGCCGATTCGCCACACACACTTGGCACCCACGTTTTCTTATGAAGGCCCTGAAAGGCAATATGGCAATGGGTGTGTCTCAATCAGCTCCCTAGTCCCTGAGGTTGTGAATCAGTATATGGTGTACACGGATTCGGACACTATGGACCCCGGTTCAGTTCACATTGGGACACTGTTCACTCATTTTCCTGTGAGGACACTGAGTGAGTGCGTTGTAACGTAACTTCACAGCTGGTAGTTACTAACATAACATAATCTCTCATTATATAAAACTTTAATTTACTATAATTTTTTTGTTACATATGTGTTTACAAGTTTGGTTCAATGTTAAATTTGACTGTTAAATATATTACACAGACAAACATAACCAGTATATTGTGTTCACTGCCTGTCTAGCAATGTGTGTTTATACATTCAACAAAATAAATGCTTTCAAAAGTTCAGTTGCATTTCATTAAGTTTATTAAATTAGCTCGTTCCATTTTGGTTAAAATGGATTTGGTTACACGTAATTGGCATGTGCGTTATAGGGGGATGGGAAGAATATTAAAAATAATAAAAAAACATTTTTTTTACTAAATTATTACAGTATTGTATTTTTTGTAATGTAACATTTGAAGATATAAAGTATTAATTTTGTGATGATTTAATCACATGTCAAAAAATGAGGTCAGAGATGTCCAGATAGTTTTTAAATGCTTATAAAAAAATACAAAACGTACATTAAACTGTTTTCAAATGCATATACAACATACTGTTATACACTAAATCGACAACATCTTTAACAATAAATTCTTATCAATTACAATGAAGTTAACAAAAGCAAACACAGAACATTCCCCTAATGTTGGTTACCATTTGGTTATTTTTGGGAACCAAAAAAGAACATTCTAAAAACGTTCCATACATAATTAGGATACAGGTAAAGCTAAAAAAAAATTTGCCACTCATTTCAGAAAGTGAAACCCACATATTATATAGATTCATTACACATAGAGTGAAATATTTAAAGGCTTTATTTTGATAAATGTGATGATAATGGCTAACAGATAATGAAAACCAGTCTCAGAGATCAGCAAATTACCTCAAAACACCTGAAAAGGTTTCCTGAGCCTTTAAATAGTCTTTCAGTCTAACTGGTGCTCTTCAGGATAAGACATAGAAAGCATTAGATGTCAAAAGAATGAATATGGAGAACCATAAGGCTATTCTGTGTAAAACCGGGGAAGGTAACAGAACAGGTAACATGAGGTCAGAGTTTTTTTATTTATGCTTTATTGGTTTATTCCTCGCATAAAGCTGTCAAAATACATGACATCGAATACAGTGCATGACAACTGTTATGGTAATTTCCTGATAGTTAAATCTTTTTGAAGCTGTAGAGTAACATCCACGGGTATCGCAATGGATCGGACTGAAGAGAATCCGTCAGTCAGATACCCGATGCAGCAAAAAAGACCCGTATCGGCCCTAATTCCGATCCAAAGATCGGATCGGTGCATCCCTATCTATAACACAAAGCTCATTTATGTTCATGTTTCTTAAATGGACAATATTTAGAATTGTCGTGATTGCTGTTCTATTATTAGGGTAAAAGTGAACACGCACATACACATATGTGTGTGTCTTTTCACTTTGTTTGTAAATATATATATATATATCTACCCATACACACACACCTACATATTGGCTATAAAACAATTACCATGGCAATCATAATAATTCCAAACGCAATCAGTATATGAATTAAATGAAGCTGCTTGTACAGTTAAATTTAACATCTCATCTGTGCATTAATTGCTCTTATGTTATCTATAAGTGTTTTAATATTGCAAGTGAGTATACATTACCTGTGCACGCTTTCGTTTCTGTTGCATCTCCCCTCATATTGACTAAATATCGGAAACATTATCGGAAAACGATGTATCGGTCAATCTCTACTTATTTGAGAACCCTTGTTCTGTTTTATGTTTTCTTTAGTTATACAACCTCCTTGAAGCTGAATTTCCGAAGATGAGGTCACTTACTAGATGAGGTCACTTACTGGAGGGTGGCTGCTTTATAAGGCACCAGGTACACTGTACACTGTAAAAAACGATTCTGGACGGTGTTAAATACAACCTATTAAAATCAGTTAAAATGTATCTTAAAATATTGGTTAGAAAATAAAATATATATTAATAGGTACATTCTACCTACACTACCAACTTTTTATGATAATAATAATGGGAACTTGGTAAAATTTACCCGAAAATATTAGCTATGACACTCCGGAGGCCGCATGCATCAACGCCCCGGCGGGAAATCAGGAATCACGTGACGCATCCTCTTCAGATTCGATGACAGGATTTGTGGAGCCTACGGTAAGTTTTAGTTCAACTTCTTTATATCATCATTTAAGCAAATGTGTACTAACTTAAATGTTAGCTCTACCATTATTTTCTTTGGGTTTAAAAAAAGTTACGACTCTGTGTAATACCCCTATTTTCTCGGCGCCACAGGCTGACAGGGCCTAATTTAAGTAATGTTACGTTATGTGTGCTGCTTAAGGAGTGGGTTTATATATACTGTATCTATCCTCATTGGAGGCTGAGCCCCCTAATAGTGAAAACCTAGAATCGCCTCTGCCTGTTACGTTAGGCGATTCGTACAGCGAAAAAAATGCATGCCGCCTCAGACTCTCGCCAAAATTATGTCGGGTGCATTCAACAGACTGTCATTTATAAATGCAGTTGCGGCATAACGCCACAATGGTGGCGCTGTGTTGTTATCAGCACCAGTGAGGCACTGACAAGTTGCAGAAAAAGACCTATTAGGAGCCGTATCAGCTGTAATTCACGGCTGTTCATGTGAATCTTCTTACTTTCTTTTGCACCCAAGTACGTTCAATTTCTTAAAAAGGTTTCTTACATTAAACTGCTGTACATCATTATAATGTTTAAACCTGTGCACTTAGCTTGTTTTTTTATGATTGTCTAGCATTAGATAATGTAGGTGGGGACTACATCCCATTTTTAGAGTAATGCACTGGGAAGTGTTGATAGAATGTGGATAAGAAGTAGTGTTTTTTGACATTATTGTTTTTTCTGAGACACTTCAGTGAAAAGCGTAATTGTAAGATTATTACTTTTTGTCCCCCTATCTAAGTTTGATTATTCTGAGGTTGAAGAGTCGAGTCGACGGAACACACAGAGTTGCAGGCCTGGAGACCAAGTTTGACACAGACACAAAGATGTGCAGTTCAATCAGAGTCCAATTTTATTGTATTAAAGGACTAGTATATATATGCATAAAACAGGAAGTAACATTCGGTCATGGAAAATCACCAGACTTCAGTGTCTCCTTATTTGGTTTAAGACAGCATATATTTTAGTTCCCTGTTCTCCATCATCTAGAACATTCAAAGACAGTTGTCATTCTGGTTGTCATGTGACCAGATTCATGTCATGTCATCGTGACCGTTCAGACATGTCTCTGGAGTTGTACTCAGAATGAGAAAGCTCATCTGTATGACTTCACAAATACTGTTAACATTTTATATGTTATGATCTCCTTATAAGTATATAAGACAGCACGATATTCTGAATATTCTGTTAACTAAGTACATATAAGACAATATGGGCCTGCATATTCTCTTAACTAGGTCAGCACTTGACCTTAAGTAACGTAATGCTTGCACAATCATCATTGAAATACATTTCTCATAATATGATTTGTGAACAATAATCATTGCAATACATTTCACACAATATGTATGGGACATAGGCAAAACCTAAATTCTCACAGTAATGTAACGAGGTGAGAGACAAGACACAGGCAGAAGGGAGATACGAACAACCCCAGTGGGGTATTTATTGCACAACTCAACAATAAACAATAGAAAAGGGGTCACCCGGGGTGCTCGTAATATAAAGTCCGCCAGTCCGTGCTCGTGCAGGTAGGTCGTTCTAATTCGTGTCTCCCTCAAATGAGGACAGGGGTGGGTGCGAATTAACCAGGACCCAGAGTGGTGTGAGCACACGGCTTTTATGCCTGTTTCCAAGGCGACGCTGATCCTAGATCGGCGCCTCGCCACAGTAATTAACAAGTTCATCAATACTAGATCCTTATTGTATAATGTGTTTTTAAAATATCAGGTGGGAATGGAAGAAGAAAGCTCACTGTTGTACCTCCAAATAACAACAAAAATAACAAACAAGGGAGGGGGGGTGGGTCAAACAAGAGTACATGGGGGGATTTCCAAAAGGGGTGGGACTGGGTGGGGAAGTCTTAGCCTGTGGGGCCGAGCCCCGGGGGGCTTGACTGGGGAAGTCCTGGGGGGAAGTGTCATTGTCCCCGGCAGGACTGCTGGGCTGGACCCCGCCTGGAATGCCGGAACGGACAACGGCTGGATGGTTGGAGCGGACCATCTTTGTAACACTCCTCTCGAAGCTGCAGCCGTTCCACTAACTGTGGGAACGGCTGATAAACCAACTCCTCCCACTCAGGAAAAGATGGTGGGTTGTCCATCCCAGCCAATAGGTAGCCACTCACCAGCACCTCGGGGACTGATACCCTCCTGGCGTCAACCTCCCGAGCATAGTCCTGCAGAGGCCTATTGCACTCTGCTGGGAACGGAAGAAAGATCTTACTTAAATCCAACAAAGGGGGTCGAGCTTTCTCATACGTAGCACATAAACTCTGGAATAGCCATCCTGATACTATTGGAGGGTCAGACACACTCTCCTTATTTAAATTAGACTAAAGACACATCTTTTTAGCCAAGCTTTCACTTAATGCATAGTTAATGAACAGCAGCTACGCTAATTATTCTCTTTCTGCCTCCGCCTCGGGATTCCAGGTCCAGATGATCGACATATGCCCATCTCCAAGTAGAGATTACGTCAGCTGCAGACTGACTGACCATCCCAGCTACATCTAAGGCAATTTCACCACCACCCAAGAGAAATACGACCATCGGACCATCCCAGCTTAGACCACTTCATCCCCAACCAAGAGCAAAGACTGACTACTTCTCACATTAATGCTGAAATTACAATACTTGGTATTTAATGCTTAACTTACATCACATGTCAGCAGTTTGAAGTTATAGCTGCATTCAGTGGCCCTGATTGGAGGTTCCTGGGTGGATGTTTGTGGGGAGTGAGGGGGCTCCTTGGTTGTTGTTGGGGGGATTCATTTGCTGGGGCTGTGTGGGTCCCGTTTGGCCTTGTTTTGTGGTCGATGTCGGACAACAGAGGAATAAAGTTACAACATGCCATTACTATTTTCCCTGGTTGTTCCTCTGTTTTCTGGTGTCGATCGTGGAGTGGGACCGGGTTGCACGGTTTTCGGCGAGTGGGACTTTCTGGGTTGCGAATGGTGGGCTCTCCCTCTTCCTCGTGGATATTTGCTCGGGGTCATTTAGTGCAGCTTTAAAACGTCAGAGGGGATCTGGCCTTCCCGGCTGAGCCTGGTTTCTGCCAAGTTTTTTTCTTCATTAATCAATCATTAGAGTTTGGGTTCCTCGCCACAACAGGGAAGTGTTGGCTTGCTCACCGGGAGACTGCGTTTATTTATTTATTCATTAATTAGATATTATTTATTAGAATGATCTTGCTCGTTCTATAAACACCATGCAGTGTGCTGTGTTTAACTTTTTTTGTGTTTTTCATGTTTGCCCCTGTAAAGCTGCTTTGAAACAATGCACATTGTGAAAAGCGCTATATAAATAAACTTGAATTGAATATAATCCACACCCAGAGGGATACAAAAGTGATAGTATCGAATCTGTTTTGTACATAATGTTTCACTCCTGCAACCCACCGGCCATTTTCACAATTGCTCATAGGATTCCAGGCTACGAAGAACAAAAGGTGAATGAAAGCAGCACGTCAAACCCGTTGCATGACAAACCATGCACACTGCTTTCTATAAGTTAAGCTACACAAGACAAATGCATTGTGTTTTCTCTAAGTGAAAGAAACAGAACACAGGACAATCCTTGTAATCTCTTGTCTCCTGTGAGGCTGGGAACAGTTTTCTGTGCTGCTCTGTGCAGCCAACAACAGAACAGTTAGCATGCTTTGTTCTGCTTTTCTTACTTTTGCCATGGTGTCGGAACTAATTCAGGCATGTGGCTTACGAAAACAAAAACGGCGGCAGAATTATGGATGGAGAACTTCAGAAAAAGGGGCGGTAATTTTATAATAAGAACGGCTGCCTACGTCAGAAGGGGTGCGAAATCTGATCGGTTCATTTTCTCACAGGCTTGCAGAAATAAGCTTAATTTAAAAGCAGGGGGGATGATCCTGTCCAGAAACACTTGTCATGTTGTTTGGAAGTCTCTTCATATTCTGATAGCAACAAAGAAGTATAAAGGTCAAATAATATTTTTATAATTATATATCATATGTGAAAGGCGTAGGACCAAAAAACATTTGCCAATCAAAACGTTCTGGCGGAATGCTGTGACTGGTCCTGTGTACATTTTCAGCCAAACAACTATACATTGAGGAAACCTAATGAAATATATGATTTAAACTATATGCTGTTTTTTGCTTCCATAATATTTTTTGCTTCCATAATATTAGTTGTGATATAATAAACAGGCAATTTACTAGGCACACTTTGACATCAACAGTCATCATGAAAACCTCCACAACGGTGTCAATCATCAAACTTTGAAAAAAAAGATAAACAGATCAACTCAAATACATGCTATGAGTCATGAATGAGTTTTCTACTATGATGTTACCCAGCATGCATTGCAGCTTGACGCTTTCTTTTGTTGATTGTCACCATTGTTTTTTCCATCTACACAACTACCTTGGCACCCATCAATAAGACACATGTCTTCTCGTATCACTGTTATGCTGACGACACCCAGATTTACATCTCGTTTCACCCAGTTGATACTTGCATCACAGCCTGCCTAGAAGACATCTCAGCTTGAATGAAAGGGCATCACCTCCAGCTGAACCCTGCCAAGACAGAACTACTCGTCTTTCTGGCACACCCCATGGTGCATAACAATCTCACAATCAAACTTAAGCAATACCACAATCATTCCTTCCAAAACAGCCAGGAAACTCGGCGTCATATTTGATCAACAGCTGTCCTTCAATGATCACATTACAAAGACAACGCGGTCATGCCAATATGCCTTATTTAACATTAGAAAGGTTAGACCCTTTCTCACTGAGCATGCGGCGCAACTCCTTGTCCAGGCCCAGGAAATCTCAAGGTTGGTCTACTGCAATGCTCACTAAGTTTCTTTCTGTGTTTTGGATTACCCTTAAATCAAATCAGAAATAGGTTGGATGTTGTGAGAGAATTCTTCTGTAGATCTGGGAGCACAAGAACTAGACACAAAGCCATCCAGCTTTTGAACTCATTTATTTCAGGTAAGACAAATCCTTATATAGTGCACAATAAGACACCTGTTACAACCAAATAAGGTATAGAAACTGCAGTCAGGTTCATAAATATTGGGACATCGACACAACTCCAACACCCTCGGCTCCATACATAGGCTACACTTATTCATTCATTTATGTAGGCTTATTTATCTAGGGGGAAAATAATATCTAACAATACGGTTCCTGCAGTACAGTATCACATATTTAAAAACTACAATACTAATTTCTCGCTAGAAATGCCTTCAAAAGTTGTTGAAAGTGAAAATGAAAGTTATTATGTATAGAAAACTATGCTCCAACAGGCGTTTCGGCCTCCATTTAATCTTCTCGACCAATCACGTTCCTTGTATGTTGTTCTTGAAACGACAGGTCTCTGTCATTGGTTAGCTGTGAAAAAAAGAGACGTTAAACTTTTTTCAACCTCAATAGACGCTCCGAGCTGCAGAAAAAGATGCCGGCGCTGACATTTAAAAAAGCGCTCAGGACATTTACGTATTTGGCAGACGCATTCATCCAAAGCGATTTACATTGCATTATCCTATACATTTTGTTTCTAAATATGAACATACCCCAGGGATCGAACCTGCAATATTGCGTCGTTAATGCAATGCTCTCACCACTGAGCTACATGAAAGCATTTCCACCATAGGATTATAATGTAAAACAGACGCTAGCAGCTTAAAAACGTAGTCAAGTCAGAATAAATACTATTTGGCTTTCTACCGAGGCAAATAACATGGCTAATCAACAAGCCCAACGTGAACTAGTTTGAACAAGGTGAACATGCTTACGTTCCTGCATTATAACTTGGACTGAAAAATAAATGTGTAGAAAGTGAGCATGTCTCCAAAAACATTGTTCAGCTGCAGGTTCGATGACTGGTTTTTTACAGATTTTTTTTATTTGTTGAGCTGCCGGTTGAAGTGACTGCATTATTTTCTTTTAAAATTATTTTTTTCAGAAACTTTTATGTTCTGCACTTCTGATTATTGTTGAGCTACAGGCTAAGGCTCACTTAACTGACTGCATTTATTTTAATTTAATTAAGAAGAACCCTCAAATTATTTAACCTGACGTTTTACTTTTCCAGAATGTTCTATGTTTGTTAAAAATAACATTATGTATATTGTGTATAGTGAGCTAAACACAATTTTTTTTTTTTTTAAATAACACGTAAATATGTAATAGTAATACCGTGAAACCGAAAAAACGTGGTAGTTTTGCTCAAGGTTATCACACCATCAGAATCTCATACTGGCCCATGCCTATTTGTTTTGCCTTCTCAGAAGTAGTGGCAGCAAATCGCTTTTCCTCTCATTCTCCTTCACAACTCCTTCCTGGTGGAACATTCTTCCTATCTCCATTTAATTCCTAAGTACATTACAAAAACTACTTAAAACCCATTTCGTCTGCAAATACTAAGATAACACTAACCCTCTCTCTTTCTCTGAACAGGCATTGTTCTAGCTTTTGTGAGTGCTAATGACCAAATGTAAATATAAATGTTTTATTATAAAACGGTCAGTTCTGGTCCATGATTCTGATTGGTTTAGCAGAGTTCTAAGCCGTTATAAAATATCCCGATTCATAACGGCTGACCATATTACATAGGTTAAATATAATTTTATTCACTTTTTTTATAAAACCTTGCCACGCATGTGGAATAACCATTTTATAAAAGCAATAAGCCCCACGAAGCAGGGTTACAGTACATTTTATAACAGCAAAGGGGGTTTTAGACACTCTGTTGTGCTACAACACCCTTAGCTGTTATAACATGTATAATAAATGTTAGAAACTGTAACCCACTGCCCTTTGGGGCTTATTGCTTTAATATGAGGTGAGGGCCTGTTACAAACATGACTCTAAAACGTGTAGTAATGCCAACGTTTTACTTTAGTACATTTGACAGCCCATATTTTAGTTTAAATTGAGTAAACAAGTTTAGTCAGTACTTCAATGTAGTTCAGATGTATTTTAAACATTAGTATCTGTACTTCTACTTGAACGAAGGATATGTGTACTTTGCCATCCCTGGTTACATAACCGGTTAGTGCTGATTTGGGATATTTTGTTTATTCATTATACTTTCTAGACTAGGTGGATTTCCATCAAGCTGTTGAACACTAGTTTGACTGGTTAGTTGATTAATTACAAGTGTGGCATCAATAAAGAATAATACACACAGAATCTTTTTAAGAAATGTCCAGCAGATTGTTACCAATGACTCCTGATGTTATGGTCCCTGTATTCCACATACACTTCTGGAAAATAGTTTTGCATCTTTATAGACAGAAAAACAAGTGCTTTGCATTTCAGGCAAATGCCCAATGTATACTCTTTCATTCTTCTAAACAAAAGTGAAAGTTACCTTTTTGTCAATGTTTGGCAACCCATAAATAAAAAGTGTACTGTGCATTTGTTACATTCCCCTCTCTGTCTAGGGGCGGCAGAGATGTTGTAACAAAGATAAATGAATTAATAAATCAAATAACGTTGACACTTCAGTTCATCTGTCCCAGAGTGAAAACACAACGCTTAACATGGAGGCAAATAAAGAGGCTTATATTTAAAAATATCCTAGTAAATACAATTGATTCTAGGATGCATCTCTTCAGGAGAAAGTATAGCAAAACTAACAAACAAAAAGGAGCTGACTAAGGTTTAAGAGAGCCCTGGCTTATCTGAAAAATGGACAAAAGAAAATAAAGAAACAACTGAGGTCCATCAGGTTTCCTGTTGTTTTCTTTAGTTGAACCTCAAGAGCCCCAACAGAGCTGAATCCCCAACATGAACCATACGCACCTGCATCTTCACACTGGACACATATCCCTTTTTTCTACAGTCAACATAGTCTGGGACTGAATCCCCAGAGGAGCCCACAAATTTTGCCGTTTGCCTCCTGAAGCCAGGAGAGGAACACGGGTCACAACTAACGCTCGCAAGATCTCTTCTGTTGTCAAGTCACCAATGTGGTTCATGTTGGGCATTCAGCTCTGTTGGGGCTCTTGAGGGTCAACTGAAGAAAACAATAGGAAAGCTGATGGACCTCAGTCCTCAGAACTAGGTGGATTGTGTCTCCAAGTGTCACAGGTTAGAGCGGACCACAGGTGTCGTGAGTCACGCCCCTTCCTTGTTTCCACCTCGAGGAGGTCCCCAGAACACCCCAACGAACAGACACACAAGAAAACCAGTAATTTAGATATTAAAACCACTTTATTAAATTACAAAAAAAGGTTATTGTGGAAGGGGGAAGGGAAGCTAAAATCCAATTCTCCAATTGGGGAGTAACAGTCTCGGGTCTCTTAAGCTCCGTCACGGGAGATCTCAGGTGAGCCCTTCACTCCTTTTTCCTTAGGGCTATATCAACAATCAGCTTGTTCACCAGTATCCCTTGTTCTGGTTTACAGGGCGACTGTCCAGCTAGATATAACAGGGCTTGGGCACAGACTGTGGACAGAGGGGCCGCTGGTGCTTTACTCAGGACACAGGTAAGTCTATAGACAAGACAACTGGGGCTTCTCTTGGCATATAGGCGAGTGTACAACACAATATGCTGGCTTTAGCTTTGGGCATAAGGTAAGTACATCAAAGGTAACTGGGACTTCACTTGGGCATACAGGCGGGTGTACAACACAACATGCTGGCTTTAGCTTTGGGCATAAGGTAAGTACATCAAAGGTAACTGGGACTTCACTTGGGCATACATGCGGGTGTACAACACAATATGCTGGCTTGAGCTTTGGGCATCAGCTTACGGTGAATCTGCAGGGAAACGGGAAGAGAATGTAACTCACAGACACTTGAGGAAAAGACGTCGGGCGTTCCTTTTCTGAGGATTCAACCAACTGCTGATAGGAATGTGAATAAGCAGCTGCTGCTGCGCCGGGCCGAACACGGCCTACGCTGGTATCACACACACACAGCTGATTTCCTCCTACAGCAACCAACTCCTCAACGATAGTACTACCACTACATCCACACTGTTTATACCTAAAATTGTTCCTCACCGCTGCCACATAGAGAAGAAAGATAAGGTGTCGTCGACGGCATATAATTTGAGATGTTTTCTTCGCCCGCCTCAGCACTCTCTTTTTTACAGGGTTTCGTCAGGCCTGAAAGGTGGTTGTTGACGACAAAAATACAGCACCACACTGCAATTTTCCAGTGCATACACTCACAGCAACGGACAGAGACTCACCCACTGCACTCCACACACTCTTGGTGAATTTACGGTCACAACCCCATCCGACTCAAGACTCGTCCCTTGAAATCGTAGGGGACTGATGCAACGAATATTCCTTTAAAGCGTCACCGCCACGACTACCCAATTTTTTTCTCTCGCTCACTGGTCCCGGCTCACCCACGATCCCCTCCACAGTGGGGCCGCACAATTAACCGTTATTAACACGAGGCCTCTTTTCCCCTCTGCTTCCCAGCGCTTGGATCCTCCTCCAGCTGTTACATAACCCGTCGAAAGGGCCTCCTTCGGCGGTACTTCCAGTGAGTCTTCCTGTTTCCAACCACTCAAAGTTTGTTACATATGTCCATAAGGTATTTCACAGTCAAGTAGACATCCCAATATACTCAGCCCAGTTTCTGTTTCTGCTGAATCCTTGTCTCCGTCTTCGCCCAGCCAGCAATATCCTCCGCCTTCGTCCTGCTGCACTCGCCCCAACACTCCAACTCGCTCGCCGAAACAGCTGGAATAAAAGACCTACCTACCCTCTGCAGTGTCTGAGGCCCTCTTTATCCTCCACCTGCTCTTCATACTGCCCAATCCGCGATCGCGCCGCTCACCAACCACCTGCGAGCGATAAACCCCTGATTTCTTTTCCCGGATTTCCCGGAAGTATCCGGTGTTTGAGGATTACGGTCCGGGCGGAACCAATCTCCGTCGTTTTTTCGTTCCGCCCTCACAAAGTCACCCCGTGACACAAGTATGGCAACAAGGGTTGCAATGATGGTTTTATGAGTGCAGCCTTCGAGCATGTCATTGATAATGTTGGAATAGACCCGGAGACATCTTATCCTGTACGAGGCCCCACTTGTTACGTTCCCCTCTCTGTCTAGGGGCGGCAGAGGGGATGTAACAAAGATAAATTAATAAAGAAATAAAATAACGTTGACAGACTTCAGTTCATCTGTCCCAGAGTGAAAACACAACGCTCAATTTGGAGGCAAATGAAGTTTATATTTTCTTTGGAAGCAGTAGGGCGAAAGAGCCTTCTCCACCATTTTCACCTGTTTTTGTATAGAGAGGGAGTCTATGTTGTTTTGCAGAGGCAATTGGACAAAGAATGATTCTTAAACACTCTGATTCCTAACACGATCACCAAGGCCTATTGTGAGTGGGGCCGTCCAAATGTTTATGTTGTATGTTGAACTCACAGTGATTTCACTCCACAGAAATCTTTTGGAAAAGGCCAACGTTTTAATGCTTAGATATAGAGATACTCGAGCTACACCCACCTGTTCTCGAACCAGCATGCTTCCTATGTCGCACCGCAATGTTTAAGGGGGTAATCTTCGGTGCGGGCTCCTCCCTAAACATTCCATCTGGGAGGGGCTAAAGAGCTGAAGTTCTCGTCCATCAAAAAACCAGTGCAATCGCCAACTTGGAACCACTTGTGGTGGCATCCCAAAAAGGTAAATCTCTCTCTCGTACCTTCTCCAGATCTGTTCCGCCTATGTGGAATGATCTGCCCACTGCTACAAGATCTGCAGATTCTGTAGTCATCTTCAAGAAACTTCTGAAACCGTCAATATCTGAATGATCTTTTCTGACTTCTATTTCTTCTCTACTTAGCTAACTTAAAACTTTAAACTAACTTAGCTCTGTATACTGTGTTAGGTTATGTGAGACCAGCCTTCTTTTTGATTGCACTTATGCTTTTGTTGTACTTATGCTGTCCCAATTGCTTCCATTGCCTACCCCACCTGTAAGTCGCTTTGGATAAAAGTGTCTGCTAAATGACTAAATGTAAATGTAAATGTACTCTAATCCACTCAGATACAACTGAGCTAGTGACTATATTGGGTTACAGTGTGCGTAAATGTGAAGTAAGTGATAGCTGTTCATATCTCTCGTTATTATGCAGAAAGTGCGTTATCGTTCTTGTGCTGTTCATATTAACCGATTAGCCTAGCTCTGTTGATATAACATGCTCGATTCTGTACATTCCTTAATGCTTCCATGTTGTTTGTTGTAAGATGTTTATATTTAAACTGTTAGTATTGCCTATCTGCATTATTATTGGACATGTTGGAGCCCATGTTCAGTCCGGAAAGCTGCCACTATACAACATTTGCGTGCTAGTAGGGCCTCCTTGCGGACATTTAGAGGATAATTACCTCTTATATATATTGAATTAGTAATGTTATATGGTAATTGTGTTACAGTGTTGCAGTGTTTAAGATATGTTTAATAGGAAAACGTTGTATATTCATGTGATTAAGTTTCTTCTTGGTTTAACTTGTTGTAGAAAACCACATCTGTATATCCACCAAGCTCTTCAGTATATCGGACATCATTCAAACCTTTGTTGAGTGCTTAATTCTGATTTAAGAATCCATCTCACTCAGTTCTTACTGACTGCCTACTGTTTCATACATCCAAATTTAATCATCAACAAACCCCTCATTTCACCACAACATTCTTATGATCCCAGCTTTCAGCCTTGCTCCTGCATACATCCAAAATCCCGAACAGCAATTCATTGGATAATTTTGCCACTTACTTTTGTTTGAATTATTTGAATGTGACCCCAAAGAACCTGAAGTATTTCTTTTCAAATGTGGATGCAACGAGTTATAGGTTGCAGTCGGGCACAACGTCGCCACCTGCAGTTCGGCAAAACAGACACCGCTGCATGCCTGTCCTCGTTAGTATTGTGGACAGTGTCTCCGCCTGTCATGTGGAAGACTGGGTTTTGTACTTTTCATTGTAATATACTTATCATCAAGCACGCTTCCCAATGTTATTCTAAACAAGAAATGCATGGAGGGTAAATCTATCTGAATAAATCAATGTACTCTGGTCTCTCCACAGTGTGAAGAGCATGCAGTGCTTGAATGATGAAGTTATTGATCAACTTGATAATGTAAAGGTGGGGCTACCTCTTCTGAAATACTGTGCTACACTGCCTTGTATGAGATGAACATGGGTGTTCCTCCTCCCTATTCCTAGATGTGCTCCTCTTGTTGTCGCACTTAGGTTTCATTTCCATGGAGGCAATTTTGGTTGGAGGCAATTTTGGTTGGTTATACCCTCTACTAAATTTTAAAAACATCTTAATATCATTTTTCCCTCCTATATGCACTATATTTGTATTTAAGTTTCTTTTACAGTACACTGTAAAAAATGTTCCGTAATTTTTACAGAAAAATACCGGCAGCTGTGGTTGCCAGTAAAATTCCGTAAAAAATACAGGAAAAGAATGTAAACAGCTTTGCAGTTTAAAACTCAGGGCACAAACTTCTAGCTGTGTGTGAACTTGATACATTTGAGTCTTTTATATTAAAAGCATTTCTTTTTATAAAATGAAAACTTGGTACAAATGCATAAAAGTAAAAACATTTCTTACTTAATTTATTTCTTTGTAATTCATTATTAAAAACATCAGTCACTTTTAAACAAAGCAACATGCAGCATGACATCAGCATCTCATTGCCGGACCTTGACTTAAACACAGACTCCACTCTTCAGCATAGTGGTGGCCCACAAAACATTTAATATCAGAAAAGAAAAGAGAAAATACAAATTCCGTAGTTATTACTGAAAAATACCGGCAGGTGTGGTTGCCAGCAAACTACTGTAAACTTACAGAAACATCCTCTTTTTATTCATCCCAGCAATTCACAGTGGAAAACATGATCTACACCCACTATTCATCTTGGAAAAATGTCAGAATACTGAAGATGATCACCACTTCTGCTTCACAGGGACTGCAGCATAACATCCATGACTTGATGTTTTACTGTTGTTTAAAGTCACCGTTATTGTGATCAGTGTTTGCTTTAGTGTATATAGTGTACATATGTAAAATTCCAGTTTTATTTGGGCTGCTAAGACAGTGTTTAATATAAAACATAGTTTTGTAGCAAATAACATCAAAAGAAAATGTGATAAGATTCGTTCACAAGCTTTTTCTCTGTTGTTGTTTAATTTCTCATTGTTTTTTGTTTCAACAGTCTGAGTGAAATTACATTTAAACCGTTAAAAGGTCTGCATTTGGGCTTATTTTAAGAGGTTTTTTTTGGTTGTCACCATTGTTGAGACAAACTGTTTTATTCTTGATGTCTGCTAGAACATTTTTCATGTGACCGACGTGCTGTTTAAAGACCTGCAGTATATTATTTAATTTCATACAATATCATTCACGAGTTCACCTGCACAGATAACAGTGATGTTGATAGGGATAATGATAGAGTTGGGTTATGAAGGTTATGCGTATTTGGCGTAATGTCCGGAAAGCGGGCTCCGAGCTCGCCAGATCTATCCGAACACGAAACACTCTACCTTGGTGCGGGTGAGTGCGCCTAGCTCGGAAACCGTTCTGAGCCCAGAGCGCACCCCCTTAAAGCGAGAAAGTGGGACAGCCGCCGGAGTACGCAAATCCCTCAACTCGATGCTGAGCGCTGTGGAGGCGTGGCCTGCGTTCAGGAAGAGAAAAGAGGATAAGGGCTCCTTAGAAGATCTGGTTCGTTATAAGACAAAATAGGTGTAGGGGTTCCCCTGAGGATGGTTGAGACTGAGAAGATGAAATGAGGGTGGACAGAAAATTTGACAGGTGTACATAAATCAATCAAACCTCCATTTTCCTCCATTTTACTGTGAGTTTTTGCCCCTGTGTTACTTTTCAGTCACATGACCTGCAGGCATTGGGCGTAGGCGCTGTGGCTTAGCTGGCCAAAGCACCTGTCTCGTAAACAGGAGATCCTAGGTTCAAATCCCAGCGAAGCCTAGTGCCTTGGCAATTCTCGTTGCACATAGTTTCGTACTTGAAAGAAGGGTTTTGTTTTTATGCATGTTCAAGAAACACCCAAGAAGTGAACTTGCTCATCACATCCTGCTTACCTGCACAGTATTGCAACACTGAAGTGATGATGGATGTCAAGCAGTCCTCACAAAAAACTGACTTTTGTGAAAAGTTTAACGTAAAAAACATTTTGTCAAGTTCGCAAACTGTTATTGTTGTATCAAAAACGAAGACCGTGACAGTTTTGAAATAAACTGACCAACAAATGCCTGACTCTGCCCTAGTGCGGCCCTCGGTTCGCATACCCCTCAACGTTAAAGGTGACCTCTTCCATGATTACCATCTCTTCTTAATTGTTTGTTTTCTTCTTTGTTACTTGTCAGTCACAAATATCCCAAAACTTCTTTTTTTAATGATGGATGTCAAGAAGTCCTTACAAAAGACTGACTTTTGTGAAAAGTTTCACGTAAAAAACATTTTGTCAAGTTCGCAAACTGTTATTGTTGTATCAAAAACGAAGACCGTGACAGTTTTGAAATAAACTGACCAACAAATGCCTGACTCTGCCCTAGTGCGGCCCTCGGTTCGCATACCCCTCAACGTCAAAGGTGACCTCTTCCATGATTACTATCTCTTCTTAATTGTTTGTTTTCTCCTTTGTTACCTTTCAGTCACAAATATCCCAAAACTTCTTTTTTAATGATGGATGTCAAGAAGTCCTTACAAAACACTGACTTTTGTGAAAAGTTTCACGTAAAAAACATTTTGTCAAGTTCGCAAACTGTTATTGTTGTATCAAAAACAAAGAACGTGACAGTTTTGAAATAAACTGACCAACAAATGCCTGACTCTGCCCTAGTGCGGGCCTCGGTTCGCACACCCCTCAACGTCAAAGGTGACCTCTTCCATGATTACCATCTCTTCTTAATTGTTTGTTTTCTCCTTTGTTACCTTTCAGTCACAAATATCCCAAAACCGCTTTTGACGATGGCGCCGTGGCTTAGCTGGTCAAAGCGCCTGTCTTGTAAACAGGAGATCCTGGGTTCAAATCCCAGCGGTGCCTGGGAACTTGTTTGAATCCTTGGTGATCTTGAGACTAGGTAAACCTAGCCTATGCCTCTGGACACATAGTATTACACAGTTTAAACTGCACAGATTCTGAAATCTTTTATACATGCTGGATGGGTATTAATTCTCGCAAAAGTTGGATATGTGTGCAACGTGCCCCGGGAAGAACGTTGTAACGTGCAGGGGTAAGAGATATTCTCTAAACTTTGAGAAAAATACTCCACGCCGTTCTGTTGATTGAGAAAGGGCTTCAACCGGTCGACTGCCCTCTGCATCATCTTGACACTTTGTCATCACTGTTTTGGCCCCTTTTGTTTTTTCAGTTAGACGTGCTACAATCGATTCGGTTCCTGGCGCCGTGGCTTAGCTGGTCAAAGTGCCTGTCTAGTAAACAAGAAATCCTGGGTTCGAATCCCAGCAGTGCCTAGTGTGTGGGCTCTTTGTTTACTACTCCCTTGTCTTTTTAGACTGTTTTTTTCTTGATCCAGGCAATTGTTTTGGCATGCTCCGCATCCCTGATGAACAGGGACAGGAATAGTTCTCAAGGCTCTGTGAAGCAATGGACAGCGCATTGGACTTCTAGATTAACTAATGTGGGCATTCAAAGGTTGTGGGTTCGAGTCCCACCAGAGTCGCAGTTAATTTAGGTTTACAGGAAACTCTTCAAAATCATCTCGACTAGGGAAGGATATATTGTTACATGAAAAAGGTATACACATTAAATTAGCCTTAAACAATCCCTCTGCATTTGTTCCTCCATTTTACTGTGAGTTTTTGCCCCTTTGTTACTTTTCATTAGCATGACCTGCAGACATGGGCATAGGCGCCGTGGCTTAGCTGGCCAAAGCACCTGTCTCGTAAACAGGAGATCCTGGGTTCAAATCCCAGCGGTGCCAAGTTGCTTGGCTCTTCTTTTCGCTCATCTTTTCGTACTTGAAAGAAGGGTTTTGTTTTTATGCATGTTTAAGAAAACCCAAGAAGTGAACATTGCTAATCACATCCTGCTTACCTGTACTGTCTTGCAATACTGAAGTGATGATGGATGTCAAGAAGTCCTTACAAAACACTGACTTTTGTGAAAAGTTTCACGTAAAAAACATTTTGTCAAGTTCGCAAACTGTTATTGTTGTATCGAAAACGAAGACCGTGACAGTTTTGAAATAAACTGACCAACAAATGCCTGACTCTGCCCTAGTGCGGCCCTCGGTTCGCATACCCCTCAACGTCAAAGGTGACCTCTTCCATGATTACCATCTCTTCTTACTTGTTTGTTTTCTCCTTTGTAACTTGTCAGTCACAAATATCCCAAAACTTCTTTTTTAATGATGGATGTCAAGAAGTCCTTACAAAACACTGACTTTTGTGAAAAGTTTCACGTAAAAAACATTTTGTCAAGTTCGCAAACTGTTATTGTTGTATCAAAAACGGAGACCGTGACAGTTTTGAAATAAACTGACCTACAAATGCCTGACTCTGCCCTAGTGCGGCCCTCGGTTCGCATACCCCTCAACGTCAAAGGTGACCTCTTCCATGATTACCATCTCTTCTTAATTGTTTGATTCCTCCTTTGTTACTTGTCAGTCACAAATATCCCAAAACTTCTTTTTTAATGATGGATGTCAAGAAGTCCTTACAAAACACTGACTTTTGTGAAAAGTTTCACGTAAAAACATTTTGTCAAGTTTGCAAACTGTTATTGTTGTATCAAAAACGAAGAACGTGACAGTTTTGAAATAAACTGACCAACAAATGCCTGACTCTGCCCTAGTGCGGCCCTCGGTTCGCATACCCCTCAACGTCAAAGGTGACCTCTTCCATGATTACCATCTCTTCTTAATTGTTTGTTTTCTCCTTTGTTACGTGTCAGTCACAAATATCCCAAAACTTCTTTTTTAATGATGGATGTCAAGAAGTCCTTACAAAACCCTGACTTTTGTGAAAAGTTTCACGTAAAAAACATTTTGTCAAGTTCGCAAACTGTTATTGTTGTATCAAAAACGAAGACCGTGACAGTTTTGAAATAAACTGACCAACAAATGCCTGACTCTGCCCTAGTGCGGCCCTCGGTTCGCATACCCCTCATCATCAAAGGTGACCTCTTCCATGATTACCATCTCTTCTTAATTGTTTGTTTACTCCTTTGTTACTTGTCAGTCACAAATATCCCAAAACTGCTTTTGATGATGGCGCCGTGGCTTAGCTGGTTAAAGCGCCTGTCTTGTAAACAGGAGATCCTGGGTTCAAATCCCAGCGGTGCCTGGGAACTTTGTGTGAATCCTTGGTGATCTTGAGACTAGGTAAACCTAGCCGTTGCCTCTGGACATGTAGTTTTACTCATTATACAGTTTAAACTGCACAGATTCTGAAATCTTTTATACATGCTGGATGGGTATTAATCCTCGCAAAAGTTGGATATGTGTGCAACGTGCCCCGGGAAGAACGTTGTAACGTGCAGGGGTAAGAGATATTCTCTAAACTTTGAGAAAAATACTCCACGCCGTTCTGTTGATTGAGATAGGGCTTCAACCGGTCGACTGCCCTCTGCATCATCTTGACACTTTGTCATCACTGTTTTGGCCCCTTTTTGTTTTTTCAGTTAGACGTGCTACAATCGATTCGGTTCCTGGCGCCGTGGCTTAGCTGGTCAAAGTGCCTGTCTAGTAAACAGGAAATCCTGGGTTCGAATCCCAGCAGTGCCTAGTGTGTGGGCTCTTTGTTTACTACTCCCTTGTCTTTTTAGACTGTTTTTTTCTTGATCCAGGCAATTGTTTTGGCATGCTCCGCATCCCTGATGAACAGGGACAGGAATAGTGCTCAAGGCTCTGTGAAGCAATGGACAGCACATTGGACTTCTAGATTAACTAATGTGGGCATTCAAAGGTTGTGGGTTCGAGTCCCACCAGAGTCGCAGTTAATTTAGGTTTACATGAAACTCTTCAAAATCATCTCGACTAGGGAAGGATATGTTGTTACATGAAAAAGGTATACACATTAAATTAGCCTTAAACAATCCCTCTGCATTTCCTCCTCCATTTTACTGTGAGTTTTTGCCCCTTTGTTACTTTTCATTAGCATGCCTAAGGCCATCAGATGTATTGGGTAACTTAAATGACGCGAAATAGACGGCACCAAATGGACGCTGCGCGCCAGCGCCCCCAGATTTTTCCCAGGTCGCGCGGCGGTCCCGAAACGAAGGGGAAGTTGCCCGAACGCGATCCGCAGTGTCTCGGCGCGCCCACGCCGCCCGTGGACCCCGTGAAAAATGCCCGAAAAGCGCCCCCACGGAAACAAGGTTAGGGGCAATACGAGGCGAAGCAACCAGAGGGCGACTGCACGTACGCCTGTGACCTATTTCGCGCGCGTCGATTAGGTGGCGAGTGGGCAGTCAGAATGAAGCCTTAACGTCCCCTTGCAGCCTAGGGCCCGGCGTACACGAATCACTTACGCATCCCCCTTGCCACCTATTTTGGGCGGGGCATCCCAATGGACACGCCTCCGTCCACAAAACGCCTATGCATCCCCCTTGAAGCCTAAACGCATCGGAGGCCCACCCGACGCCCCGGACGCCCCCCGAAGCCCAAAAAGAACCCGAGACGTGGCGTTCTCTTTGCCGGCCGCCGACTCCCGCTCCGTATCGGTGCCGACTGGCCATATTCGAGCCGATAGGCCCCGAGCGGCGGTGCGACGCACGCCCAAACACCCAAGAGCCCTTCGCTTTGAATTTCGAGTCATAATGGCGAAATGTGTATCCAAACCTAGTTTTCTCACACCTGCGATTTATTCGAAAGTGGCCTTGACCGGAGCACAGGGCGAGAACCCAGTCCAGTGGTCTTGTTTACTTCGGCAATGAGTTATACAGCCTAAACCAACTGCAGAGTGCCTCAGAGACATGGCTCTTCGTGATGATGTACTTTAAAGCTCATCTTTGTGCTCCAGAAGCATAAAAACGGTGTGTCCATTATTTACCTATTGAGACCCTGTCAAATAAGTTTTGTGTGGCATGTACATTCCTAACTTATTTAATGGGGACCTCGTAGGTAAATAATGGACAATGCCTATATGTGTTATTATTCAATGAGTTATTCACCTCAAACCTAATGTGAAGCACAAAAGAGACACTGGGCTTCGTGGTGATGTGCTTTACAGCTCACAGTTGTGCCCCATAAGCCTAAACAAGGTGTGTACATTTTAACCCTCCTGTTACCCTAAAATCTGATCACATATTTTACCCACTGGGGTCAATTTGACCCCAGCAAATTAGACCTATAGAATGGGAGTTTTTTCTAAAAGATTTGTGTCAGGTAATATATATCTTTGGTGAGTCCTTAAAAAGACCTTTAAATAAACCCACAACACCTCACCGCCACCACTCCGCACCCCTTGTACATCAAAAATACCTATTGCAAGTGATGTATCACAAATTATGTTTGTGGTCAATTTATTATTTCTGAAACAGAATATCATTAACATTATCACATAATTAAGGAACACGTAATAATTTGTTAACAAGGGAGAAAGAATGAACATATAAAACTCATAAAAACACAAAAAAGTACATCTGAGCATTGTGTCAGGAATTGTTTTATGCAAACGTAGGTGCTTTTTAGTATGAATATATGAGTTTGACAGGATACAAGAAGCTTAGATAGAATATGAACAGCATTTGAACAGCAATATGAACAGCCCACCAGCCTGTACATTTCAGCCTTTTATCACTTTGCACATGATGTGCATAAAGTTTGTGCATGATCCTTGCAGATGTATTTTTTGCATTTCACACAAGTGTTGCTAGTCTTGGAGTCATTTCTGTAAGGACAGACTATTTTTTCTTACCGTCCTCAACATGGTAACCTTTCTTTTCAACAGTTTCTTACCCAGGGCGTACGATGTGAAACAATTATCACATGTAATGTTATGGCCATTCAGTCCCTCAGCCATGTCATGCCTTGATTTTTTTTCAGGTGCTGCTCAAGGGGATTTACCAGTGTACACCTGCATATTCCAGGCATAGCTGGACTGTGCATCACATGCGGACCATATTTTTATGCCATATTTGGCTGGTTTGCTTGGGATGCATTGTCTGAAGGGACAGCGCCCACGAAATGAAACCAGACATTCATGCACAGTGATGTGGGGCCCTGGATTATAAAGAAAGGGTAATCGCTGGACCCACTTGCCCCATACATCCCGTATTGCTGCGAGTTTGTCACGCTCTCGTCGGCCCTGTCTTGTTTCTTTGTCATCAAAGCGTATAACACGGGAGAAAGCATGGAATGTCTTTAAAGACATTGTGGCTGGAAATATTGACCTTCCAGTCTCAGCGTTCCAAAGGCTTGCTGTTGATTCTCCTTTTGACTTGTAAACTCCTGCCACAATGAGCAACCCAATGTAGGCTTGCAAATCAGTCACATCAAAGTTTTTCCAGCTGTCCCCATACACCTTCCTACCCTCTAAGTTTGTCATTTCAAGTATATCCTGTTCAATTGATCGTGTAATGAACAGCTCAAATGCTGATTTTATCTCTTGTATACGGCTGACAGCATATCTGTTGGGCCCTGGAACCATTTTGATGACATTAGCAGCACTAAGTCTACCCTTCAAGTGGGGAGCGGGACCATAATAACTTTCCATTTTTGGAAGGTAATGTGTCTAGGTGGTTGAGAGACAACTGGAGGGTCAACACTAGGAGTCTCATTCTCAACTAAGGAGGATGACTCATAATCAGGGTCCTCCTCAACATTATCATCAACCTCAGACACATTCTCCTCTATGTCACTTTCACTGCCAAAAACCTGTGACAAAACCTCATTGACAGAATAGCTTTGCTTAGAGGCCATATTTGAATTGAGTGTATAAAGAGAGTGTCCACAGAGCACAAAAACAAATGGTTTAGAAGTCTTCTCTCCAAGTTTTTATATGTATTCCCCTGCCCCATACCACAGGAAATGTAAAAGTTCTCGCAATAATTTTGTTTTTCACCCACCCATGGCACGGGAAATATCAAAGTTCTCGCAAGAATTTCGTTTTCCTCACCCATGGCACGGGAAATATCAAAGTTCTCGCAAGAATTTCGTTTTCCTCACCCATGGCACGGGAAATATCAAAGTTCTCGCGAAAATTAAGATTACCCCACCCCCACGTCATGTGAACAATCAGTGGTTCTCGCAATACCATGTTACGTTAGATTTTTGAATATTATAAAGAAAATATTAAATAATAGGGAATCTTATGAAATTAAGGCATGTTATAGTGACCACAATATCACCAAAAGCATACTGTGTGTGAAATTGTGAAATTTATTTTGTTTTATACAGCTATAAGAACCTGGGGTCAAATTGACCCCAAGGAACACTGATGATACAAAATGTGTATAGGACATTGAAAAAGTCACATCATGTTAATTTTGGGTTTACTGAATTGTCCTCATTAAATGAGGAAAAGTCATTAATTCTGAAGCAAAAAAAGAGATTTCAACTATGTGTTTACAGACGTTAAACATTGAATGGGGTCAAATTGACCCCTAGGATAATAGGAGGGTTAAACCTACGGGTAATGTGTCAAAAGTGCTATGAGTGGGATGCATTTGTCTTATTTGTCCATTACCTGTTAATTACAGCGTTATAACACGTTTATTAAGCTTAATATCGGTGTGTCCATTACTTACCTATGGAGACCCTGTCAAATAAGTTATCTTTGGCATGTACATTCCTAACTTATTTAATGGGGACCTCGTAGGCTAATAATAGACAATGCCTATATGTGTGTTTACCTGTTAATTACAGCGTTATAAGAAATTTATTAAGCTTAATATCGGTTTGTCCATTATTTACCTATGGACACCCTGTCAAATAAGTTATCTTTGGCATGTACATTCCTAACTTATTTAATGGGGACCTCGTAGGCTAATAATGGACAATGCCTATATGTGTAATTATTCAATGAGTTATTCACCTCAAACCTACTGTAAATCACAAAAGAGACACTGGGCTTCGAGGTGATGTGCTTTACAGCTCACAGTTGTGCCCCATAAGCCTAAACAAGGTGTGTACATTTGAAACTTACGGGTAATGTGTCAAAAGTGTTATGAGTGGGATGCATATGACACATTGGGCCATTACCTGTTAATTACAGCGTTATAACACGTTTATTAAGCTTAATATCGGTGTGTCCATTACTTACCTATGGAGACCCTATCAAAAAAGTTATCTTTGGCATGTACATTCCTAACTTATTTAATGGGGACCTCGTAGGCTAATAATGGACAATGCCTATATGTGTGTTTACCTGTTAATTACAGCGTTATAAGAAATTTATTAAGCTTAATATCGGTTTGTCCATTATTTACCTATGGACACCCTGTCAAATAAGTTATCTTTGGCATGTACATTCCTAACTTATTTAATGGGGACCTCGTAGGCTAATAATGGACAATGCCTATATGTGTAATTATTCAATGAGTTATTCACCTCAAACCTACTGTAAAGCACAAAAGAGACACTGGGCTTCGAGGTGATGTGCTTTACAGCTCAAATTTGTGCCCCATAAGCCTAAACAAGGTGTGTACATTTGAAACTTACGGGTAATGTGTCAAAAGTGTTATGAGTGGGATGCATATGACATATTGGGCCATTACCTGTTAATTACAGCGTTATAACACGTTTATTAAGCTTAATATCGGTGTGTCCATTACTTACCTATGGAGACCCTGTCAAATAAGTTATCTGTGGCATGTACATTCCTAACTTATTTAATGGGGACCTCGTAGGCTAATAATGGACAATACCTATATGTGTTTTTACCTGTTAATTACAGCGTTATAACACCTTTATTAAGCATAATATCGGTTTGTCCATTATTTACCTATGGAGACCCTGTCAAATAAGTTATCTGTGGCATGTACATTCCTAACTTATTTAATGGGGACCTCGTAGGCTAATAATGGACAATACCTATATGTGTTTTTACCTGTTAATTACAGCGTTATAACACCTTTATTAAGCATAATATCGGTTTGTCCATTATTTACCTATGGACACCCTGTCAAATAAGTTATCTTTGGCATGTACATTCCTAACTTATTTAATGGGGACCTCGTAGGCTAATAATGGACAATGCCTATATGTGTAATTATTCAATGAGTTATTCACCTCAAACCTACTGTAAAGCACAAAAGAGACACTGGGCTTCGTGGTGATGTGCTTTACAGCTCACAGTTGTGCCCCATAAGCCTAAACAAGGTGTGTACATTTTAAACCTATGGGTAATATGTCAAAAGTGTTATGATTGGGATGCATTTGACTTATTGGGCCATTACCTGTTAATTACAGCGTTATAAGACGTTTATTAAGCTTAATATCGGTGTGTCCATTACTTACCTATGGAGACCCTATCAAAAAAGTTATCTTTGGCATGTACATTCCTAACTTATTTAATGGGGACCTCGTAGGCTAATAATGGACAATGCCTATATGTGTGTTTACCTGTGAATTACAGCGTTATAACACCTTTATTAAGCTTAATATCAGTGTGTCCATTGTTTACCTATGGAGACCCTGTCAAATTAGTTATCTTTGGCATGTACATTCCTAACTTATATAATGGGGACCTCGTAGGCTAATAATGGACAATGCCTATATGTGTGTTTACCTGTTAATTACAGCGTTATAAGAAATTTATTAAGCTTAATATCGGTTTGTCCATTATTTACCTATGGACACCCTGTCAAATAAGTTATCTTTGGCATGTACATTCCTAACTTATTTAATGGGGACCTCGTAGGCTAATAATGGACAATGCCTATATGTGTAATTATTGAATGAGTTATTCACCTCAAACCTACTGTAAAGCACAAAAGAGACACTGGGCTTCGTGGTGATGTGCTTTACAGCTCACAGTTGTGCCCCATAAGCCTAAACAAGGTGTGTACATTTTAAACCTATGGGTAATATGTCAAAAGTGTTATGATTGGGATGCATTTGACTTATTGGGCCATTACCTGTTAATTACAGCGTTATAAGACGTTTATTAAGCTTAATATCGGTGTGTCCATTACTTACCTATGGAGACCCTATCAAAAAAGTTATCTTTGGCATGTACATTCCTAACTTATTTAATGGGGACCTCGTATGCTAATAATGGACAATGCCTATATGTGTGTTTACCTGTTAATTACAGCGTTATAAGAAATTTATTAAGCTTAATATCGGTTTGTCCATTATTTACCTATGGACACCCTGTCAAATAAGTTATCTTTGGCATGTACATTCCTAACTTATTTAATGGGGACCTCTTAGGCTATTAATGGACAATGCCTATATGTGTAATTATTCAATGAGTTATTCACCTCAAACCTACTGTAAAGCACAAAAGAGACACTGGGCTTCAAGGTGATGTGCTTTACAGCTCAAATTTGTGCCCCATAAGCCTAAACAAGGTGTGTACATTTGAAACTTACGGGTAATGTGTCAAAAGTGTTATGAGTTGGATGCATATGACATATTGGGCCATTACCTGTTAATTACAGCGTTATAACACGTTTATTAAGCTTAATATCGGTGTGTCCATTACTTACCTATGGAGACCCTGTCAAATAAGTTATCTGTGGCATGTACATTCCTAACTTATTTAATGGGGACCTCGTAGGCTAATAATGGACAATACCTATATGTGTTTTTACCTGTTAATTACAGCGTTATAACACCTTTATTAAGCATAATATCGGTTTGTCCATTATTTACCTATGGAGACCCTGTCAAATAAGTTATCTGTGGCATGTACATTCCTAACTTATTTAATGGGGACCTCGTAGGCTAATAATGGACAATACCTATATGTGTTTTTACCTGTTAATTACAGCGTTATAACACCTTTATTAAGCATAATATCGGTTTGTCCATTATTTACCTATGGACACCCTGTCAAATAAGTTATCTTTGGCATGTACATTCCTAACTTATTTAATGGGGACCTCGTAGGCTAATAATGGACAATGCCTATATGTGTAATTATTCAATGAGTTATTCACCTCAAACCTACTCTAAAGCACAAAAGAGACACTGGGCTTCGTGGTGATGTGCTTTATAGCTCACAGTTGTGCCCCATAAGCCTAAACAAGGTGTGTACATTTTAAACCTATGGGTAATATGTCAAAAGTGTTATGATTGGGATGCATTTGACTTATTGGACCATTACCTGTTAATTACAGCGTTATAAGACGTTTATTAAGCTTAATATCGGTGTGTCCATTACTTACCTATGGAGACCCTATCAAAAAAGTTATCTTTGGCATGTACATTCCTAACTTATTTAATGGGGACCTCGTAGGCTAATAATGGACAATGCCTATATGTGTGTTTACCTGTGAATTACAGCGTTATAACACCTTTATTAAGCTTAATATCAGTGTGTCCATTGTTTACCTATGGAGACCCTGTCAGATTAGTTATCTTTGGCATGTACATTCCTAACTTATATAATGGGGACCTCGTAGGCTAATAATGGACAATGCCTATATGTGTGTTTACCTGTTAATTACAGCGTTATAAGAAATTTATTAAGCTTAATATCGGTTTGTCCATTATTTACCTATGGACACCCTGTCAAATAAGTTATCTTTGGCAATTACATTCCTAACTTATTTAATGGGGACCTCGTAGGCTAATAATGGACAATACCTATATGTGTTTTTACCTGTTAATTACAGCGTTATAACACCTTTATTAAGCATAATATCGGTTTGTCCATTATTTACCTATGGACACCCTGTCAAATAAGTTATCTTTGGCATGTACATTCCTAACTTATTTAATGGGGACCTCGTAGGCTAATAATGGACAATGCCTATATGTGTAATTATTCAATGAGTTATTCACCTCAAACCTACTGTAAAGCACAAAAGAGACACTGGGCTTCGTGGTGATGTGCTTTACAGCTCACAGTTGTGCCCCATAAGCCTAAACAAGGTGTGTACATTTTAAACCTATGGGTAATATGTCAAAAGTGTTATGATTGGGATGCATTTGACTTATTGGGCCATTACCTGTTAATTACAGCGTTATAAGACGTTTATTAAGCTTAATATCGGTGTGTCCATTACTTACCTATGGAGACCCTATCAAAAAAGTTATCTTTGGCATGTACATTCCTAACTTATTTAATGGGGACCTCGTATGCTAATAATGGACAATGCCTATATGTGTGTTTACCTGTGAATTACAGCGTTATAACACCTTTATTAAGCTTAATATCAGTGTGTCCATTGTTTACCTATGGAGACCCTGTCAAATTAGTTATCTTTGGCATGTACATTCCTAACTTATATAATGGGGACCTCGTAGGCTAATAATGGACAATGCCTATATGTGTGTTTACTTGTTAATTACAGCGTTATAAGAAATTTATTAAGCTTAATATCGGTTTGTCCATTATTTCCCTATGGACACCCTGTCAAATAAGTTATCTCTGGCAATTACATTCCTAACTTATTTAATGGGGACCTCGTAGGCTAATAATGGACAATGCCTATATGTGTAATTATTCAATGAGTTATTCACCTCAAACCTACTGTAAAGCACAAAAGAGACACTGGGCTTCAAGGTGATGTGCTTTACAGCTCAAATTTGTGCCCCATAAGCCTAAACAAGGTGTGTACATTTGAAACTTACGGGTAATGTGTCAAAAGTGTTATGAGTGGGATTCATATGACATATTGGGCCATTACCTGTTAATTACAGCGTTATAACACGTTTATTAAGCTTAATATCGGTGTGTCCATTACTTACCTATGGAGACCCTGTCAAATAAGTTTTCTGTGGCATGTACATTCCTAACTTATTTAATGGGGACCTCGTAGGCTAATAATGGACAATACCTATATGTGTTTTTACCTGTTAATTACAGCGTTATAACACCTTTATTAAGCATAATATCGGTTTGTCCATTATTTACCTATGGAGGCCCTGTCAAATAAGTTATCTGTGGCATGTACATTCCTAACTTATTTAATGGGGACCTCGTAGGCTAATAATGGACAATGCCTATATGTGTGTTTACCTGTTAATTACAGCGTTATAAGAAATTTATTAAGCTTAATATCGGTTTGTCCATTATTTCCCTATGGACACCCTGTCAAATAAGTTATCTTTGGCATGTAGATTCCTAACTTATTTAATGGGGACCTCGTAGGCTAATAATGGACAATGCCTATATGTGTAATTATTCAATGAGTTATTCACCTCAAACCTACTGTAAAGCACAAAAGAGACACTGGGCTTCGTGGTGATGTGCTTTACAGCTCACAGTTGTGCCCCTTAAGCCTAAACAAGGTGTGTACATTTTAAACCTATGGGTAATATGTCAAAAGTGTTATGATTGGGATGCATTTGACTTATTGGGCCATTACCTGTTAATTACAGCGTTATAACACGTTTATTAAGCTTAATATCGGTGTGTCCATTACTTACCTATGGAGACCCTGTCAAATAAGTTATCTTTGGCATGTACATTCCTAACTTATTTAATGGGGACCTCGTAGGCTAATAATGGACAATACCTATATGTGTTTTTACCTGTTAATTACAGCGTTATAACACCTTTATTAAGCATAATATCGGTTTGTCCATTATTTACCTATGGACACCCTGTCAAATAAGTTATCTTTGGCATGTACATTCCTAACTTATTTAATGGGGACCTCGTAGGCTAATAATGGACAATGCCTATATGTGTAATTATTCAATGAGTTATTCACCTCAAACCTACTGTAAAGCACAAAAGAGACACTGGGCTTCAAGGTGATGTGCTTTACAGCTCAAATTTGTGCCCCATAAGCCTAAACAAGGTGTGTACATTTGAAACTTACGGGTAATGTGTCAAAAGTGTTATGAGTGGGATGCATATGACATATTGGGCCATTACCTGTTAATTACAGCGTTATAACACGTTTATTAAACTTAATATCGGTGTGTCCATTACTTACCTATGGAGACCCTGTCAAATAAGTTATCTGTGGCATGTACATTCCTAACTTATTTAATGGGGACCTCGTAGGCTAATAATGGACAATACCTATATGTGTTTTTACCTGTTAATTACAGCGTTATAACACCTTTATTAAGCATAATATCGGTTTGTCCATTATTTACCTATGGAGACCCTGTCAAATAAGTTATCTGTGGCATGTACATTCCTAACTTATTTAATGGGGACCTCGTAGGCTAATAATGGACAATACCTATATGTGTTTTTACCTGTTAATTACAGCGTTATAACACCTTTATTAAGCATAATATCGGTTTGTCCATTATTTACCTATGGACACCCTGTCAAATAAGTTATCTTTGGCATGTACATTCCTAACTTATTTAATGGGGACCTCGTAGGCTAATAATGGACAATGCCTATATGTGTAATTATTCAATGAGTTATTCACCTCAAACCTACTCTAAAGCACAAAAGAGACACTGGGCTTCGTGGTGATGTGCTTTATAGCTCACAGTTGTGCCCCATAAGCCTAAACAAGGTGTGTACATTTTAAACCTATGGGTAATATGTCAAAAGTGTTATGATTGGGATTGCATTTGACTTATTGGACCATTACCTGTTAATTACAGCGTTATAAGACGTTTATTAAGCTTAATATCGGTGTGTCCATTACTTACCTATGGAGACCCTATCAAAAAAGTTATCTTTGGCATGTACATTCCTAACTTATTTAATGGGGACCTCGTAGGCTAATAATGGACAATGCCTATATGTGTGTTTACCTGTGAATTACAGCGTTATAACACCTTTATTAAGCTTAATATCAGTGTGTCCATTGTTTACCTATGGAGACCCTGTCAAATTAGTTATCTTTGGCATGTACATTCCTAACTTATATAATGGGGACCTCGTAGGCTAATAATGGACAATGCCTATATGTGTGTTTACCTGTTAATTACAGCGTTATAAGAAATTTATTAAGCATAATATCGGTTTGTCCATTATTTACCTATGGAGGCCCTGTCAAATAAGTTATCTGTGGCATGTACATTCCTAACTTATTTAATGGGGACCTCGTAGGCTAATAATGGACAATGCCTATATGTGTGTTTACCTGTTAATTACAGCGTTATAAGAAATTTATTAAGCTTAATATCGGTTTGTCCATTATTTCCCTATGGACACCCTGTCAAATAAGTTATCTTTGGCATGTAGATTCCTAACTTATTTAATGGGGACCTCGTAGGCTAATAATGGACAATGCCTATATGTGTAATTATTCAATGAGTTATTCACCTCAAACCTACTGTAAAGCACAAAAGAGACACTGGGCTTCGTGGTGATGTGCTTTACAGCTCACAGTTGTGCCCCTTAAGCCTAAACAAGGTGTGTACATTTTAAACCTATGGGTAATATGTCAAAAGTGTTATGATTGGGATGCATTTGACTTATTGGGCCATTACCTGTTAATTACAGCGTTATAACACGTTTATTAAGCTTAATATCGGTGTGTCCATTACTTACCTATGGAGACCCTGTCAAATAAGTTATCTTTGGCATGTACATTCCTAACTTATTTAATGGGGACCTCGTAGGCTAATAATGGACAATACCTATATGTGTTTTTACCTGTTAATTACAGCGTTATAACACCTTTATTAAGCATAATATCGGTTTGTCCATTATTTACCTATGGACACCCTGTCAAATAAGTTATCTTTGGCATGTACATTCCTAACTTATTTAATGGGGACCTCGTAGGCTAATAATGGACAATGCCTATATGTGTAATTATTCAATGAGTTATTCACCTCAAACCTACTGTAAAGCACAAAAGAGACACTGGGCTTCAAGGTGATGTGCTTTACAGCTCAAATTTGTGCCCCATAAGCCTAAACAAGGTGTGTACATTTGAAACTTACGGGTAATGTGTCAAAAGTGTTATGAGTGGGATGCATATGACATATTGGGCCATTACCTGTTAATTACAGCGTTATAACACGTTTATTAAACTTAATATCGGTGTGTCCATTACTTACCTATGGAGACCCTGTCAAATAAGTTATCTGTGGCATGTACATTCCTAACTTATTTAATGGGGACCTCGTAGGCTAATAATGGACAATACCTATATGTGTTTTTACCTGTTAATTACAGCGTTATAACACCTTTATTAAGCATAATATCGGTTTGTCCATTATTTACCTATGGAGACCCTGTCAAATAAGTTATCTGTGGCATGTACATTCCTAACTTATTTAATGGGGACCTCGTAGGCTAATAATGGACAATACCTATATGTGTTTTTACCTGTTAATTACAGCGTTATAACACCTTTATTAAGCATAATATCGGTTTGTCCATTATTTACCTATGGACACCCTGTCAAATAAGTTATCTTTGGCATGTACATTCCTAACTTATTTAATGGGGACCTCGTAGGCTAATAATGGACAATGCCTATATGTGAATTATTCAATGAGTTATTCACCTCAAACCTACTCTAAAGCACAAAAGAGACACTGGGCTTCGTGGTGATGTGCTTTATAGCTCACAGTTGTGCCCCATAAGCCTAAACAAGGTGTGTACATTTTAAACCTATGGGTAATATGTCAAAAGTGTTATGATTGGGATTGCATTTGACTTATTGGACCATTACCTGTTAATTACAGCGTTATAAGACGTTTATTAAGCTTAATATCGGTGTGTCCATTACTTACCTATGGAGACCCTATCAAAAAAGTTATCTTTGGCATGTACATTCCTAACTTATTTAATGGGGACCTCGTAGGCTAATAATGGACAATGCCTATATGTGTGTTTACCTGTGAATTACAGCGTTATAACACCTTTATTAAGCTTAATATCAGTGTGTCCATTGTTTACCTATGGAGACCCTGTCAAATTAGTTATCTTTGGCATGTACATTCCTAACTTATATAATGGGGACCTCGTAGGCTAATAATGGACAATGCCTATATGTGTGTTTACCTGTTAATTACAGCGTTATAAGAAATTTATTAAGCTTATTATCGGTTTGTCCATTATTTACCTATGGCCACCCTGTCAAATAAGTTATCTTTGGCAACTACATTCCTAACCTATTTAATGGGGACCTCGTAGGCTAATAATGGACAATACCTATATGTGTTTTTACCTGTTAATTACAGCGTTATAACACCTTTATTAAGCATAATATCGGTTTGTCCATTATTTACCTATGGACACCCTGTCAAATAAGTTATCTTTGGCATGTACATTCCTAACTTATTTAATGGGGACCTCGTAGGCTAATAATGGACAATGCCTATATGTGTAATTATTCAATGAGTTATTCACCTCAAACCTACTGTAAAGCACAAAAGAGACACTGGGCTTCGTGGTGATGTGCTTTACAGCTCACAGTTGTGCCCCATAAGCCTAAACAAGGTGTGTACATTTTAAACCTATGGGTAATATGTCAAAAGTGTTATGATTGGAATGCATTTGACTTATTGGGCCATTACCTGTTAATTACAGCGTTATAAGACGTTTATTAAGCTTAATATCGGTGTGTCCATTACTTACCTATGGAGACCCTATCAAAAAAGTTATCTTTGGCATGTACATTCCTAACTTATTTAATGGGGACCTCGTAGGCTAATAATGGACAATGCCTATATGTGTGTTTACCTGTGAATTACAGCGTTATAACACCTTTATTAAGCTTAATATCAGTGTGTCCACTGTTTACCTATGGAGACCCTGTCAAATTAGTTATCTTTGGCATGTACATTCCTAACTTATATAATGGGGACCTCGTAGGCTAATAATGGACAATGCCTATATGTGTGTTTACCTGTTAATTACAGCGTTATAAGAAATTTATTAAGCTTAATATCGGTTTGTCCATTATTTACCTATGGACACCCTGTCAAATAAGTTATCTTTGGAAAATTACATTCCTAACTTATTTAATGGGGACCTCGTAGGCTAATAATGGACAATGCCTATATGTGTAATTATTCAATGAGTTATTCACCTCAAACCTACTGTAAAGCACAAAAGAGACACTGGGCTTCAAGGTGATGTGCTTTACAGCTCAAATTTGTGCCCCATAAGCCTAAACAAGGTGTGTACATTTGAAACTTACGGGTAATGTGTCAAAAGTGTTATGATTGGGATGCATATGACATATTGGGCCATTACCTGTTAATTACAGCGTTATAACACGTTTATTAAGCTTAATATCGGTGTGTCCATTACTTACCTATGGAGACCCTGTCAAATAAGTTATCTTTGGCATGTACATTCCTAACTTATTTAATGGGGACCTCGTAGGCTAATAATGGACAATACCTATATGTGTTTTTACCTGTTAATTACAGCGTTATAACACCTTTATTAAGCATAATATCGCTTTGTCCATTATTTACCTATGGACACCCTGTCAAATAAGTTATCTTTGGCATGTACATTCCTAACTTATTTAATGGGGACCTCGTAGGCTAATAATGGACAATGCCTATATGTGTGTTTACCTGTGAATTACAGCGTTATAACACCTTTATTAAGCATAATATCAGTGTGTCCATTGTTTACCTATGGAGACCCTGTCAAATTAGTTATCTTTGGCATGTACATTCCTAACTTATATAATGGGGACCTCGTAGGCTAATAATGGACAATGCCTATATGTGTGTTTACTTGTTAATTACAGCGTTATAAGAAATTTATTAAGCTTAATATCGGTTTGTCCATTATTTCCCTATGGACACCCTGTCAAATAAGTTATCTCTGGCAATTACATTCCTAACTTATTTAATGGGGACCTCGTAGGCTAATAATGGACAATGCCTATATGTGTAATTATTCAATGAGTTATTCACCTCAAACCTACTGTAAAGCACAAAAGAGACACTGGGCTTCAAGGTGATGTGCTTTACAGCTCAAATTTGTGCCCCATAAGCCTAAACAAGGTGTGTACATTTGAAACTTACGGGTAATGTGTCAAAAGTGTTATGAGTGGGATTCATATGACATATTGGGCCATTACCTGTTAATTACAGCGTTATAACACGTTTATTAAGCTTAATATCGGTGTGTCCATTACTTACCTATGGAGACCCTGTCAAATAAGTTTTCTGTGGCATGTACATTCCTAACTTATTTAATGGGGACCTCGTAGGCTAATAATGGACAATACCTATATGTGTTTTTACCTGTTAATTACAGCGTTATAACACCTTTATTAAGCATAATATCGGTTTGTCCATTATTTACCTATGGAGGCCCTGTCAAATAAGTTATCTGTGGCATGTACATTCCTAACTTATTTAATGGGGACCTCGTAGGCTAATAATGGACAATGCCTATATGTGTGTTTACCTGTTAATTACAGCGTTATAAGAAATTTATTAAGCTTAATATCGGTTTGTCCATTATTTCCCTATGGACACCCTGTCAAATAAGTTATCTTTGGCATGTAGATTCCTAACTTATTTAATGGGGACCTCGTAGGCTAATAATGGACAATGCCTATATGTGTAATTATTCAATGAGTTATTCACCTCAAACCTACTGTAAAGCACAAAAGAGACACTGGGCTTCGTGGTGATGTGCTTTACAGCTCACAGTTGTGCCCCTTAAGCCTAAACAAGGTGTGTACATTTTAAACCTATGGGTAATATGTCAAAAGTGTTATGATTGGGATGCATTTGACTTATTGGGCCATTACCTGTTAATTACAGCGTTATAACACGTTTATTAAGCTTAATATCGGTGTGTCCATTACTTACCTATGGAGACCCTGTCAAATAAGTTATCTTTGGCATGTACATTCCTAACTTATTTAATGGGGACCTCGTAGGCTAATAATGGACAATACGTATATGTGTTTTTACCTGTTAATTACAGCGTTATAACACCTTTATTAAGCATAATATCGGTTTGTCCATTATTTACCTATGGACACCCTGTCAAATAAGTTATCTTTGGCATGTACATTCCTAACTTATTTAATGGGGACCTCGTAGGCTAATAATGGACAATGCCTATATGTGTAATTATTCAATGAGTTATTCACCTCAAACCTACTGTAAAGCACAAAAGAGACACTGGGCTTCGTGGTGATGTGCTTTACAGCTCACAGTTGTGCCCCATAAGCCTAAACAAGGTGTGTACATTTTAAACCTATGGGTAATATGTCAAAAGTGTTATGATTGGGATGCATTTGACTTATTGGGCCATTACCTGTTAATTACAGCGTTATAAGACGTTTATTAAGCTTAATATCGGTGTGTCCATTACTTACCTATGGAGACCCTATCAAAAAAGTTATCTTTGGCATGTACATTCCTAACTTATTTAATGGGGACCTCGTAGGCTAATAATGGACAATGCCTATATGTGTGTTTACCTGTGAATTACAGCGTTATAACACCTTTATTAAGCTTAATATCAGTGTGTCCATTGTTTACCTATGGAGACCCTGTCAAATTAGTTATCTTTGGCATGTACATTCCTAACTTATATAATGGGGACCTCGTAGGCTAATAATGGACAATGCCTATATGTGTGTTTACTTGTTAATTACAGCGTTATAAGAAATTTATTAAGCTTAATATCGGTTTGTCCATTATTTCCCTATGGACACCCTGTCAAATAAGTTATCTTTGGCAATTACATTCCTAACTTATTTAATGGGGACCTCGTAGGCTAATAATGGACAATGCCTATATGTGTAATTATTCAATGAGTTATTCACCTCAAACCTACTGTAAAGCACAAAAGAGACACTGGGCTTCAAGGTGATGTGCTTTACAGCTCAAATTTGTGCCCCATAAGCCTAAACAAGGTGTGTACATTTGAAACTTACGGGTAATGTGTCAAAAGTGTTATGAGTGGGATTCATATGACATATTGGGCCATTACCTGTTAATTACAGCGTTATAACACGTTTATTAAGCTTAATATCGGTGTGTCCATTACTTACCTATGGAGACCCTGTCAAATAAGTTTTCTGTGGCATGTACATTCCTAACTTATTTAATGGGGACCTCGTAGGCTAATAATGGACAATACCTATATGTGTTTTTACCTGTTAATTACAGCGTTATAACACCTTTATTAAGCATAATATCGGTTTGTCCATTATTTACCTATGGAGGCCCTGTCAAATAAGTTATCTGTGGCATGTACATTCCTAACTTATTTAATGGGGACCTCGTAGGCTAATAATGGACAATGCCTATATGTGTAATTATTCAATGAGTTATTCACCTCAAACCTACTGTAAAGCACAAAAGAGACACTGGGCTTCAAGGTGATGTGCTTTACAGCTCAAATTTGTGCCCCATAAGCCTAAACGAGGTGTGTACATTTGAAACTTACGGGTAATGTGTCAAAAGTGTTATGAGTGGGACTTCCTGGTTGCCATATTTGTAGTCCGATGTAGTTTTTCTTGTTCATTGGTTTTCCCAGGCATTTCTTGTTTACTTTTTTGCCCAATGTATTCATAAATACGATTAAAGAACCACCTTGTTCCCTTAGTACGCTTTATTAGACATACATATGTTCAAATGTACATATGTTCTCTTTACGAGTTGTTTCCTGAACTATGTGTGTGTCTAAAACAGTGTTCTCACTGAATAGTGTTGTTTCTGACACCCAGAAATCAATTAATACACTTTAAATATTGTTAAAAAGCATTATTTCCACCAACATACTACACGTGGTCCACTAATACAAACAGACTAGAAAATGGATGCATTTTCTAGTTAGAACAGACTGGAAAATGGATCGCCTTTTAACAATGTTCGTGTGACAATCTCACAGATTAGCATTCTAGAAGCACCCCATAAAGATATATTACACAATTCAGACTGTTAAAATGCGTATTTTGCATACAAGTGGACTTTTGATAAAATTATGTCTCTGCCCAGCTTTTTATTCATATTTACGCTTTAATTTTCTGCAAAAGCTTTGGGGCTTCGAATACTAGTCCTTCACATCAGTAAGCAACACATATTCAAAGCCCATAGCCCTCACAGTAGGGCAAGTGCTCGAAAAAAAATCACAAAAAATATTCATAAATAATTAACTGGGTCATCGTACGATAGCCACCTATTAGCACACCAGAATAAGTTACACGTGTCAGAGGCTCCCGTACGGCCTGCGCAGGCCACAGGAGCCCGAAACCTAACATAAAGTTGCGGCACGTGGCCCTCGACGACATACCGAGGGGGCTAGGTCGTGACGCAAAGTTAAATATTTTTCCTTATTTTTCATGCATGCCATTTCCTCTCGTTGATCTCTATGGGCCGTGGGCCTGGAAAAGGTTAATTTTAAGACTTTTAACAACTTTCGTGTGACAATCTCACAGATAAGCATTCTAGAAGCACCCCATAAAGATATATTACACAATTCAGGCTGTTAAAATGCTTATTTTGCATACAAGTGGACTTTAGATAGAATTATGTCTCTGCCCAGCTTTTTATTCATATTTACACTTTAATTTTCTGCAAAAGCTTTGGGACTTCGAATACTAGTCCTTCACATCAGTAAGCAACACATATTCAAAGCCCATAGCCCTCACTGTAAGGCAAGTGCTCGAAAAAAAATCACAAAAAATATTCCCAAAAAATTAACGTCTCACATGGAACCCAAAACGTGCAATATAGCAAATAACGTGGCCGTACGCACTCCGTATGCTAGGAAACGAATGAGGGGGCCGTGACTAGATATAGAATTTGAATTGGGGTCATTCGAACCTCCACGGTCAGTTCTGGGGTCATCGTACGGTAGCCACCTATGAGGACACCAGAATAGGTTGTGCGTGTCAGAGGCTCCCGTACGGCCCGGGCAGGCCCCAGGAGCCCAACACTTAGCAGAAAGTTGCGTCTAGTAGCCCTCGACGACATACCTAAAGGGCTAGTTGGTGACTTGCTATTAAATATTTTTTCTTCTTTTTCATAAATCTCTCTTCCTCCCATTGTTCTCTGTGGATAAGGGGTTAGGCTAAGGGATTGAGAATTAAGTCCAGGAAGAAAATGGTCTGGGGAAGTGTCTAGAGACAAGGAACTCGAGATCCCAACAGGGGAGCCCCTGGCGGTCAAACTTTTCGCATATCCTGGCCCTGTGACCTTTTGACCCCTGGATTCTGTGGCAGTGTCCATCATGAGCCTATGAAAATGCATGGGATAGGTTACGAGTGTCATCGGCCCCCGTAGGGCCCAAGGGGTCTATAGAGGCCCCCAAATTTATATTCCGGTAGTCGGTAGGCCCCTGTTTCACATACCGAAAGGGCGGCTTTCTAGAGCCGAAGTAAACAGTTTTAGGTGTGTTTCACACAAATCTCTCAATCAGGCCTCTTCGACTGAAAGACACAAAGAGCCTCTTTCATTGGCAAAATGAACCAGAGTGAGGTTCAATTTTTTTTCGCAAAAGTGGCACCTAGAAGTGACCTAGAATGACCACACTCGCTGTCAAGGTTCATGGGACCCCCATCCTATACCTTGACGAACGTCGAGGCCCTGTGACCTTTTGACCCCTGTATTCTAGAGCGTACATTAGTAGCCTATTTGTAGGCTATCGGTGTCTTTTCTGGCAAACCGAGCGGTCAAATAGGTCGAAGGGGCGCGGAACTGCAAGGCCCGACCCGGGGGCCTGTGACGGGCCACATACGTGAAAATCAGGCCAATCGGACCATTCTGCGGCAGTGTCCAACATGAGCCTATGAAAATGAATGGGATAGGTTACGAGTGTCAGCGGCCCCCGTAGGGCACAAGGGGTCTCTAGAGGACCCCAAAATTATATTCTAGTAGTCTTTAGGCCCCTGTTCCACATACCAAAAGGGCGGCTTTCTAGAGCCAAAGCAAACATTTTTCAGTGTGTTTCACACAAATCTCTCAATCAGTCCTCTTCGACTGAAAGACACAAAGAGCCTCTTTCATTGGCAAAATGAACCAATGTGAGGTTCAATCTTTTTTCGCAAAAATGGCACCTAGAAGTGACCTAGAATGACCACACTTGCTGTCAAGGTTCATGGGACCCCCATCGTATACCTTGACGAACGTCGAGGCCCTGTGACCTTCTGACCCCTGTATTCTAGAGCGTACATTAGTAGCCTACTTATAGGCTGTCGGTGTCTTTTCTGGCAAACCGAGAGGTCAAATAGGTCGGAGGGGCGCGGAACTCAAAGACCCGACCCGGGGGCCTGTGACGGGCCACATACGTGAAAATTAGACCAATCGGACCATTCTGCGGCAGTGTCCATCATGAGCCTATGAAAATGAATGGGATAGGTTACGAGTGTCAGCGGCCCCCGTAGGGCCCAAGGGGTCTCTAGAGGCCCCCAAAATTATTTTCTGGTAGTCTGTAGGCCCTTGTTTCACATACCAAAAGGGAGGCTTTCTAGAGCCAAAGCAAACATTTTTCAGTGTGTTTCAAACAAATCTCTCAATCGGGCCTCTTCGACTGAAAGACACAAAGAGCCTCTTTCAGTGGCAAAAAGAACCAGAGTGAGGTTCAATCTTTTTTCACAAAAATGGCACCTAGAAGTGACCTAGAATGACCAAACTCGTTGTCAAGGTTCATGGGACCCCCATCCTATACCTTGACGAACGTCGAGGCCCTGTGACCTTTTGACCCCTGTATTCTAGAGCGTACATGAGTAGCCTATTTGTAGGCTGTCGGTGTCTTTTCTGGCAAACAGAGCGGTCAAATAGGTCGGAGGGGCGCGGAACTCCAAGACCTGACACGGAGGCCTTTCATGGGCCAGCTACGTGAAAATTGGGCCAATCGGACCATTCTGCGGCAGTGTCCATCATGAGCCTATGAAAATTAATGGGATAGGTTGCTCGTGTTAGAGGCTCCCATACGGCCCACGCAGGCCCCAGGAGCCCGAAACCTAACAGAAAGTTGCGTCACGTGGCCCTCGACAACATACTGAGGGAGCAAGGTCCAGAAGCAAAGTTAAATGTTTTTCATTATTTTTCATACATCTCTGTTCCTCCCTTTATTCTCATTGGGCCTTTTGCCTGAAAAGGGTTCATTTTCAGACTTTGAATAGTTTTCGTGTGACAATCTCACAGATATGCATTCTAGAAGCACCCCAAAAATATATAGTACACAATTCAGGCTGTTAAAATGCTTATTTTGCATACAAATGGACTTTTGCTAGAATTATATCCCTGCCCAGCTTTTTATGCATAATTATGCTTTAATTATCTGCAAAAGCTTTGGGGCTTCGAATACTAGTCCTTCACATCAGTAAGCAACACATATTCAAAGCCCATAGCCTTCACAGTAGGGCAAGTGCTCGAAAAAAAATCACAAAAAATATTCCCAAAAAATTAACGTCTCACATGGAACCCAAAACGGGCAATATAGCAAATAACGTGGCCGTACGCACTCCGTATGCTAGGAAACAAATGAGGGGGCAGTGACTAGATATAGAATTTGAATTGGGGACATTCGAACCTCCAGGGTCAGTTCTGGGGTCATCGTACAATAGCCACCTATGAGCACACAAGAATAAGTTACACGTGTCAGAGGCTCCCGTACGGCCCGCGCAGGGCCCAGGAGCCCGAAACCTAACAAAAAGTTGCGTCACATGGCCCTCGACGACATACCGAGGGGGCAAGGTCGGGATAAAAAGTTAAATATTTTTCCTTATTTTTCGTACATCTCGATAGCTCACTTGGACCTCTGAGTGCCCGTGCACCGCCTGCCGCGGTCGGCGAGCATATCCGACAACTTTTTGTCAGATACCCCACCAGGGCGCGTTTCGGCACTTTCCCGGTGTAGCGCCATCAAAAGGCAGCAAGGGGCGTCAAACTGCCAACTCTAGGTGCGCAACGGACGAGAGGAAGACTGTGGTAGATTACAGGTGGTTAGGGGATACGAAAGGCACCTTTTGGACGTAGTGATGAAGATTAGGCAGTTAGGGGGATGTTTAGGCGTTTTGCGGCCAAGCGCCATCAATAGGCAGCAAGGGGCGTCAAACTACCAACTCTAGGTGCGCAATGGACGTGAGGAAGAATGTGGTAGATTACAGGCTGTTAGGGGACGCGAAAGGCACCTTTTGGACGCAGTGATGAAGATTAGGCAGATAGGGGGATGTTTAGGCGTTTTTTGGCAAAATGGTACATTTCGCAGTACTTTACCACCCCTTGTTGTGTCCGCACGATGCCTTTGACGGAAAAGTGACCCTAAACTACGATAAGGGAAAAAGTGCCACTTGCCATCGCAAAGTGCGCGAATTGGGCGTCCAAATGAGGAACACGATCCCTTCGCACCCCTAGTCGTCCAATGGCAATCAATATGAATGGGGTTTTGTCCACCGTTTACCTAACTTCCCTTACATGACCTGCAGACATGGGCGTAGGTGCCGTGACTTAGCTGGCCAAAGCGCCTGTCTTGTAAACAGGAGATCCTGGGTTCAAATCCCAGCGGTGCCTGGGAACTTGTGTGAATCCTTGGTGATCTTGAGACTAGGTAAACCTAGCATATGCCTCTGGACACATAGTATTACACAGTTTAAACTGCACAGATTCTGAAATCTTTTATACATGCTGGATCGGTATTAATCCTCGCAAAAGTTGGATATGTATGCAACGTGCCCCGGGAAGAACGTTGTAATTTGCAGGGGTAAGAGATATTCTCTAAACTTTGAGAAAAATACTCCACGCCGTTCTGTTGATTGAGATAGGGCTTCAACCGGTCGACTGCCCTCTGCATCAACTTGACACTTTGTCATCACTGTTTTGGCCCCTTTTGTTTTTTCAGTTAGACGTGCTACAATCGATTCGGTTCCTGGCGCCGTGGCTTAGCTGGTCAAAGTGCCTGTCTAGTAAACAGGAGATCCTGGGTTCGAATCCCAGAAGTGCCTAGTGTGTGGGCTCTTTGTTTACTACTCCCTTGTCTTTTTAGACTGTTTTTTTCTTGATCCAGGCAATTGTTTTGGCATGCTCCCTATCCCTGATGAACAGGGACAGGAATAGTGCTCAAGGCTCTATGGCGCAATGGACAGCGCATTGGACTTCTAGATTAACTAATGTGGGCATTCAAAGGTTGTGGGTTCGAGTCCCACCAGAGTCGCAGTTAATTTAGGTTTACATGAAACTCTTCAAAATCATCTCGACTAGGGAAGGATATGTTGTTACATGAAAAGGGTACACACATTAAATTAGCCTTAAACAATCCCTCTGCATTTTCTCCTCCATTTTATTGTGAGTTTTTGCCCCTTTGTTACTTTTCATTAGCATGACCTGCAGACATGGGCGTAGGCGCCGTGGCTTAGCTGGCCAAAGCACCTGTCTCGTAAACAGGAGACCCTGGGTTCAAATCCAAGCGGTGCCTAGTGGCTTGGCTCTTCTGTTCGCTCATCTTTTCGTACTTGAAAGAAGGGTTTTGTTTTTATGCATGTTCAAGAAAAACCCAAGAAGTGAACATTGCTAATCACATCCTGCTTACCTGTACTGTCTTGCAATACTGAAGTGATGATGGATGTCAAGAAGTCCTTACAAAACACTGACTTTTGTGAAAAGTTTCACGTAAAAAACATTTTGTCAAGTTCGCAAACTGTTATTGTTGTATCAAAAACGAAGACCGTGACAGTTTTGAAATAAACTGACCAACAAATGCCTGACTCTGCCCTAGTGCGGCCCTCGGTTCGCATACCCCTCAACGTCAAAGGTGACCTCTTCCATGATTACCATCTCTTCTTAATTGTTTGTTTTCTCCTTTGTTACCTTTCAGTCACAAATATCCCAAAACTTCTTTTTTAATGATGGATGTCAAGAAGTCCTTACAAAACACTGACTTTTGTGAAAAGTTTCACGTAAAAAACATTTTGTCAAGTTCGCAAACTGTTATTGTTGTATCAAAAACAAAGAACGTGACAGTTTTGAAATAAACTGACCAACAAATGCCTGACTCTGCCCTAGTGCGGGCCTCGGTTCGCATACCCCTCAACGTCAAAGGTGACCTCTTCCATGATTACCATCTCTTCTTAATTGTTTGTTTTCTCCTTTGTTACCTTTCAGTCACAAAAATCCCAAAACTTCTTTTTTAATGATGGATGTCAAGAAGTCCTTACAAAACACTGACTTTTGTGAAAAGTTTCACGTAAAAAACATTTTGTCAAGTTCGCAAACTGTTATTGTTGTATCAAAAACGAAGACCGTGACAGTTTTGAAATAAACTGACCAACAAATGCCTGACTCTGCCCTAGTGCGGCCCTCGGTTCGCATACCCCTCAACGTCAAAGGTGACCTCTTCCATGATTACCATCTCTTCTTAATTGTTTGTTTTCTCCTTTGTTACCTTTCAGTCACAAATATCCCAAAACTTCTTTTTTAATGATGGATGTCAAGAAGTCCTTACAAAACACTGACTTTTGTGAAAAGTTTCACGTAAAAAACATTTTGTCAAGTTCGCAAACTGTTATTGTTGTATCAAAAACGAAGACCGTGACAGTTTTGAAATAAACTGACCAACAAATGCCTGACTCTGCCCTAGTGCGGCCCTCGGTTCGCATACCCCTCATCATCAAAGGTGACCTCTTCCATGATTACCATCTCTTCTTAATTGTTTGTTTTCTCCTTTGTTACTTGTCAGTCACAAATATCCCAAAACCGCTTTTGACGATGGCGCCGTGGCTTAGCTGGTCAAAGTACCTGTCTAGTAAACAGGAGATCCTGGGTTCGAATCCCAACGGTGCCTAGTGTGTGGGCTCTTTGTTTACTACTCCCTTGTCTTTGTAGACAGTTTTTTTCTTGATCCAGGCAATTGTTTTGGCATGCTCCGCATCCCTGATGAGCAGGGACAGGAATAGTGCTCAAGGCTCTGTGGCGCAATGGACAGCGCATTGGACTTCTAGATTAACTAATGTGGGCATTCAAAGGTTGTGGGTTCGAGTCCCACCAGAGTCGCAGTTAATTTAGGTTTACAGGAAACTCTTCAAAATCATCTCGAGTAGGGAAGAATATGTTGTTACATGAAAAGGATACACACATTAAATTAGCCTTAAACAATCCCTCTGCATTTTCTCCTCCATTTTATTGTGAGTTTTTGCCCCTTTGTTACTTTTCATTAGCATGACCTGCAGACATGGGCGTAGGCGCCGTGGCTTAGCTGGCCAAAGCACCTGTCTTGTAAACAGGAGACCCTGGGTTCAAATCCAAGCGGTGCCTAGTGACTTGGCTCTTCTTTTCGCTCATCTTTTCGTACTTGAAAGAAGGGTTTTGTTTTTATGCATGTTCAAGAAACACCCAAGAAGTGAACATTGCTAATCACATCCTGCTTACCTGTACTGTCTTGCAATACTGAAGTGATGATGGATGTCAAGAAGTCCTTACAAAACACTGACTTTTGTGAAAAGTTTCACGTAAAAAACATTTTGTCAAGTTTGCAAACTGTTATTGTTGTATCAAAAACGAAGACCGTGACAGTTTCGAAATAAACTGACCAACAAATGCCTGACTCTGCCCTAGTGCGGCCCTCGGTTCGCATACCCCTCAACGTCAAAGGTGACCTCTTCCATGATTACCATCTCTTCTTAATTGTTTGTTTTCTCCTTTGTTACTTGTCAGTCACAAATATCCCAAAACTTCTTTTTTAATGATGGATGTCAAGAAGTCCTTACAAAACACTGACTTTTGTGAAAAGTTTCACGTAAAAAACATTTTGTCAAGTTCGCAAACTGTTATTGTTGTATCAAAAACGAAGACCGTGACAGTTTTGAAATAAACTGACCAACAAATGCCTGACTCTGCCCTAGTGCGGCCCTCGGTTCGCATACCCCTCATCGTCAAAGGTGACCTCTTCCATGATTACCATCTCTTCTTAATTGTTTGTTTTCTCCTTTGTTACTTGTCAGTCACAAATATCCCCAAACCGCTTTTGACGATGGCGCCGTGGCTTAGCTGGTCAAAGCGCCTGTCTTGTAAACAGGAGATCCTGGGTTCAAATCCCAGCGGTGCCTGGGAACTTTGTGTGAATCCTTGGTGATCTTGAGACTAGGTAAACCTAGCCGTTGCCTCTGGACACGTAGTTTTACTCATTACACAGTTTAAACTGCACAGATTCTGAAATCTTTTATACATGCTGGATGGGTATTAATCCTCGCAAAAGTTGGATATGTGTGCAACGTGCCCCGGGAAGAACGTTGTAACATGCAGGGGTAAGAGATATTCTCTAAACTTTGAGAAAAATACTCCACGCCGTTCTGTTGATTGAGATAGGGCTTCAACCGGTCGACTGCCCTCTGCATCAACTTGACACTTTGTCATCATTGTTTTGGCCCCTTTTGTTTTTTCAGTTAGACGTGCTACAATCAATTCTGTTCCTGGCGCCTTGGCTTAGCTGGTGAAATTGCCTGTCTAGTAAACAGGAGATCCTGGGTTCGAATCCCAGCGGTGCCTAGTGTGTGGGCTCTTTGTTTACTACTCCCTTGTCTTTGTAGACTGTTTTTTTCTTGATCCAGGGAATTGTTTTGGCATGCTCCCTATCCCTGATGACCAGGGACAGGAATAGTGCTTAAGGCTCTGTGGCGCAATGGACAGCTCATTGTACTTCTAGATTAAGTAATGTGGGCATTCAAAGGTTGTGGGTTCGTGTCCCACCAGAGTCGCAGTTAATTTAGGTTTACAGGAAACTCTTCAAAATCATCTCGACTAGGGAAGGATATATTGTTACATGAAAAAGGTATACACATTAAATTAGCCTTAAACAATCCCTCTGCATTTCCTCCTCCATTTTACTCTGAGTTTTTGCCCCTTTGTTACTTTTCATTAGCATGACCTGCAGACATGGGCGTAGGCGCCGTGGCTTAGCTGGCCAAAGCACCTGTCTCGTAAACAGGAGATCCTGGGTTCAAATCCCAGCGGTGCCTAGTTGCTTGGCTCTTCTTTTCGCTCATCTTTTCGTACTTGAAAGAAGGGTTTTGTTTTTATGCATGTTTAAGAAAACCCAAGAAGTGAACATTGCTAATCACATCCTGCTTACCTGTACTGTCTTGCAATACTGAAGTGATGATGGATGTCAAGAAGTCCTTACAAAACACTGACTTTTGTGAAAAGTTTCACGTAAAAAACATTTTGTCAAGTTCGCAAACTGTTATTGTTGTATCGAAAACGAAGACTGTGACAGTTTTGAAATAAACTGACCAACAAATGCCTGACTCTGCCCTAGTGCGGCCCTCGGTTCGCATACCCCTCAACGTCAAAGGTGACCTCTTCCATGATTACCATCTCTTCTTACTTGTTTGTTTTCTCCTTTGTTACTTGTCAGTCACAAATATCCCAAAACTTCTTTTTTAATGATGGATGTCAAGAAGTCCTTACAAAACACTGACTTTTGTGAAAAGTTTCACGTAAAAAACATTTTGTCAAGTTCGCAAACTGTTATTGTTGTATCAAAAACGAAGAACGTGACAGTTTTGAAATAAACTGACAAACAAATGCCTGACTCTGCCCTAGTGCGGGCCTCGGATCGCATACCCCTCAACGTCAAAGGTGACCTCTTCCATGATTACAATCTCTTCTTAATTGTTTGTTTTCTCCTTTGTTACCTTTCAGTTACAAATATCCCAAAACTTCTTTTTTAATGATGGATGTCAAGAAGTCCTTACAAAACACTGACTTTTGTGAAAAGTTTCACGTAAAAAACATTTTATCAAGTTCGCAAACTGTTATTGTTGTATCAAAAACGAAGGCCGTGACAGTTTTGAAATAAACTGACCAACAAATGCCTGACTCTGCCCTAGTGCGGCTCTCGGTTCGCATACCCCTCATCATCAAAGGTGACCTCTTCCATGATTACCATCTCTTCTTAATTGTTTGTTTTCTCCTTTGTTACTTGTCAGTCACAAATATCCCAAAACTGCTTTTGACGATGGCGCCGTGGCTTAGCTGGTCAAAGCGCCTGTTTTGTAAACAGGAGATCCTGGGTTCAAATCCCAGCGGTGCCTGGGAACTTTGTGTGAATCCTTGGTGATCTTGAGACTAGGTAAACCTAGCCGTTGCCTCTGGACACGTAGTATTACACAGTTTAAACTGCACAGATTCTGAAATCATTTACACATGCTGGATGGGTATTAATCCTCGCAAAAGTTGGATATGTGTGCAACATGCCCGGGAAGAACGTTGTAACGTGCAGGGGTAAGAGATATTCTCTAAACTTTGAGAAAAATACTCCACGCCGTTCTGTTGATTGAGATAGGGCTTCAACCGGTCGACTGCCCTCTGCATCAACTTGACACTTTGTCATCATTGTTTCGGGCCCTTTTGTTTTTTCAGTTAGACGTGCAACAATCGATTCGGTTCCTGGCGCCGTGGCTTAGCTGGTCAAAGTGCCTGTCTAGTAAACAGGAGATCCTGGGTTCGAATCCCAGCGGTGCCTAGTGTGTGGGTTCTTTTTGTACTACTCCCTTGTCTTTGTAGACAGTTTTTTTCTTGATCCAGGCAATTGTTTTGGCATGCTCCGCATCCCTGATGAACAGGGATAGGAATAGTGCTCAAGGCTCTGTGGCGCAATGGACAGCGCATTGGACTTCTAGATTAACTAATGTGGGCATTCAAAGGTTGCGGGTTCGAGTCCCACCAGAGTTGCAGTTAATTTAGGTTCACAGGTAACTCTTCAAAATCATCTCGAGTAGGGAAGAATATGTTGTTACATGAAAAGGATACACACATTAAATTAGCCTTAAACAATCCCTCTGCATTTTCTCCTCCATTTTATTGTGAGTTTTTGCCCCTTTGTTACTTTTCATTAGCATGACCTGCAGACATGGGCGTAGGCGCCGTGGCTTAGCTGGCCAAAGCACCTGTCTCGTAAACAGGAGATCCTGGGTTCAAATCCCAGCGGTGCCTAGTGGCTTGGCTCTTCTTTTCGCTCATCTTTTCGTACTTGAAAGAAGGGTTTTGTTTTTATGCATGTTCAAGAAAACCCAAGAAGTGAACATTGCTAATCACATCCTGCTTACCTGTACTGTCTTGCAATACTGAAGTGATGATGGATGTCAAGAAGTCCTTACAAAACACTGACTTTTGTGAAAAGTTTCACGTAAAAAACATTTTGTCAAGTTCGCAAACTGTTATTGTTGTATCAAAAACGAAGACCGTGACAGTTTTGAAAAAAACTGACCAACAAATGCCTGACTCTGCCCTAGTGCGGCCCTCGGTTCGCATACCCCTCAACGTCAAAGGTGACCTCTTCCATGATTACCATCTCTTCTTAATTGTTTGTTTTCTGCTTTGTTACCTTTCAGTCACAAATATCCCAAAACTTCTTTTTTAATGATGGATGTCAAGAAGTCCTTACAAAACACTGACTTTTGTGAAAAGTTTCACGTAAAAAACATTTTGTCAAGTTCGCAAACTGTTATTGTTGTATCAAAAACGAAGACCGTGACAGTTTTGAAATAAACTGACCAACAAATGCCTGACTCTGCCCTAGTGCGGCCCTCGGTTCGCATACCCCTCATCATCAAAGGTGACCTCTTCCATGATTACCATTCCTTCTTAATTGTTTGTTTTCTCCTTTGTTACTTGTCAGTCACAAATATCCCAAAACCGCTTTTGACGATGGCGCCGTGGCTTAGCTGGTCAAAGCGCCTGTCTTGTAAACAGGAGATCCTGGGTTCAAATCCCAGCGGTGCCTGGGAACTTTGTGTGAATCCTTGGTGATCTTGAGACTAGGTAAACCTAGCCGTTGCCTCTGGACACATAGTTTTACTCATTACACAGTTTAAACTGCACAGATTCTGAAATCTTTTATACATGCTGGATGGGTATTAATCCTCGCAAAAGTTGGATATGTGTGCAACGTGCCCTGGGAAGAACGTTGTAACGTGCAGGGGTAAGAGATATTCTCTAAACTTTGAGAAAAATACTCCACGCCGTTCTGTTGATTGAGATAGGGCTTCAACCGGTCGACTGCCCTCTGCATCAACTTGACACTTTGTCATCATTGTTTTGGCCCCTTTTGTTTTTTCAGTTAGACATGCTACAATCGATTCGGTTCATGGCGCCGTGGCTTAGCTGGTCAAAGTGCCTGTCTAGTAAACAGGAGATCCTGGGTTCGAATCCCAGCGGTGCCTAGTGTGTGGGCTCTTTGTTTACTACTCCCTTGTCTTTGTAGACAGTTTTTTTCTTGATCCAGGCAATTGTTTTGGCATGCTCCGCATCCCTGATGAACAGGGACAGGAATAGTGCTCAAGGCTCTGTGGCGCAATGGACAGCGCATTGGACTTCTAGATTAACTAATGTGGGCATTCAAAGGTTGTGGGTTCGAGTCCCACCAGAGTCGCAGTTAATTTAGGTTTACAGGAAACTCTTCAAAATCATCTCGAGTAGGGAAGAATATGTTGTTACATGAAAAGGATACACACATTAAATTAGCCTTAAACAATCCCTCTGCATTTTCTCCTCCATTTTATTGTGAGTTTTTGCCCCTTTGTTACTTTTCATTAGCATGACCTGCAGACATGGGCGTAGGCGCCGTGGCTTAGCTGGCCAAAGCACCTGTCTCGTAAACAGGAGATCCTGGGTTCAAATCCCAGCGGTGCCTAGTGGCTTGGCTCTTCTTTTCGCTCATCTTTTCGTACTTGAAAGAAGGGTTTTGTTTTTATGCATGTTCAAGAAACACCCAAGAAGTGAACATTGCTAATCACATCCTGCTTACCTGTACTGTCTTGCAATACTGAAGTGATGATGGATGTCAAGAAGTCCTTACAAAACACTGACTTTTGCGAAAAGTTTCACGTAAAAAACATTTTGTCAAGTTTGCAAACTGTTATTGTTGTATCAAAAACGAAGACTGTGACAGTTTTGAAATAAACTGACCAACAAATGCCTGACTTTTGCCCTAGTGCGGCCGTCGGTTCGCATACCCCTCAACGTCAAAGGTGACCTCTTCCATGATTACCATCTCTTCTTAATTGTTCGTTTTCTCCTTTGTTACTTGTCAGTCACAAATATCTCAAAACTTCTTTTTTAATGATGGATGTCAAAAAGTCCTTACAAAACACTGACTTTTGTGAAAAGTTTCACGTAAAAAACATTTTGTCAAGTTCGCAAACTGTTATTGTTGTATCAAAAACGAAGACCGTGACAGTTTTGAAAAAAACTGACCAACAAATGCCTGACTCTGCCCTAGTGCGGCCCTCGGTTCGCATACCCCTCAACGTCAAAGGTGACCTCTTCCATGATTACCATCTCTTCTTAATTGTTTGTTTTCTGCTTTGTTACCTTTCAGTCACAAATATCCCAAAACTTCTTTTTTAATGATGGATGTCAAGAAGTCCTTACAAAACACTGACTTTTGTGAAAAGTTTCACGTAAAAAACATTTTGTCAAGTTCGCAAACTGTTATTGTTGTATCAAAAACGAAGACCGTGACAGTTTTGAAATAAACTGACCAACAAATGCCTGACTCTGCCCTAGTGCGGCCCTCGGTTCGCATACCCCTCATCATCAAAGGTGACCTCTTCCATGATTACCATTCCTTCTTAATTGTTTGTTTTCTCCTTTGTTACTTGTCAGTCACAAATATCCCAAAACCGCTTTTGACGATGGCGCCGTGGCTTAGCTGGTCAAAGCGCCTGTCTTGTAAACAGGAGATCCTGGGTTCAAATCCCAGCGGTGCCTGGGAACTTTGTGTGAATCCTTGGTGATCTTGAGACTAGGTAAACCTAGCCGTTGCCTCTGGACACATAGTTTTACTCATTACACAGTTTAAACTGCACAGATTCTGAAATCTTTTATACATGCTGGATGGGTATTAATCCTCGCAAAAGTTGGATATGTGTGCAACGTGCCCTGGGAAGAACGTTGTAACGTGCAGGGGTAAGAGATATTCTCTAAACTTTGAGAAAAATACTCCACGCCGTTCTGTTGATTGAGATAGGGCTTCAACCGGTCGACTGCCCTCTGCATCAACTTGACACTTTGTCATCATTGTTTTGGCCCCTTTTGTTTTTTCAGTTAGACATGCTACAATCGATTCGGTTCATGGCGCCGTGGCTTAGCTGGTCAAAGTGCCTGTCTAGTAAACAGGAGATCCTGGGTTCGAATCCCAGCGGTGCCTAGTGTGTGGGCTCTTTGTTTACTACTCCCTTGTCTTTGTAGACAGTTTTTTTCTTGATCCAGGCAATTGTTTTGGCATGCTCCGCATCCCTGATGAACAGGGACAGGAATAGTGCTCAAGGCTCTGTGGCGCAATGGACAGCGCATTGGACTTCTAGATTAACTAATGTGGGCATTCAAAGGTTGTGGGTTCGAGTCCCACCAGAGTCGCAGTTAATTTAGGTTTACAGGAAACTCTTCAAAATCATCTCGAGTAGGGAAGAATATGTTGTTACATGAAAAGGATACACACATTAAATTAGCCTTAAACAATCCCTCTGCATTTTCTCCTCCATTTTATTGTGAGTTTTTGCCCCTTTGTTACTTTTCATTAGCATGACCTGCAGACATGGGCGTAGGCGCCGTGGCTTAGCTGGCCAAAGCACCTGTCTTGTAAACAGGAGATCCTGGGTTCAAATCCCAGCGGTGCCTAGTGGCTTGGCTCTTCTTTTCGCTCATCTTTTCGTACTTGAAAGAAGGGTTTTGTTTTTATGCATGTTCAAGAAACACCCAAGAAGTGAACATTGCTAATCACATCCTGCTTACCTGTACTGTCTTGCAATACTGAAGTGATGATGGATGTCAAGAAGTCCTTACAAAACACTGACTTTTGTGAAAAGTTTCACGTAAAAAACATTTTGTCAAGTTTGCAAACTGTTATTGTTGTATCAAAAACGAAGACTGTGACAGTTTTGAAATAAACTGACCAACAAATGCCTGACTCTGCCCTAGTGCGGCCCTCGGTTCGCATACCCCTCAACGTCAAAGGTGACCTCTTCCATGATTACCATCTCTTCTTAATTGTTTGTTTTCTCCTTTGTTACTTGTCAGTCACAAATATCTCAAAACTTCTTTTTTAATGATGGATGTCAAAAAGTCCTTACAAAACACTGACTTTTGTGAAAAGTTTCACGTAAAAAACATTTTGTCAAGTTCGCAAACTGTTATTGTTGTATCAAAAACGAAGACCGTGACAGTTTTGAAAAAAACTGACCAACAAATGCCTGACTCTGCCCTAGTGCGGCCCTCGGTTCGCATACCCCTCAACATCAAAGGTGACCTCTTCCATGATTACCATCTCTTCTTAATTGTTTGTTTTCTGCTTTGTTACCTTTCAGTCACAAATATCCCAAAACTTCTTTTTTAATGATGGATGTCAAGAAGTCCTTACAAAACACTGACTTTTGTGAAAAGTTTCACGTAAAAAACATTTTGTCAAGTTTGCAAACTGTTATTGTTGTATCAAAAACGAAGACCGTGACAGTTTTGAAATAAACTGACCAACAAATGCCTGACTCTGCCCTAGTGCGGCCCTCGGTTCGCATACCCCTCAACGTCAAAGGTGACCTCTTCCATGATTACCATCTCTTCTTAATTGTTTGTTTTCTCCTTTGTTACTTGTCAGTCACAAATATCTCAAAACTTCTTTTTTAATGATGGATGTCAAAAAGTCCTTACAAAACACTGACTTTTGTGAAAAGTTTCACGTAAAAAACATTTTGTCAAGTTCGCAAACTGTTATTGTTGTATCAAAAACGAAGACCGTGACAGTTTTGAAAAAAACTGACCAACAAATGCCTGACTCTGCCCTAGTGCGGCCCTCGGTTCGCATACCCCTCAACATCAAAGGTGACCTCTTCCATGATTACCATCCCTTCTTAATTGTTTGTTTTCTCCTTTGTTACTTGTCAGTCACAAATATCCCAAAACCGCTTTTGACGATGGCGCCGTGGCTTAGCTGGTCAAAGCGCCTGTCTTGTAAACAGGAGATCCTGGGTTCAAATCCCAGCGGTGCCTGGGAACTTTGTGTGAATCCTTGGTGATCTTGAGACTAGGTAAACCTAGCCGTTGCCTCTGGACACATAGTTTTACTCATTACACAGTTTAAACTGCACAGATTCTGAAATCTTTTATACATGCTGGATGGGTATTAATCCTCGCAAAAGTTGGATATGTGTGCAACGTGCCCTGGGAAGAACGTTGTAACGTGCAGGGGTAAGAGATATTCTCTAAACTTTGAGAAAAATACTCCACGCCGTTCTGTTGATTGAGATAGGGCTTCAACCGGTCGACTGCCCTCTGCATCAACTTGACACTTTGTCATCATTGTTTTGGCCCCTTTTGTTTTTTCAGTTAGACATGCTACAATCGATTCGGTTCATGGCGCCGTGGCTTAGCTGGTCAAAGTGCCTGTCTAGTAAACAGGAGATCCTGGGTTCGAATCCCAGCGGTGCCTAGTGTGTGGGCTCTTTGTTTACTACTCCCTTGTCTTTGTAGACAGTTTTTTTCTTGATCCAGGCAATTGTTTTGGCATGCTCCGCATCCCTGATGAACAGGGACAGGAATAGTGCTCAAGGCTCTGTGGCGCAATGGACAGCGCATTGGACTTCTAGATTAACTAATGTGGGCATTCAAAGGTTGTGGGTTCGAGTCCCACCAGAGTCGCAGTTAATTTAGGTTTACAGGAAACTCTTCAAAATCATCTCGAGTAGGGAAGAATATGTTGTTACATGAAAAGGATACACACATTAAATTAGCCTTAAACAATCCCTCTGCATTTTCTCCTCCATTTTATTGTGAGTTTTTGCCCCTTTGTTACTTTTCATTAGCATGACCTGCAGACATGGGCGTAGGCGCCGTGGCTTAGCTGGCCAAAGCACCTGTCTTGTAAACAGGAGATCCTGGGTTCAAATCCCAGCGGTGCCTAGTGGCTTGGCTCTTCTTTTCGCTCATCTTTTCGTACTTGAAAGAAGGGTTTTGTTTTTATGCATGTTCAAGAAACACCCAAGAAGTGAACATTGCTAATCACATCCTGCTTACCTGTACTGTCTTGCAATACTGAAGTGATGATGGATGTCAAGAAGTCCTTACAAAACACTGACTTTTGTGAAAAGTTTCACGTAAAAAACATTTTGTCAAGTTTGCAAACTGTTATTGTTGTATCAAAAACGAAGACTGTGACAGTTTTGAAATAAACTGACCAACAAATGCCTGACTCTGCCCTAGTGCGGCCCTCGGTTCGCATACCCCTCAACGTCAAAGGTGACCTCTTCCATGATTACCATCTCTTCTTAATTGTTTGTTTTCTCCTTTGTTACTTGTCAGTCACAAATATCTCAAAACTTCTTTTTTAATGATGGATGTCAAAAAGTCCTTACAAAACACTGACTTTTGTGAAAAGTTTCACGTAAAAAACATTTTGTCAAGTTCGCAAACTGTTATTGTTGTATCAAAAACGAAGACCGTGACAGTTTTGAAAAAAACTGACCAACAAATGCCTGACTCTGCCCTAGTGCGGCCCTCGGTTCGCATACCCCTCAACATCAAAGGTGACCTCTTCCATGATTACCATCTCTTCTTAATTGTTTGTTTTCTGCTTTGTTACCTTTCAGTCACAAATATCCCAAAACTTCTTTTTTAATGATGGATGTCAAGAAGTCCTTACAAAACACTGACTTTTGTGAAAAGTTTCACGTAAAAAACATTTTGTCAAGTTTGCAAACTGTTATTGTTGTATCAAAAACGAAGACCGTGACAGTTTTGAAATAAACTGACCAACAAATGCCTGACTCTGCCCTAGTGCGGCCCTCGGTTCGCATACCCCTCAACGTCAAAGGTGACCTCTTCCATGATTACCATCTCTTCTTAATTGTTTGTTTTCTCCTTTGTTACTTGTCAGTCACAAATATCTCAAAACTTCTTTTTTAATGATGGATGTCAAAAAGTCCTTACAAAACACTGACTTTTGTGAAAAGTTTCACGTAAAAAACATTTTGTCAAGTTCGCAAACTGTTATTGTTGTATCAAAAACGAAGACCGTGACAGTTTTGAAAAAAACTGACCAACAAATGCCTGACTCTGCCCTAGTGCGGCCCTCGGTTCGCATACCCCTCAACATCAAAGGTGACCTCTTCCATGATTACCATCCCTTCTTAATTGTTTGTTTTCTCCTTTGTTACTTGTCAGTCACAAATATCCCAAAACCGCTTTTGACGATGGCGCCGTGGCTTAGCTGGTCAAAGCGCCTGTCTTGTAAACAGGAGATCCTGGGTTCAAATCCCAGCGGTGCCTGGGAACTTTGTGTGAATCCTTGGTGATCTTGAGACTAGGTAAACCTAGCCGTTGCCTCTGGACACGTAGTTTTACTCATTACACAGTTTAAACTGCACAGATTCTGAAATCTTTTATACATGCTGGATGGGTATTAATCCTCGCAAAAGTTGGATATGTGTGCATCGTGCCCTGGAAAGAACGTTGTAACGTGCAGGGGTAAGAGATATTCTCTAAACTTTGAGAAAAATACTCCACGCCGTTCTGTTGATTGAGATAGGGCTTCAACCGGTCGACTGCCCTCTGCATCAACTTGACACTTTGTCATCATTGTTTTGGCCCCTTTTGTTTTTTCAGTTAGACATGCTACAATCGATTCGGTTCATGGCGCCGTGGCTTAGCTGGTCAAAGTGCCTGTCTAGTAAACAGGAGATCCTGGGTTCGAATCCCAGCGGTGCCTAGTGTGTGGGCTCTTTGTTTACTACTCCCTTGTCTTTGTAGACAGTTTTTTTCTTGATCCAGGCAATTGTTTTGGCATGCTCCGCATCCCTGATGAACAGGGACAGGAATAGTGCTCAAGGCTCTGTGGCGCAATGGACAGCGCATTGGACTTCTAGATTAACTAATGTGGGCATTCAAAGGTTGTGGGTTTGAGTCCCACCAGAGTCGCAGTTAATTTAGGTTTACAGGAAACTCTTCAAAATCATCTCGAGTAGGGAAGAATATGTTGTTACATGAAAAGGATACACACATTAAATTAGCCTTAAACAATCCCTCTGCATTTTCTCCTCCATTTTATTGTGAGTTTTTGCCCCTTTGTTACTTTTCATTAGCATGACCTGCAGACATGGGCGTAGGCGCCGTGGCTTAGCTGGCCAAAGCACCTGTCTTGTAAACAGGAGACCCTGGGTTCAAATCCAAGCGGTGCCTAGTGGCTTGGCTCTTCTTTTCGCTCATCTTTTCGTACTTGAAAGAAGGGTTTTGTTTTTATGCATGTTCAAGAAAACCCAAGTAGTGAACATTGCTAATCACATCCTGCTTACCTGTACTGTCTTGCAATACTGAAGTGATGATGGATGTCAAGAAGTCCTTACAAAACACTGACTTTTGTGAAAAGTTTCACGTTAAAAACATTTTGTCAAGTTCGCAAACTGTTATTGTTGTATCGAAAACGAAGACCGTGACAGTTTTGAAATAAACTGACCAACAAATGCCTGACTCTGCCCTAGTGCGGCCCTCGGTTCGCATACCCCTCAACGTCAAAGGTGACCTCTTCCATGATTACCATCTCTTCTTACTTGTTTGTTTTCTCCTTTGTTACTTGTCAGTCACAAATATCCCAAAACTTCTTTTTTAATGATGGATGTCAAGAAGTCCTTACAAAACACTGACTTTTGTGAAAAGTTTCACGTAAAAAACATTTTGTCAAGTTCGCAAACTGTTATTGTTGTATCAAAAACGAAGAACGTGACAGTTTTGAAATAAACTGACAAACAAATGCCATACTCTGCCCTAGTGCGGGCCTCGGTTCGCATACCCCTCAACGTCAAAGGTGACCTCTTCCATGATTACCATCTCTTCTTAATTGTTTGTTTTCTCCTTTGTTACCTTTCAGTCACAAATATCCCAAAACTTCTTTTTTAATGATGGATGTCAAGAAGTCCTTACAAAACACTGACTTTTGTGAAAAGTTTCACGTAAAAAACATTTTGTCAAGTTCGCAAACTGTTATTGTTGTATCAAAAACGAAGACCGTGACAGTTTTGAAATAAACTGACCAACAAATGCCTGACTCTGCCCTAGTGCGGCCCTCGGTTCGCATACCCCTCATCATCAAAGGTGACCTCTTCCATGATTACCATTCCTTCTTAATTGTTTGTTTTCTCCTTTGTTACTTGTCAGTCACAAATATCCCAAAACCGCTTTTGACGATGGCGCCGTGGCTTAGCTGGTCAAAGCGCCTGTCTTGTAAACAGGAGATCCTGGGTTCAAATCCCAGCGGTGCCTGGGAACTTTGTGTGAATCCTTGGTGATCTTGAGACTAGGTAAACCTAGCCGTTGCCTCTGGACACGTAGTTTTACTCATTACACAGTTTAAACTGCACAGATTCTGAAATCTTTTATACATGCTGGATGGGTATTAATCCTCGCAAAAGTTGGATATGTGTGCATCGTGCCCTGGGAAGAACGTTGTAACGTGCAGGGGTAAGAGATATTCTCTAAACTTTGAGAAAAATACTCCACGCCGTTCTGTTGATTGAGATAGGGCTTCAACCGGTCGACTGCCCTCTGCATCAACTTGACACTTTGTCATCATTGTTTTGGCCCCTTTTGTTTTTTCAGTTAGACATGCTACAATCGATTCGGTTCATGGCGCCGTGGCTTAGCTGGTCAAAGTGCCTGTCTAGTAAACAGGAGATCCTGGGTTCGAATCCCAGCGGTGCCTAGTGTGTGGGCTCTTTGTTTACTACTCCCTTGTCTTTGTAGACAGTTTTTTTCTTGATCCAGGCAATTGTTTTGGCATGCTCCGCATCCCTGATGAACAGGGACAGGAATAGTGCTCAAGGCTCTGTGGCGCAATGGACAGCGCATTGGACTTCTAGATTAACTAATGTGGGCATTTAAAGGTTGTGGGTTCGAGTCCCACCAGAGTCGCAGTTAATTTAGGTTTACAGGAAACTCTTCAAAATCATCTCGAGTAGGGAAGAATATGTTGTTACATGAAAAGGATACACACATTAAATTAGCCTTAAACAATCCCTCTGCATTTTCTCCTCCATTTTATTGTGAGTTTTTGCCCCTTTGTTACTTTCATTAGCATGACCTGCAGACATGGGCGTAAGCGCCGTGGCTTAGCTGGCCAAAGCACCTGTCTCGTAAACAGGAGATCCTGGGTTCAAATCCCAGCGGTGCCTAGTTGCTTGGCTCTTCTTTTCGCTCATCTTTTCGTACTTGAAAGAAGGGTTTTGTTTTTATGCATGTTTAAGAAAACCCAAGTAGTGAACATTGCTAATCACATCCTGCTTACCTGTACTGTCTTGCAATACTGAAGTGATGATGGATGTCAAGAAGTCCTTACAAAACACTGACTTTTGTGAAAAGTTTCACGTAAAAAACATTTTGTCAAGTTCGCAAACTGTTATTGTTGTATCGAAAACGAAGACCGTGACAGTTTTGAAATAAACTGACCAACAAATGCCTGACTCTGCCCTAGTGCGGCCCTCGGTTCGCATACCCCTCAACGTCAAAGGTGACCTCTTCCATGATTACCATCTCTTCTTACTTGTTTGTTTTCTCCTTTGTTACTTGTCAGTCACAAATATCCCAAAACTTCTTTTTTAATGATGGATGTCAAGAAGTCCTTACAAAACACTGACTTTTGTGAAAAGTTTCACGTAAAAAACATTTTGTCAAGTTCGCAAACTGTTATTGTTGTATCGAAAACGAAGACCGTGACAGTTTTGAAATAAACTGACCAACAAATGCCTGACTCTGCCCTAGTGCGGCCCTCGGTTCGCATACCCCTCAACGTCAAAGGTGACCTCTTCCATGATTACCATCTCTTCTTACTTGTTTGTTTTCTCCTTTGTTACTTGTCAGTCACAAATATCCCAAAACTTCTTTTTTAATGATGGATGTCAAGAAGTCCTTACAAAACACTGACTTTTGTGAAAAGTTTCACGTAAAAAACATTTTGTCAAGTTCGCAAACTGTTATTGTTGTATCAAAAACGAAGACCGTGACAGTTTTGAAATAAACTGACCAACAAATGCCTGACTCTGCCCTAGTGCGGCCCTCGGTTCGCATACCCCTCATCATCAAAGGTGACCTCTTCCATGATTACCATTCCTTCTTAATTGTTTGTTTTCTCCTTTGTTACTTGTCAGTCACAAATATCCCAAAACCGCTTTTGACGATGGCGCCGTGGCTTAGCTGGTCAAAGCGCCTGTCTTGTAAACAGGAGATCCTGGGTTCAAATCCCAGCGGTGCCTGGGAACTTTGTGTGAATCCTTGGTGATCTTGAGACTAGGTAAACCTAGCCGTTGCCTCTGGACACGTAGTTTTACTCATTACACAGTTTAAACTGCACATATTCTGAAATCTTTTATACATGCTGGATGGGTATTAATCCTCGCATAAGTTGGATATGTGTGCAACGTGCCCTGGGAAGAACGTTGTAACGTGCAGGGGTAAGAGATATTCTCTAAACTTTGAGAAAAATACTCCACGCCATTCTGTTGATTGAGATAGGGCTTCAACCGGTCGACTGCCCTCTGCATCAACTTGACACTTTGTCATCATTGTTTTGGCCCCTTTTGTTTTTTCAGTTAGACATGCTACAATCGATTCGGTTCATGGCGCCGTGGCTTAGCTGGTCAAAGTGCCTGTCTAGTAAACAGGAGATCCTGGGTTCGAATCCCAGCGGTGCCTAGTGTGTGGGCTCTTTGTTTACTACTCCCTTGTCTTTGTAGACAGTTTTTTCTTGATCCTGGCAATTGTTTTGGCATGCTCCGCATCCCTGATGAACAGGGACAGGAATAGTGCTCAAGGCTCTGTGGCGCAATGGACAGCGCATTGGACTTCTAGATTAACTAATGTGGGCATTCAAAGGTTGTGGGTTGAGTCCCACCAGAGTCGCAGTTAATTTAGGTTTACAGGAAACTCTTCAAAATCATCTCGAGTAGGGAAGAATATGTTGTTACATGAAAAGGATACACACATTAAATTAGCCTTAAACAATCCCTCTGCATTTTCTCCTCCATTTTATTGTGAGTTTTTGCCCCTTTGTTACTTTTCATTAGCATGACCTGCAGACATGGGCGTAGGCGCCGTGGCTTAGCTGGCCAAAGCACCTGTCTCGTAAACAGGAGATCCTGGGTTCAAATCCCAGCGGTGCCTAGTGGCTTGGCTCTTCTTTTCGCTCATCTTTTCGTACTTGAAAGAAGGGTTTTGTTTTTATGCATGTTCAAGAAACACCCAAGAAGTGAACATTGCTAATCACATCCTGCTTACCTGTACTGTCTTGCAATACTGAAGTGATGATGGATGTCAAGAAGTCCTTACAAAACACTGACTTTTGTGAAAAGTTTCACGTAAAAAACATTTTGTCAAGTTCGCAAACTGTTATTGTTGTATCAAAAACGAAGACCGTGACAGTTTCGAAATAAACTGACCAACAAATGCCTGACTCTGCCCTAGTGCGGCCCTCGGTTCGCATACCCCTCAACGTCAAAGGTGACCTCTTCCATGATTACCATCTCTTCTTAATTGTTTGTTTTCTCCTTTGTTACTTGTCAGTCACAAATATCCCAAAACTTCTTTTTTTAATGATGGATGTCAAGAAGTCCTTACAAAACACTGACTTTTGTGAAAAGTTTCACGTAAAAAACATTTTGTCAAGTTAGTAAACTGTTATTGTCGTATCAAAAACGAAGAACGTGACAGTTTGGAAATAAACTGACCAACAAATGCCTGACTCTGCCCTAGTGCGGCCCTCGGTTCGCATACCCCTCAACGTCAAAGGTGACCTCTTCCATGATTACCATCTCTTCTTAATTGTTTGTTTTCTCCTTTGTTACTTGTCAGTCACAAATATCCCAAAACTTCTTTTTTTAATGATGGATGTCAAGAAGTCCTTACAAAACACTGACTTTTGTGAAAAGTTTCACGTAAAAAACATTTTGTCAAGTTCGCAAACTGTTATTGTTGTATCAAAAACGAAGACCGTGACAGTTTTGAAATAAACTGACCAACAAATGCCTGACTCTGCCCTAGTGCGGCTCTCGGTTCGCATACCCCTCATCATCAAAGGTGACCTCTTCCATGATTACCATCTCTTCTTAATTGTTTGTTTTCTCCTTTGTTCCTTGTCAGTCACAAATATCCCAAAACCGCTTTTGACGATGGCGCCGTGGCTTAGCTGGTCAAAGCGCCTGTCTTGTAAACAGGAGATCCTGGGTTCAAATCCCAGCGGTGCCTGGGAACTTTGTGTGAATCCTTGGTGATCTTGAGACTAGGTAAACCTAGCTGTTGCCTCTGGACACGTAGTTTTACTCATTACACAGTTTAAACTGCACAGATTCTGAAATCTTTTATACATGCTGGATGGGTATTAATCCTCGCAAAAGTTGGATATGTGTGCAACGTGCCCCGGGAAGAACGTTGTAACGTGCAGGGGTACGAGATATTCTCTAAACTTTGAGAAAAAATACTCCACGCCGTTCTGTTGATTGAGATAGTGCTTCAACCGGTCGACTGCCCTCTACATCAACTTGACACTTTGTCATCATTGTTTTGGCCCCTTTTGTTTTTTCAGTTAGACGTGCTACAATCGATTCGGTTCCTGGCGCCGTGGCTTAGCTGGTCAAAGTGCCTGTCTAGTAAACAGGAGATCCTGGGTTCGAATCCCAGCGGTGCCTAGTGTGTGGGCTCTTTGTTTACTACTCCCTTGTCTTTGTAGACTGTTTTTTTCTTGATCCAGGGAATTGTTTTGGCATGCTCGCTATCCCTGATGAAGAGGGACAGGAAAAGTGCTCAAGGCTCTGTGGCGCAATGGACAGCGCATTGGACTTCTAGATTAAGTAATGTGGGCATTCAAAGGTTGTGGGTTCGAGTCCCACCAGAGTCGCAGTTAATTTAGGTTTACAGGAAACTCTTCAAAATCATCTCGACTAGGGAAGGATATGTTGTTACATGAAAAAGGTATACACATTAATTTAGCCTTAAACAATCCCTCTGCATTTCCTCCTCCATTTTACTGTGAGTTTTTGCCCCTTTGTTACTTTTCATTAGCATGACCTGCAGACATGGGCGTAGGCGCCGTGGCTTAGCTGGCCAAAGCACCTGTCTCGTAAACAGGAGATCCTGGGTTCAAATCCAAGCGGTGCCTAGTGGCTTGACTCTTCTTTTCGCTCTTCTTTTCGCTCATCTTTTCGTACTTGAAAGAAGGGTTTTGTTTTTATGCATGTTTAAGAAAACCCAAGAAGTGAACATTGCTAATCACATCCTGCTTACCTGTACTGTCTTGCAATACTGAAGTGATGATGGATGTCAAGAAGTCCTTACAAAACACTGACTTTTGTGAAAAGTTTCACGTAAAAAACATTTTGTCAAGTTCGCAAACTGTTATTGTTGTATCGAAAACGAAGACCGTGACAGTTTTGAAATAAACTGACCAACAAATGCCTGACTCTGCCCTAGTGCGGCCCTCGGTTCGCATACCCCTCAACGTCAAAGGTGACCTCTTCCATGATTACCATCTCTTCTTACTTGTTTGTTTTCTCCTTTGTTACTTGTCAGTCACAAATATCCCAAAACTTCTTTTTTAATGATGGATGTCAAGAAGTCCTTACAAAACACTGACTTTTGTGAAAAGTTTCACGTAAAAAACATTTTGTCAAGTTCGCAAACTGTTATTGTTGTATCAAAAACGAAGACCGTGACAGTTTTGAAATAAACTGACCAACAAATGCCTGACTCTGCCCTAGTGCGGCCCTCGGTTCGCATACCCCTCATCATCAAAGGTGACCTCTTCCATGATTACCATCTCTTCTTAATTGTTTGTTTTCTCCTTTGTTACTTGTCAGTCACAAATATCCCAAAACCGCTTTTGACGATGGCGCCGTGGCTTAGCTGGTCAAAGCGCCTGTCTTGTAAACAGGAGATCCTGGGTTCAAATCCCAGCGGTGCCTGGGAACTTTGTGTGAATCCTTGGTGATCTTGAGACTAGGTAAACCTAGCCGTTGCCTCTGGACACGTAGTTTTACTCATTACACAGTTTAAACTGCACAGATTCTGAAATCTTTTATACATGCTGGATGGGTATTAATCCTCGCAAAAGTTGGATATGTGTGCAACGTGCCCCGGGAAGAACGTTGTAACGTGCAGGGGTAAGAGATATTCTCTAAACTTTGAGAAAAATACTCCACGCCGTTCTGTTGATTGAGATAGGGCTTCAACCGGTCGACTGCCCTCTGCATCAACTTGACACTTTGTCATCATTGTTTTGGCCCCTTTTGTTTTTTCAGTTAGACGTGCTACAGTCGATTCGGTTCATGGTGCCGTGGCTTAGCTGGTCAAAGTGCCTGTCTAGTAAACAGGAGATCCTGGGTTCGAATCCCAGCGGTGCCTAGTGTGTGGGCTCTTTGTTTATTACTCCCTTGTCTTTGTAGACTGTTTTTTTCTTGATCCAGGCAATTGTTTTGGCATGCTCCGCATCCCTGATGAGCAGGGACAGGAATAGTGCTCAAGGCTCTGTGGCGCAATGGACAGCGCATTGGACTTCTAGATTAACTAATGTGGGCATTCAAAGGTTGTGGGTTCGAGTCCCACCAGAGTCGCAGTTAATTTAGGTTTACAGGAAACTCTTCAAAATCATCTCGAGTAGGCAAGGATATGTTGTTACATGAAAAGGGTACACATATTAATTTAGCCTTAAACAATCCCTCTGCATTTTCTCCTCCATTTTCTCCTCCATTTTATTGTGAGTTTTTGCCCCTTTGTTACTTTTCATTAGCATGACCTGCAGACATGGGCGTAGGCGCCGTGGCTTAGCTGGCCAAAGCTCCTGTCTCGTAAACAGGAGATCCTGGGTTCAAATCCCAGCGGTGCCTAGTGCCTAGTGCCTAGTGGCTTGGCTCTTCTTTTCGCTCATCTTTTCGTACTTGAAAGAAGGGTTTTGTTTTTATGCATGTTCAAGAAACACCCAAGAAGTGAACATTGCTAATCACATCCTGCTTACCTGTACTGTCTTGCAATACTGAAGTGATGATGGATGTCAAGAAGTCCTTACAAAACACTGACTTTTGTGAAAAGTTTCACGTAAAAAACATTTTGTCAAGTTTGCAAACTGTTATTGTTGTATCAAAAACGAAGACTGTGACAGTTTTGAAATAAACTGACCAACAAATGCCTGACTCTGCCCTAGTGCGGCCCTCGGTTCGCATACCCCTCAACGTCAAAGGTGACCTCTTCCATGATTACCATCTCTTCTTAATTGTTTGTTTTCTCCTTTGTTACTCGTCAGTCACAAATATCTCAAAACTTCTTTTTTAATGATGGATGTCAAAAAGTCCTTACAAAACACTGAGTTTTGTGAAAAGTTTCACGTAAAAAACATTTTGTCAAGTTCGCAAACTGTTATTGTTGTATCAAAAACGAAGACCGTGACAGTTTCGAAATAAACTGACCAACAAATGCCTGACTCTGCCCTAGTGCGGCCCTCGGTTCGCATACCCCTCAACGTCAAAGGTGACCTCTTCCATGATTACCATCTCTTCTTAATTGTTTGTTTTCTGCTTTGTTACCTTTCAGTCACAAATATCCCAAAACTTCTTTTTTAATGATGGATGTCAAGAAGTCCTTACAAAACACTGACTTTTGTGAAAAGTTTCACGTAAAAAACATTTTGTCAAGTTCGCAAACTGTTATTGTTGTATCAAAAACGAAGACCGTGACAGTTTTGAAATAAACTGACCAACAAATGCCTGACTCTGCCCTAGTGCGGCCCTCGGTTCGCATACCCCTCATCATCAAAGGTGACCTCTTCCATGATTACCATCCCTTCTTAATTGTTTGTTTTCTCCTTTGTTACTTGTCAGTCACAAATATCCCAAAACCGCTTTTGACGATGGCGCCGTGGCTTAGCTGGTCAAAGCGCCTGTCTTGTAAACAGGAGATCCTGGGTTCAAATCCCAGCGGTGCCTGGGAACTTTGTGTGAATCCTTGGTGATCTTGAGACTAGGTAAACCTAGCCGTTGCCTCTGGACACGTAGTTTTACTCATTACACAGTTTAAACTGCACAGATTCTGAAATCTTTTATACATGCTGGATGGGTATTAATCCTCGCAAAAGTTGGATATGTGTGCAACGTGCCCCGGGAAGAACGTTGTAACGTGCAGGGGTAAGAGATATTCTCTAAACTTTGAGAAAAATACTCCACGCCGTTCTGTTGATTGAGATAGGGCTTCAACCGGTCGACTGCCCCCTGCATCAACTTGACACTTTGTCATCATTGTTTTGGCCCCTTTTGTTTTTTCAGTTAGACGTGCTACAATCGATTCGGTTCATGGCGCCGTGGCTTAGCTGGTCAAAGTGTCTGTCTAGTAAACAGGAGATCCTGGGTTCGAATCCCAGCGGTGCCTAGTGTGTGGGCTCTTTGTTTACTACTCCCTTGTCTTTGTAGACTGTTTTTTTCTTGATCCAGGGAATTGTTTTGGCATGCTCCCTATCCCTGATGACCAGGGACAGGAATAGTGCTTAAGGCTCTGTGGCGCAATGGACAGCGCATTGTACTTCTAGATTAAGTAATGTGGGCATTCAAAGGTTGTGGGTTCGTGTCCCACCAGAGTCGCAGTTAATTTAGGTTTACAGGAAACTCTTCAAAATCATCTCGACTAGGGAAGGATATATTGTTACATGAAAAAGGTATACACATTAAATTAGCCTTAAACAATCCCTCTGCATTTCCTCCTCCATTTTACTGTGAGTTTTTGCCCCTTTGTTACTTTTCATTAGCATGACCTGCAGACATGGGCGTAGGCGCCGTGGCTTAGCTGGCCAAAGCACCTGTCTCGTAAACAGGAGATCCTGGGATCAAATCCCAGCGGTGCCTAGTTGCTTGGCTCTTCTTTTCGCTCATCTTTTCGTACTTGAAAGAAGGGTTTTGTTTTTATGCATGTTTAAGAAAACCCAAGAAGTGAACATTGCTAATCACATCCTGCTTACCTGTACTGTCTTGCAATACTGAAGTGATGATGGATGTCAAGAAGTCCTTACAAAACACTGACTTTTATGAAAATAATCACGTAAAAAACATTTTTTCAAGTTCGCAAACTGTTATTGTTGTATCGAAAACGAAGACCGTGACAGTTTTGAAATAAACTGACCAACAAATGCCTGACTCTGCCCTAGTGCGGCCCTCGGTTCGCATACCCCTCAACGTCAAAGGTGACCTCTTCCATGATTACCATCTCTTCTTACTTGTTTGTTTTCTCCTTTGTTACTTGTCAGTCACAAATATCCCAAAACTTCTTTTTTAATGATGGATGTCAAGAAGTCCTTACAAAACACTGACTTTTGTGAAAAGTTTCACGTAAAAAACATTTTGTCAAGTTCGCAAACTGTTATTGTTGTATCAAAAACGAAGAACGTGACAGTTTGGAAATAAACTGACCAACAAATGCCTGACTCTGCCCTAGTGCGGCCCTCGGTTCGCATACCCCTCAACGTCAAAGGTGACCTCTTCCATGATTACCATCTCTTCTTACTTGTTTGTTTTCTCCTTTGTTACCTTTCAGTCACAAATATCCCAAAACTTCTTTTTTAATGATGGATGTGAAGAAGTCCTTACAAAACACTGAATTTTGTGAAAAGTTTCACGTAAAAAACATTTTGTCAAGTTCGCAAACTGTTATTGTTGTATCAAAAACGAAGACCGTGACAGTTTTGAAATAAACTGACCAACAAATGCCTGACTCTGCCCTAGTGCGGCTCTCGGTTCGCATACCCCTCATCATCAAAGGTGACCTCTTCCATGATTACCATCTCTTCTTAATTGTTTGTTTTCTCCTTTGTTACTTGTCAGTCACAAATATCCCCAAACCGCTTTTGACGATGGCGCCGTGGCTTAGCTGGTCAAAGCGCCTGTCTTGTAAACAGGAGATCCTGGGTTCAAATCCCAGCGGTGCCTGGGAACTTTGTGTGAATCCTTGGTCATCTTGAGACTAGGTAAACCTAGCCGTTGCCTCTGGACACGTAGTTTTACTCATTACACAGTTTAAACTGCACAGATTCTGAAATCTTTTATACATGCTGGATGGGTATTAATCCTCGCAAAAGTTGGATATGTGTGCAACGTGCCCCGGGAAGAACGTTGTAACGTGCAGGGGTAAGAGATATTCTCTAAACTTTGAGAAAAATACTCCACGCCGTTCTGTTGATTGAGATAGGGCTTCAACCGGTCGACTGCCCTCTGAATCAACTTGACACTTTGTCATCATTGTTTTGGCCCCTTTTGTTTTTTCAGTTAGACGTGCTACAATCGATTCGGTTCATGGCGCCGTGGCTTAGCTGGTCAAAGTGCCTGTCTAGTAAACAGGAGATCCTGGGTTCGAATCCCAGCGGTGCCTAGTGTGTGGGCTCTTTGTTTACTACTCCCTTGTCTTTGTAGACTGTTTTTTTCTTGATCCAGGCAATTGTTTTGGCATGCTCCGCATCCCTGATGAGCAGGGACAGGAATAGTGCTCAAGGCTCTGTGGCGCAATGGACAGCGCATTGGACTTCTAGATTAACTAATGTGGGCATTCAAAGGTTGTGGGTTCGAGTCCCACCAGAGTCGCAGTTAATTTAGGTTTACAGGAAACTCTTCAAAATCATCTCGACTAGGGAAGAATATGTTGTTACATGAAAAGGATACACACATTAAATTAGCCTTAAACAATCCCTCTGCATTTCCTCCTCCATTTTACTGTGAGTTTTTGCCCCTTTGTTACTTTTCATTAGCATGACCTGCAGACATTGGCGTAGGCGCCGTGGCTTAGCTGGCCAAAGCACCTGTCTCGTAAACAGGAGATCCTGGGTTGAAATCCCAGCGGTGCCTAGTGGCTTGGCTCTTCTTTTCGCTCATCTTTTCGTACTTGAAAGAAGGGTTTTGTTTTTATGCATGTTCAAGAAACACCCAAGAAGTGAACATTGCTAATCACATCCTGCTTACCTGTACTGTCTTGCAATACTGAAGTGATGATGGATGTCAAGAAGTCCTTACAAAACACTGACTTTTGTGAAAAGTTTCACGTAAAAAACATTTTGTCAAGTTTGCAAACTGTTATTGTTGTATCAAAAACGAAGACTGTGACAGTTTTGAAATAAACTGACCAACAAATGCCTGACTCTGCCCTAGTGCGGCCCTCGGTTCGCATACCCCTCAACGTCAAAGGTGACCTCTTCCATGATTACCATCTCTTCTTAATTGTTTGTTTTCTCCTTTGTTACTTGTCAGTCACAAATATCTCAAAACTTCTTTTTTAATGATGGATGTCAAAAAGTCCTTACAAAACACTGACTTTTGTGAAAAGTTTCACGTAAAAAACATTTTGTCAAGTTTGCAAACTGTTATTGTTGTATCAAAAACGAAGACCGTGACAGTTTTGAAAAAAACTGACCAACAAATGCCTGACTCTGCCCTAGTGCGGCCCTCGGTTCGCATACCCCTCAACGTCAAAGGTGACCTCTTCCATGATTACCATCTCTTCTTAATTGTTTGTTTTCTGCTTTGTTACCTTTCAGTCACAAATATCCCAAAACTTCTTTTTTAATGATGGATGTCAAGAAGTCCTTACAAAACACTGACTTTTGTGAAAAGTTTCACGTAAAAAACATTTTGTCAAGTTCGCAAACTGTTATTGTTGTATCAAAAACGAAGACCGTGACAGTTTTGAAATAAACTGACCAACAAATGCCTGACTCTGCCCTAGTGCGGCCCTCGGTTCGCATACCCCTCATCATCAAAGGTGACCTCTTCCATGATTACCATTCCTTCTTAATTGTTTGTTTTCTCCTTTGTTACTTGTCAGTCACAAATATCCCAAAACCGCTTTTGACGATGGCGCCGTGGCTTAGCTGGTCAAAGCGCCTCTCTTGTAAACAGGAGATCCTGGGTTCAAATCCCAGCGGTGCCTGGGAACTTTGTGTGAATCCTTGGTGATCTTGAGACTAGGTAAACCTAGCCGTTGCCTCTGGACACGTAGTTTTACTCATTACACAGTTTAAACTGCACAGATTCTGAAATCTTTTATACATGCTGGATGGGTATTAATCCTCGCAAAAGTTGGATATGTGTGCAACGTGCCCCGGGAAGAACGTTGTAACGTGCAGGGGTAAGAGATATTCTCTAAACTTTGAGAAAAATACTCCACGCCGTTCTGTTGATTGAGATAGGGCTTCAACCGGTCGACTGCCCTCTGCATCAACTTGACACTTTGTCATCATTGTTTTGGCCCCTTTTGTTTTTTCAGTTAGACATGCTACAATCGATTCGGTTCATGGCGCCGTGGCTTAGCTGGTCAAAGTGCCTGTCTAGTAAACAGGAGATCCTGGGTTCGAATCCCAGCGGTGCCTAGTGTGTGGGCTCTTTGTTTACTACTCCCTTGTCTTTGTAGACAGTTTTTTTCTTGATCCAGGCAATTGTTTTGGCATGCTCCGCATCCCTGATGAACAGGGACAGGAATAGTGCTCAAGGCTCTGTGGCGCAATGGACAGCGCATTGGACTTCTAGATTAACTAATGTGGGCATTCAAAGGTTGTGGGTTCGAGTCCCACCAGAGTCCCAGTTAATTTAGGTTTACAGGAAACTCTTCAAAATCATCTCGAGTAGGGAAGAATATGTTGTTACATGAAAAGGATACACACATTAAATTAGCCTTAAACAATCCCTCTGCATTTTCTCCTCCATTTTATTGTGAGTTTTTGCCCCTTTGTTACTTTTCATTAGCATGACCTGCAGACATGGGCGTAGGCGCCGTGGCTTAGCTGGCCAAAGCACCTGTCTTGTAAACAGGAGACCCTGGGTTCAAATCCAAGCGGTGCCTAGTGGCTTGGCTCTTCTTTTCGCTCATCTTTTCGTACTTGAAAGAAGGGTTTTGTTTTTATGCATGTTCAAGAAACACCCAAGAAGTGAACATTGCTAATCACATCCTGCTTACCTGTACTGTCTTGCAATACTGAAGTGATGATGGATGTCAAGAAGTCCTTACAAAACACTGACTTTTGTGAAACGTTTCACGTAAAAAACATTTTGTCAAGTTCGCAAACTGTTATTGTTGTATCAAAAACAAAGAACGTGACAGTTTTGAAATAAACTGACCAACAAATGCCTGACTCTGCCCTAGTGCGGCCCTCGGTTCGTATACCCCTCAACGTCAAAGGTGACCTCTTCCATGATTACCATCTCTTCTTAATTGTTTGTTTTCTCCTTTGTTACCTTTCAGTCACAAATATCCCAAAACTTCTTTTTTAATGATGGATGTCAAGAAGTCCTTACAAAAAACTGACTTTTGTGAAAAGTTTCACGTAAAAAACATTTTGTCAAGTTCGCAAACTGTTATTGTTGTATCAAAAACGAAGACCGTGACAGTTTTGAAATAAACTGACCAACAAATGCCTGACTCTGCCCTAGTGCGGCCCTCGGTTCGCATACCCCTCATCATCAAAGGTGACCTCTTCCATGATTACCATCTCTTCTTAATTGTTTGTTTTCTCCTTTGTTACTTGTCAGTCACAAATATCCCCAAACCGCTTTTGACGATGGCGCCGTGGCTTAGCTGGTCAAAGCGCCTCTCTTGTAAACAGGAGATCCTGGGTTCAAATCCCAGCGGTGCCTGGGAACTTTGTGTGAATCCTTGGTGATCTTGAGACTAGGTAAACCTAGCCGTTGCCTCTGGACACGTAGTTTTACTCATTACACAGTTTAAACTGCACAGATTCTGAAATCTTTTATACATGCTGGAAGGTGATTAATCCTCGCAAAAGTTGGATATGTGTGCAACGTGCCCCGGGAAGAACGTTGTAACGTGCAGGGGTAAGAGATTTTCTCTAAACTTTGAGAAAAATACTCCACGCCGTTCTGTTGATTGAGATAGGGCTTCAACCGGTCGACTGCCCTCTACATCAACTTGACACTTTGTCATCATTGTTTTGGCCCTTTTGTTTTTTCAGTTAGACGTGCTACAATCGATTCGGTTCATGGCGCCGTGGCTTAGCTGGTCAAAGTGCCTGTCTAGTAAACAGGAGATCCTGGGTTCGAATCCCAGCGGTGCCTAGTGTGTGGGCTCTTTGTTTACTACTCCCTTGTCTTTGTAGACAGTTTTTTTCTTGATCCAGGCAATTGTTTTGGCATGCTCCGCATCCCTGATGAACAGGGACAGGAATAGTGCTCAAGGCTCTGCGGCGCAATGGACAGCGCATTGGACTTCTAGATTAAGTAATGTGGGCATTCAAAGGTTGTGGGTTCGAGTCCCACCAGAGTCGCAGTTAATTTAGGTTTACAGGAAACTCTTCAAAATCATCTCGAGTAGGGAAGAATATGTTGTTACATGAAAAGGATACACACATTAAATTAGCCTTAAACAATCCCTCTGCATTTTCTCCTCCATTTTATTGTGAGTTTTTGCCCCTTTGTTACTTTTCATTAGCATGACCTGCAAACATGGGCGTAGGCGCCGTGGCTTAGCTGGCCAAAGCACCTGTCTTGTAAACAGGAGACCCTGGGTTCAAATCCAAGCGGTGCCTAGTGGCTTGGCTCTTCTTTTCGCTCATCTTTTCGTACTTGAAAGAAGGGTTTTGTTTTTATGCATGTTCAAGAAACACCCAAGAAGTGAACATTGCTAATCACATCCTGCTTACCTGTACTGTCTTGCAATACTGAAGTGATGATGGATGTCAAGAAGTCCTTACAAAACACTGACTTTTGTGAAAAGTTTCACGTAAAAAACATTTTGTCAAGTTCGCAAACTGTTATTGTTGTATCAAAAACGAAGACCGTGACAGTTTCGAAATAAACTGACCAACAAATGCCTGACTCTGCCCTAGTGCGGCCCTCGGTTCGCATACCCCTCAACGTCAAAGGTGACCTCTTCCATGATTACCATCTCTTCTTACTTGTTTGTTTTCTCCTTTGTTACTTGTCAGTCACAAATATCCCAAAACTTCTTTTTTAATGATGGATGTCAAGAAGTCCTTACAAAACACTGACTTTTGTGAAAAGTTTCACGTAAAAAACATTTTGTCAAGTTCGCAAACTGTTATTGTTGTATCAAAAACGAAGAACGTTACAGTTTTGAAATAAACTGACAAACAAATGCCATACTCTGCCCTAGTGCGGGCCTCGGTTCGCATACCCCTCAACGTCAAAGGTGACCTCTTCCATGATTACCATCTCTTCTTAATTGTTTGTTTTCTCCTTTGTTACCTTTCAGTCACAAATATCCCAAAACTTCTTTTTTAATGATGGATGTCAAGAAGTCCTTACAAAACACTGACTTTTGTGAAAAGTTTCACGTAAAAAACATTTTGTCAAGTTCGCAAACTGTTATTGTTGTATCAAAAACGAAGACCGTGACAGATTGAAATAAACTGACCAACAAATGCCTGACTCTGCCCTAGTGCGGCCCTCGGTTCGCATACCCCTCAACGTCAAAGGTGACCTCTTCCATGATTACCATCTTTTCTTAATTGTTTGTTTTCTCCTTTGTTACCTTTCAGTCACAAATATCCCAAAACTTCTTTTTTAATGATGGATGTCAAGAAGTCCTTACAAAACACTGACTTTTGTGAAAAGTTTCACGTAAAAAACATTTTGTCAAGTTCGCAAACTGTTATTGTTGTATCAAAAACGAAGACCGTGACAGTTTTGAAATAAACTGACCAACAAATGCCTGACTCTGCCCTAGTGCGGCCCTCGGTTCGCATACCCCTCATCATCAAAGGTGACCTCTTCCATGATTACCATCTCTTCTTAATTGTTTGTTTTCTCCTTTGTTACTTGTCAGTCACAAATATCCCCAAACCGCTTTTGACGATGGCGCCGTGGCTTAGCTGGTCAAAGCGCCTGTCTTGTAAACAGGAGATCCTGGGTTCAAATCCCAGCGGTGCCTGGGAACTTTGTGTGAATCCTTGGTCATCTTGAGACTAGGTAAACCTAGCCGTTGCCTCTGGACACGTAGTTTTACTCATTACACAGTTTAAACTGCACAGATTCTGAAATCTTTTATACATGCTGGATGGGTATTAATCCTCGCAAAAGTTGGATATGTGTGCAACGTGCCCCGGGAAGAACGTTGTAACGTGCAGGGGTAAGAGATATTCTCTAAACTTTGAGAAAAATACTCCACGCCGTTCTGTTGATTGAGATAGGGCTTCAACCGGTCGACTGCCCTCTGAATCAACTTGACACTTTGTCATCATTGTTTTGGCCCCTTTTGTTTTTTCAGTTAGACGTGCTACAATCGATTCGGTTCATGGCGCCGTGGCTTAGCTGGTCAAAGTGCCTGTCTAGTAAACAGGAGATCCTGGGTTCGAATCCCAGCGGTGCCTAGTGTGTGGGCTCTTTGTTTACTACTCCCTTGTCTTTGTAGACAGTTTTTTTCTTGATCCAGGCAATTGTTTTGGCATGCTCCGCATCCCTGATGAACAGGGACAGGAATAGTGCTCAAGGCTCTGTGGCGCAATGGACAGCGCATTGGACTTCTAGATTAACTAATGTGGGCATTCAAAGGTTGTGGGTTCGAGTCCCACCAGAGTCGCAGTTAATTTAGGTTTACAGGAAACTCTTCAAAATCATCTCGAGTAGGGAAGAATATGTTGTTACATGAAAAGGATACACACATTAAATTAGCCTTAAACAATCCCTCTGCATTTTCTCCTCCATTTTATTGTGAGTTTTTGCCCCTTTGTTACTTTTCATTAGCATGACCTGCAAACATGGGCGTAGGCGCCGTGGCTTAGCTGGCCAAAGCACCTGTCTTGTAAACAGGAGACCCTGGGTTCAAATCCAAGCGGTGCCTAGTGGCTTGGCTCTTCTTTTCGCTCATCTTTTCGTACTTGAAAGAAGGGTTTTGTTTTTATGCATGTTCAAGAAACACCCAAGAAGTGAACATTGCTAATCACATCCTGCTTACCTGTACTGTCTTGCAATACTGAAGTGATGATGGATGTCAAGAAGTCCTTACAAAACACTGACTTTTGTGAAAAGTTTCACGTAAAAAACATTTTGTCAAGTTCGCAAACTGTTATTGTTGTATCAAAAACGAAGACCGTGACAGTTTTGAAATAATCTGACCAACAAATGCCTGACTCTGCCCTAGTGCTGCCCTCGGTTCGCATACCCCTCAACGTCAAAGGTGACCTCTTCCATGATTACCATCTCTTCTTACTTGTTTGTTTTCTCCTTTGTAACTTGTCAGTCACAAATATCCCAAAACTTCTTTTTTAATGATGGATGTCAAGAAGTCCTTACAAAACACTGACTTTTGTGAAAAGTTTCACGTAAAAAACATTTTGTCAAGTTCGCAAACTGTTATTGTTGTATCAAAAACGAAGACCGTGACTGATTGAAATAAACTGACCAACAAATGCCTGACTCTGCCCTAGTGCGGCCCTCGGTTCGCATACCCCTCATCATCAAAGGTGACCTCTTCCATGATTACCATCTCTTCTTAATTGTTTGTTTTCTCCTTTGTTACTTGTCAGTCACAAATATCCCAAAACCGCTTTTGATGATGGCGCCGTGGCTTAGCTGGTCAAAGCGCCTGTCTAGTAAACAGGAGAGCCTGGGTTCGAATCCCAGCGGTGCCTAGTGTGTGGGCTCTTTGTTTACTACTCCCTTGTCTTTGTAGACTGTTTTTTTCTTGATCCAGGGAATTGTTTTGGCATGCTCCCTATCCCTGATGACCAGGGACAGGAACAGTGCTTAAGGCTCTGTGGCGCAATGGACAGTGCATTGGAGTTCTAGATTAAGTAATGTGGGCATTCAAAGGTTGTGGGTTCGAGTCCCACCAGTGTCGCAGTTAATTTAGGTTTACAGGAAACTCTTCAAAATCATCTCGACTAGGGAAGGATATGTTGTTACATCAAAAAGGTATACACATTAAATTAGCCTTAAACAATCCCTCTGCATTTCCTCCTCCATTTTACTGTGAGTTTTTGCCCCTTTGTTACTTTTCATTAGCATGACCTGCAGACATGGGCTTAGGCGCCGTGGCTTAGCTGGCCAAAGCACCTGTCTCGTAAACAGGAGATCCTGGGTTCAAATCCCAGCGGTGCCTGGGTACTTTGTGTGAATCCTTGGTGATCTTGAGATTAGGTAAACCTAGCCGTTGCCTCTGGACACGTAGTTTTACTCATTGCACAGTTTAAACTGCACAGATTCTGAAATCTTTTATACATGCTGGATGGGTATTAATCCTCGCAAAAGTTGGATGTGTGTGCAACGTGCCCCGGGAAGAACGATGTAACGTGCAGGGGTACGAGATATTCTCTAAACTTTGAGAAAAAATACTCCACGCCGTTCTTTTGATTGAGATAGTGCTTCAACCGGTCGACTGCCCTCTGCATCAACTTGACACTTTGTCATCATTGTTTTGGCCCCTTTTGTTTTTTCAGTTAGACGTGCTACAATCGTTTCGGTTCCTGGCGCCGTGGCTTAGCTGGTCAAAGTGCCTGTCTAGTAAACAGGAGATCCTGTGTTCGAATCCCAGCGGTGCCTAGTGTGTGGGATCTTTGTTTACTACTCCCTTGTCTTTGTAGACTGTTTTTTTCTTGATCCAGGGAATTGTTTTGGCATGCTCCCTATCCCTGATGACCAGGGACAGGAATAGTGCTTAAGGCTCTGTGGCGCAATGGACAGCGCATTGGAGTTCTAGATTAAGTAATGTGGGCATTCAAAGGTTGTGGGATCGAGTCCCACCAGAGTCGCAGTAAATTTAGGTTTACAGGAAACTCTTCAAAATCATCTCGACTAGGGAAGGATATGTTGTTACATGAAAAAGGTATACACATTAAATTAGCCTTAAACAATCCCTCTGCATTTCCTCCTCCATTTTATTGTGAGTTTTTGCCCCTTTGTTACTTTTCATTAGCATGACCTGCAGACATGGGCGTAGGCGCCGTGGCTTAGCTGGCCAAAGCACCTGTCTTGTAAACAGGAGATCCTGGGTTCAAATCCCAGCGGTGCCTAGTTGCTCGGCTCTTCTTTTCGCTCATCTTTTCGTACTTGAAAGAAGGGTTTTGTTTTTATGCATGTTTAAGAAAACCCAAGAAGTGAACATTGCTAATCACATCCTGCTTACCTGTACTGTCTTACAATACTGAAGTGATGATGGATGTCAAGAAGTCCTTACAAAACACTGACTTTTGTGAAAAGTTTCACGTAAAAAACATTTTGTCAAGTTCGCAAACTGTTATTGTTGTATCAAAAACGAAGACCGTGACAGTTTCGAAATAAACTGACCAACAAATGCCTGACTCTGCCCTAGTGCGGCCCTCGGTTCGCATACCCCTCAACGTCAAAAGTGACCTCTTCCATGATTACCATCTCTTCTTAATTGTTTGTTTTCTCCTTTGTTACTTGTCAGTCACAAATATCCCAAAACGTCTTTTTTAATGATGGATGTCAAGAAGTCCTTACAAAACACTGACTTTTGTGAAAAGTTTCACGTAAAAAACATTTTGTCAAGGTTGCAAACTGTTATTGTTGTATCAAAAACGAAGACCGTGACAGTTTTGAAATAAACTGACCAACAAATGCCTGACTCTGCCCTAGTGCGGCCCTCGGTTCGCCTACCCCTCAACGTCAAAGGTGACCTCTTCCATGATTACCATCTCTTCTTAATTGTTTGTTTTCTCCTTTGTTACCTTTCAGTCACAAATATCCCAAAACTTCTTTTTTAATGATGGATGTCAAGAAGTCCTTACAAAACACTGACTTTTGTGAAAAGTTTCACGTAAAAAACATTTTGTCAAGTTCACAAACTGTTATTGTTGTATCAAAAACGAAGACCGTGACAGTTTTGAAATAAACTGACCAACAAATGCCTGACTCTGCCCTAGTGCGGCCCTCGGTTCGCATACCCCTCATCATCAAAGGTGACCTCTTCCATGATTACCATCTCTTCTTAATTGTTTGTTTTCTCCTTTGTTACTTGTCAGTCACAAATATCCCCAAACCGCTTTTGACGATGGCGCCGTGGCTTAGCTGGTCAAAGCGCCTGTCTTGTAAACAGGAGATCCTGGGTTCAAATCCCAGCGGTGCCTGGGAACTTTGTGTGAATCCTTGGTCATCTTGAGACTAGGTAAACCTAGCCGTTGCCTCTGGACACGTAGTTTTACTCATTACACAGTTTAAACTGCACAGATTCTGAAATCTTTTATACATGCTGGATGGGTATTAATCCTCGCAAAAGTTGGATATGTGTGCAACGTGCCCCGGGAAGAACGTTGTAACGTGCAGGGGTAAGAGATATTCTCTAAACTTTGAGAAAAATACTCCACGCCGTTCTGTTGATTGAGATAGGGCTTCAACCGGTCGACTGCCCTCTGAATCAACTTGACACTTTGTCATCATTGTTTTGGCCCCTTTTGTTTTTTCAGTTAGACGTGCTACAATCGATTCGGTTCATGGCGCCGTGGCTTAGCTGGTCAAAGTGCCTGTCTAGTAAACAGGAGATCCTGGGTTCGAATCCCAGCGGTGCCTAGTGTGTGGGCTCTTTGTTTACTACTCCCTTGTCTTTGTAGACAGTTTTTTTCTTGATCCAGGCAATTGTTTTGGCATGCTCCGCATCCCTGATGAACAGGGACAGGAATAGTGCTCAAGGCTCTGTGGCGCAATGGACAGCGCATTGGACTTCTAGATTAACTAATGTGGGCATTCAAAGGTTGTGGGTTCGTGTCCCACCAGAGTCGCAGTTAATTTAGGTTTACAGGAAACTCTTCAAAATCATCTCGAGTAGGGAAGAATATGTTGTTACATGAAAAGGATACACACATTAAATTAGCCTTAAACAATCCCTCTGCATTTTCTCCTCCATTTTATTGTGAGTTTTTGCCCCTTTGTTACTTTTCATTAGCATGACCTGCAGACATGGGCGTAGGCGCCGTGGCTTAGCTGGCCGAAGCACCTGTCTTGTAAACAGGAGAACCTGGGTTCAAATCCAAGCGGTGCCTATTGGCTTGGCTCTTCTTTTCGCTCATCTTTTCGTACTTGAAAGAAGGGTTTTGTTTTTATGCATGTTCAAGAAACACCCAAGAAGTGAACATTGCTAATCACATCCTGCTTACCTGTACTGTCTTGCAATACTGAAGTGATGATGGATGTCAAGAAGTCCTTACAAAACACTGACTTTTGTGAAAAGTTTCACGTAAAAAACATTTTGTCAAGTTCGCAAACTGTTATTGTTGTATCAAAAACGAAGACCGTGACAGTTTTGAAATAATCTGACCAACAAATGCCTGACTCTGCCCTAGTGCGGCCCTCGGTTCGCATACCCCTCAACGTCAAAGGTGACCTCTTCCATGATTACCATCTCTTCTTACTTGTTTGTTTTCTCCTTTGTTACTTGTCAGTCACAAATATCCCAAAACTTCTTTTTTAATGATGGATGTCAAGAAGTCCTTACAAAACACTGACTTTTGTGAAAAGTTTCACGTAAAAAACATTTTGTCAAGTTCGCAAACTGTTATTGTTGTATCAAAAACGAAGACCGTGACTGATTGAAATAAACTGACCAACAAATGCCTGACTCTGCCCTAGTGCGGCCCTCGGTTCGCATACCCCTCATCATCAAAGGTGACCTCTTCCATGATTACCATCTCTTCTTAATTGTTTGTTTTCTCCTTTGTTACTTGTCAGTCACAAATATCCCAAAACCGCTTTTGATGATGGCGCCGTGGCTTAGCTGGTCAAAGCGCCTGTCTAGTAAACAGGAGAGCCTGGGTTTGAATCCCAGCGGTGCCTAGTGTGTGGGCTCTTTGTTTACTACTCCCTTGTCTTTGTAGACTGTTTTTTTCTTGATCCAGGGAATTGTTTTGGCATGCTCCCTATCCCTGATGACCAGGGACAGGAACAGTGCTTAAGGCTCTGTGGCGCAATGGACAGTGCATTGGAGTTCTAGATTAAGTAATGTGGGCATTCAAAGGTTGTGGGTTCGAGTCCCACCAGTGTCGCAGTTAATTTAGGTTTACAGGAAACTCTTCAAAATCATCTCGACTAGGGAAGGATATGTTGTTACATCAAAAAGGTATACACATTAAATTAGCCTTAAACAATCCCTCTGCATTTCCTCCTCCATTTTACTGTGAGTTTTTGCCCCTTTGTTACTTTTCATTAGCATGACCTGCAGACATGGGCTTAGGCGCCGTGGCTTAGCTGGTCAAAGCGCCTGTCTTGTAAACAGGAGTTCCTGGGTTCAAATCCCAGCGGTGCCTGGGAACTTTGTGTGAATCCTTGGTGATCTTAAGACTAGGTAAACCTAGCCGTTGCCTCTGGACACGTAGTTTTACTCATTACACAGTTTAAACTGCACAGATTCTGAAATCTTTTATACATGCTGGATGGGTATTAATCCTCGCAAAAGTTGGATATGTGTGCAACGTGCCCCGGGATGAACGTTGTAACGTGCAGGGGTAAGAGATATTCTCTAAACTTTGAGAAAAAATACTCCACGCCGTTCTGTTGATTGAGATAGGGCTTCAACCGGTCGACTGCCCTTTGCATCAACTTGACACTTTGTCATCATTGTTTTGGCCCCTTTTGTTTTTTCAGTTAGACGTGCTACAATCGATTCGGTTCCTGGCGCCGTGGCTTAGCTGGTCAAAGTGCCTGTCTAGTAAACAGGAGAGCCTGGGTTCGAATCCCAGCGGTGCCTAGTGTGTGGGCTCTTTGTTTACTACTCCCTTGTCTTTGTAGACTGTTTTTTTCTTGATCCAGGGAATTGTTTTGGCATGCTCCCTATCCCTGATGACCAGGGACAGGAACAGTGCTTAAGGCTCTGTGGCGCAATGGACAGTGCATTGGAGTTCTAGATTAAGTAATGTGGGCATTCAAAGGTTGTGGGTTCGAGACCCACCAGAGTCGCAGTTAATTTAGGTTTACAGGAAACTCTTCAAAATCATCTCGACTAGGGAAGGATATGTTGTTACATGAAAAAGGTATACACATTAAATTAGCCTTAAACAATCCCTCTGCATTTCCTCCTCCATTTTACTGTGAGTTTTTGCCCCTTTGTTACTTTTCATTAGCATGACCTGCAGACATGGGCTTAGGCGCCGTGGCTTAGCTGGCCAAATCACCTGTCTCGTAAACAGGAGATCCTGAGTTCAAATCCCAGCGGTGCCTAGTTGCTCGGCTCTTCTTTTCGCTCATCTTTTCGTACTTGAAAGAAGGGTTTTGTTTTTATGCATGTTTAAGAAAACCCAAGAAGTGAACATTGCTAATCACATCCTGCTTACCTGTACTGTCTTGCAATACTGAAGTGATGATGGATGTCAAGAAGTCCTTACAAAACACTGACTTTTGTGAAAAGTTTCACGTAAAAAACATTTTGTCAAGTTCGCAAACTGTTATTGTTGTATCAAAAAGGAAGACCGTGACAGTTTTGAAATAAACTGACCAACAAATGCCTGACTCTGCCCTAGTGCGGCCCTCGGTTCGCATACCCCTCAACGTCAAAGGTGACCTCTTCCATGATTACCATCTCTTCTTAATTGTTTGTTTTCTCCTTTGTTACTTGTCAGTCACAAATATCCCAAAACTTCTTTTTTAATGATGGATGTCAAGAAGTCCTTACAAAACACTGACTTTTGTGAAAAGTTTCACGTAAAAAACATTTTGTCAAGTTCGCAAACTGTTATTGTTGTATCAAAAACGAAGACCGTGACAGTTTCGAAATAAACTGACCAACAAATGCCTGACTCTGCCCTAGTGCGGCCCTCGGTTCGCATACCCCTCAACGTCAAAGGTGACCTCTTCCATGATTACCATCTCTTCTTAATTGTTTGTTTTCTTATTTGTTACTTGTCAGTCACAAATATCCCAAATTTTCTTTTTTAATGATGGATGTCAAGAAGTCCTTACAAAACACTGACTTTTGTGAAAAGTTGCACGTAAAAAACATTTTGTCAAGTTCGCAAACTGTTATTGTTGTATCAAAAACGAAGACCGTGACAGTTTTGAAATAAACTGACCAACAAATGCCTGACTCTGCCCTAGTGCGGCCCTCGGTTCGCATACCCCTCATCAAAGGTGACCTCTTCCATGATTACCATCTCTTCTTAATTGTTTGTTTTCTCCTTTGTTACTTGTCAGTCACAAATATCCCAAAACTGCTTTTGACGATGGCGCCGTGGCTTATCTGGTCAAAGCGCCTGTCTTGTAAACAGGAGATCCTGGGTTCAAATCCCAGCGGTGCCTGGGAACTTTGTGTGAATCCTTGGTGATCTTAAGACTATGTAAACCTAGCCGTTGCCTCTGGACACGTAGTTTTACTCATTACATAGTTTAAACTGCACAGATTCTGAAATCTTTTATACATGCTGGATGGGTATTAATCCTCGCAAAAGTTGGATATGTGTGCAACGTGCCCCGGGAAGAACGTTGTAACGTGCAGGGGTAAGAGATATTCTCTAAACTTTGAGAAAAATACTCCACGCCGTTCATTTGATTGAGATAGGGCTTCAACCGGTCGACTGCCCTCTGCATCAACTTGACACTTTGTCATCATTGTTTTGGCCCCTTTTGTTTTTTCAGTTAGACGTGCTACAGGATTCGGTTCCTGGCGCCGTGGCTTAGCTGGTCAAAGTGCCTGTCTAGTAAACATGAGATCCTGGGTTCGAATCCCAGCGGTGCCTAGTGTGTGGGCTCTTTGTTTACTACTCCCTTGTCTTTGTAGACTGTTTTTTTCTTGATCCAGGCAATTGTTTTGGCATGTTCCGCATCGCTGAAGAACAGGGACAGGAATAGTGCTCAAGGCTCTGTGGCGCAATGGACAGCGCATTGGACTTCTAGATTAACTAATGTGGGCATTCAAAGGTTGCGGGTTCGAGTCCCACCAGAGTCGCAGTTAATTTAGGTTCACAGGTAACTCTTCAAAATCACCTCGACTAAGGAAGGATATGTTGTTACATGAAAAGGGTACACACATTAAATTAGTCTTAAACAATCCCTCTGCATTTTCTCCTCCATTTTACTGTGAGTTTTTGCCCCTTTGTTACTTTTCATTAGCATGACCTGCAGACATGGGCGTAGGCGCCGTGGCTTAGCTGGCCAAAACACCTGTCTCGTAAACAGGAGATCCTGGGTTCAAATCCCAGCGGTGCCTGGGTACTTTGTGTGAATCCTTGGTGATCTTGAGACTAGGTAAACCTAGCCGTTGCCTCTGGACACGTAGTTTTAGTCATTACACAGTTTAAACTGCACAGATTCTGAAATCTTTTATACATGTTGGATGGGTATTAATCCTCGCAAAAGTTGGATATGTGTGCAACGTGCCCCGGGAAGAACGTTGTAACATGCAGGGGTAAGAGATATTCTCTAAACTTTGAGAAAAATACTCCACGCCGTTCTGTTGATTGAGATAGGGCTTCAACCGGTCGACTGCCCTCTGCATCAACTTGACACTTTGTCATCATTGTTTTGGCCCCTTTTGTTTTTTCAGTTAGACGTGCTACAATCGCTTCGGTTCCTGGCGCCGTGGCTTAGCTGGTCAAAGTGCCTGTCTAGTAAACAGGAGATCCTGGGTTCGAATCCCAGCGGCGCCTAGTGTGTGGGCTCTTTGTTTACTACTCCCTTGTCTTTGTAGACTGTTTTTTTCTTGATCCAGGCAATTGTTTTGGCATGCTCCGCATCCCTGATGAACAGGGACAGGAATAGTGCTCAAGGCTCTGTGGCGCAATGGACAGCGCATTGGACTTCTAGATTAACTAATGTGGGCATTCAAAGGTTGTAGGTTCGAGTCCCACCAGAGTCGCAGTTAATTTAGGTTTAAAGGAAACTCTTCAAAATCATCTTGACTAGGGAAGGATATATTGTTACATGAAAAGGGTACACACATTAAATTAGCCTTAAACAATCCCTCTGCATTTTCTCTTTTAAAATACTTTTTAAAAGATAAACAAATGTCCTTACCTCTGTGATTTCATATGTAATTTAGGGATTGACTGCATCCAGTGATACATCTTCAGATAGAAAGTCGAATGCTCCTCAGAATTTAGGAACCATCTAGGTTTCTGTCCAGTCTACAGAACAGAATATTGCGTCCTCTCCCAGTCTATCTCCTGTTTTTCCAGTAGAAATTGTCCATTCTTCACCTTTTCATCAAGTGCAACCTGAAACTAGTTGTTCACCGTCAACACTGCAAAGGTCTGCAGTGTTATGACCATACCTGTTTTTATTCCCTGTTCTTTTCTTTGACATTGTGGATATGTTAAACTCACCTGTTAATTCTGCCAATGAAAACAACTTGAGTATGCCGAATCAGTCAAGAAACGAGATAAACGATACATACTGTTGCTATTAAGTTTGTTTTGCTTTATTTAATCAATTAGGATGAAGTCAGTGGTGAAGATATCTTTAGGACATTTCAGGACGAAAATCTTAATTTGGATGAAAGGCTGATTGTGGTTGCCAGAAGAAGAAAGATTCTTCACAGTGCATGTAATTTCATTGAAAAGCAGTTATCTTGCATAGCACAAATCCGCACAAATCGAGCTTGTTGGTGAAAGTGCTGATTACTATGGGTGACCCCGAAGACAATTGTTTAGGTTTAGTCTATATGAAAAAATATGTATTTGATTGTTTCTTAAAGATATTGTAGCGAGTCATCATGTATTATCTTAGTTTAATACTAAATGCAAATGGAGAAGGCTTAGTTTTAACATTAATTCAGTTAATTATTGTTTTTATTTACTCTTTTTTTTTATTGTGTTATTCTTTTAATGTCATGAACCCACAGGTTGGGTGAGGTGAGAGACAGAGGACCCAGGTGCAGACAGGGAGGTTAGGGGTTAACAAGACTTTAATAAACAATAAACTACAAAACAAACACCCACGAGGGGGTAACATAACAAAACATGACAACAGGAACATGGACTAACTAGACTAGACTAAACTCATAACAACACTTGACATTAAACTACAATAAACTAGACTAAGAAACTCCAAAGAACAAGAACTCACCCACATGGCGCACACACAAGACAAACACAATGATCCAGCACAAGACAAGAGACACGAGGTCAATATAAAGGGAACCAAATCAAGAGGGGACAGGTGCAGGAGATAAACTAATTAGCACAACTAGGAAACAGGAGGGCAGGAACAATGACAAGACCAGAGAGAGAGTATGGCGACAAACATGTGCCAAAATAGTATCTCTCCCACATAAAACAAAGGATCCTGTATGATTCCACCTCTAGACCAAGATATACCAGACTAGGTGAGGAGGAATCATGACATTTAATGCAGGAAATTCAATCTTCATTTGGAGTATTTGAGGGGAAAACAGGAAAAGTGTTTTTTACCTACGACCAGGCGTATGTGGAGATGAGACGATACTACACTACAGGAAAGCTGATTGCCTTGTCCCTGATACATGGAGGACCAGGGATTAAAGCTCTGGATACCACATTATTCCAATTAATGTGTGGCCAAAACGTAATAGTAGAGGACTTTGACTGGCGTAATCTCCCAGATGGTGAAACTCAAGATAACGTGCAGCAGGTACCCACCTTACTGCAGTTCAAGTGTAATATGAACTTATGTTTTGTGTCTAATGCCTAATAATTAAAAAAGTTTCAAGGTATTTCTTTGTAAGACACAAGAAGAAATGAATGGAATACGGTCGAAGCTTGGTGAATGGATTGCTGACTGTGGTGTCCATGGAATTTACAGTGCAACATTTGATGATATAAGTCGCATATACCAGTAGTTCCCAAAGTGGGGGTCGCAACCCCCGAAGTGGGGGGCGGGGGTCTCGCGAGATTATTTACAGAAACTTAATTAATTTATTTATATGTTAAAAAATATTTTAATGATGCGAGTATCATTACCAAAAAAACATTTTGCCGAATGTTGGTAACTGGCACCTATTCAGTTGCATTGGTTTTCTGTCCATACAATAGAAGTGAATGGGTACCACTGATGTTCGGTTACCAACTTCAAAATATCTTCTTTTATGTTCTGCCGAAAAAAGTCACAAAGGTTTTAAATGAAACAAGGTGTCAGGATTGTCTAAGGCAGAACCCAAATGCAGGGAGGTGGAGGTAACAACAATAGTTTATGTAAATAAAAGCAAAACAAAACCCACGATGGGGCAAAACAGAGACTCGTACTCACAAAACAGAAAATAAATAATAAGTCCACACAAAAATCCAGTGACGGGATTCTCGGGCAGGAAACACATCCAAAGCGAAAAAAACTGAAAAAAGGTAAATCCACAAAAAGGGTAAATACACAAACCTCAGGAAGGTTAACTCGGGGCTGAAGGACTTTAAAGTCCTGCGTGTTCAAAAATTGGAGAAAGGCAGCTCAAATAGATGTTGAAGTTTATTGATCAGAATCAGCGTGCTGGGTTGTTCTCGACACAACGTCTTACATAGAACCAACCCAGTGGAATGATTTTACAACATATTTATAGTGTGTGGTGACGTGTATTTTCTCATCATTCATCATTTTCTGCTTCATTCTCCTTGTCTGCAACACATCACATGACACGACACCCCCACACCCAAATTCTGCATAGCTAAGTACTCAGATAATGATATGTGTGGGCATGCACTTCTTTGTTCCACCTTTGGTCTTTGACCCTTTAATTTATTGTCTGCACTCACATTCCTAGAGGCACCAATCAGCATTATCTGCACTTTTCCCAATCTTTGTACACAAGGCTACACACACACACACATACATACCACATCCTGTAGCAAACACATTCCAATCAGCCCTTAACTCCTCAGAGTTTTCTGCCTAAACATTCTCATTAAAAGACACACATATTATGTTCATCAAAACTGTAATAAAGAATAAACATTTAAACGTAATAAAACTTATTAAAAACTCCTTCAATCCCTCTCTTGACCTCTGAAAGAGGTCACACAACTTCATCATTGTCATCACCCTCATCATCCGTAAATAGGTTGTTAGACAACAGTGGCATACTGTAAGGGGGAGGGGTGAGATCTTTCTTTTCTATTGCAGCCACTATTAAACGGTTACATAATGATCTGATACATGGAATACAGCAACATCCACAGGTGACCAAAATTCCTACAAACACAGCAATAGACACCACTATAGACATTATTAGTGCTTTCCATTTACCCAATGCTTTATCTAACCAGTCCCCTAGGGGATTGTCCACTCCAGAATGTTCCTTCATTTCAGCTAATAACGTTCGCAAACCCTCAAATGCCTTGGTGACTGAACCATCTGGCGCTGTGTTATTGGGGATAAATGTACAGCAGAGGTCACCAAACATATGACATACCCCACCTTTTTCTGCCAGTAACATATCCAATGCTAGCCTATTTTGTACAGCCATCAATGAAGTTGGTGCCAATTGGTCTTTTAGGCCATCAATAGCATCACGTGTCAAGTTGGCTAACCTCATAACATTGTAATGGACGTAATTTATTCTATCTACATTTTTGTTTGGAGTGACAGGAAAAATCATTGAAATGATAGGTATATTTTCAAACCCAACTGCTACTTGATCAGTCAATTTATACTCATCTGGGACTCCCCGTGGGACTCCTATGGCATCTATATATGTGGGGCTGTTAAGAGATAAGTCTATGCTCCTTCTCCTGATAACATGACGTCTCCTTCTTCTGGTCAATTCTTTGCTCTTATCTCCCTGCAATTCAACAACCTTTTCCCCAATTAATGTCAATGGTGCTACTAGCCTTACCATTGCACATAAACCTTTAGTTTTAGGCGGCACCCTGGTGAACAAACGTCTGTCACCACAATAGTAATAGAGGCCTGCTCTTGCCCATGGCCCTATCAATGTCCCATTGTCCGGTATGATGACCTGACACCAATCTACATTAATCTGCCCATAATTGGTGTACGCCTGATTAGATGTAAAATTAAAACATGTGTAATTGTTTGGCCTTGGTACAAATGGTCCAGTTTTACTGTTATTAGAAATAGGTGGAAATATAGCTGCCAATGTGGTACAATTTGATGTTCCATGCTGTCTTGTTAAAGACAACATACACTTATAACCCCAGGTATCATTGGGATATAAGGGGGCCGGATCAATATGTAGTTTAGGTCTAGCACCGGCACATGCTATACAGTCATCTAATTTCTGTTCTTTGGCTGTGTTTATTAGCCATTCTAACCATAAGTTTGTCTCTCCATATCCTGTGGCTTTCTCTATTATGTTTTCTGGGGTCATTTTAGTGTAGTCAACTCCTATATGTGTGTCTACCATGGACATAACCAATACATTTTTGGCTTTTGTGACTTTCGGTTGAGGTTTAGGAACTATATTTATTTTGATTAATCCCATTGGGTCTCTCCCGGACACATCTACTCCTATTGTGATAAACACGGCCTTCTTTGGAACAGAGTACTTCCTCGCGAACAATTCGGTGACATGCTCTATACCACCTAATGACAATGTTAAAGGATTTTGAGTTGCGCTGAAATCTCGCTGAAATGATACTTTATTTTCCCAGCCTGTTCCTATGTCCAAGCCCCACAGTTTACCTCATTTGTACGGCCGCCACGTTCCTGTATATTTTCTCACACTGTTCCACGCACCAAACCCTTTCGCTAACTTCATGTTATTATTGTTACATGCCTGTTCCAGACCATCATCTGCACACAAATATACATCATATCCCCTCCAGCTAGAATTTTGCCCATTACAATTTATAACGTCACATAAGTCAAATGTGTATGACGTTGTTGACCCGTTCACATAATCTAACTCAATTCCTTTTTCAAATCTTGCTATACAAGGATCACGGCCATTTGACCTTTTAGGCCTAGTGACATTCTTGTTGTCTTCTTGTAATTTTCCTATCCCAAAAATTATACTCACTATGGTGACAGAGATGACAATGAGCTGTCCCATACACAGCCAATTCTCCCACAACCTCATTTTGACCTTGTCGTTTCAAACAATAAATTAAATATGTTAAAACTTACAATGTGGTTTTAAGAACCCAAACTTATCACATTTAATAATTTCAACATAAAAGATAGAAAAATGTATTCATGATGATATAATGAAAAATTCATATGATGGAAAAAATGATTAGAAAAGATTATTAGAAAAAAATTATTATAATGAATAGATTTTCATAAGTTGGGGGGTGGTCAGTAGACTTTACTTTTGTGATTTAGTGGAAGATGGTTCTGCCGTCTTCCTCCTGGGTCACTGCACAATCACCCATTCTTTTGTTTTGTTGTCTTACTTTTTCTACACCATATCTACTCTTAAATGTTACTACAATACCTGTCCCATCTTCACTTACACAGTGCGCTAGAGGTTCCTATGGTCGACTTGAAAAAATTTCACCTTTCTTGTGCTGAATTTTTAATGATCCTGTTGTTGTTTCTGTTGGAAGATCATCAATAACCTCCCTCTGTTGGACCTGAGTCCTCAGGTCCACAGCCGTTTGTTCAAGAGACCTGCTCGGGGGATCACAAGCAACACAAGAAGACAAATGATACCATGGGTCGTCTTTTCCTGCTAGGCGGACACAATGTGAGGTTCTTGTAGTCACTTTTAAGGGCTCAGTCCACCGTGCTTCATTCCATTTCCTGCGGAATTTTTTTAGGCGGACCCACTGTGATTGGGGTGGAATAGGCTCTGGAGCAATGTCAGGAGTGCCCTGCTGAGAGAAATGTTTAATCATAGCAGTTAATTTGTCAAAATACACACAATGCGAAATTGGCAAACAGGTGTCCGGCTTCAGTGGCGTTGATGGTCCTGGAAAAGATCGACCTGTAAGCAATTCAAAAGGTGTGAAACCAGAAATTCTGTTAACAGATGAACGTACTGACATTAGTGCCAACGGAAGAGCTGATAACCATGACAATTTGGTCTGTGCACAGATTTTAGCCCATTTAAGTTTTAACGTCAAGTTCATACGTTCGACCTTTCCTTGCGATTGCGGATGGTAGACTGCCCCAAACGCATGTGTCAGGCCAAGTGACTGTTCTACCACCTGCAGATGTTCATTTTTAAAATGTGGCCCGTTATCCGAACGGACACGACGGGGAAAACCATGGTGTGGGATGTAATGATTAATGAGACATTTGACAACTGTCTTCTTTACTTGTAGGAAAGGCTTCAGGCCATCCTGTGAAATGGTCAACAATCACAAGTAGATATCTTTTCCCTTGCACCCTCTCTACCATGTCTGTGAAGTCAATAACAATTTCTTCCCCTGGACCCCGTAATGGTGAAAAGGTACCTTGTAATTGTTTTAGTGATGGTTTAACATTATGTTCCTGACAAATCTTACAAGACAACACTAAATTTGATACCATGGCAGTCAGAAAAGGATGCCACCAGTACTGCAATGTCTTCATCATTTGCTTTAAACTTACATGTGAAATATTGTGTGCTTGGACCATGATTGAATGTGACAAATTCATGGGCATTGCTGGTCTACCATCAGGGGCCTGCCATAGACCATCTGGGGCACATAATGCACCATGCTCTGACCATACTGACAGTTCTTCTGGTGAGCATTTCGCTTGTTCTTCAACAAGGAGGGTCCTGCTGAAAGATGGCATCAATTTGTCACTTAAACAGACGGTTTGTGTCATCATGTTCACATGGTAACCAGCAGCTTTCTTTGCTGCCAGGTCAGCGGCTTCATTACCCTTTGCAATAGTGGTGTCAGTTTTGCTGTGGCCTTGGCATTTTATGACAGCTACCGCTTACGGAATAAGCAGTGCTTCCAGCAGGTCCCTGGCCTCAGCTTCATGAATGATGGGCCTACCTGATGTGGTGACAAACCCACACCTTTGCCAGACTGGTAATTCGACATGTACTGCCCCAACGACATATGCGGAGTCGCTGTAAATGTTGACCTTCCCTGTCCCTGTTATTCTTAAGGCCTTTGTTACTGCTATCAATTCTGCCCTTTGTGCTGACTGTTTTCCTTCAAATTTTTCTGCATGTCTAGTGATAAACCCCTCGTTTGTTTGTTCAACCACTGAAAAAGCTGACACCAGAGAGCCGTCAGGCGACCTGAAACAACAGCCATCTGTGAACAGGGTGATCACATCAGGGGATGGCGGTAAAGGTGAGGCACTGAGGTTTTGTCGGACCCGACATGCCAGCTCTGTAAGTGGAGCGCAGTCATGAGGTTCACCTATGGTGAACAAATCAGCCATATTCACACCTTCATGTGTGTATATGATGTGCGGTGCTGTCAGGCATTTTGCAAATTTTCTTTGCCTGAGAGGGGAGAATGTGAATGATGCAGAGTTCACAAACGAGATCACTGAATGTGTGGTTAGGACCGTCAGCTTGTGGCCCATAACTACATGTGCTGTTTTGTCAATAACTTTTGGAAGACCTGCTGCAAATCTGGCGCAGGCTGGTTGACGTTGTTCAATGGGGTCCATGAGGGTGCTGATGTACATGAGTACTCGTCTGGTGCCTGCATGTTTCTGAAATAGTACTCCATGTGCACTGTTTGTGGTCTCAGCTACGTCTAAGAAAAAGCCTAACCTGTAATCAGCACTGTGCAAATGCGCTGCATGAGACATTTGTGCTTTCAGGTTGATAAATGCTAACTCTGCCTCAGGTTTCCAGATAAGTTTCCCCTGCAGATTTCTCATGCCCTGTTCCCTGACCATATCTCTCAATGGGGTAGTGACAGCAACATACATAGGGATATAGTTTCTGCTAAACCCTGTGAGTCCTAAGAAGGAAAGCATGTCCTTCACTGTGTGGGGCTTGGGGTGTGACAGAATTCCATCACGTTGGCGATGAGACAAAGTTGAGCCCTGACCTGTAATTGAACGGCCCATAAAGGCAACGGATGGCCTGCAAACCTGCAATTTCTCTTTACTGACCTTGAAACCTGACACATATAGCTGTCTTTAAAGAGCGTCTGTTGCTGTCAGACAGTCTTCTGTTGTTGTAGCTGCTAGCAAAAGGTCATCAACATACATTATTAAGACACAGTGTACAGGCAGCTTACAATTTTGTAGTTGGGTCTTTAAAACTTGGTGAAAAATACCAGGTGAGAGGATAAAGCCTTGTGGCAATCTGTTGTAAGAATATTGACGTCCCCTGTAGGTAAAGGCCAGACATGATTTACATTCCTCTGCAATTGGTATGCAGAAAAATGCGTTGGCCAGATCAATGCATGTAAACCACTGATGAGCTGGGGTCAAACTTGAGATGGCGGTGTATGGATTTGGCACAGATAATGTTGGAGTGGTCAAGAGGCTATTTATGCGACGGAGATCATGGACAAGCCTATATTTGTCAGTGCCTGGTTTTTGAACGGGGAAAATGGGGGTGTTCCATGGGGAATGCCACTCGGTTATGACACCTTTCTCCAACAGGCCCTGCATTGTTGATGCAATGCCTTCTTCAGCCTCTGGTTTGTTATGATATTGTGGAACCCACTGGGGTTCTGTGTGTGTAATTTCAAAGGTCACCGGAGTGATGTCACACAGGCCAACGTCCGTTGAGCCTTGTGACCAGAGGTCAGCAGGTTGTTGTGCAATCAACTGCTCGGCCCCTGGGCCGTCTGTTAATTCATGGCCATGACTTCTCGAAATTTGGCGATGGGTTAATACTCCCATATCATCCGTTTTTTATGATACCCAATAAGAATCGGTGGCGCGGGAATACATAACACCCTAAATGTCGCTGGGCTCCCAATCAGTGACAGACCGTAGTCTTTTTGTCATACCTCCTAATTCTCGTGCCTAATGGCCTGGATGCAATGCCATGGAAATATGTGGTGCTGCAGTATCACTCATTTCATACCATATCTGTTGTTTGGGTGTTAATGCAATGGGGGCTACCACGCCTTCTTTTCCTACATATAATCCCTCTCCCATGAGGCGCCACATGTGTCCCTTAATGTCTTGAAACATTTCTTGGTAGGGAACGCTGTCATTTCTGTCATAAAATAATGTACAATGCAAGGGGTCAATAGGAGGGTGGAAAACTGCCAAATCTTTAATCCACGGCAAATGGTCCGTGTACAGTGAAACCACATTTAATCTGGATGGGGAGGTGTCTAATTCCACCCAGTAGATATCAGCCATCTCTGGCAAGGGTCCCCCTAGCAAAACACTTTGGGTATGACCCATTGGTTGTTCCTGAGAACAGTCAACTGCAGTGTCATCCGGGAATGTAACAATGACCCCTTGTGGTGAACATAAAATGCTTGCTCCCAATTTAATTAACAAGTCTCTTCCCAATAGGGGAACAGGGGCGTTAGATGAGTACAGGAATGAATGTGGAAGACTCTGATTTGTGGTAAGAGGTGTTGTCATTGGCCAGTGTTCTAATCCGCCAGAGAAACCCATAACTCCCACTGTTTTATCACTTATGTCTTTGTCAGTGATTGTGCCCCTTGTCAAAGTGGAGTATGTTGCTCCGGTATCAACCAGAGCTTTTAGTGGTCTGTTGTTAACCACTATTTCCATGAGGGGCTCAGCCATTCCCCTCATGGTTTGTTTCTGGCGGCCCCTTCAACAATCCCCTGCGTCTCCCCCAGGGCCCCATGTTGGGTGCATAGGCGCCTGAAGACTGTGGGGAGCCGAGTGCTGTTGCCCCGGTATCGTGAGGCTTGAGATCTACCACGACCTCTGGGTCCACCCTGCTGAGGACCCCATCCCCCTCGAGGTGGCCCTGTAACCTGTCCGTTCCCTGCCATGGGACATTCATTTCTCCAATGATCAGGGCTTCCACACCCAAAGCACGAACCCATCGGTCGACCTTCCCCCCTATTGCCTCTTCCCCTACCCCATGCACTATTTCCCCTTGGCCTGTACCCTCCCCATGGGCCCATTGGCTGTGGGCCAGGTTGGAAATTTCCTCCCTGGTCATACCCGAAATAAGGGGGTATGACTGACGAAGCTGGTGGGGTTTGGATCCCGGGCGGCATGGCTGAGCCATCCATAGGTTGTTGCGACATTTGTTTAGGTTTCTTACCTCCTTTGGCCGCCTCCAATTGTAGTTTTAATAATTGGTGTTTGGCAGTTTCAATGTCATCTAACTCTTTACTCTGCTTGTCCACTGATCTATCTATGTGAAATACTAAATGCCTCTCCCATACTTCGTTAGAGGCCACTGGTATGTCAGGGTTTCCCTCCATTGCTTGTTTCACACCATTGGGGGCCCCGGACATCACGGCGGTTCTGAAAATGTTTCGAGTTATAGGGTTATTTAAACTATTTTTCTCAACCATTTGTTCCCATTCCGCCGCACATCTGAAATAATACCCCGATCCAGTCTCACCGGGCTTAATGCAAAATTTTATGTTCTGGTACACTGTGGGAGGTGTCGGGAATTGGGCTCTAAGGGCTTTACTCACTTCTGTACTTACTGCTGTGTATACCTGTTCATTGAGCACATCTTCTATGTGTGCGTTTTGTTCAAAAGCTGTCATCTGAGAAACAGTAAACATTTGGCCTAACAGGCATCTCAAATCTCCCACCGCCAAAGTGGTTCCATGGCAAAATGCATGTAATTTAGTCAGCCACCTACCTCCGCCTGAGGTGATGGGGGGTAATTTGGCTAATACAGCTGTCATATCACTGTGACTCCATGGCTGATATTTAGATTGGCCATTTCTTCCCTGCAATAATGGTGCTTGTAAACCAGTTCTTAACTGATGGTAAATTCCTCCATCTAGTGGCTGGTCTCCTTTTTCCCTATATTCTTTTTCTCGGGGATAATTAATGCTCCCCTGGTCTCGTGACGTTGGCGTAAATGCCAGTGTGCGTTTTGTATGGCTTCTTGTGCCATGTGCCACTGGGCTAGATGTCATGATCCCTTTAATGACTATCCTGTGACTATCTTGTGTTTGTAACCCCCTGCGATCTTCTCCAAATGCTCCCTGTGTTGTGAATTTTCTTTGCGTGTTCTGAAGAATTATTGTTGAGTCTCGAGTTTTGATACAAAAACCACTTTATTAATGGAGTAGGATTGCAATGTCACTCTCTTCTCCGTTTTTGGAGAAGTCCTTATATAGTGTGCTCAACACACACACATTCACACACACACACATCCTCTGAGCACCCCTATATAATGTAAAACAGATGTGTTTTCCTCCCCCAGCTTACCTAGGGTCCTTTGTGTCAGCTAGCATTCGGCACCCCAGATAAGAAACTCTTAAAATGTTTTTATAATAGTAAACAATTGTAGACATTATTCTTCTATATTTTAGCCAAAAATATCTTCTACATTTCCCCCTTTGGTATGTTATTTACGTACCATTTCCCAGAATACTGTTTCATGATATAAGTCACAAAGTCTATCTAATGACTAAGTAGTCAGAATTTTCTATTACCAATAACCAATCATGCCACAGCATTCTGGAGTATCAGAACCAAACATCTCCCTCCTCCATTGACAGGAAGGAAGTAAAAGATTCCGATACTATGAGATTATAGGTTACAAAAACTTGTTTAAAGCATGTGCGTGCATTAGGTTCTGCTGTTGCCTGTGGTTTTCACAGTTATGTAGAATATATATAAACAAATAAGAGTAAACAAAATAAATTGGTGTAAATACAACAATATAAAGAAAGTACATAGAGAATGGAAGTATAACTCATTGTGATAAGCATGAATGAAAATTAAAGAAATTAAGATAAAGAAATGCGCATAACAAATGAAATATGAAATATGAATAAAATAAAATAATAAAATCAAATGTGCACAAAAACAAAAATAATAAGGATACAAATGTATAACATGTAAAAATTAAAATAAATCATCCGTAACATAAAAGCAAGACAATATGAAAACAAGGCATGCATAATATTGATTAGGTTACAAAATATATTTGAATAGCGTTCCTTCCTAATATTCAAAGAAGATTTCTAGGACTCCTCTGCCCGTTGCAAAGTCAATACTGTTTTGTGTAATATCTTTTGATAACATTCTTGTTGAGTCAAATTTGTTTTCTCATCATCATAATACCTTAACATGTCCATCTGTTTAACTGTGGCTTTAATAATTAGGGATTTTAATATGGGTATGGCACAACAAAAAAGTAATCCTCCTATACCAATTGTCACTCCAAAAAGTATTCCTAATTTCGCTAACCATTCTCCCCAAACTCCTAATTTTAAATTAAACCAATCCCATGTTTTTTCATCTTTTCCAGCATTAGTTGCTAATTCTATTTTTTAATTCTTTGAGTTTAGTCATGGCTAGTAAATGTTCCTTCTGGTGATGTATTGTTAGGAATATAAGTACAACATTGGTTCCCAAATAAGACGCACACACCTTCTTTGTCTGCTAACATCCAATTCAGGGCTAATCTATTTTGCCATGTCATTTTACTGGTTGCATCTAATTATTCACCTAAAGCAAGTAAAGCTTCATTGGTATAGTTAATGAATCTTTGTTGGTTGTAGTAAATATAATTTATCCATTCTGTATTTCTGTTTGGTGAAATCCAAATTAATATTGATTCGAAACCTGATTTAACTTCGTCTCTTGCTTTGAACTGACCCGGTATTCCTCTAGGCTGTCCTATGGAGTCTATGTAAACTTTTGGATCTGGTGTATAACTTCTCTTAGCTCGGTAATTGATTGTTTTATTCATTTCCCTTGTGGATTCTGAATCCCATTCTATTATTTTGATTTCTTGTATTAATCGTACTCTCGTACATTTCCCTTTCCATCCGAGGGGTAAAGAAGACAATAGTTTTCTTTTCCCACAAATCCAGAAATAGTCAGCTATTGCTTTGGTTTGATCGTGATATATCTTTTTTTTGAAGGTAAATATATAGTTTGATTTTCACAAGTTTCAGCTGGACTTATTCTTTCTCCTCTTCTTAGTCCTGCGGCCCGAAAGGGTTGGAAGTCCCTAGAGTGATCTACATCCAGAAAAATGTCTTCATCTATATTCCAAATGACACTGCATTTCCCTTTAAATTGTCCCACGTTTATAACCCCTGTGGATTTGAAAAAAACATTCATATTCCTTACTATAGTCTATGGTGTACAATGGTGGAATTTCTATTTGGTTATCTTGCATTTTATACTTTCAGTTATTTCAACATGTTTACATTTAGCTCTCAATAGAGGTATGTTCTTTAGGAGAAGTATGTGGTGATAATTACTTAGGAAACCCAAACATTCAGCTGGACAAAAATATCTTGCGCCTTTTATCAAATGGCAAGAGTCTCTGTTGAATCTAGCACAATGTTCGTAGTCGAAAGGATTTGGGGTTACTATCACTTGGCTCATCGGTGTTTAAGTACAGAATAAACAGTCTTTCTTTTTTATCTCTGTGGCTGTAAAGGTTGCCCATTCATACCATTGATTACTCTGTGCTGTTTCCCATAAAGCATCTAGTTTGGTATCACCCTCATACATGCTGTAATCTTCTTCCATGTTCCTTCGTTGTTTTCCATACAGTTCATTTACAGAGCTGTTACTGGGTTTCGCTGAGGACTGAGTAGTTAATGATAAGGAAGTATGGTTGTGAGTTATAGGATATGGAGTTGTCATGTTGTCTGTAGCTTGAACTTGTGAGAAGCATATGATGATCAGGCATATTGTCAGAGTTTTCATTTTCACTGCTTTGTTCATTTGCTTCTGCCACACTTTGCACTTCATTGTTGTCAACCACCGGAATTTCTTGCTAATTGACGTCCGGTATTATTCTTCCTGCTCCTGTTCTTTCTTTAGGAACTCTCGTGCAGTGGTTCACGTGATACCAAGTGGTTTTTCCTTCCACTTGGACGGCGGTTGGAGTAGCTGCGGCTACTTGATAAGGTCCTTCCCTTCTCGGTTCGTTCCATTTCCTCCTGAACACCCTTAGATAGACTTCATCCCCTGGGGCTATTGGACAGGTTGTCTCCGTGTCCTCACACGACTCCTTTCTCTTTTCCTGCACACAAATAGCTTTATGGATAGAAGTTAGTTTTTTCATATACGCTCTTAATTCCATTTGCAATTGCTCTAATGGGGGTCCCCTCCTTGAACTGCCACCTTACCGTGGTGGAGGGGTTTGAGCACCCGAAAGACCCTAGGAGCTGTGTTGTCTGGGGCTATATGCCCCTGGTAGGGTCTCCCAAGGCAAACAGGTCCTAGGTGACGGGTCAGACTAAGAGCGGTTAAAAAAAAACTTATGATGACAAGAAGTTGGAGGACCGTGACGTCGCCCGGTATGGCGCAGCCGGGGCCCCACCCTGGAGCCAGGCCCGTGGTTGGGGTCCGGCCAGCCTCAGCCCGAAGGAGCGACGTGGGGCCACCCTCCCGTGGACCCACCACCTGCAGGAGGGACCGTAAGGGGCCGGTGCAATGTGGATCGGGCGGCAGTCAAAGGCGGGGGCCTCGACAACCTGATCCCTGGACGCGGAAACTAGCCTTAGGGACATGGAACGTCACCTCTCTTAAGGGGAAGGAGCCTGAGATTGTGTGTGAGGTTCAGAGATTCCGACTAGAAATAGTCGGGATCACCTCTACGCACAGCTTGGGCTCTGGAACCACTCTCCTCGAGGGAGGATGGACTCTTCACCACTCTGGAGTTGCCCATGGCGAGAGGCGGCGGGCTGGTGTGGGTTTGTTTATAGCTCCCCAGCTCAGCCGCCATGTGTTGGAGTTTACCCCGGTGAACGAGAGGGTCGCTTCCCTGCGCCTTCGGGTCGGGGATAGGTCTCTCACTGTCGTGTGCGCCTATGGGCCAAATGGCAGTGTAGAGTACCCGGCCTTCTTGGAGACTCTGGGAGGGGTGCTGGAAAGCGCCCGGGCTGGGGACTCCGTCGTTCTGCTGGGGGATTTCAACGCCCACATAGGCAACGACAGTGACACCTGGAGGGGCGTGATTGGGAGGAACGGCCCCCCTGATCTGAACCCGAGTGGTGTTCTGTTGTTGGACTTCTGTGCTAGTTACAGTTTGGCCATAACGAACACCATGTTCAAGCATAAGGGTGTCCATCAGTGCACATGGCACCAGGACACCCTTGGCCGAAGGTCGATGATCGACTTTGTGGTCGTTTCATCTGACCTACGGCCGTATGAGAGGGGCGGAGCTGTCAACTGATCACCACCTGGTGGTGAGTTGGATCCGATGGCGGGGGAGGAAGCTGGATAGACTCGGCAGACCCAAACGTACTGTGAGGGTCTGTTGGGAACGTTTGGCCGAATCGCCTGTCAGAGAGATCTTCAACTCCCACCTCCGGCAGAGCTTCGACCAGATCCCGAGGGAGTCTGGAGACATTGAGTCCGAGTGGACCATGTTCTCCATTGTCAACGCGGCGACTCGGATGCCGTCAAGCTGAAGAAGGAGTCCTATCGGGCCTGGCTGGCTTGTCTGGCTCCCGAGGCAGCTGACAGGTACCGACAGGCCAAGCGGACTGCAGCCCGGGTGGTTGGGGAGGCAAAAACTCGGGCCTGGGAGGAGTTCGGTGAGGCCATGGAGAAGGACTATCGGTCGGCCTCGAAAAGATTCTGGTATACCCTCTCCAGGGTGCTGGAGGGTTCATGGGAGTTTGCCCAACCAATCAACATGTGTTTTGTGGATTTGGAGAAGGCATTCGACTGTGTCCCTCGAGGCATCTTGTGGAGGGTGCTCCGGGAGTATGGGATTCGGGACCTTTTGGTACAATGGGTTTTATGGACAGAATTTCTAGGCGCAGCCAGGGGCCGGAGGGTGTCGGGTTTGGGGACCACATGATTTCATCTCTGCTCTTTGCGGATGATGTCATCATGCTGGCCCCATCAGACCAGGACCTCCAGCATGCACTGGGACGGTTTGCAGCCGAGTGTGAAGCGGCTGGGATGAGAATCAGCACCTCCAAATCTGAGGCCATGGTCCTAAGTCGGAAAAGGGTGGCATGCACACTTCAGGTAGGTGGAGAGTTCCTGCCTCAAGTGGAGGAGTTTCAAGTATCTGGGGGTCTTGTTCACGAGTGAGGGAAGGATGGAACGGGAGATTGACAGACGGATCGGTGCAGCTTCTGCAGTAATGCAGTCGCTGTACCGGTCTGTCGTTGTGAAGAAGGAGCTGAGCTGCAAGGCGAAGCTCTCGATTTACCGGTCAATCTACGTTCCTACTCTCACCTATGGTCATGAGCTGTGGGTCATGACCGAAAGGACAAGATCCCGGATACTGGCGGCCGAAATGAGCTTTCTCCGCAGGGTGGCTGGGTGATCCCTTAGAGATAGGGTGAGAAGCTCGGTCACTCGGGAGGAGCTCAGAGTAGATCCGCTGCTCCTCCACATCGAGAGGGGCCAGCTGAGGTGGCTCGGGCATCTTTTCCGAATGCCCCCTGGATGCCTTCCCGGGAAGGTGTTCCGGGCATGTCCCACCGGGAGGAGACCCCGGGGAAGACCTAGGACACGGTGGAGGGACTATGTCTCCCAACTGGCCTGGGAACGCCTCGGTGTCCCCCCGGAAGAGCTGGAGGAAGTGTCTAGGGAGAGGGAAGTCTGGGCATCCCTGCTTAGACTGCTCCCCCCGCGACCCGGCCCCGGATAAGCGGAAGAAGATGGATGATTGGATGGGGTCCTTTGTATGGACCTCTGCTGCACGGCACCGGCATAGGTCGACCTGTAAGCATTTCATGCGGTGTTAAATGAGTAATTCTGTTAGTCTGCATGCGGTAACTCATTAAAGCAAGAGGTAATGCATCAACTCAATTCAGTTTAGTACTTGAACATATTTTGTTAAGCTTGGCCTTGAGAATCCCATTACATTTCTCCACGTTAGATTGGCTTTGTGGATTGTAGATGCAGCCTAATCGTTGTTTTATTCGTAAATGTTGTAATACTTGTTTTAATGTCTTTTGTATAAAAGAAGAGCCATTATCCGACGATAAAATAGACGGAATTCCAAAACGAGGAAAAACTTCTCTTGTCAAAAACTTAATTATTGTTCCTGCCCCTACATCTGCTGATGGCACTGCTTCTACCCAACGGCTAAACCGATCAACAATCACAAGCATGTATCTTTTTCCCTGCACCCGTTTTATCATATCCACATAGTCCATCACCAAGTGTTTAAAGGGTCCTTCAGGTACAGGTATATGACCTATTGGTGCTGTTATTCCCTTTCTCACATTATACTTAGCACAGATCTCACATGTGAGATCATTTTCCTTATTACTTCCCCCTTTGCACAATGGTCAAAACCATGTGCATCTACGGTAAGGCTGTGCAGAAGTGATGTCGGTGCCACAATATGTCCTTCATGTGAACGCCAAATTTTATTAGAATCTGTAGATGCACCTCGTCGATGCCACATAGATGTTCATAAGGGCCTGCTTGCTGCTGAATTCTGACAATGTCACCTAAACAAGGATGAGGTTCGATAATAACTTCTGGAGCTAATATTGCTACTTGACACCCTGATGCTATTTTAGCTTCTGAATCTGCAGCATTGTTACCTTTAATGACATAGTCATCTCCTTTTTTGTGAGCTTGACATTTTATGATAGCTAATCGTCTTGGAAGCATCATAGCATTTATTAATTGACTTATGTGTTCAGCATGCTCAATGGGAGTTGCATCACTTTTTTTAAAGCCTTGTTGTTTCCATACTGATCCAAATAGATGACACACCCCGTTTGAATATGCTGAATCTGTGTAAATGTTTGCTATTTGTCCTTTTGCTATTTGACACGCAGCTATTAGGGCTTTTAATTCTGCTAGTTGAGCAGAGCAAGGCTGTGCGCAATGTTGAGATATTACCGGCACAAAATCATTTTTTTCTTGTCTCACTACCGCATATCCTGCATGAATTCCGAAAATGATCTCTGAAACTGGACCCATCTACAAAGTAAGAAACATCAGCTTCGGGAATTGGGATGGACTCTAGATCAGGTCTTAACCTCGTAAATGCTAAGGCATTAGCTACACAATCATGTGGTTTACCTTCACCAACCAAGGGAATGAATTCTGCTGGATTAACAGTGTTGCGTCGTTTAATAGTAACATCTGGATATGTAAGTAACATCGCATAAGATAGGGTTCGGGCAGGAGTTAAAACAAATTTCCCTTGCTCAATTAACTCTACAGTTTTATGGTGAGTGTAAATGAAAACTGGGTATCCCATAGTGATCCTCGATGCTTTTTCATACACCTGATGTAAGGCCGCCAAGACCTTGTTGATAACATGGTGGGTATCCCTGTGCTACATTTTCCAGTTTTGTACTATAGTATGCTATTGGCTGTTTTTTCCTACCACTACAGGTGTCCTGCATTAATATAGCTGAGGCAAAGCCATCTACTCTGTTTGCAACATACAGGTGAAACGGTCTACTATAGTCAGGTACACTCAGGACTGGTGCCTTTTGTAACTCTTTCGTAATACTTTTGTGGCAAGGCTATAAGGCTATTGTGGCAGCCGTATGCCATGTTAATGAGGCATTTAAGTTTTGCAATCCTGCTTGCTTCATTATGTCTCTCAATGGAGCTGTCTTTACAGCATAATCCTCAATCCAATCACTACTGAATCCAGTCATTCCTAGAAATGTCAACATTTGGCGTACTGTTTGTGGCATTGGAGCTTCACTTATGCCTTCTAAATGTGATGGCGCTATGGCCTTTGTGCCATATGCTATCAATCGTCCTAAATATTCAACCTGTTGCAGGCAATATTGCAGTTTGGTTTTAGACACTTTGTGCCCTCCTTGGGCTAATCTTGTTAAAACTTTCATGGAATCCCTATGACACTGTTCAAGTGTTTCTGAACATATCATGACATCATCCATATATTGAATCAAAGTACTGTCTAGCATGATATCTTCTAAATCAGCTTTGAGAACCTGATTAAAGATATGAGGTGAGTGTGTGAACCCCATTGGTAGATGATTATAAGAATATTGTTTACCAGCATACGTAAACGCAAATAGGTGTCTGCTTTCTTCTGCCACCGGAATGCTGAAAAATGCAGAATAAAGATCAATTACTGTAAAATATTTGGCATTAGGAGGAACATTTGTAAGCAGCGTGTGTGGATTAGGAACATCGGCAGGGTAATCTTCCACGATCTCATTGATTGCTCTCAAATCATGTACAAGACGCCACTTAATTTGTCTGCTTTACGGACAGGATAAATTGGAGTGTTGCAATAACTGTTTGTTTATATTAACACTCCTGATTTAACAAGTCTTTCTATTGTATCTTTTATACCTAATTCAGCCTCATGGCCTAAAGGGTATTGCATTTTTCTGGGGAGTCTAGCATTAGGTTTAAGTTTCACTTGTACTGGATTGGCTGATTTTACTAACCCTATATCTGTCTCATGCAGGGACCATAGCTCAGCTGGGACTTTTTGTTCAACTTCCTTTATAAGTTCCTCAGTATTATTTTCCACTTCTGGTGCTGACATCATTTGCGTATGCTCTTTTTGGCTAACAATTACTTCTTGAGGAATTCCTAGCAAAGAATTACCACACATAACTTTTATGTAATTTTTGTTAACAGAATGAAAAATTAATGGATTTATTGTAGCCTCCCATTCGTTTTCTTCTGCTTTTTTCATCATTGGTCCCAAATCTTTTGCTTCCCAATTTTTTCCTACGTATAAAGATATATGCGGAATCGAATCATTTACATTGAACCATTTCTTTGTAAATTTGTTTTCTGTTATTTTTAAAGCTGCTCCCTGCTTACTTATTATGATATATTGTGATATCATTTCAATTTCTTGTTCTTTAGTTCCTTCCTGCCATTCCTTTTCTATGTCAGCATTCCTCGAGGGGTCGTATTTCATTGTGCAGTGAAATCCTGATTTGGGTATCTGTGCGTCAGGAAGCTGTGCTTCAATGAATTTACCCCATTTATTAATCGTCAGTCTCACATCCTCCTCTATTTGTCCTATCCAGTATACATTAGCTTTCGGCTCTGATATTATCATTTGAGTACCCTTCTGATCTACATACACTCCATCTGAAGAACACCAAATAGTAACACCCAATTTACATAATGCATCTCTTCCTAACAGATTAATAGGAGTCTGATCTGATATTAAGACTGGTATTGTCACACTTTTGTTTTTTGCTTGCAAACAAACTGGAGCAGTCATAGGATTTAGTTGTATTTGTCCCGAGAATCCTACTGTCTTTACAAATTTTTCAGACATGGGGAGGTGTGAGGCATAATTTGATTTTACACATGAATAAACTGCTCCTGTGTCTATCATCATTGGAATGGTTTTCCCCTCTACTTCAATTTGCAAAATTGGTTCTTGTTTTGCATTAGATGTTAAAATTGGTAGTTGACACACCCCCATAGGATTCTCTGGGCATCCCTAGTATCCCTGATTTGTACCTCCCCAATGGTTCACTGGACCTCGAAAAGGTGCTTGCCAACCCATCCCCCTTCCACCCCCAAGGGCCTGAGGCCATGGATTGAATGGACATTTCTGCTTGATATGTCAGAGCTGACCACATCCCCAGCACATTCCAGGAGGCCCATTTCCTCCCTCTCCCCCTTAGCCCACTTGTCTGTGGGTTTCTCTGCCATTCTCCCAGTGGTGTCTGCTGGTGAGTAAAAACATTGAAGATGGGGGCAGGGCTCTGGTGGGTCTCTGGAAGAATTCCTGCAGGGAACGTTGTTTGAATATCTGGTGAGGGAGCATTCATAGGAGCAATTACAGTCATTTGGTTAGAATCTTGTGTTTTTACAACTGCCTGAATCTTTTTCATATTTTTGCTTGTAAGTTCTTCAATCTGTAAGTGAGTTAACTTCCGTTGTAGTTCTTTCTCTTGATTTTTCAAGGATTGTTCATTTTTTCTGTATTGTTTCACTATATGGGACACATGGTCAACAAATTCTTTGTGTGATTTGGATGTTAATCTAACGACATCTTCTAACTTGCTTCTTACAACTGATGGCATGGCTTCAGTAATAGAATTTCTGAATAATATAGCCATTAAAGGGTCTTCTTCTGGATTCCCTTCAGTCTCCTGTTTCCATCTTTTAAAGTGTCTTTGAATGTAACTGACCGGATTGTCTGTGTCCAATAATTGATCACCTTTCAGAGCGTTAGGGTTGACTCTGGTTGGGTATTCCAAACGCAATGCCTGCCACACAGTAGGGCGATAAACATCAAAAATAATTCCGTCTCTGCAATGTGAGTCCACAGCTCTCTCTAAGCCAGTTGCTTGTAGGATTTCTCCTAACTTTGCCCCTCCAATAATTTTTGCAAGGAGTGCTTTAATGTCCCCCACAGCTATAATATTGCCAGCCGTCTCATTCTCAAAGATAGTTATCCACTTTCCCGCCCCCTCGTTGATGTCAGGGAGGCGAGTGACAAGCCCCTGTAAATCCCTTGAAGCCCACGGAATATATTCTCCCTGTTCCCCTTTAATCAATATTGGAAGTTGTTCGGCTACCGACCTAAGCCGTCCGGTATCTTTATCACGTGACCACAGACTTTCATCAGATAAGGACTCCATACCTTCTTCCTCAACTCTACTTTCTTTCTTTTCCATTCTGCTCCATAATAATTTCTTCGTTTCTTCAACACATCTATCTGCTTCTTCAATCCTTCTACCTATCTCTTCCTCTATTTTCCTTGCTTCATTACTTTCCTCTTCTTTTCTTTTAGTCCACTCAGCTGTTTTCTTTTCATTTGGTACATTTTGTTCATATTGTTCTTTCACCTGTTTCAAAGCTTCCTTTACATTCCTGTAACAATCTAAATACGGGCTCTTCTGTTTGCTAGTATATGGCCTGATTTTTGGCTCCATCTGTTTTTCTTCACTTAATTCAAAGTCCCCCTCTAATTGCATTTCACCTTTTACCTCTAACATTCCTTTAACTAAGGGAAATTGACCTTCAGGGGTCACATATGGGGGAGGGCTTGCACAAACAGTTCCTGGGACACAGATATCCTCTTTTTTTTTCTTTCTTCCTGAACTATTTTCCTTGCCTGTTCAAGTAATAGTTGTCCTTCTTTCATAAACAATGACAAAACTTCTTGTTCTTTTTCTCGTTTTTCCTGTCTTTTCTTGTGTTTTTACCCATGTTTTTAATTTTGTGATTTTTTACCAATGTGTCCATTTGTCCTAATAAAGATAAATCAAACAAACCCTCAGTTGGCCAATTTGTATACATGTTTTTTGTTCTTTTCTGCCATTTCTTTGAAAGTTCAATGATCATTTGTTTGCACAAGGGATATTTCAGGCCCATAAGTTCTACAGGCGTTGCAGCCATAATTATTCAATATAGGCAAAACTTTTTACTTTGAATCTCTTAACCCTCAAAATATTATCAGCTATACAAAATTCCTCCGTATTACTTTTTTCTGAAGCTTTCAATTACACACAGATTCTCAAAGTGATGTAAAAAACTTCTGATAATCTAATACCATACAGCAATATCTGCCACTTATTCCTATTTGCCAATGTTACATATTATTATTCGACCACTCCTTTGGATAAAGTTGTTCACATCAACAATAGAGATACATTTTATTTAAATTTTAGACTTTCAATCTCTCTTACCTATACAGGTAAGACTTCAAGCAATTATTGTTCAACATTCATAACCGTTCCTTTATTTGTTTTGGGAACATATTTTGCATACATACATTTGTGTCCCTTTATCATTCAGGGCTCATACTTTCATCCTGTATTCCTTTTCTATAGGATTAATATTATGCTTTTTCCCTTTATTTACAGGGTTATATGTAAATCTCACAAATGAGCCAACCACTACGCTCCTCCTGTGTGACACAGGAGGGGTACGCAGTCACCGCTCTGAGATGAAAAATCTATGTCACACTCATACTGCAGTCATGCACACACAGACAATACACATTTTCACAAACCAAACCGGTAACACACCAAACACACCCCCCTCAAGTTTGCCTAAGTCTCCACTAGGATCAACAGTAGGCCTCCCTTGAAGTAAATTTTGCACTTGTTTCCGATTGGATCAACAAGGCAACCTAAAATAAATACCATTAATGTCCCTAAGTTTCCACCTGGATCAACATTAGGCCACACTTGAATTAAATACACTTTTGCACTCGTTTCCACCTGGACCAACAAGGCAACCTTAAATAAATACCATAAATGTTCCTAAGTTTCCAATTGGATCAACAATAGGCCACACTTGACTTAAATATAGTTTTGCTCTCGCGTCCCCTTGGATCAACAATGCAACATAAAATAAATAACTACGCGGCCACCCACAATTGCATTTCTACCGAAACTGTGAGTACCTACAAATATGCTCTCTGTTTAAAAGGCAACCTTTGTAGGACTTTTTTTAACCTATAGGACTTATTAGCGCTTTTATTTTAATACTATTTTTATCCAATATGCATTGTATACTTATATAAGTATTAAAATTTGAAAGCTGTTCTCCTCAAGACTAACCCAACAGTAAACATAAATCAATGCATGCATTTATGGATTTGGATCAAAACTCCTTTACTCAGGTACTGCTTAATCATTTTTAATCAATTTAGTTCGATGAATTTAGAAGAACGTAAAGTGTCTCACCACAAGCAATATCTGGCAAACAACACAACCTAACTATATAAGCAAAAACTGCTTACCTTGGCCAAATTTTGTTGTGTTGCTCGTCCAGAAGTTTGCCCGCTGTGGATCAACTCAGTGTTCTTTCCAATGTTCTCCTGGCTGGCTCGCCAAATATGTTGTGAATTTTCTTTGCGTGTTCTGAAGAATTATTGTTGAGTCTCGAGTTTTGATACAAAAACCACTTTATTAATGGAGTAGGATTGCAATGTCACTCTCTTCTCCGTTTTTGGAGAAGCCCTTATATAGTGTGCTCAACACACACACATTCACACACACACATCCTCTGAGCCCCCCTATATAATGTAAAACAGATGTGTTTTCCTCCCCCAGCTTACCTAGGGTCCTTTGTGTCAGCTAGCATTCGGCACCCCAGATAAGAAGCTCTTAAAATGATTTTATAATAGTAAACAGTTTTAGACATAATTCTTCTATATTTTAGCCAAAAATATCTTCTACACCTGTTGTCCATTTTGGTCTTCTTCCTCAGACTGGCTGGACACTTCCTCATTTTCTTTCACTAATCTTCCCTTTTCAGTGACTACACTTTGTTCTTCCCTACTGTCTTCCTGTCTCTGTGTCACCTCCTCTATCTTTGCGGTTAACTCCTTTAATTTGTTCCTTAACTTCTCTAAATCAGGTATGTCTACTTCTACCACTGAGTCTTTCACATTGACTTTCAATTGACGCATTGAACTTGCTGTTGCGCTGATGCGTAGGGCGGTGGCTTCAACATACTCAAATCAGGATACAAGGGGGCGGATCCTATCTGAGATGAGCTACTGGGTCTTGCACTTCCTGTTTTACCCTTCATTTTTCTTCCTGTCTTCTCAGCCTGCACATCTTCTGTGCCCTCTCTCTTAGCTGGACTCAGTGCAGTGGCAGTAAGCGCAATGCATGTCCATAGACTTAATTCACATCTCAATTCTTCCTCCTGCTTACCATGCTTCCCTTTGTTAAACCATTTCACGTCTTTTCCCTCTTCTACATATCTTTTCAGTCTTACATGGGCTCTTTTCTCCAAGTCCCTAACTTTCGGTGCCAACTTAATCAACATTCTCTCGGGATTCTCCCAACCATTTTCAATACATATCTGACTCCATTTACTTTCCCAAACTTTCTTCTCTTTTTCATGATTTTTTGGCTCCGATTGTGCCATTAACATATCTACTACAATTACCCACTGCGTGGTAACAGGGGTACACCCATACTCCTTGCATTCTTTCTCAAATTCAGACATACTTAATACACAAATACACACAAAATTACCACAGAATACAATGATACTCACAAAATTACAAAGTCACAATGACAATACTCCTTAAATACTCTGCCGCATGATTTTCACAAAATTATTATACTAAAATGAATGCCATAGGATTTTCACAAAATTATTATACTAAAATGAATGCCATAGGATTTTCACAAAATTATTATACTAAAATAAATGCCATGGGATTTTCACAAAATGATTATACTAAAATGAATGCCATAGGATTTTCACAAAATTATTATACTAAAATGAATGCCATAGGATTTTCACAAAATTATTATACTAAAATAAATGCCATGGGATTTTCACAAAATTATTATACTAAAATGAATGCCATAGGATTTCCAAAATATTACAGACTCACATCCTAAGTTGATCTGCCGTAGGATAAAAATAAAAAAAAACTGTTCTCACACCTATCGTCTTATCACACCTATGGTCTTATCACACCTGCGGTCTTATCAAACCTATGGTCTTATCACACCTGCGGTCTTATCACACCTATGGTCTTATCACACCTGCGGTCTTAACTGCTGTTGGCCTTTAACCAACAGTCTTCTATTTTAATGTGCCGTACTTTTAATTTACGGTCAGCTGTGGGCCTTTCATCCATAGTCTTTATCAAAGGATCTCAGTCCTTACCCTGTTGTGGGCCTTTAACCCACCGTCTTTTATTTATTCTGATCAACAGATATCAACACTATCTATTAAATGGAACGGAATACATATCAAGTTCAACACATGAAATCTACAGTGTCCAATATGCAGAAGTTCGTTTAAACAGGTTTCTGCTTACCTTTTTATTTTGGTCGACCGTATGTTGAACCCAAAATCGTTCCGTCCCGGATTTTCGGTCCTCGCCGAATTCTACAATTCCTTACTACCTTTTTCTCCAATCACGATTCTTGGGGTCACCATTTGAAGGACTCTAAAGTCCTGCGTGTTCAAAAATTGGAGAAACGCAGCTCAAATAGATGTTGAAGTTTATTGATCAGAATCAGCGCGCTGGGTTGTTCTCGACACAACGTCTTACGTAGAACCAACCCAGTGGAATGATTTTACAACATATTTGTAGTGTGTGGTGACGTGTATTTTCTTCTTTTCTTGCAAAGCTCCATCTCGTCTTTCCTCCAATCAGCTTCATTCTCCTTGTCTGCACCACATCACATGACACGACACCCCCACACCCAAATTCTGCATAGCTAAGTACTCAGATAATGATATGTGTGTGCATGCACTTCTTTGTTCCACCTTTGGTCTTTGACCCTTTAATTTATTGTCTGCACTCACATTCCTAGATGCACCAATCAGCATTATCTGCACTTTTCCCAATCTTTGTACACAAGGCTACACACACACACACATACATACCTACCACATCCTGTAGCAAACACATTCCAATCAGCCCTTAACTCCTCAGAGTTTTCTGCCTAAACATTCTCATTAAAAGACACACATATTATGTTCATCAAAACTGTAATAAAGAATAAACATTTAAACGTAATAAAACTTATTAAAAAACTCCTTCAGGGCAAGACTCGAAAAGACAATACAAGAACTAGATGCAATGAATCACAAACGTAACACGAACACAGTAACAAATACAATGAACCGGCGAAGAGCGAGGGAAAACAGAGGGACTAAATAGGGACAAGATAACGAGTGGAGATTACACAGCGAAGAGACGGGCAGGTGACAATACTAAACAATAAAGGGAGACAGGTGACAAATATGAAACACAAACGGAGAAGAAAGGGGGCGGAGCTACACAGAAGACAGGAGGACACGCGGCGAATTATCAAAACATACCTCCACGTGTCTCCAAATATAACAAAACACAACCAAGACATGGTACTTTCAAGGTCCCGTCCACAAAGCATGCAAACATGAATGACGGAACCCTGACACAAGGGTGAGCAAATGATGACAGAATGTCCATTTTGTTTGGTGAATCAACACTTAAAGGTTTAATTACAATACAAAGCAAAATTAAAACTTAGTTTCTATTTGAATTGTATTTAAGTAAATTACTCTCCGTCATTGTCAATATTTTCAAGGAAGTTAATAACTTGCTCCAGAAGATCAGTTCCTAAATAATCCCACCTCCCACCAAGTGGGTTGACTAGCTGCACAAGCTGTTACATGTGTCTGTCTTGGAGGCATAATTGGTTGGTAGGAATCTCAACAGCCTCTGGCCAGTGGAATACAGTATGAGAACCAGGAGGAACAACAACTTCTGCAGCTGGGGGAGTGTCAATTTCTTCAGCTGGTTCCTCATCTCCTCCAAGAATTCCCTGTATACCAGTCTGGTTTCGATGTAGCTGCAAGAGACATCCTCGAATAAAGATCTGCTGGGGGAGACATGTTACGTGCAGTTCGTAGCTTGTGGTGGTTCCACTGACTAACAAACAGTAGAAGATCTCTGTTGATTCTGGGCATATACACATGTAAGGCAGCAGGAAAAGTGCTAAGAACAAAGGTTGTTTGTGATGCTAGGACACAAACCAATCAAACCCCATTTGTTGCTAGATCATGAGGAATGATATCCTTTCCTCCCATCAGGGGTTGACATTTATGAACTGAACCCCTCTTCTTATGAAACCTCTCTCATCCCCTTCATCTCTTCAGGCCTTGATCATTGGAAAATAGCTTACACATTCCATATTGTGTTTATAATGTTTTGTCATGTAATGAAGATTTGAACATAATGTTTGGTTTTGTTTTAAAGGTCTTGGTGTGATGGGTGAAAGGGTCTAGTTCCTTCAAACTTAACAAAGAGTGTATTACTTTTTTTACTTTAGTACATTACCTGCATTCCTCTAAGAGGATTGGCTTTATCTGGGAATCCTGTTCACAGATAAATTGGCATCCCATTTAATGATCTCGTCAGCCACGTTAAACTAAATTTCACAAATGACCATTTAATTCATTATTCTTTCTTACATTTGGGTATATAAGGTGCATCGGCAAAAGACTCAGGGAAGCTTCTGTAACCAGAACTTCCCACACTGCAACTGTGTGTCTCGATTTTACCAGGTATGATAAACTTTGTGGTTTTATTTTTATTCTCATACTATGTTGATAATCTTTGCATAGTAAATTAGGAATTTCTTTGTATAAGCATTCTATGATTTTAATTAATGTTGTGCCTGCCTGGTATAATAATTGTTATTGTTGATATTATCTGAATTCTTCGAAGTCTGTTATTACAACTAGATTGAAAGGAAGCTGTTCTGTTACCACAAAATCAATGTGTCAGGATAGGATGGGCTAGTTTATACTAGACTTTATATTATAAATGGGGCATTAATGAAGCTCACATGTTACAGATTTCCACCTATCATCTGGCCTAGCAAGTTGCATGATCGTGCCTAAAATAACTATTGTTATGTTTCTGAGGAAGCATATCGCGGCCAAACTTAATGACATTAGTTTACCCGGCAACCTCTGACTAGATCGGAACTGACCGTTTTGTGTCCGTGAGATCCATGAACCCGGCCGGCATGAGACTCTGTCACGGGTGACCACAGGAGAACGGGCAAGCGGAACTATTTTTGTGAGGGCGGTTTCCAGCCGGACCAATTTAAATGAAACAGCCAGTTTGCCTGGGCCGGGGATTCAACGAGCAAACAAGCATCAGGTGTGCCGGTTAAACGTGGCGATAGCAGATTGGGACTCAACAGAGAAGGATGGGCTATAAAAGGGATGTTGAAGGAAGGAAAGGGTCGGTCGTCGTCGTCGTTCGAGGAAGAAAACGAAAACGGATGTGAACGGATGCCCCCACGAATGAAAATACTCCCTTCTGCTGTGTTTTCCCTGGCGAAGTGAAAGCGAGAGGCCAACAGGAGAATTGTCCTTTTATATCAGAGCCTCATCGTGTCGCGGCTGTGTGAGAGAAGAGGAGCTAGCGTGGCCGGCGGGCAGATTTGCATGTGGAAGTGAAGAACTGTCTATGCGGTTTCTATCTCCTTACTACTATCAGACACTTCGACTCCAGGAGATGGGTCTCGGTCAAGGCGGCGGAGTATAAGCCCTACGTTGCTGTGAGTACTTGGATTTCAGTTTGTGTGTTGTGGATAATTACACGTGTGTATTGCTGCGGATTGGTTTGACTATTATTGGAGTGTGTGGAGCACCTGTCTTGCCGATGTCCGTGCCTGTGACCGTGAGTACCGTCTACTTGTAGAGCGGAAGTTCCCCACTAATGACCTGGAAATAGCTATTACAAGAAAGCCCTGTCCGGATCTTCATTGTTGCTTGCATTGCTACATACTTACCATTGCTACTTGCATAGGAACGTCTCTTCTGCTTCCATTACTGTGTGCTTATGAAGAAATTCCTGTCTGGATGTCCATTGTTGCTGATATAAGAAAGCCCTTTGTGTCTACCGCTGTTTGCCCATGTTGGAGAACCTGTCTGTATATCTACCACATACCTGTGTTTGTGTACACAGGAAAGCCTTTGGTACCCATTGTTGCTTGCTGAAAAAGGAAAGTTTCATTCACATACCTATTGTTGCTCTCACAGGAAGTCCCTTTCTGTGCCTACCGGTCGCTACGTACCTGCCAAGGGAAGTCCGCACCGTATACTTACTGCTGCTGAGCTGTAAGGGAAGTTCCCTCAGCATATCTGCTACTCTACACCTGCCAAGGGAAGTTGTTTTGTATACTCACCGTTGCTGATCTGTGGAAGAAGGTCTGCTTTGTATACTCACCGGTGCCGACCTGTGAGGAAAGTTCCCTCAGGATATCAGCCACCATACATCTGCCAAGGAAAGTCTGTTTTGCATACTTACCATTGCCAACCCGCATGGAAAGTCCCCATAGCACATCAGCTGTTATACGCCTGCAGAGGAAAGTCTGCCCTGCATATTCACCGTTGACGACCTGTAAAAGGAAGCTCCCCCCCCTTGTATACTTACCGTTGTGTTGGGCCGGCCTATGGAGAAGTACGGGCAAGAGGCCTGTCGTCCACCTGCCCTGGCTGGGATGGAAGAGAAAAGCCAGAAAGAAGATTATTTTTTAAAGTGCACAGTTTCAGACAAAATTAATAAAATAAAATTTGTTAATTTTTAACATTGTTGTCTGTCTGCTTTTTGGGAACTCCGGGGTCTCCTTGAGGTGGTACTGGTGTTCGGGGCTAGAGTAGTGGTGGTCTGCCCCGACCTGTGACAACTCTGTGCGACTGCAGGTCCCAATCGAAAGAATAACTATATAAAGTATGGAGATTTACAGATAACTTAACTATATTCAACAGATACATTTGAAACGTCATATACATTATTTTATATATTATATTGAAATTGGAGTCAGATCGGTCTTAACCACAGAGTCATATAAATTGAACTAAATTGTAACAGTTCTTGAATAACTTCATGTAGAAATCGCTGAGGAGAAGCAGAACACGAGATCCCTTCAACCACACTATTGGATTCCGTTGTTGGGCCAGTGGGTGGTCTTCTACACACAAAATGCAGTGCCCAGATATGCATTTCAATTTTACCCTCACTCTCCAAAAGCATGAATAAGGTGTAGTAAGTATTAGTGATGCCCCGCCAAACATCACGCCAGTCTCTCAATCCTTTGATTGTGTGTTCTCCTCCCTCTCAGAGCACTTCCTCTATTTGAGCCCCTGAAAACATTCATGAAAAGACAGACTGCATTATTCTCCCCTCCAAGATCATTGCGAACTCTAGAAGGTATTACATGTTTACCAATGGCCTCTACAAAACTATCTAAAACAGTGTTGCTCCAATTGTTGTCAGGAGCCTTCAAGAAAACAAGTCTGCTGTAGCCATCAATTCCACCGTGTATTACAATTTGCCACCTTAAAAAAATGAGGAGACGGTTATTAGAAGGAAAAAACACTGTAGTATTGATACAAATAAAATAATTAGCCCTTCAGTATGTGACAGTCTGTCATCTCAAAAAAAATAATACAAAGTACTGGAAAGTAACACTACTTGTTTGTTTGTATTTGCTCCCATCTGTGATATCACAGGAATATAAATGTGGTAAATTTATTTGTTGGTTTTAACACATTGTTACTTTATCTTTTAACCTAAGAGAAAAAAATGACTTTATTAGCTGCCATCCAAATGCCATAATGATTTTGTGCCTGCAACTTTATAGATTCTTCTGTGTAGTCTTCAAGTGGTGACCCTCTGGGCTGCTCCCATTGGATTGGTCCTGATTAAACTTTGCCGCACTCTGTGCCGCTGTATTACAATCCCCTGACCTGCCAGACGAGCTCTCAATGCTTCTGCCCAAGCTCATCGTTGCCTCCAACTAGTTCTCGGACTAGGTTATCAAGATCCGAGTCAGATAGATTGGTGTATCTGTCTCTAAGTGAAATGTTGAATTTCCTGTTAATAGAAAAAAACGCAGATGAGGGACTGAACACAATATAATTAAATAATTGTCTTGCTAAATGAATTGAATAATGTACCCAATGCATATCATATACAATGCTTACATTTTTTTAAATAAGAAGCACATTTAAAAATATCCTCTCTATCCATCTCAATAAATGTGTGAAACACATATATCTACACTTTTAAATTATACATAAATGGATGAAAGATGTGTGGATGTTTCAATAGTTTTAAGTTGACTAAATATCTGTACAATTTAAAGCACAAGGTGAAAGTGACCTATTTTGTCAGCTATGGTGACCCATTCCTGAAACGTGACCTCTGCATTTTACCCAGCCAGAGATTAGTGAACACTCGCACAGCAAGTCGTGAACACACATACACCCGTAACAGTGGGCAGCTATCGCTGCAGCGCCCGAGGAGCAAGTACGGGTAAGGTGTCTTGCTCAAGGGCACCTAAGTCGTTACCCACTGGCAAGGAGAGTATAAACTGCTGAGAACAATAACGTCACCTTAAACGTCGCTTTACTGTTCGTTTGGACACTCCCAAGATTTCTGCCATCTGTTTTGTTGAAAAATTATATTCCAGCAGAAACCGCAACTGTTCCTTTGTAATGGAATATTGTGGACGACCAGGTAGACCCCTGACCAATGGAACACTGTAAGCCTGGGGGACTAGGGTTAACAGAATAACAGGTTAAATAACAAATCATAAACAAATCGTAGCCAAGTCATTAATATATCAGTCAGTCTGGTTATGTGGACCATAGATTGCAGTTGAGGCAAAGTTTCCAGAATATCCAGGAATTCAGACACACGATCAAGGATAGCATTTGCTGTTTCTGGATCCAGGAGTCGCACTCTGGACGATACCCACTTCTGGCCATTGTCTGCATTCTGTAGTTCATAAACATAATTAATAAGGTACTCTGGCTTAAACTTTGAAGGTAGTAAAATATTAAACTGCATAACTACTAGTGGTAATAAAAAATATGTTGCGTTACTGAAAAGAGGATTTCAGTAAAGTTTAGTAAAAACATGAAATGTGAATATTTGCTGTTGTAAAAACTCAATGACAACACCCTTAAGAAATTAACCATGATGGTATGCCATTCAAGCTTCTGGAAGTAAGCCATCTTATAAATGTAATGTTTTAGGATATACCTGGTTATGATAATGTTCAAATCATCCTCTGTGTGATATGAGTAGGCCAATTCAATGCAGTCCGTAAAGTTTCTTTGACAGTTTAATAAAAAACGTATAATGCCACTCCTTGCTGACATGGTGCCTGATGAATGATTGATGTTCTCTGGTTCCCACCGCGGACAAATCGTTCATTTGATCCGGTTCTTTCTTTTTAGTGAACCGGTCAAACCAGTTAAGCTGAATCGTTTGCGTTAAAGCGTCTCCTGTAAACACTTAATAATATCCACAAATTAATTAAGTTATCACTTTCTGGCGTGCACGACAACCCGCGGACTTGAACCAATATACCGGAATTATTTAGTTACATCAACAGCACACACTGAACTGAACTGCTGTGTGAAGAGAGAACTTATGAGCACACGCAGCATTCGTTCTTGAGTCGAGAGTCCGTAACAGTTTTCGAATCATTAGTTTTCGGAACACAGGTATATTGATCTATCAATGTTTTGTTTTGAAGGAGAAAATAAAACAAATATTGCTGGACTCTGACGAGACCGACTAGTACATTTGTCGAGACCAATGACCAAGTCCGAGTGCAATTACCAACGAATCAAAGACAAGTCCGAGAACATGAAAAAACGTCTTGAGTCCGAGACCGGACTCCAGTACTACAGAACTAGTTGGTTGCTTATGATTTAGTTCCCCAGGAGGTCGTCTGTTTTCGGAAATAACCGTACAGCTGGATCTATCTTTTATAAATGTGATCAAACTAAAAACTATTCGAAGATACGAAGTCCATAGATAATCAAGATAAATATGAGATTGGAAGAAACCGGATCTTCAAACATTTTAAGAGTGATGGCACAGAATGAATGTGTAACAATACCCTAAAGTTCATTCCATACATGCAGAACCTAGTTAGAAAAAGCAGATCCACCTAACTATAAAAATTGGAATTTTAAATTCAAGCTTTCTTTTGAATTTGAATTCTAGACGCTGTTACGTGTCAATACAATAAAAATATATAGTTAAGGTTTAAAATTGTATCCTTAAACTCAGTAAATTCCATTTTGTCACATAACTTTATTTATAATGATGTGTAATTACAGAGCCGACTCTGTCAAAAGCACCAAGTAAGGACAGAAAACACAAGAAACCTTCAACAATATGTCATTGGATTCTGTCATAGAGCCAGTGAGTGGCTCTTACACACACACACACACACACACACTTTGTTTTCTGCAAATAATTGTGTTTATTTTATGCCCACGTGTAATGCAATGGCAGAATTTTATTTATTTATTTTCATTTGAGCATCATGTCACTGCTTAAAATGAATGAGAAATATAAACTTGCAATAAACTTGTAGTTTACATGTACATTACACAAAATATATGATATTTTTAAATAATTAAACTTTTCTATTATGACTGAAGACTGTTTTACTGTTTCTACTGTTTGTTTGTAGATTTATTCAGCTTATTTGTGCAGTTACATGCTTCTGATGATTTAATCATAGAAATGATAGATTTCACAAGATGCAACATTCATCCCTTGTATGGCTTGCATCTGTTCTCTATGTTGCTGCATCATCATAGCAATAGACTCCTCGTGTCTCCTGTTGGAGTTCTGTAACATCTCTGCAAACTCTCTAGCTCTGTTACTCTCAGCTTCAGTGTTCTGTCTCTTGAACTCTTCAATCTCTTGTGTCATCCTGTCTGCCTTGTCCTTAAAGCCCTTTTCCAGCAGAGCAGCTTGCTCCTTCAGTTTACTGTCCATGGCACGCTCATTCTCCTCTTTCTGAAGCCTAATCTCTTTAGCCATCTTCTCCTTTATCTGTATCATCCTCTCTTCATTACTTCGTCTCTCTGCTTCCATCTTCTCCACTAGTTGCCGCTGCTCCTCCTCTTTAGCTTTCATTTCCTGGTTTAAGAGGTCAGCTTTCTCTTGTTCCTCTGGTCATTTATTAACCAAACATAAAGAAAACATGGTTTACAAATACACAAATAGTTACAAATTGAACTCATTTTGAATAAATAAAATATAGCAGTACTGATCTTGACCACATTGATGTTCTAATAATGGCATAAATAGCCACCCTAAACAATTCTTTACAATTCTCTGCAATTCTTTGACCCTTGGTGAAATGGTAAAAAACTTTTTACCATTTCACCATCTTGGAATTCTGTGGTTCTATCAGATTTTTTGGTCAAAATTCACATTCTTAAGTGTGTTGTTTGTTAAATGTGATGTTTTTTAACTTTTTTTTTTCTTAATTAAAAAAACGGTTTCCCGCCAAAGATGAGTTATTACGGCCATCAGTGTTTGTACTGTTGTACAGCAGGTAGCGCTGTTACACACCTTTGGGAAAAATTACAGAACCCCAGAACCTAGAACGTATATTTCTTATAGGTTTTTAATGATTGTTCTGAGTGTAATCTGGGCGGAATCTTTGACAAAAAACGTTAAGTATCTCAGCTGTTTTATCAAAATGACGCATTTTTGAAGAAACCTACCCACATCTAAGGAGTGATAAAACAAGAACAAATGAAGATAGATGAATATGGTTTATTTTGTTTAAAAGCAGAGATTCTGTTCTTTCTCTGAGCTTTCTTTATTGAAAATGTACTCTGAGCCATTAAAGTTTGGTGAAAATGTCAAAAAACGCCGGCGTAGGCTGAAAACTTTTTTTTTTAAAGGCTGGCGGGGAATGAGTTAAACTTGTGGACATTTTGGGACTCATGTCAAATGGAATGCAGAAACTTTGAAGCTCTATATTTTAAAGGTACAGTCTGTAGAAATCACCACTAGAGGGCGCACAATCAAGACAACAACAACCGCGTAGCTTGATGGCGCTGTGTAGAAGCGTGGAATGCTGGGATATGTTGTCTTAAACTCCTCCGCTGATGGTACCGCTGATACATCAATCAGACGTGAATGAGAAATCATGCTAGCGGAAGAGGTAAAGTAATAAAGTTTTATAAATGTTGTGTTTGATGAAACCATTTAATTTCGTTATAATGAATTAGACCCGAGTAATGTAAGGTTTAAAACTAAATTGTTAGTCAAAGAAGTTACAGTAATTGTCCAATTCGATGGTGTGATAACACTGCGCAGTTTTAAGTGTTCAAATCAATCATAGTAAAAGTTATTTTGAACGTACCTACAGTTGTGTTCAAAATTATTCAACCCCCAATGCTGTAAATGGTTTTAGGGAATTTAGTGTACATTTGTAATTGTATTCAGAATGAAATCCTACAAGGACTTCTTAAAGAACCATATGCAACTAAAATGACATCAATTAGTTTTGTAATACAGTAGTAAATGTTTCTTTTGTGAATTCTTCATTGACATAATTATTCAACCCCTTAAAGACTACCACTCTGACGAACAGAGGTTCAATGAAGTGTTTTCAATAAGGTATTGAAAACACCTGTGGATATCAGGGACCAGCAATAAAGCCTAATAAGCACCAATTAGGCAGCTTTAAAATGACTGTGATACTCAGCTCCTTCTAGACATTTACTGGTGTGGTTACAAACATGGTGAGGTCAAGAGAATGGTCCAGGAAGACAAGAGAACAGGTGATTACTCTTCACAGGAAGGGCAATGGCTATAAGAAGATTGCAAAGATGTTAAACATACCAAGAGACACCATAGGAAGGATCATTCGCAAATTCAAGGCAAAGGGCACTGTTGAAACGCTACCTGTTCGTGGCAGAAAGAAGATGCTGACTTCGACTGCTGTGCGCTACCTGAAGCGTAGAGTGGAGAAAAGTCCCCGTGTGACTGCTGAGGAACTGAGAAAAGATTTGTCAGATGTGGGTACTGAAGTTTCTGTTCAGACAATACGGCGCACCCTGCGTAATGAAGGCCTCCATGTCAGAACTCCCAGGCGCACCCCCTTGCTGTCCCCAAAGAATAAGAAGTATGCCAAAAGTCATGTGGACAAACCACAGAAGTTTTGGGAAAGTATTCTGTGGCCTGATGAAACAAAATTAGAACTGTTTGGGCCCATGGATCAACGCTATGTTTGGAGCAAGGCCTATGAAGAAAAGAACACCTTGCCTACTGTGAAGCATGGAGGGGGGTCAATCATGCTTTGGGGCTGTTTTGCTTCTGCAGGTACTGGGAAGCTTCAGCGTGTGCAAGGTACCATGAATTCTCTTCTGGACCAGGAGATATTGGATGACAATGTGATGCAGTCCGTAACAAACCTGAGGCTTGGAAGACGTTGGACCTTTCAACAGGACAATGATCCCAAGCATACCTCCAAGTCCACTAGAGCATGGTTGCAGATTAAAGGCTGGAACATTTTGAAGTGTCCATCGCAGTCACCAGACTTAAATCCGATTGAGAACCTCTGGTGGGACTTAAAGAAAGCAGTTGCAGTGCGCAAGCCTAAGAATGTGACTGAACTGGAGGCTTTTGCCCATGATGAATGGGCGAAGATACCCGTAGATCGCTGCAAGACACTTGTGTCAAGCTATGCTTCACGTTTAAAAGCTGTTATAACTGTAAAAGGATGTTGTACTAAGTACTAAGATTGAATGTCACTTGGGGGTTGAATAAAACTGATAATGATGTGAGCTCAGAAAAGACATTTGTGGTTATTTCATTATAAATGTTATGTTATATTTGTCTGACCTACACGTGCCTCTTTGATTTAATTGTAAGCAGGATGACTGAATGATCATAATCAATGTCAAACGGACCAAAACAATCAATTTCAGTGGGGGTTGAATAATTTTGAACACAACTGTACATCATTAGCAACAATGCTAGACTGACCGACGGTATACACTACTCCCGCATCTGTCTACGACAGTGTCACACGGTTGCTACGTCAGTAAAGGCGGTAACAAAGTGTAACGTGGCTATGAAGCCATAGACAGGCGACTAAACGGCCCTATATCACTGTTTAGAACGCCAATTTTTTCAGGATTTAAAAGCAGTTTAAAACATTTGAGACATTGTTTCCTCACTTGGAAAAATAAATTATTTTGGCCAAGTGGTTTTTGGATATTTTTCTGCAAAATTCTAACAAACTCTACCTTTAAAACTGCTCAGATAGAACCATATAATTTAATATGGCAATTTGGTGCTACATTTCGTAGCATTTTCAACTGTATCAGCTGTAACATCATCCTGTCCATGTCCTTCGTCGTTTAACAGCACAAGGAACCCTGTACAAATTCACAATTACACATATTAGGATTTGAAAGCTTCGAGACTCTCACCCTTAATAACTTTTTCCTTCTCAGTCAGTTTTTTGTCAGCCTGCAGAATGGCTTTAGAATCCACAGACTTCCGTTTCAAAAACTCCTTTAGGACCACTTCAGCCTGTTGATGTACACACATACAGAAACAATTGATAATTATGACAACAGTGATGATAGTCTTCATATTTCTGTCATGTGTATAGATAATGAATATAGAACCTTGACTTCTTTATTGCTCTGGCTCTGGTATTTCTCCACAATGTCCTCCAGATCCTTGCAGAAGAGATCATAGCCACGAGGTTTGGCATAGAACCCTTGCTTGAGTTTTTTGGTCATTGTTGCAGAGAGGGACGACAGAAGATTCTCACAACTTCTCTTCTAAGCTTGCTCATTATGGCTAAAGCATCCATCAAATAGATCATTGATGTTTTCCTGCAAACATAACATTTTCAGAGGACCTTTAATTTATGCAAACTCTGACATCTGTTCATGCCATTGTACTGTGAAGAGATCTGGCCTACTTCTAGAGATGTTAGGTACTTTCCATCAGTGTCTCTGAAATAGCGTTTCATGAAGGTTTGTGTTGCCATGCTGCTGAGATGTTGGTGTTCAGTGGACACATCCTTCAGTTCCAGGGGGAAGGACGTCTTCAGTTTTTCCATTCCACTCTTGTACACTTCGAGCCCCTCCTTTACTGCAGCTTCATTCTCAATCAGAGCCATAGCAATCACATCATTCTCCAGACATGGCACAGCCCCACTAGTGATTATGTCGACATACATTTTTGCCAGATTACCCAAAATATAAGAGAAGGAAAGAAGACCAGAAACACAATGATAAAGAAAAGAGAATCCCTACTGAACAATGAACAGTTGATAGTAGATATTTCATTTTTTACTTACCCCTGCCAGTGACTGTGTATCCATCTTTCAGCATCTTCACTTGGCTGTCCTGAAAGACAAACTTGCAGAAACAATTTGTGACCTCCAGGAATTTCGAATCAAGGTCAGCAGGATCCAAACTCTCCAGACGAGACACATTCTCTGAAATAGTTGGATACGGGAAAGTGAAGCATGTCCTGGAAGGGAAGAACTTTTGGATGCACTCCCTGGGCAGATTGTACTCCATTATTTTTTTCGAAGTGCCTAGAAAAGATGAACACATTCTGTCGACCAGTGTTTCTCAAACTTTTTCTGAGATTCCCCATGGGGTTAGGGAAGGGTTCGGAGCCCCACCTGTCCCCAGTCACCAAAACAAAATGGTAAAAATCTTTAGGTCCACTGTCTGTCTTGGTTTTCTGCAGGTGCCAAATTTTCCAGTTTTCTTTTCATTCCATGTCACAAATTTATCCATTGCTAATTTTTATACCCGCTACAGCCTCTCCAAATTCAAAATTCTGACATGAAATCACTCTTGTATGCCACTATGGTTCCATGTGACATTTACTTCGCAGTCTGATGTTACTCTAGGTAAGGCTGACATTTAAATGTGTCGTTGTATTGTTTTGAGTGTATTGTAAAGAGATAAAGGAATTAATAGAGGTGGCCACATAAACTACCAAATTTCCTCCCGTTTGTCGCGCCACACTTGTCATGTCTCTATTCCCCACCAGTGAGGCCCGCCCCTCACATTTCATATATTATGAAACTTAAAGTACTACCTCCATAAATTATGACTTTGAGTAACACAAAAAAATATTACTCACACAAAGTCAGTGCGCAAATAATTTGAGGGAGTTGTAGGATTTTTTAAATTACCATGTTTTAGCTTTAGAGCAAACTCTAAGTACTCATTCTCTGTTGCATCTTTGCCATCGATCTTAAGCTCAAGGGTAAAGTCTCTCACTGCCCAGATGAATTTAGGGAAGAACTTCACAAACTGAAGACAAAAATACATTGTATGGGTGAAAATTATATATTTTTCTTTTATGGCAAAAATCATTAGGATATTAAGTAAACATCATGTTTTATGAAGAGATTTTATAAATTTCCTACCTTAAATATATAAAAACTTTATTTTTGTGAGTGGATGACCTGCCATAGTGCCCGGGATTAACAACTTCAAAGTCAATTTTCTCAATATAATTTTTTTTGCACTCTCAGATTCCTGAGTTTTAAACGGTTGTATCTCAGTCAAATATTGTCCTATTCTAACAACCCATTCATCAATATAAAACGTATCTATTCATTTTTCAGATTATGTACCCTTACATATGTGCAGCTTCACAGGTTCGCCTTTTTTTTAAATAAGGTATGCGTATTTGGAATGCTGTCAGGGGCGTGGGCTCTCGAACCAAGAGCACTCCCCCCGTGTTCCTGCGGGAGAAGTGGGCTCGAGGAGAGGAGCTGGGTTGTTGGAGGGATGCTGAAAGCTGTAGTGAGAACGCAGGATGGACAGCTTTGTCTATTTATAGGAGAGCTCGCTTGAGCTGATAGCGTAGATGCTGTGACTTCTGATAGTGGATCAGCCAAGCTGATTATCTGCTCCTGATCCTCCTGATCTTTGTTGATTAATCATCATTAAAACATAAACTGACATCTCATTGCTGTGACTACAAACTGATCTGGTATTTGCACAAATTTCTAAAATAAATATAAATGATTGTAAATGTATGTGGATTGTCAGAAGGATACTGCAGCTCCTCAATAGCCCTGTTGTCAATCGTTCCTCGACTGTTGTAAACAAGAGTGCTGCTCAGTAACACAGCCAGAAGGAAGATATTGGTGTCATGCTTTGAGTCCCCCTGTCAAAGAGACAATCATTGGGTTAGAAACAAAATTAAAGCTCAAAGGTTGTTAATGGACTACAAGATAGTGACTGCAAATACTATGCAAATAATTTAACATCTAAAGGTACTTTTGATTGGATTGGAGTGAAATAAAAGAAGTAATGGGATTTGTTAATAGAATTATTGTTTAATGCAACTGACTACAGTGTATGGTCCTTTTTATTCATGCACTTGTTCTTGCAAATAAGTATTTGGTGAGGTCAGGCCCAATTAGCCCTTCAAACTTTGATATTTGATGCTACTTGTGTTTTGGTAGTTTGGGTGACATGTCACCTTGTCCACGTCTCCAAGTCCCTCAGTGACCAGCAGCACCAAAGTGGTTTATTTTTTAGTGGGGTGGGGCACACACCACATCCAGATACCCTTCGTCTTGGACTCAATGGTGCTGCCCAGTGCAAACCCTGATAATGCCACAACATCAATAAATTAATAAAAATACATTGACTCATAACTGAATTATGTTTCTCTTAAGTGCAAGATGCTATCAGTGCTGCATGTGAGGGTTTAACCTTTTTATTTCCCAGCGAGACGGTTCATCAGCTAGGACTTCCCGGTGCGGTAGAGACCCACCACAGTAACCACCACCACCGGCTGCTCAATCTTCTGCAGGAACTGCAGCGCTGACTCCTGCACACACAGCTTCCCATCTGACGTCGTGTCAATGAGGCAAACCGGTTTGTCCATGTTCACTGGAGACGGAGCTACAAATGTTTTTTTTTTTCTGTTGAGCTAAGATTACTTGAGAAATATTACAGTAATTCAATAGTTCACAATACAGTAATTCCCCAGTTGTGTAACTTTGTCTTTTTCAGTTTTGGGAAAATAATTTTTAAACACATATTCGTCCATACTGGTAAAACCACAAGTCAATATAAATCACACAATAATAATAATTATACAAATAAAACAATAACAATAGTGATAATAATAATTTGTTGACTAAAGTTTACTGTAAACTATTAGAAAATGTACAGCATTCATAGCAAGAACCGTATAAATAGCAGAATAAAGAAATGCAACTTACATTTAGTTAACTTCAGGAGCTCTGAGTTGTACAAATAGTGGCTTAAACTGTATTATTACCTGTTTATCTTAAACAGTCTTTAAGATCCAGCCCCCGTAATTCTATTTGGTCTGGAGTGAGTCAGGGATTGATCGTAGTCTCTCTCTCAGATTATTTTGTGTGGCATTCTACTGACTGAGCAAACAACATTGTGCTGTTTAACGCTTTGTTTCACTTTCACAATCAGCAACTGCAACCTGTGATGCAAGAAGCTCACACAGTTGGTTTTCTTTCTTATTTCTGCCCCTTTAAAAATATAATTACTTTATTAGTTTCTTTATATACTTTTCATTTATATTCATAATTCTTTTACTTATTTATTTTTACTCTCTCGTTAACAAACAAACCAGTTGTTAAGTTTGTTAAACTTTATTTTAGTGTTGTTTGGGGTTATTGTAGGAGGGTGTAAATATTTAACCTGTGTTTCAAAAGTCACATGAGGACAAAAGAAAAGTAGTACAGAGCTTATCACGTTTCTCTTTATCTCTCTCCCCCCCCCCTCTCTATTTTACTTGAAATTCCAGAGCTTGCTTTTACTCAAACTATAGGTAATAAAATGTGTTAAATATGTTACTTTTAGAGACATAAACTTCATGCATGCACCTTATGTCAAATTGGCAAGACGGCTCTCACAGGAACAACAACTTTATTAAAAAGAGGAAACTGAACAGGACAAATAATATAAACCACACGGGGAAAACCAACATGAAAAAGTACTTTAACATGTTAAACCAGATCATTCTTGGTATGATTCAAACTGATCAAAACAAGAAAACATTGCAACAATGTCAATCTGTAACTGAAGCTTCTGAGATAACTTCATTCACTATCAGCATTGATTCCGGCTTTTATGGCAAACACACTGAGGGGTGTTCGTTCACTCAGACAGCTTTTCAAACAACTGTCAACTGTGAGACTCCAAAATAATCACAGAACTTTAATAGTTGTAATAATTTCAGGTGTACTTTCATGCAAGGTTATAACTTCACACAAGTTTTATTTGAGGGAGTACATCCATACAGAAAAATATACAAATGTCTTATATTGTAAAACATTACCAATGATCTAGCACAGTGTTTCTCAACCTTTTTTGGGCCAGTGCCCCCTATCCATTTTCCAGGTCCCTTACCGCCCACCACAAAAATAATGGGCTAAATGTCTTCATAATAATAATAACAATACTAATACATTATTTGCTATTAAAATATAAGTTAAAACATATGTCACTGAATTGGTATAACAGGTAATATCAATAAATGGATATTAGTTTTGTCTCGTGAAATACCAATAAAAATGAATAGAAAGCATGTCACTGAAAGTCAAATAACAGATTTGAAAGGCCAGTTGGAATATTACCATACTTTTCCAAGGAGCAGGAACGAAATGATAAATGCATAATGAAAACCTATAAAGCTGCTTATATTCAACTCCATAAGTTGTGTTATTTTGTGTAAGTTTACAGGCCTAAATGTGTGTAATTCTGTCAGAGGTATAATACAAGGTTTGTCAATAATAATTTGTGTTCATAATTAGGCAAATGAAAACAATACAATCTTCTTACAAGAATAAACACTTATTGTGTAGAAATGTAGACATATGTATATCTTGGAACAGTCCAAGCACATTTTGGGCTCAGATATGACGATGATTAGATATGTAGAGAAAAAATATCCTACCCAAAGATGATTACAATATATAAGACAAGTATATTAGTTTATGCATAAACATTTCTACATCATAAATATAGTTAAATGTAATTCATTTTAAATGCCGTCATTAGAGTGGAAGTGAATATAATTTATTGAAGATATTTTCCAAGGCTTACAAATAAGTATTTCATACAAAATTCTGTTCATGCAAAGTCAAATGTCATAAAATGTGAAATGAAAGCTACAGATGTTGCTCACAGCAAAAGGAGAATCTTTAGGTAGCCTATTTGTTTCATATTTTTACACACTTACTCTTAGGTTATATCGGCCCCTACAGTAAGCTGATGTCACGGTAACATGAAAGAGCTCTAACATGACAGAAGCGCCCATGCCGAATTTTATATGATACCACATCTGTGTATTTTGGTGTGTTTGCCACACTACGCATATCTATTGGGATATGTTGATTCGAAAGTTGAATGCTAATCGGTCTGCGCAACTCAAGATGTCAAATGCACATTTTCGGTTCACGGATGACTTTGTTAGTGTTGAAGGTCTATAACACATTACTTTTGAAAACTTGCTCTCATTGCTCTAGGAAAATGAAGTCCTCCAACATCCTACGTGAGGTTATCGAACACTCAGCAGAAACATAAATTGGCGAAATTCTTGTACAAACACATACATTACTAACAGCACATTTATACACCGCTCTCACCTGAATGTAGCCGACAGGATGAGCTGCGTTCAGGAAAAGAGAACGCCATTTTGTTTTCGGGCTCGCTGTCATCACTGTTTGGATTTCAGAACGTTTCAGAACATTTTATAGTTGCCTTAAACCAACCAAAAAATAAAGATTACCCATTTCATTTCTTCGACTCTCCGTGGCCTTTTAGTGGACTGTTTGAAGTGTTTTTTCACTTGCGATGTGGTCGCTTTTTCTTGTAGCGGTCCAAACGTTTTATACAGTCAAGGTGGTGCTGGCATCGTGGGGAGAATAAGAACCTATTGATATGATGCCGCGAAGAGCTGTGTCTGGAGTGAAGAGGCAGGATTCTGGATGCAAGTCAAAACAAACTGATCAAAACAAGAAAACATTGAAAACAATATCAATCTGTAACGGAAGCTTCTGAGATAACTTCATTCACTATCAGCATTGATTCCGGCTTTTACGGCAAACACACTGAGAGGTGTTCATTCACTCAGACAGCTTTTCAAACAAATGTCAACTGTGAGACTCCAAAATAATCACAGTACTTTAATAGCTGTAATAATTTCATATTTCATGTGTACTTTCATGCAAGGGTATGACTTTACACAAGTATTATTTGATTGAGTAATATGTGCAAAAAAAAAGACTTTCCCGAAAAGACAGGCAAAATAACCCGTGAAACGATACATAGTGCTTCAAAATGCAGTCTCATCAGTGTGACTAAAATAATAAAGAACGTTAAGTGCAGTTTTACGCACTATTTTACACGTGGTATGGAGCAGGCGTACATATTTTAGTTATGTACATAATTACGAACATTTTCAGGTATCCGAAAATTTACATTAAATGCAGTTCTGCTCGTGTTTCATGAATGAGGCCCATTAGCTGTTGCATTCACACAATTGGCAGTAACTGAAGCAGGTGATAGTCATTGTTTGTATATGTTGTCAAAAATAATAGACATTCCTTGAAATTCAGTAAGACTGTTAATTCTGAATTCAAAAACTTTAAAACACATTTTACTGTATACAACATCCAGATCTTGGTCTGGATCTGTTATTAATTGCTTGCATTTGGTGCTGATGCTGCTGCCTCAGCGCCTCCATGTTCTGTGCGTTTCTTCGCTCCTGATCTGCTATCATCTGTGCATAACTTCTTGAAGTTCTCTCCTCTACCTCAGCATTCTTCCTCTTCAACTCGTCTATCTCCTGAGCCATACTATTAGCTTTCTCTTGAAAGCCCTTCTCCATCAGGACAGCATGCTCTCTTAGCTTACTCTCCATTGCAACTTTTGTCTCCTGTTGTTGTAGGAACATCTCATCTTCCATCTTCTGTATGACCTGTCTCAGTCTTTCTTCATTATTCTGTTGTTCGATCTCCATCTTCTCCTCGAGGTGACGCTGCTTCTCTTCCTGGGCCTTAATTTCTTGTTCCAGAAGGACTGCCCTCTCTCTCTCCTCTAGTCAAGCAATAAAGAAGTGGACGACAGGGTGAAACATGTGAATAAAATACCAATCTAACACAGATCCCATGTGTTTAACATACACTGAAAAAAAATATTCTTGAGGATTAGTAAATATTACCCATGCAAATCAGTTAAATTTTATTCACATTTATTAGGTAGCAAAGTACACTATATGCAAACTTCCTGAATCTACTAAATAAAAAATGAGGCAAGGATTTCCACTGAATTAGATCGAGTAGATTTTATTCTATGTTTTTAATTAAAGAGTACCTTAATTTATCAGATATGAGTCATGACACACTAAAAGAAATTAGATAAAGTCTATCCAATATTTCTCAATATGAATTACTTATAAAAATGGAGTAATATTAGTTTATATAACCGACAACAGTTCATCTACTTATTATAAATAATAAATAAACACTAAATATGACTTATTCAGAGAAGCTTGAACCTATAAATGGTCAGAAACAGGAGATCACATCAATTGCTTTCATTGACCAAATAACAAACGTATACTAAACCCCTTTTTGACAATGAACACAAGATTCATTTGGTGTCACCATTATTGTGACCAGTGTTCACTTTAGTTGAGCTCTTGACTCTTACATTTATGCATTTGGCAGACGCCTTACATTACATTACAATATACATTGTTGTATCTAAGTATGTGCAGCTCTCCTGTTGTTTTAGAACTGCTGAACATTTGGCCAATCACACCATCTGATATTTCACCGGGTTTTTTTTTATTTGGATGTTATATTTAACATCGTAGTCGGAGGCGCTACTAAAGCACTTCCGGACGCGCAAACGTGGGCAGCGAGCCGGCAGGCTAATCAGGATCAGAAAGCATGACTTTAAAACTGCGCTGCCTAGCATACATCTGGCGAATCTGCACTCTCAGCCAAACAAAACAGACAAACTTCTTCTACTCTGCAGAACAAATAAGGACTTTTCAAACTCTGCTGTTATGTTTCGTGGAATCGTGGCTGAATTACTTTATCCCAGATAGTGCGTTACATCTGCCCGGCTTCCAGCTGTTCAGAGTGGACCGCAACGCAGAATCAACGGGAAAATCGCTCGGAGGTGGGGTATGTTCCTACATCAATGAAATGTGGTGTACAGATACAACAGCAGACATCCCAAGTCTCCCGGAAGTTCCGGGAGTCTCCCGCATATTGATAGCGGCTCCCTGATGCCCGCAAATGAGTTCAAATATCCCGGAATCTAGAGCGAGTGATCAAGAGCGCGCATGCGAGACAGAGACTGTGCTTCTACACATGTAGCGCGCGCACGGCAGAAAGGGAGAGGGAGCGAGGGACCTTGCGTGTGCGTGCGTGTGCTAGTCTGCGTATGCGTGCGTGTGCTAGTCTGCGTGTGTGCCTCATGAAGCGCATGTAATACAGAGAGCCTCCTGATTGGCCTGTTTCGGAAAGTCACAAATCAATTGTCAGTGTGGGCGGGCTTTTATCTCTTATCCCGTGTCCCGAACTGAATATCCAGTTCAGTATATCTAGAAACAAGAGCGCCATGGCAGAGGGAGAGGGCCCCAAAAAACGAAAACATAAGACACATTTTACCCAAGACTACACGAAAGTGTACCCCTGTCTTATAAAAGTGAAAAATAATGACAGTCTTGCACGCTGTACAGTTTGCAATAGCGACTTCAGCCTTGCCCATGGTGGGTTAAATGATTGTAGAAGACATGTTGAGGTGAGTTCATCAAGTTTCATTTGATTTCATGTGCATATTATTCAGGTAGGCTAACAACTAGCTACATGAAAAGACATTAGACATATTTAAAATTGCAATGGAATATAAATAAAAGCAGTTTACATAATAGATAGAGAGAAAGAGAGAATTTTATTTGTCATTGTGCAGTAGTACCATACAACGAAATTGGCTTGTGCATCATCTAAAAATACTCGCTTTCATATACACACTCACACAATAAATAAAGTATAAAAATAAAAAAAACAATAACAGGGCATCCAATATTACACTGAAGTCCCATTGCATAAAGTCCCTATCTATAAAGTGCAACTGTGCTGACAGGGTGGTAGGGGTGTATGATTGTTCAGTTCTTTGATGACTGTATTTCGTTATAAAAGTAAAGTCATATTCTGTGGTGAAATATCATATCATTGGCCTCCTTTTTTGTTGGGGGGGCGGGATCGGCAGGGGGTTGGGCTTTCAGGATACCTCCCTGAAATGCTTTTTTGCAGGTTGAGATGTCTGCAACAGTGATGAAGAAGATGCACTGTCTCGACCTAGAAACACTCTTCATTAACTGTAAGCCCTTTTACTCGCCGAGAGAGTTTTCCTCGTTCATTCTCGTGTGAGTTTACATTCCTCCGGAAGCGATCACTGATCACTTCACGGACACAGAGCAACAACATCCGGACCCTATTATCATTATTCTTGGCGACTTTAATCATGCAAAACTTACACTCGAGGTGCCAAAATATACAGACAACACATCACATGCCCTACCAAACTCAAAAATATTTTGGACCATTGCTTCACCACAAAAAAGAATGCATATCGCTCTGTCCCTAGAGCAGTTTTAGGACTGTCTGATCACTGCCTGGTTCACCTTATGCCAGCCAAACCTAAAATCTAAAACTAAAATCTGCCAAACCTGTGGTAAGGACTGTTAAAAGATGGACCAACGAAACAGAGCGGGCCTTAGAAGCCTGTTTCGAGTGCACTGATTGGAGTGTTTTTAAAGCTGTTACCCCCGATCTGGACAAGCTCACAAAGACTGTAACATCATACTTCAGTTTCTGTGAGGATTTGTGCATTCCTTCTAGGACTTGCTTAAAATACAACAATGATAATCAATGGAGAAACTACTCTGGCTGAAAACTGTTTTTCCAACTTTTTAATGACCCTGCATCGGTTTGGAAAGGCCTTAAAGACATCACTGACCACAAGCCACCATCCCCCAATTTTGCAGGCAATCAACACCTGGTTAATGATCTGAATGACTTTTACTGCAGATTTGAAAATCTTAACACCTCACACCAACTCTGACATTCTCTGTACACAACACCTATCACCTCCAGTCACCCCACCTCCTGCACTTCAGATCAGTGAAGAGGATGTGTGCTCAGGTCATTAGGAAACAGAAGACAAGAAAAGCACCAGGCCCAGATGGTATCTCCCCAGCCTGTCTTAAAGGCTGTGGTATTCAACTGGCCTTCATCTTCTCAAAGATCTTCAACAGATCACTTGAGCAGCTGTCTGTCTGGTGCAGTCATAACAACTTGGAGCTGAACACGCTTAAAACAGTGGAGACGATTGTGGACTTCAGGTGAACCTTTTACTACAACGTCCATCTTATTTTTACTTGTACATATTCACATACACACATAACTTTACTCTCTATAGCTTTACTCTTATGTTTATTGTATTGTATTTCTTATTTTTTTCATACCCATAAGCCCTTCTTTAAATAATCTGTGTAACTGTATTCTATTGTTTGATGGTCTCTGTGTGTTGTTGCTGATTCTGTGTACCGGAAGCTCCTGTCACCGAAGCAAATTCCTTATATGTGCAAACATACTTGGCAATAAAGCTCTTTCTGATTCTGATTCTAAGTGTAATCTGTATGCACAAATTTCTACATGGCACATGTCGTGGTAACATTACTTTTAGTCATTTCATTGTAGAATCTTTCTCAAACCTATAACTCTTTAAATAACACTTAAATATATATAAAATGCATTAACTTATATTATGTATCCTATTATACTACTGCAACAAACTCTTTTGTTAGTAACACAGAAGTGTGGCACAGAAACACAACTGTGATTGATAAAAGATAAGTAAGTTAGCTCCCTGCAAGAGTCTAGACCTCAACTAAAGTCAAGACTGATCACAATAATGGTGACATCAAATTAATCTTGTGTTCATTCTCGCAAAGGGGTTTTGTAGACGTTTGTTGTTTGGTCAATAAAATCAATTGATGCAATCTTCTGTTTCTAACCATCAATTCAATTCAAGCTTCTCTGAATAAGCAATATTTAGTGTTTTATTGTTCAGTATAATCATTGATAATAACCAGATGAACTGTTGTCAGCTATATAAACTAATATTACTACATTTTTTGTAAGTAATTAATATTGAGAAATATTGGATAGACTTTTTCCTAATTTATTTTAGTGTATCATGACTCATATCTGATAAATTTAGTTACTCTTTACTTAAAAACATAGAATAAAAACCGCTCAATTTAATAGAGTGGAAATCCTTGCCTCAATTTTATTGAGTAGATTCAGGAAGTTTTCATATAGTTTAGCTTGCTACCTAGTATATGTAAGTAACATTTTACTGATTTGCATGGGTAATATTTACTAATCCTTAAGAATCCTTTTTCGGTGTATGGTGAAGACTGCAGCCCTTAAAATGATCTTGGCCATTACTGACTTTCCCCTTTCTACTTGATGTATGTATACTTTAGCTTTCAGATTTTTATGTTAAAATGTTATTTTTTAAGCATACTATGTGAGTTGAAAACAGAAATCTTTTACCACATATTCTCCTTTCATTTTCAGTTAGTTTATCATCACCCTGCAGAATGGCCGTGGTAAGCGCAGCCTTATGCTGCAAAAACTTCTCCAACACCTCGGCAATTTATAAAAGCACACAAGAAGTTAAACTTAATACTAAGTAATATATAGATACTTACCGCTTTATAGTTTGATCACCTTAAATACATTTGAAATGTATAGCATTATAATGGCATTTATACATTTTAACAAAAAACAATATTGTCATGATTGTAGCATTGTTGTGTGGATATCACTATAAAATGTAAGATTTATGACCTTGACTTCTTTATATGCTAGCAAATTGTACTGATTCACGATGTCCTCTAGGTCCCGGCAGAAGAGGTCGTAACCTCCTGCTCTGGCATAGAATCCTTCGTTGATTCTTTCTGCCATTGGTTCTGAGAGAACTGACATAAGAATTTCACATTTATCCTCAGAAGCCTTCTCGTTGTTGGAGAGATACCTATCAAACTGATGTCTGATGGCTTCCTATAATAGCACAAAGATAAACAGAAAGAATACCTCATTTTGTGGGGTTTGCCCATTTTTATCGAATTAATTAGGAGGTTACTTTTACCCAAAGCACCTTACGTATTAGAGGCACCCTTGCGGTTTATATTTGCCTTTTCATTTGGTAAAACCAAATTAGCATAACAGATATTGTACAAAGGTTTGTTATAAGAACGTTCCTTTGGTTATTTATATTTTTGACCACCTATTAAAAACATTCAAGTGTCCGTTTTATTAAATGTTAAAAGAACGTTTACAGCTAACAAAAGTCACCATCATGGTGATCAGTGTTTGCCTGATTTTGTATAACGTTCTTTTAAATACGTTTATTAGCGTATGAAAGCATAGATTTTTTTATTATTTATTTCATCCACATTTTTCGGTTCTCTTTCTATAGTGCCAGGCATAGACCGATTCAGTTTATGTTGCTGTGAGAAGAGAAGGTTCAAACAGTTCAAGAGAGAGTGATTGATAGCGTAATGCGATCGTTTCAACCCACCAATAGGCATTATACAGTTTAGGTGTGACTTGATGTGTTTATTGAATTTTAGTTCATTGAATTTTTCTTTACTACAACATTTTGAAGTTGAATGTCACTATTTTATTTTATATTTACAAAAATACTGCAGGTATATTTTAGGAGCCTGTTTGATTTGGGGTACGTTTTACTTTTTGATGAATGTTTTTGTTTCTGAGGCTCTAGACTACATGCAGCTACTGTCACTTGCAGCAAAAAACAGCAGTGGATGGTGTTATAATGAAAAAGTTATATCGCAATAAAAAACAGAAATATCCATCCCTACTACCGGTTAGGTATGTTTTGAAGCATATTTCTGGTTTGACCTGTTCATGAGCTGGAGCTAGTTGTTTAAGACCACCATGTGAACAGCTCAAACCAGCTACCATGCTCAAAACAGATGCTGTTTTTAGCAGGGGTAGCTAAAACTTCTTCTAGTTGCCAAGTGATCTACATTTTTTGCAGGATGTAGTGACCTGTCTAGAGGCATTAAATGCTGAGAAATAAAAACAGTTGAAATATTCTCTGTACTGTCTGTGATTCCAGATTTTAATGGATTGTGAATGATTATGAATGTGACTAGAAAGACCAATGGTTCAACAGAGTCACTTCTCAGGACACTGAAAACCTCACCCTTCAGACAGATGTGTTGTTTTGTGCGTCAAGTCTGTTTTTGCATAAACTAGACTAGACTTTTTTTTTAAAGATAAAAACAGGTGGTAATTAGCTTAGGACATGCTCTCTTCTACAATTGCCCTAAAAATACAACTTCCATGTGAAAGCATGTCATAAAATGATATTTTCTGCAATTTGGTATACCACCTCCCTACCTCTAAAGATGTCAAGTACTTTCCATCAGTGTCTCTGAATGAGCGTTTCATGAAGGTTTGTGTTGCCATGAGATTGAAACACTGATGTTCCGAAGTGATTTCATTCAGTTCCAGGGGAAAGGATTTCTTCAGCTTCTCCATTCCACTCTGGTACACCTCAAGCCCCTCCTGTAATGCAGCCTCGTTCTCAATTGTTGACAAGGCAATCACAGCGTTCTCCAGACATGGCACAGCCCCACTAGAGATGGTGTCCACATAAGTTTTCGCAACATGACCCAAAACTTTAGGGAACACAAAGAAATAAGAAATTTGAAAGCAGCATATGACAGGTCGCTGTGATGCGAATAGGAAGCACTGCCTGACATAAAATATGAAGAGACTTAGATCTACCTCTGCCAGTAACCTTGTGTCCATTTTTTAGATTTTTCACTTGGCTGTGAACAAAGATGAACCGGGTGAAATAATCAGTGACTTCCAAGAAGGGTTTTGAAATCTCAGCTGGGTCCAGTGTCTCCAGATAAGAGACGTTGTCTGGGTTCGTTGGGAATGGGAAGGTAAAACATTTTCGTGATGGAAATATTTACGAATGCACTCTCTCGGCAGGTTGTAATTCATTACTTGAACTGAGTTGCCTTCAAGACACAATGAAATACAAAATGAAAGCATTACAATCAAAGAAACTCAATCTATCTGGAAAACAAAGGTGATAATTGTAAATGGCCTCGTATATTAATGTCACATGGAGCTAAAACAGGGGAACGTGTATTAAGTTCACAAATTGCCTAAAAGCATATTTTAATTAGTGTTGACAGTCAAACGTCATTTCGTAATGTCAAACATAACTTGATGTTTTATGACTTATAATGACCTATCTTTAAAACATAAATACAGGTACTAATAAGCAACTTGCACAAACAACCTCTGGGTGTTTTTTAGGGAGGACAAGCTTTACATTTTACCCTGTTTTAGTTTCAGAGCGAACTCTAGATATTCATCATCTGTTGCGTCTTTTCCATTGATGTTTCGTTGAAGAGTGAAATCCCTTACAGCCCAGATGAAACTGGGGAAGAACTTCACAAACTCCGAATCGTCCACAACTTCATCAGGTGATTTGATCTTGATGTACTCTGTTAGCTCAGTCACGTATCTGTTAAGTGCGATGTAAGGAACTGTTGGAGTTTCACTATATGCATCCATATTTAAATCCAAAATTTCAACTGAGTACAGGTGACCAGTTTGTTTAATATGCATTTGTAGTACTGAATCATGCTGTCATTTAAATGCATGAAGAAGTTTAGAAAATGTAATCTACAAACTCTAGAAGTAAACACAATTGACTACACTTATTCATTTATAATGAAATTCTAATTATGATCAGAAGGATACTGCATTTCCTCTATGGCCCTGTTGTCAATAGTTCCTCGGCTGTTCAGGACTATAGTGCTGCTCAAAAGGACTGTCAGAGAAAAAATCTTTGTGTCATGCTTTGAGTCTCCCTAGAACAGACGTGATGTATTGATTAGACCAGAACCCAGAACAAACACACAGTTCCTGAAATTTTTATGGTCTGTGAGTGCAGAGGTTTAGATTTGGTTTGTAGATGGTGTGCTTGCAGTGTAAACCACACATACATTTTCATGAATCATTGTATACATTTTTGGGAAACGTAATTGTAAGTTTTGATTGAAGTTTGATATCCTTTGGAAACTTTAACAGCGAAGTAAGGTAATACCACTACATATTTAACATAAAATATTCACTAAAGAAAACTGTATGTGTTGATGGCCAGTAGTTTATTATTGCAGATGTCACGGTAAAATATTGAGCTTTCAGTATGATCAAAACCTTTGGTCATTTTGTATGGTGAGGTTTACCATTGCATGCCCATATACAGGTATGAATGTATTTATAACCAGTCACACCTTGTCCACGTCTCCAAGTCCCTCAGTGTCCAGCAGCACCAGAGTGGTTTCTTTTTTAGTGGGGTGGGGCACACACCACATCCAGATACCCTTCGTCTTGGACTCGATTGTGCTGCCCAGTGCAAACCCTCATAATGCCACACCATCAAAAATATCCATCCATCCATCCATTCTCTTATCCGAACTACCTCGGGTCACGGGGCATCAAAAATATAAATAAATAAAATAACTGAAACCACAATGACTCATAACTGAATGATGTTTCTCCTAAGTTTTATTATGCTTTCGTGTGAGGGTTTTACCTGTTTGTTTCCCAGCAAGACGATTCATCAGGTAGGACTTCCCGGTGCGGTAGAGACCCACCACAGCGACCACCACCACCGGCTGCTCAATCTTCTGCAGGATCTGCACTGCCGACTGCTGCACACACAGCTTCCCATCTGACGTCGACTCAATGAGGCAAACCGGTTCGTCCATGTTCACTAGAGACAGTGCTACAAAAATGTACCAGATTAACACCCAGATAGCATGCAACCATTGAATCTATGCTAATAAATTGTTGATAAGTAAAAGTTAATTGCATTGAATTAATGTCACTTTTGCAGTCGCATTTTTTTTTATTTCAACATATCTGCATTATTGTGATCAGTGTTTGCTTTAGTTGGGCTCTTGACTCTTGAGTTCCCTTTCTGTCGGTCTCTCGACGTTGTGTCAATAACGGCAGATGGGGTTCGCCCCTGAGAACCAATCAACTCTGACTACTATAGAAAAGGCCAATGAAATTTGGCGAATGAAATTTGCATGCCGGGCTCCGCCCCTGGATATCCGGTATAAAAGGAAGCCGGCGTGCAGCATTCATTTACCTCTTGTTCTGAAGAGCCTGAGAGCCTCTCACGACTGCAGCAGAATACGATACGTGTTTGTGGCATAAGGGACACAACGTCTCGTTCCCTCCATCAGGGAACTGAGGTTACATACGTAACCAAGACGTTCCCTTTCTGTCGGTCTCACGACGTTGTGTCGAGAACGACAGATGGGGTTGCCTATGGAAAACGCCACAATACTGTATCGCGTCACAATCTCAGTGAAGCGACGGTAACAAGCCTGGGCGTGTCAGCTCGAAGCTTCGTGAAACTGTAACCTTCCAGTGTGGTGGTCGGGGGGTCCCAGAGCTTTCTTGGAGAAAGATGGGTACAGCCCTGACCGGTAACCTTTGACGGACGGGGCCTTAGCTCTCTACTTGCGAGAGGCCATCCGGCTCGTGTTTACACCGGGTGAGCTCGACTCTTAATCAGAGAAGCGCTGCAGAAGCCACCTCCTACCCGTGGGGAGGAATATGGTGGATATAAGTATGGTCTTGTCCTTGGAGGAGATCGCATGGAACGTGCGGACTGGGTAGTTAACCGCGAGGTGGAGGTCCACCTGGGGAAGCTCATGGGTTACCATTTTTGGGAACCACTGTCATGAGGGTATAGCAGACGGAACAGCCCACGGTGGGGGTGTTACTGCGTCTGATATCACCAGGTCTGGTTAGAACTATCTGTGATAGGTCATATGGTATCCCGGCCTAAGGGGGAAGGCTGCTCTGCCCAGCCAACCCCCAGGGGGTGCTTGCTTAGTGATGGATGGAATGCCTGTTCTTAACCAGTGTCTGGGTAAGAAGGAAGGTTGGTGAGGTACCAATTTTCTTAGCCATGTGTTTGGATAAGAAGAAAAGGTAGATAGCACACTGACCCAACCTGTTAGAGGGTGGGAAGGTGCTTTCGCAGGCATACGCCCCCCCGGATGCCAGTCCTACATGTTGCCACGCAGGACGTGGACTGACACCGGGTTTAAGCCAAGGTTGATAACCCTGGCGAAGGTGTTTGGGCATAGCCCAACCCGCAGCTCTACAGATGTCTGCTAGAGAGGCACTTCTAGCCAGTGCCCAGGAGGCTATACCCCGTGTGGAGTAAGCCCTCAGTGGGCATGGGAGATTCTGAGATCGGAATGCCGTCGTAACGGCATCCACGACCCAGTGCGCCCGCCTCTGCTTGGAGACAGCCTTCCCCTTCTGCTGTCCTCCAATACAGACAAGGAGCTGATCAGAGCTACTGAAGCTCTGCGTGCGGTCCAGGACACAAAACGGATGGGGTTGGGTCTTCCTCCCCGATGGGGAGTGCCTGCAAGTTCACCACTTGCTCCCGAAGGGGAGTAGTGGGAACTTTTGGGCACGTCTCCGGGCCTGGGTCTCAGGATAACGTGAGAGTTACCAGGGCCGAATTCAAGGCAATCCGGGGACACTGGGAATGCTTGAGGTCCCCTACACTCTTGAAGGAAGGTTGCTGATGGGGTGGAGGTTTCCCCCTCGACCTTTGCTACCGGGGTGCCGCCTGTGGGGGCACAGGAACCGGAGCCGATGTCGAAGGGGTCCTGGGTTGAAGGGAAGCAGACGTCACGTGAGAACTCAGAGGCCTGTAGGCGGCCGAGTCGCGGCGTGAAAAAATTTGGCTAATTGCCACTGTCTGCTTCACCGTCAAAAACTGCTGGGCGCAGTCCTCGCCGGTGTTACCAACAACCCACCCTGCGAAATGAGTGCATCAAGAAAGCGGACTTCCTTGGTGTCACCCTTCTGCACAAGGTATAACCGGGGGTGTCTCTCCTGGACCACTACCGTGGACATCGTCCGACCCAGGGTCCGTGCCACCGCCTTGGTCGCCCGTAGAGCGCTGCCAGCGGTGGCACGGAGATCCTGCATTATTCCCGTGTCGGCCTTACCCTCGTGGAGCTCTCTCAACGCCTTGGCCTGGCAGACCTGCAGGATGGCCATGGCGTAGAGAGAGGAGGCAGCCTGGCCCGCGGCATCTCAAGCTTTCGACACCAGTGATGCCGAAGTCTTAAGTGCTTTGGACGGTAGGTGTGGCCGATTCCCCCTCAGGTGGTAGCCGTCCGTGGCACAGGTGCACCGCGGGCGGACGTTCCACCCGGGGGATCTCGACGTAGTCCTTGGCTGCCCGACCATCGAGGGAAGTAAGGGAGCCGGAGCTGGTTTCACTGGAACGGTCCGTGAGTGGAGCGTTCCAAGTTTTACACAGCTCCTCATGCATTTCCGGGAAAAACATGGCACCCGGGGTGGGCGCGGTTTGCACCGTGCTCGGACCTCAGGAACCACGCCTCCCCGGGTTAGCATGGATTAAATCACTTCTGCTTCCTCCTGAACTCGACCGCTGGGGGTGGAGCTCGGATTCATCGGAGTCGGATGCCAGTCTCCCTCCGATGCTGCGAGCGACATCTCATCTACGTCACACATCGTTTCCGAGTGTGTGCGTGAGGATCCGGACGGTATGCCACCGCCGGTTGGGGAACGTTTAGAAGAGCGAATCGGGGTGCGATCGGCCCGTGAGCACTTGGCTGGCGGGTTTACGTTAGCAGAGTTCCCCATATCACTAACGCTGCTAACGTGGGTGGTCACCGGGGCCGTAGCCACAGATGTCACAACCCAGGTATCAGACGAAATGGTGGCTGGTTCCCGTAGGAAGACAGCCACCCGTGACCGCAACTTCTGAATGACAATCTGCCCGCAGTGCAGGCAGATGTGTCAACGAACGCTGCTTCAGCGTGCTGGACGCCCAGATGCCTAACGCAGCGATCGTGTCCATCCCCCTCCTCGATGAGGGTGCCGCACCCAAGAGAACAGCGTGACATGCCGCGCTGGAGAATGCTCAGTCAAACCTGAAAAGGACTATTTTAGAAAAAATCTTTAACACCTCCGGAACCGCCGAGACACCCAGGGGTAGGTCGCTGCAGGTAGGGACGATCCGCTGCAACACGTCGTAGATCCGGCAATGTAGAAGAAGAATTCATTGAATTCGTTCTGTTTGTAGTCATGAGCGAAGGCTCTGAAGAACAAAAGGTAAATGAATGCTGCACGCCGGCTTCCTTTTATACCGGATATCCGGGGGCGGAGCCCGGCATGCAAATTTCATTCGCCTTTTTTATAGTAGTCAGAGTTGATTGGTTCTCAAGGGCGAACCCCATCTGTCGTTCTTAACACAACGTCGAGAGACCGACAGAAAGGGATCTCAACAGTCAAGACTCCAACTAAAGCAAACACTGATCACAATAATGCAGATATGTTGAAATAAAAAAAATTGCGACTGCAAAAGTGACATTAATTCAATGCAATTAACTTTTACTTATCAACAATTTATTAGTCCCTTATGCCACAAACACGTATCGTATTCTGCTGCAGTCGTGAGAGGCTCTCAGGCTCTTCAGAACAAAAGGTAAGTGAATGCTGCACGCCGGCTTCCTTTTATACCGGATATCCGGGGGCGGAGCCCGGCATGCAAATTTCATTCCCCAAATTTCATTGGCCTTTTCTTTAGTAGTCAGAGTTGATTGGTTCTCAAGGGCGAACCCCATCTGTCGTTCTTGACACAACGTCATTCCCATTCCCTCCATCAGGGAACTGAGGTTACATACGTAACCAAGACGTTTTACTGTTAAGTTTTCTTTTGCTGTCCAAGTGTTAAAAAAACGGTGATTGTGACACATACGACAAAAACACTTTAACTCATACAGAGATTTATACATAACACTTATAAAAGTAATTCTGCACAAATTACAGAAGATCAGGTCATCAGATGCTGCAGCAATATATCCAGACATGTCAGGAGTTCACTCATACACACAATTTTACCATTGTTAACTTTGTTGCTTACACATGTGATGTCTACATACACCATGTTTACGTTGTAATACAAATGTACCCTACATACAGAAATACTGCATAGATTAACACAACTCAATCAACAACAGGAAGACCAGAACCTTACCTAAAGAAGCAAAAATGAAATGTTTCTGTTTACTGTAATATGCTGAAAAACATCTACCGCAGACATTCATAAGAACTGAACGTATGTTATAAAATGACTTTTTGCTAAACTTAACAGTTATTGTGTGCAGGTTGTGGAATACTGATATTCTGATATTTTACTCCTTCAGGGTTCAGCCAGTCTGGAGTGAGTTAAAGGATGTCCATGTTCTCTCAGTATCTGTCGGACTGAGCAAACATTACTTTGAGGGTGGGGTAGTTTCCAGAATGTGCAACCACACTCAAAAAAGTTGAAATGTCTGCTTTTTCTGTTTCACACCATACCACAGTGACATTTTGTATATTTTATCTAAACAAATAACACATCTTTAATTCCAATAATAGCTCACTTCGGAGTATCAGGGACCATAAAAAATGCTGAAAATAATATGTGTTATTGTGAATTATTCATGCATGACGCTCACAATACAAAGGTCAACATGTTAACTGTGTACAGTAAAATGTGTTTAAAAGTTTATATGGTTAAATAAGAGAGGCCACAGAAGGAATGGCCAGCTGATAACATTCATTGATATGAATCAGTTGACACAGTTTTCTCTCTTCCATGTGTCCCAATCCATATAAGATCCATCCTACACTGAAAAAAAATGAAACCTTGAATTACTTCAACTTTGGAAAAACTGAAAAACATTACTGTAATTTGTGATAGCCAATTTCCTTACTTTATCTCAAGTTGTTTTTTTGCTTTAAATTTACTATTTGTAATAGTGACATAAATAGGCTAGTCTTTGACATAAGTCCATCTTAGTCCATTTGTGTTTGGACAACATGAATCATTTTCATTGACTAAATTAAACTACACAGCGGATTGAGTTCCCAGCATGCTTTGCTCTTATGACCGGATTTAGATTTTAGGATAGTTCAAGTGCTATTGGATTTGTGTTTTTTGGCAGATAAGAAAACGTGTTAGTGTTTACTGTTCTGTGATGTTTAAATTGAGAAGATTTCCTGTTGTCTGTGTTTTTTTGGGGGGGTTGCCATAGAGGTGAGGAGTAAAGGTTTTATTTGCTCTTGTGTTAAAGTATATCGTGGTTGCATCTGATAGTGTAAATTATTGCATGTGGAATAAATTGAAATGAGATGATATCATCATCATCATTGTCATCCCTAAAATAGCTTGTTTACATTTGCTGCATTTCAAACAAGAGTTTAATATTAGTTACTATTAAGTTGATTTATTATTTAAACTTAACAACTGGTTTAATCAGACATCAAGAATCAGAGTATAAATCTCAAGAATGATGACAAAGCAACAGCGAAAATAAAAGCTATAAAAAACTGTAGATCATTTGTCCACGATGCATTCTGGGAGTCCTGAATGGTCTGGTTAAACTAGCTGTTCAGTTTAAATATAATATGTGTTTGAAGTAATATGTAAAGCTTATTAAGCAGCAGTAATAAATAGAAAACTTTGACTGCAATGTATTTAAACCACTTAATGGATGATGATGTCATTTAATTCCAATGTGTTACCATATTCAGAACATGTTCCCAAGCAATTGTACAGACAGGTGATAAAATGTCATTGGTACTTTCCTTATCAATTCGAGCCTAAATCTGATCTGGAAAATGAAGATGTTCTTGCCGATATATAAACTTTGCCAGCGCAACTTGAGCAGGATGTAAAGGATTGGTAAGGTTTTTAAAATATATATTGTTACAGTACATATTTAAAAACTATAGCTAAGTGTTTTTACCTTTTTATACGACGTTATAAAGATTTACCGTTAGTGATCATCCAGTGATACGCCATGTCTCGTCGCGACTCAACAAAGACAATAAACCCTATTATAGACATGACATGTGTTGCCTGTAGTTGGAACTTGTGAGAATGTGGATTTCGGCCTTGTCCCGGATTAACCTGAAATGTTTTGTATGCCTTGTCCTAAATCATCTGTTCTGTCTCACGATGAGTAATACCCAAGAGACATGTCTGACCCGGACTGAATGACAGTACTCCGGTCAACATGCCCTTGAATGTTCTAGATGATGGAGAACAGGGAACTAAAATATGCTGTCTTAACAAAATAATATGATCCAAGGTCTGGTGATCTTGATACGAGGTCTGGTGATTTTCCATGACCGAATGTTACTTCCTGTTTTATCCATATAAATAATACCCCTAAAATGTAATAAACTTTGGACTCAGATTGAACTGCACATCTCGTGTCTGTGTCATTCTTGGTCTCCTGGATCCAGAAACTCTGAAGATTCAATCGACTCGACTCTTCAACTTAGAATAACTGAACTTAGACTTAGGGGACAAGTAAGAAATAATCTTACAGAACTTTATTACTGATTATCAGGACTTTTTTACGTTGCATGTCTGCATTTGCAAGCTAGCTGGGTAAATTGATGAAATTAAGATCTACTTATCTGTACAATTCACCCAGTTTAAGTTCAGATACATTAATTCAATTGTGTGGAAATGGATGTCAAAATTAAATTAAATTAATCCAACAATTAATTTTTCTAAATGTTCTTTGTTAATTTTAATTTTGGAATAACCTAATATTTTACTTATTTTTACTATTAAACCCATTTTGCTTTCGAACAAATGGCAAACATGTTATTTTGTTACATGAAATTTATCGGCATTGATGAACCTGTGCTGGTTTCTGCGATGGGGAAGAAATGATGACCTGTTGAATTCATTTTTGGAGCTATGACTGACTGAATGCATTTTTTGTCCAGTGCTTGCATGTACTGTAAATTTAGTATTGTTTTGAGTTCAGAGACAGTCCTTTGTTGATCAACTCACTTTGTTGTGTATTTTCAACAGTTTCAATATGAAAAATAACTTTTATATTTGAAGAGCTCTATTCCAAAACGCTATAAATCCATTTTTTAATAGTTTTCATGAAAATGACATTTTTTTTACCTAGACCCATACATGTTGTCAATATTCAATTTATCCTGTTAAAATGGTCCGTTGGCTGAGTCTGAACACGTTTAAACAATAATTGTTAAATGAAACAACAATATTGTCGATTATAAATTCTTTTTTTTTTTTCAAAACGCTACAAATCCCCCCTTTTTTCCAAACATTTTTGTTTTATTTCTTTTTAAAAACAAAAAAAAAGAGAACATGAAACATATGACATCAGTGACTCATACTATAAATTAAATTGAATAAATGCAAATGCATGAAATAAATAACAGCCAAATAAAATAAATAGTATCAAACTAAATAGTAAAATAAAATAAATATTTTCAATTTCATGTTTCAATATTTTCCACCACATACAACAAATAATTTAGAAATAACACATACAAATAACGAGCGAATTCTGATTGGTCGAGAGGATGTATCGCATTTAGGCTAAAAACAGGTTGGGGATTTATAGCGTTTTGGAAAAAAACTGCATCTTGCAGGACATTTTAAACAAGGAAATATAGTGATTTGGCATGAAACATTGATGGAGCAGTGAATAGGTTTAGTACACAGCAAAATGTCATGACAAACTCATTTTTTTTTTATTTGGCACTTAATGCATTTTGGAAAAGAGCTCTTCATATATTCCAAAGATTTATTGCATTTTCGGAAAAAAATGTTTTTAAAAAATCTAGATTTGAATTTCTTATGTTGCTAGAACCTAAAGATGCTATGTGAAACTTTGAAACAGAAAATATTGGTTCTCATCTTGCCACTTTCTTTGTAAAGAAAACAAAATGGATTTATAGTGTTTTGGAACCAAACTCTTCATATATTTCAGTATAATTCGACATTGTCTAGATCTACATGTTCTGTAAAATTGGATTAGACCGACCAAAGTAATTTTTTTACAATAATAAGAGGGTACAGGTAATGTTTTACAATAGATATATTATAAGACTAGACATTTGAATATGTTTCTGTATAAATGTACTCCCTCAAATAATACTGGTGGAAAGTTATATATTTACATGAAAGTACACATAAAATATGAAATTATTACAGCTATTACAGTTCTGTGATTATTTTGGAGTCTGTAACCAAATAAATCACATTTGACAGTTGTTTGAAAAGCTGTCTGAGTGAACGAACACCCCTCAGTGTGTTTGCCGTAAAAACCGGTTATCTGGGGGGAATGTCTCAATCTCCAATGTTTTAATCTAATTTACAAAATGCTGAAAGTGAATGAAGTTATCTCAGAAGCTTCAGTTACAGGGTTACAGTGTTGCAATGTTTTCTTTATTGAATCAGTTTCAATAATGCCAATAATGGTCTGGTTTAATGTTTGAAAGAGAGAGAGAAACAAACAGTGATAAACTTTGTAATACTTTTCTTCTGGAATGTTACTGTTCAGCTTTTGTCCCCATTTCCCTCAAGATTACAAGAAAGTTTAACAAATTTAACAAGTGGTTTGTTTGTAAATGAAAGAGCAAAAATAAATATGTAAAATAACAATGAATATAAATTAAATATAAAGAAATCAATAAATACTTTAGTGAAATATTAAAATTTTAAAGGGGCAGAAATAAGAAAAAACAACTCTGTGAGCTTCTTTCATCACATGTTGCAGTTGCTGATTGTGGAAGTGAAACAAAGCGTTAAACAGCACAATGTTGTTTGCTCAGTCAGTAGAATGCCACACAGGATAATCGAAAGAGATACTGAGAGACTACGATCAATCCCTCAGTCACTCCAGACCAGATACAATTAGGGGGGCTGGATCTTAAAGACTGTTTAAGATAAACAGGTAATAATTCAGTTCAAGCCACAACTTGTACGACTCAGAGCTCCTGAAGTTAAATAAATGTAAGTTGCATTCCTTTATTGGGTCTATTTATACGGTTCTTGCTATGAATGCTGTACATTTTCTAATAGTTTACAGTCAATTTGAGTCAACAAACTATTATTATCACTATTGTATTATTTGTATAATTATTATTATTGTGTGATTTATATTGACTTGTGGTTGTGGATAATAGTATTAGCTCAATATGAAAGCCATTAGTGTTCTTCAATCATTTGTTGTGAATATGTTTATGTGTCCATTTTACGAGTATGGACGAATATGTGTTTAAAAATTATTTTCCCAAAACTGAAAAAGACAAAGTTACACAACTGGGGAATTACTGTATTGTGAACTATTGAATTACTAAAATATCTCTCAAGTAATCTTAGCTCAATAGAAATAAAAAAATAAAAAAATGTGTAGCTCCGTCTCCAGTGAACATGGACAAACCGGTTTGCCTCATTGACACGACGTCAGATGGGAAGCTGTGTGTGCAGGAGTCAGCGCTGCAGATCCTGCAGAAGATTGAGCAGCCGGTGGTGGTGGTGTCTGTGGTGGGTCTCTACCGCACCGGAAAGTCCTACCTGATGAACCGTCTCGCTGGGAAACAAACAGGTTAGACTTGATTTAGGTTTAGTGCTGTCATGACTCCTCGTATAAATTCAAAGATCCAAATAAAAAATCCTGTGCAACAAATAAACAACGAATGTCAACTGTCATAAATTACATCAGTATCAGGGTGAGCTATTTAGTGCTACTTCCACCTCTCTTTTTTCTTAAGGTATGTTTTTGAAAAGTAAAGTTTTAAAGTGTATTGCTCTCTAGCTGTCAGTCTTTGGCTGCGTGTGACAATAGCGGCCAATCAAGATGCTTTTTTGTTTACGTTTAATATCTGAACATTATGCATAGTTCCTAACACACTTTCTTTGCACTATATTGCTTTCCTGGATTCTTCAAAATATTTTAATTTGTGTTAATCCGAACAGAAATTTATCAAGCAAATTCTCCTTCCACGGTAGTCAATGGTGGCCAAGAACTGTTTGGTTATAATCATTCTACCAAATATATTTCTCTGTGTTCATCAGAAAAAATAAATGTATACAGATTGAAAAATAAACTTGAAGGTGAGTAAATAAGGACAGAAGTTTCATTTTTGGGTGAACTGCCCCTTTAGGAACAGATTGTCTCACTGTATGTGTTTCTGGGGATCAAACCAGATAGCACTGCTAACCCAAGGCTGTACTAACCGAGCTACCAGAACATCTAAACAACATACACATACATCCCTCAAAACGTCAAGGAGGAAATGTCTGTAGGATTTCCTGCTGCCAGTAGGTCGCTAGATGGTAGATAGTAAAGATTGATAAGGTGTTACTAGGGTGTTGCCTGGGTACCCTGGGTGGTTTCTAGGGTATTGTTTAGCATTGGGATCAGCTGTGGTCAACATGGGAGGCGCCAAACACACACTCACATACTGCTCATTCGTGTCAATGCGGGGAAGAACAACAAGTGTCTCTTGGCAGGGGAAAAAGAAGAACGACAGTTCACCTGCTACTGCGAGGACCAATCAGTTGTATTCAGTGGAATCTTGTGGCGAGGTTGCGAAGTGCAACCAATGGCTCACTCCACCTCTCCCTTTTGAAGCACTATGGTGGCTGACACATGGATAAAAAGGTCATCACGTTTTCGATTCTTTGCCAAAGGACAAAACATTTTTATAAAGTTTGTCCGTTTAGGAATACTGTAGAAACAAACCAAATTCTATGTAAGGGGACCCACGGTGTATCTAGAAAAAATAGCTACCTTTATTTCAGCAAGACAAGTTATTACAGTCCAAATAATGCCCCATGTGCCGAGGAGGTAAATAAATGATCCATAGATGTGAGTGGTGTTAAGTTTCTTGAAGTTTTTTCTTTCTTGTAGGATTTGCGTTGGGCAGCACAGTTGAGTCGAAGACGAAGGGCATCTGGATGTGGTGTGTGAACCATCCAACTAAAGCAGGAACCACCCTGGTGCTGCTGGACACTGAGGGTCTTGGAGATGTGGACAAGGTAACAAAACAGTGCTTTCTTCCTGTTTACTTCAAAACTGTCACATCATTATAATGGGACACCCTGTCTAGAAGTTTACCAGAAGTATTATTTTAGCGATGAGTTTACTTAGGAGACCCTACAGTCTTGTGTCTGACACATTTTTTTACCACCAGGGGGCATAGATCCATAATATGCTTAGACATATAGAAGAAGACAAATAGACAAAAAGTTATAGTCAAAAGGCTATTAGAGGTTTATGTGTGACAACAACGCAATGCCATTCTTTTTCAAATAATTGTGTTTTATCTGTCAGGGAGATTCAAAGCATGATACCAAGATCTTCTCTCTTGCCATCCTTCTGAGCAGCACTCTAGTGCTGAACAGCCAAGGGACGATTGACAACAGGGCTATTGAGGAACTGCAGTATACTTCCATACATTTTACTTTAACAGTTTAATAGGGATGTAACAATTCACAATGCAATACAATTCACGGAACTGACCTCACAAGGCGATTTGTTCACAGTCTTTTTTACAAAATGATTTGAGACAAAAAAAATGAACAAGTGCCGCACATTTATTAAAAAAATAAATATATATTTATTGTCAAATAACAAAATTAAATAAACTGCAATTTTAAACCCAATCCCCCACCAAAAAGGAAAAATACAAAGGTCTCCTTAATATACACATATTAAGAGTTTATCTGCACTTTTCTTAACTTTTCTTAACCATTCTTTTAAAGAAATATCAGCGTATCCATGTTTACCAAGTTTGCAGTGAACACAGTGACCCCTGCTGTTCAAAACATGTACCGTGATTCATTTAACACCTCAACCGACTTGAATCGTGTCATATTATAATAGTTTCTCAACCGACCCATGGTGAATCGTTACATCCCTACAGTTGATATTTTATGGTTTATGTCATTTCATTTATCTAAATACACACATGAGGACAACAATAATTGATCATAGTGTCGTACAAAGGATGTGTCAAAGATACATGAGGAAAAAAATGCTTTATGAGATAAAAACTGAAGTTAAGATGTGTTACATGAACAAGTAAAAATTACTATTCAATAGTTCAATAATACTTTTTTTTTTAAATATAGCAGACCCTAAATTTGCTTAGCATTGAAACCTTAACCATTTCCAGATACGTCACAGAATTGACTGAGTATGTCAAGATCAAATCATCTGATGAAGATGAAGATGGCTCAGAGTTTGTTAAGTTCTTTCCTAGTTTCATCTGGGTTGTGAGGGACTTCACCCTGGAACATAAAATCAATGGCAAATACGTGACTGAAGACCAATATTTGGAATTTGCCTTGAAACTAAAACCAGGTAAAATTTGTAAAATATGTAAATCAATAAGAAGACTGTTTAACATTTATCATTTATTCATTTGTCAGACGCTTTTATCCTAAGCAAGTTACAAGTAGGCGAGCAAATGAACAATATGTCAACACGTGTTAAACAGTACCATTAGTTTACAAGGCAACGTTGCTAGGAAGATTAAAGCTGGAGTAAGCAAAGGAGAGAATGAACAACGAGATTTTTTATTTAGACAAACGGACAGACAGTTATTGGTTAGTCAAATAAATGTGGAACAGGTATGTTTTGAGCTTTTTTTGTTAAGTATGCAAAGTGTATTTAAGCAACACTTGTATTTTCTTATCTCTTTCAAAGGCACTTCCAGAACAGTACAAGAGTTCAACCTTCCACGGGAATGTATCCGAAATTATTTTCCTTCCCGAAAATGTTTTACACTCCCATTCCCAGCTATACCAGAGAAAGTGTCTCGTCTGGACAGCTTGGACCCTGCTGACCTTTCCCCAGATTTCCAGAATGTCTCAAATTGTTTCTGCAAGTTTATCTTTGACAGGAGTGAAGTGAAAAAGCTGAAAGATGGATACACAGTCACAGGCAGAGGTGATTCGACAGGATATATGAAATGTTTGATTAACATTATTACAGGGATAAATTTGATATATTTTAATTACACGTGTAAATGTACTGCTTCAGACTCTTGTAGTTGTTGCTAAACTGTTGTCAATGTTTTGGGTACCTACGTTATTTCTTCAAGCAGTCACACTTGCCACACTGATGCAAGATGGGCCAAGAAAAATCGAAATGTTAGTTTATCATATTCATATGCTTGTATGTGACCTTTTCCTAAAGTCTTGGGTCAGCTGGTCAAGACATATGTCGACACAATCTCCAGTGGTGAAGTTCCATGGAGAACGCTGTGATTGCCATGGCAACGATTGAGAATGAGGCTGCAGTGAAGGAGGGGCTTGAGGTGTACAAGAGTGGAATGGAGAAGCTGAAGAAGTCCTTCCCTCTGGAACTGAAGGATGTGTCCTCAGAACACCAACATCTCAGCAGCATGGCAACACAAACCTTCATTCCTTTAAGGACAGTGAGGGAACATATATCAAAAGTCTCGAGGTGAATATATATACAGTATATTAGGGCTGTGAATCAATTAATCGCGATTAATAACATCCAGAATAAAAGTTTGTATTTACATAATGTGCTGTGCATATTTATATAGTATTTATAAATACTAACACATACAAATGAATACATATTTAGGAAAATGTTAATATATTTATATTTAACAATAATTAAAATTATATATAAATGTTTATTAATTTCTAGATTTTTCTTAACTGTAAGCATGTATGTGTATGTGTTTATAAATACAATATGATTATGCACAGTAGACAGATAGTGTACTTAACTATTTTTTGAGACAGCATGAGCTAAAATATTCTTTTAACATACCATCTCTGTTGTACTTGACATAAACCTGAAAACATTATTATATGAAAGATGGGTTCAAGTGTACTTCAAGTGGTCATTAAATACATGTTAAAAGCATATTTTTGTTCATATTTTTTGTATATTAAGTACAAAATGAATGCGAAAAAATAGAGCACTTTAAGAACATTATGGAATTGAGACATTTTTCACCTTGGTGATTTGGCTGTAATGAATGATCTCACAATTACACCCACCAACATGCCGCTCTACATGTTTTAAGACCTTCCAGTGTATTCGGAACACAAACAAAGCTTTTACGATCATATCCGACAGGTTTCCAGGTCTCCTCATAGACATCATAATAATAGTATAAGTCAAGGTCCATAAAAGTCCTGAAGACATTATTTAATTGGTCTCATTTTAATCTGATCATAGAAGGTCAATTTAATTTTGAACGAGCGACAAGAGGGCAAAAAAAATCAAAATAACTTGGATGTTATCAAAAATATCCTTATTTGTGTTTCGAATATGCTGTGAGGCCCTAAAATCTGTGGAACATTACATGGGTACAAAAAACTGAGAAAATATAGATTTTTGGGTGAACTATCCCTTCAAAGGCTAAATGTATATTGACCATTAAATACTAAATAAGTGTCAGTTTTTAATTCGCTAGAAATAAAACATTTTATATTTCTCTGTGTTGGATATTTTGTGTAATGCTACAGGAACACATTCATAACCTATTTCATGGATACCTGGGCCAAAATGAGGAGGCATCAAAGAAAAGATGTGAGGATCTCTTGTCATCCCTCTCTGCAACAATGACAGAAAAACTCAAGACAGGATTTTATGCCATACCTGGTGGTTACGTTCTCTTCTCCCAAGACCTTGAAGACATTGTAAAGAAATACAATTTGCTAGCAAATAAAGAAGTCAAGGTGAGTAAATCAACATTTCACCCTAAACCACTCACTCTTATCTGTAAGTCAGACTGACAATTTCACAGAATTTGACTTCATAGAATGAGAGACTTAGAATTAGAGGTAAATAAGTCATTTGGTCATAAATAGGTTCTTTGTTTGAATCCTGACTCTTTCTGACAAAAATGTGTCATCTTTAGTCAAGACGTTCCTCACATGCTTACTGGTGGCTGGAATTCTTACACTAAACTCAATGCAACGTGATGTCCACAGGCAGAAGACACACTTGAAAAGTTTCTGAAGAGGAAGTCTGTGGATTCCAAAGCCATTCTGCAGGCTGACAAAAAACTGACTGACAAGGAGAAAAAGATTATGGGTATGTTTTTGTGCATACAACTTTATGATACACAAAAGCAAAAAAAAAAGAATTCAGTTCGCGAATCGGACTAGGGCACGACTTCAACTCCCTTTAACCAAGCCAATAACTTTGTGATTCATTCACCTTCGGCTTTACAACTTGGCAGGCTGCTTACATTCACACACGGCAACCTTACACACTGCATGAAATGTCATTTACATGACCTTGCTTTAAGAATTTTTTCTTCCTCTTCTTTCAGAGGAAAGAGAGAAGGCTGTTCTTCTGGCTCAGGAAATAAACACTAAAGAAAAAAAGCAGCAACTACTTGAAGAGGTGATGGAAGCTCAGAGACACATTAATGAAGAGAGGATAAAGGAGATGATAAGGAAGATGGATGAAGAGATGAAGCTTCAGAAAGAGGAGTTCAGATGTGCCACGGAGAGTAAAATGAAGGAGAAATCTGCTCTGTTAGAGATGGACTTTAGAGAGAAAGCAGAGAGGATGTCTAAAGAGATTGAAGACTTCAGGAGGAAGAATGAGGAAGCAGAAAAAAAAAGTAACAAGCTGTTTAAAAAGATGATAAAGAACATAAACAAAAAACATGATGAGACAATGAAATTGATGATGAGGGAACACAACGAGCAGATGAAAGCCATCATGAGCATGCCGAGACCTTCATCATACCCTTCCGCAGTACTCTTATGTCTTCTACTTGGAGGTCTCAGTGGTGGTTCTGGGACCGGTTCTAGTTCATGTTCTTGTTCGTGTCCCTGTTAATGCCCTGTCTTTGTGCATTAAACTTTCACCAGAATTAACTCCACCTCCTATTTCTCCTGCCATGTTCCCATCATCCAGACCAGACCTGCTTAAGGACCTTTCAGTTTATTGTCATGATCGACTAGGAGTCAAACCCTGACCATTTGGATTCCTCTTCCATTCAAGTCCCATCATCAAGGGGACACCTCCACCCATTTTTTTTTCTGATTGAATGAGAATGCAAATTTAAACATAACATACTGACCTAACATCACTTTCAAAGAACTTTTTAAAGATACGAATGAAAAAAGAATTGGAGTACTAAGCATCTCGTTTTTTTAATGGTGTAGACTTCTAGTTCAGGGTGTCTACAGATATAAGGAAGTAACATTTTTAAGACCATTTTAGCGCCACTTTATATGAATTTTAAGACCAAACCTTCCATGGACATACTCATTCTAAGACATATATATTTCATATACACAGCCTTTGAAAATTTAGAGACCACTCAAATTCCTTTCGGTTTTTTCTTTATACATTTATTTTGAAACTACAGACAGAATATCAGGCAAATTCAAAATAAAAATATTGCTTTATATTTGTACTTATTTTAACAAAATTTAAATGAACAATTGGTTTTCATAATACTTAAATATTTTAAGATTTATTAAGATTAAATATATGTGACCCAGTCAGAAAACCAGACTAAAGTCTCTGAATCTAATTATGAGAAAATGAGCATCAAATTAGATTTCAAGCAGTTATTTCACTATTTCAATCTTTGACATGACCTTACTCAGTCATTATGAAATATATCAAGGTTATATTTTTACAGAATGTTCCTTACGTTATAATACTTTAGATGGGTTTTCACAGACTGGGTCAAATGGAATAAACCTGATTTATAATCACAGCTTTCATTCAATATACACTTTACTGTATGTCACTCCTGATGTTTGTTTCTGGTGAAATTCAAAATAAACTGGACTGGAACAGTGTCTGGTGCAAGGCTACCTTCAAAGTTTGTGTTTAGAAGCTTTATGGGACAGAGGCTCTCAAGTGTGCATTGTTGGTGAGGTGTGGAAAAATGTTAAATTAAGAGATTTCGGAAGCAATTGATGCACCAGAAGATCTTCACCTTGTAGCTCCAAATGGTCAGGATCTACCATTCATTGGATGGATGAAAGTCACTTTTAGTTTGGCGCCTACTGAAGGAAAGGACAGAGAGTTCATCATACCTATCTTTCCTGACTAAACAAGACGAGTAAGAAAGATGAATTCTGCCCCTTACGGGTCCAAAAAATGATAGAAATCTTACAGAAGAGAGTTAGAAGCAAGCCCCCTTTGGTAAGCAAGCAGCCATGGAACTTGCACAAACACCCATGATCAGACACGGTGCCGCTCAAAGCATGAATACCAGAGTGCGTTACTGAACGTGAGACAGATTTCCACTAGTAATGTCATCAATGAACAAAGATCAACGTCTACAAAGTCCACATCTGGTTCCCCAAATCACAATATTCAATGAGTGACAGGGGCAACAATCCAATTTACTGCAGCATCTTATGGCATTGGGCGTCATGATTCCACCTCATCTTGTCAGGTATTTCTTAGTCTAGAGGTGGAATCATACAGGATCCTCTGTTTCATGTGGGAGAGACGATTTCATCTCTCTCTGGTCTGCGTCATCGTTCCTACCCTCCTGTTTCCTAGTTTGTGTTAATTTCCTTTCCTTGAGTGTTAATCCCTAGCACCTGTTCCTTATCAATGATCCTGTGTTTGTTCCATTTATAACATCCTCGTGTTCATTGTCCTGTGCTGGTTCATTGTTAGCTGTATGCTGTTTGTTGTATGTTCTACCTGGTCTGTTTGATGTTCAGATGTTCCTTGGTCCTGGTTCCTGTTCCCTGTCTTAGTGAGTTTAGTCAGTGTAAGTGTGTTTATGTTCAAGTGTTTGTTTTCGTAGTTTAGTCAGTCAGTGTCCTTGTTTGCTGTTAAAAGTATCTTGTCTTGTTTTCCCCATTGTGGGTTTTTGTTTTGCCTTTTTTCTTGTCTGTTAATAAATCCTTGTTTACCCCTACCACCACGCCTGTCTCTGCCTGCAATTTGGGTTCATACCTCTCCTGTGGCTAAGCGGTAGAATCACAGACTTTCACGCCAGAGACCCAAGTTTGATTCCCGATCCTGACAATTGGGTATCAACTCCCCACTCCGACACCAGCAATGTCAGCACACTGATGACAGCAGTGGCCAGGAATAATGACGCACACCACCCAACAAACGTCCTCTGCATATATACACCCAGGATACAGCCGATAGGACAAACCTCAGATTATGACCAAATTAGGGCGATTGCCCGTCCTGGCACAATCGCAACAATGAAAAGCTTCAGAAGGGTTGCAATTAAACATCTCGTTGAAAGATTTACAATTATGCATTTGGCAGACGCTTTTATTCAAAGCGACTTAGAAACAAATGTATAGTATCATGCAATGTATGTGCAATTCGTGGGATCTTCCCCATGACCTTGGCGTTGCTAACGCCATGCTCTAAACACTGAGCTACAGGTAAGCTAATATATATATACAGTATAAATATATTTTAAACATAATATAAATATAATATGAATCATATATAAATAATATTGACTGATAACTGGTGATATGCTTTAGTTATTTAGTTTATCCTATTCATCTGGAATGCCTGACAAATGTATGCAAGTAGGCACATTTTAATTACTTAATGCCTGATTGGAATAATGGAGGTTTTCATTGTTGATAATATTTGTAAAAGTTTTTCTTATCCTATAAACATGTGATAAATCTTTTAGTACATCAAGGATCACTCTTTAAAGGATCTTTAAACTCTTTAAAGTGTTTGTTTTTATTTTCTTTGTGTTCATAAATGCAGGTTGATATTTTATATTCATATAAAATGAATTTAGATGTGATGTCAAAATCGAAGTGCAGGCAGGACTCAGACAAGATGGTAGGGGGTAACAAGGTATTTAATAAACAGAACAGGACTATACAAAAAGGCAAAACAAAACCCACAATGGGGAAAACAAGACAGGAAACTTTTAACAAGAACATGGACTGACTAAACTAAGAAAAACACACTTACTACACTTACTTTGACAATACAGGGTACAGGAACTTCGAAGGACAAGGAACAACTCACAGGCAAGGTAACACTAACAGCATACAGGTACATACAATGAACCGGCACAGGACAATGAAACATGAGGATGTTTAATAGTCTATTTATATAGACTTTATATAGTTTATATAGTCTATATTGTTATCTGTTTATAACCTCCTGTACATTAATGTTCACAGTATATAGCCTTCTGTAAATATTGTCATAGTACATTCCTTCTGTAAAGTATTTTCATAGTACATGCCCATTGTATAGTAATTTCCTAATATTGTATCTGTATTTATTCACACTGTATATCTGCACTTGCTAATTGCACTTCTGGTTAGACCTAAACTACATTTCGTTACACTGTACTTGTATATGTGTAATGACAATAAAGTTGAATCTAATCTAATCTAATCTAATAGAGAGACAAAACACAGGATAATTAATAGGTCCAGGTGAAACGGATGAAACACTAAGGGGAAGCTAATGAGATGGAAAGGGCGGGAAACACAGACGAGACTCGGGGAGAGTATGGAAGGCCAAAATGTCTCTCCCCACATGAAACAGAGGATTCTGTTTTGGTTCTGCCTCAAGACCAGGAATTAATCAACCAAGATAGGCAGAACCGTGACAAAAATAGTAAAGCAATTAAAACGATTACTATATACTCCTCCTTTAACATTTTCACACAAAAAATGACTTTATGTTGCTCACTTACACATACGTTTTTTGTTTTAGAATTAATTGTAACCTCCTATGGAAATGTAAACTATGTCGAGTACACATTTGTGTGTGATATTTAAGTACCCTTTTTTATTTTTTATTGTTGATGCATGTGGAATTTTCTTTGTTATACAATGGGATGTGGCATTGTACATGCAGTTTCCTGACAACAAAGCATTAAAAACACAATAAAAAAATATTAACATGCTAATGTTGTGTGTATATGTATTCAAACAAAGAGAGAGAGATTTTCCCTGTGTTTGGAAAGAGCCTGAAACTTTCGTAAAAAACGGAACAAGTAAACATGTGTGATCAATGATAATCAAATAATCAGTCAAATTTTTAGCTATCAAAGGTTGAACTGTTTAGTTTGAGCCTTTATTTCAGTGTAAGTATTTATATTCGCCCTTGGTTTTATATTGTAACACACTTTGATTCTGGCACTTTATTTGTCTTTTTCAGATGACACAGTTTCTGTTCTATCCTCTGTATGCTCCTGTCCATAACTGCTTTAGTTATGGACAGGAGAGAGTTTACGTCTTCAGAGAGAGTTTACGTCTTCAGTACTTCACCACATGAACTGTGAAACAGTGAAATTCAATGTGATATATTCATTATTACATGACTGGAAGCAATACATGAAAGATTAAAACGAGTTATTACCGTTTATTATATATAAAAAATGCCAAATGTCTTCTGATCACAGAAGTTCATATAAGGATATTTTTTTCTGCCAGTCTAAAGTGACTGCATGTGCCTGATAGTCATAAGAACACATTGTTATAATAAAAATAACCATGCACTATCTTTTCTGTCCTTATACGAGGAAACTTTTGAAAATTGTTTTTAAAAAGTTCCATAAGCACAGTTTATTACGTCCCTTGTTGTTATTTAAAGATAATCTAATTTCCACCGCAGCGCAAAGCAATGATGTTCAATATAAAATTTTATAACATTAAACTTTATTTAACATATCACAGAGTATAACAAAACGCAAATGCGCCATTCTCAAAACACATTCTGCACTCTAATGCACATGTCATCCATACTGGTAAACACAAGTGGCAACAATCAAATACAAATAGAGAACACATGTCATTGATAGAACACAACCACTCAAAATTGATTTAACCTGTTTCAAATGATGTGACACAACCATATATAATATAAGCCAGTTCAGAGAGCAAACAGGTTGTTGAAGGTGGGAAGGAGAAAGTCTGAGAATGGATAGAAGAAACAATGTGAGAGGACGAGGACGAGTGCGTATGCGAGGTGGGCGACGAGGAGGAAGAGGAGGGCAAGAAAGAGGAAGAGGAGGGCAGAGTAGGAGGGCAAGAAAGAGGAAGAGGGCAAGAAAGAGGAAGAGGAGGGCAGAGTAGGAGGGTAAGAAAGAGGAAGAGGGCAAGAAAGAGGAAGAGGGCAAGAAAGAGGAGGAGGAGGAAGAACAAAAAAAACTGCAAAGAGCAAGGCATAGCAATAATTTCTGATCAATTTTTTCGTTCATCAAAAGTCAATGGAAAAATAAGAAATTTTTATTTAAGATTAAAAATGTTCTTCTCCCTGAGAACTACATGTTTTGAACGATGTGTTTTCTATTTTTTGGTATATTGTTTACTGACTGCTTGATAATGTATATCATTTTGATCACTTTGTTTATGATTTGAGGGCAGTGTTTGATTTTGAACTCAGGTAAAATGGTTTTAAGGCGAAAGTTTCATTTTGCTAGAGGAGTCAGAGGTTTTTTAAATAGTGCATGAAGATGAGGTTTTGTGTTAAATGTTTTCAGAAAATGGAGCAAGGTTTTAGCAATCGGGGAAAATGTAAACTTCGTTTTCAAAGTGTACAATTGTTTTTGATTTTAAGCTCATTTACAAAGATTCCCATGAGCGATCATGTTACACTAAAATGTGCGTCAGTGAAAACCAACTACTTCAATATGCCTATGAAGACCATACCGGAACGTAGACTCCTTGTTAGCGTGTCCTTCTTCTAAGCTGGTGTGGACAGATTGGTGGTTCGAGACTCGCTCAGAGCGGGTTTAAGTCTTGTGACAAGCAGTGAGGAGGAAAATGCTGATCTTGCAGTTCAAAAAATTGCTCAGACAAAGAAGGTCCAGGTGTCAAAGATTTTACTTTATTTGTTCAAGTCAAACAAAGTGAGATGTTTCCCAAAAGCATCTGAAAATCGGGTGTTTTCCACCCTCTAGTTATAGTGAAACTACTCAGAGGTGTTTCCTTTCGAAACCAATCAGGTATATTCCCGCTATCTCTTATTTTCTATTATCCAACTGTCCTTGTCTGCCACCATTATTTCTAGGCAACAATGGTTTTTGGTCTAATGGTGGAATTTCAACCTTGACTCATTTTTTTTAAAACAAGTTGCGCTATAATGCATCAGAAGTCTGACTTATTTTGGGTTAAACATCACTGGATTTTGTATTGCTGAAAATGATTAAAATATTTTATACGTATGTTGATTCTATCATGCATAAATATGTTGATTCTATCATTTCTATCATGCAAAAGTATGTTGATTCTATCATTCAAACAATCTTGATTCTAATACTCATCTAAGTTAATATGATTTCTGATCTACTAACACAACTATGTTACAAACATTCCTATGAATACTTCTTCATTACCGCGTTGAATAACAGTCCCATACTATACAGGATATAATCAAAATTATACTCAATAGTAGCTAAACCAGAAATGAATTATACAAAGGGACAACAGAAGGCCAACACGATGTCTTTCAGCCAATACGTGAGTGCAAATGTGACAAACTATCACTATTTTAAAATTATAAGTGAACGCGGACCGGAGAAAGTAAACTGCACAAGGCTAAAATGTGAAATATTTTATATTTATAATTTTTCTTTTTATTGTTATTTTTAATTATTAAAAAAATGCAAAATATTTTATATTTACCATTTTTCTTTTGATTATTATTTAATTATTACAAAAATGCAAAATATTTTATATTTACAATTTTTCTTTTGATTATTATTTAATTATTACAAAAATGCAAAATATTTTATATTTACAATTTTTCTTTTGATTATTATTTAATTATTACAAAAATGCAAAATATTTTATATTTACAATTTTTCTTTTGATTATTATTTTTAATTATTAAAAAATGCAGAAATAATGACACCCTCTAAGTATCTCACCAGGGCTTAACATTAACTTTTTTGCTCACCGGCCACAGTAACTAATGTTTTTGTCCTGTTACTTTCCTGTGTCACATTTGTCGAACGCATACGTCAATGAGGTTATCTCGTTATAAAATGAACAAATACTATCTCTCTTACTTGAAATTTAACAGTTGCTTTTGTCACGAGGTGACGAAATCCCAACTCTCTTTTCCCTTGTGAGGCGGAACTAATGTTCACCGCGATTGCCCCCGCCGGACCCATAACAACGAAACACCGGGCTAGTTCCGGATTAGCCCAAAAGCCCCGCGAATAGAGTAATTAGCTAAACTCGCTGACAGCTGTGCACGAGGGGATGGAAGCCCCACGATTGGGACACGTTGCGATTGGGGCAGGATAAAAGGAGAGTGTACAGACCAGCCGGGGTGGTTTTGGGGACTGTGTATCTTGGAGGAAGCAGGAGCAGAGGAGAGTATTGGGAGGAAGGACCCACGGACGCAACCGGAAGGAGAAAATCGCTGGACAGTGAGATCGTGTGTGAGAGACTTTGAGTAGACCACTCGATCTTTACTCTCCCTCTCTCGTCGATGGACTTCTTGATGTGAATGCCAGGTCAGCAAATGGGCGGAGCCCTCTATATATATTTTTTTTTTTCCACTGAGTGTCGGATTGCAGTGATGAAGTGGTGTGATACACTGTTTGATGTGTGAACTTGAACCCGCTGGATGTCCATGACTTACCTGAGTTCGTTATCACGTTCTAAGACGTAGGAAGAGGTGAACACTGTTGTACTCCACAGATATTGAGTGTACTGTCTGCCTGCAGTGGAGCTCCCCAGCCTGAAGCTCCCCAGCTGTAAATTCTCTGTCTGTCACCTGGAGAAGAAGAGGATTACGTGCCTGTATACGCACCCGACTGCTTTGCAGTGCAACTCTCAGCCTGAAGCTCCCCAGCCGTAAATTCTCTGTCTGTCACCTGGAGAAGAAGAGGATTACGTGCCTGTATGCAAACCTGACTGCTTTGCAGTGCAACTCTCAGCCCGAAGCTCCCCAATCTGAAGCTCCCCAACCATAAGCTCTCTGTCTGTCGTCTGTAGACGAAGAAGATTGAAAGCCCGATTCGGCCCTTCCATTGGAAGAAGACGGAACCACTCGCCGGAGTACTCCTCTCACACTGTACTCTGTGGGTCTTCGGCGGATCCGCAGGACGGAACGATCTTGCCAGAAGACTCATCCTCTTACATCTTTTATCCATGTTTTAACGTAATAAAGAACCATTACTAGTAGTCTTGTTGTCTGTGATCTTTGCCGAGCCTCTGTCCGACTCCCCAAGGGTGGTACGGGTTCCAGGGGTGGGTTCAGCCCGGTGGGCCGCCCCGACCTGTGACACTTTTCTCAAATGAAACCTGAAATAATAAACCTTGATGTATGTCCCTGACAAATGATAAATACTGACACGTAGCTAGTATTTTCATCTTCTCGAGCTCAGCGAACTTTCACCCTTTCTGGTCGACATGCTGGCTGTAGACCAACAGACTTAACTGATGACCGAACAATGGTTGCAGGAGCACTAATGGGAGTTGTAGTTTCATTGCGCATTGTTTATTATTTCACATGACTTTTAAGAAAACTCAAATAAGACATAAACTATATTCACTCAACCGAAATGGCTTGTTACAATACATTACACCTGTCTAGGTGGTTCCTGATTTAATAAAAAGATAAAACAACAACAACAAAAGTGCACCATCCGATTAGAATATCTACATTATCATTGCAGAATCTCTTACCATTGTAGCAAAAAAATGGAAACAGACTGGAGCACGCAGATCACGGCAAGTGTTTTGCTCAATGAAACCCGATTGGCTCTTCAGAATTCCAGTTCAAGTATGTCAAAGGCTCATATTGATAAGACATATTTCTTTGGTCAATGAGGCTTACTGATTAATATCATTATAAATATATAAACACTTAAAAGGGTTCACAGTTTATTTCATTAAATGACAATTGCAGACTTTTTAGCAGGCGGTCAACATTTTTTGTCATAGTTTATTTTTATTTTTTTAGCTATAACAAACTCAGGTACAGATGTCAGAGGAAAACTAACATTAAAATAGTATTGTTATGTATATAAACTTAAACTTATAAAACTGATCACCATAAAGGTAACATCAAACCTAACAATTATTTTCAATTTAATATAAACAGTCAGTTTATTCTCAATCATTTAAATATAAAAAAGTTTGTGAAATTGTTAAAATCTAGATTACATGTTTTCTTTTATCTTCAGTTCATTCAATTAAAAGTTGTGGCTGAGGTCAGTGGTTGGGTTGCATTTCATTTCTTGTTATCACATCATTTTCTAATTAATTGCAACATTCAGTGTTACAATTAGCAACCTCTAGTAGTATGCACAATAGGCAGTGTTCACTTCATCTACATGTCGGATTCAGCCGTTGTTCATGTTTTCTTCAGTGATTGTGTTTGTTAACAGCAGGTGTTCATCATTATTGAATCAATCATCACTTCATTATCTATATTCTATATTTTTTAAATATTCTGTAAGGGGGGTAGATGACAGGAGTTAACATTGACGAATTGACTATTTTTTTTTTACAGGGATACCTGTAGAGGAAGGCAATAAATTTAGAATTCAAAATTATTTTTATGAAACATTGACCCGGTTTCATAGACAAGATGTCTTAAAATGCCTTAGAAAAGAACATTACTGATGTTCATCTTGAGACAAACAATGACATTGACGTATTTTAAGATATGTCAGGGCAAGTTTTTTTCATTCGACACAGCTCAAAATTCATCTGAGTCTGGGACTAGTCTATGAAACCAGGTCATTATTGCATTTTACATTACATTTTACATTTTAGGCATTTGGCAGACGCTTTTATCCAAAGCGACTTACATTGCTTTTGTTTCTTCCTGCATTATTTTATCAAATGAAACACATTGTTTGATACTCTGCATTTGTTCATATGGATCTCTTGTTATAAATGATCAATGTTTCAGGACATTTATTGCAATTAAAGTGGTCTAGGACCCCCAATACACATTTGAACATTGTTTTGTGAAAGCATTCACATATATCAGATATGCATAAGAATACAAATGCACAGATTTATTGCTGTTTTGCTCATGCAAAGTTTTTTATTGAGCTTTTATACAGAATTACACTTGTTGCTAATTCACTTAGCAAAGTGAATTTAGTTTACTAAAATTAAAAGTTTGACGACGTTCATAGAAATCGAATAAATATGGACCTAGTAACGATTGGAAAAACTTTTGAAAGTTGAATTTAATTAAAATGTTGCCTCAATAAGTTAAATAACTTTAAAGTACTGGAATTATAAGAATGAACAAAATTGAAAATAAAACTGCACTAAAAATGTATTAATACACAACATAAAAATAAGACAATAAATTATAAAATGACAAAAACATATACTAAAATCGTAAAACTTCAACTAAAATTAACACAAAAACAAAAGTAAAAAAATAAAAGCTCATTTTAAATATGAATACAACTAAATAAAACTAAATTCAAAATAGTAACTCTGCCACTAAATTACTGTGCTAAATAAAAATCAAACAAGTCATTTAACATAGCTTTAAATGTTTCATAGTTACATTAACCATTTATAGTTTTGCATTATAAGTATAAATGATATATTCGTTTACTAAGACATTTTCTGATTAATTAAATAAGTTACAATAGATGCTGAAATTACAAAACCCACACAAGCATAGGCTTACTACTTTTGAATATATTGAAGCAGTGTAAATATTACAACTTGAATATACATATAGAATGCATAGCTGTTAAACAAGTAAAATAATTGATTTAATTATTTGTTTTGCATTTAACTGTGTTGAATCAATATCACTTTTGTTCCCGCAATAAATTACGATTTTTTTATATTTCAACAAACCAGCATTACTGTGATCAGGGTTTGCTTTAGTTGGGCTCTTGATTCTTGTATTTTAGAAACTACAATGGAAACAGAAACTGCTGCTGTAGTTTAGTCTCTCAAAACTACCAGAATCGTATCAGGGTGTCATTCCACTGATGTTTACATCTATTTTGTGGAGAATTCCTCGCCTTAATTGCGGGTGCAAAAATGGTAATGATTCAACATACTTAACATTGACCATTGATTAAAAATTTTATGTTACTTGCTTCCTTTCGGTTTAATCTCTTTACAGATGTATTAATGACTGTTACATGTCGAAAGGAAACTCTGAACAGCTTCTCTGTTTGAGATTTATTTCTTCAGGTTTTGGTGTGAAAACATTTCCATCAGGCTGTTGTCTCCATGTCAATCCTGTGTAATCTATCCCACGATCCTCCAGTTTCTGCTTTACCTGAAGAACAGAGTCAATTCTTCATTACTTCTGGTTTACACTCACACTCTGCATGGATTAACAACACTTTTTAAAGTGCATTTTAATAACAACTTTTTCAGGAGTTCTAGAACACAGTTTAATGCTCACCCACTGTAAGATGGTCTCCATCACTGCGGGGTCATTTACATCTAAACCAAACTTCACCTCCAATCTGACAATCTGCTGCGTTGATTCTGGGAAAACACTGGTTGATGCTGTAAGAACATTAGTTGAATCTGGAACAAAATAAATCCCATTGCCATTAATACTATTTATTAAATTTGAGTGGCAAAGAATTACTTGAAACCTACTGTGCATGCAGATGAAAGGAAGGACATCTGAGCAGAGCCCATCATCTATCAGACCATCAGGACCTGCTGCGCCACAAGGTCGATTCATACCAGTCATGTCAGGTTGATAGGTATTCCAGTTAATTGGATAAGCGGTGACGTTTGTTCCATCAGACCACTTCCACGAGTCTCTGAATAGACCGATCCATACATAGTCATTAGATGGAACAGGCACGTTCAACACATCGTTGTCAGCTAGAGTCTGAATGATGGCCAGGTCGGTGTAGTGTTGTCTGCAGTAGGCCAGAGCATCATGCCAGGTCCTCTCCAGATCTGTGATCAAAATAAACCTGCTGGTTCCTGTTTGATTTTCTGTAACAAGATTACATTGAAATAAAAGTTTTGAATGAATAATGAATGACATTTACCCCCAAACAGAACAACTGTCATAAAGTGCTAAGCTCTAATAGGTTGATAAGCTAAGGTAAGAACTGTTGCTTGAGTACACCAGTGTTTTTCAACACTGTTGATTTTGGCATCAACCAGTACACATTTGGACATCTCCCAATTCAAACACAACTGATCCAATATATTAGCTCCAGGAGCTGAAGTAGGTGTGTAAGCAAGGGAGGGGATAATGTGAGTTTGGTGAAATGTCAAGACATGTTTAAAAGTAGTAGGACGACCAAAAGGTAAAAAAGTATCTGAATTAATTAAATTTAACTCCTTGATTAAAGTGACAATTTTTAAAGGTTGTTTAAATAATTATAATGGGAAAATAAAAAATGTAGAATGAGGATTATTATTGACAAGTGATTCTTAGCATAGCAAAATGCAACAAGTCATTGTTGAAATTCATCCAGATAAATATTCATTATAGATAAATCCCACCAAATGAAGACATTTCAAACAGACGTCTTTTCTGCATTGTCCATGACATAATCTAATTCTACAGGATGTGGATAAAGCAGTGATATTACAATTAAGATATAACCTTGTTTGTTGGGAAGTGATCATAACATGATTAAAAATACATCCTTGACTCAAATTATTCACATTATTGACATGTGCAATTATATTTTCTTACCATCGTAGCAAAAAAAGTAGAACTCAAAATCGCACGCCAAATCATTCCAGTTGCCATTATAATATGCTACACATTCCTGTCGCCCATTACTGTTGTTTGGATCTTCAGAATAAAAGTTTGCAAATGTCACAGGTTCATCTCGATAAGTCCATCTCCAACTATTAATATCATTGTATACCCCAGTCCACACTGACATCAATGCCGGTTTAAGAGCTGTTTGGAGATTTGTCAAGTCTTCATTGCTTTGAACAGTGGCCAGGTCAATGTAATTCTGTCTGCAGTAAGCTTGTGAATCGTCCCAGGTCTTCTGCTCCTGGATAAGAATATACTGATGTGGGAGGCTCTGGGTAATCGGACAAAGTCCTGTTGAAAGAAACTAGTTGAATTTATCAGGGCTGAACTCAAGACGGGTGTGGCATGAACCCATGTAATATTGAGAATTATGTATTTTATTAGGGGTCAAGCACAGAGGGTGTATCTATTGGTTCTATAACTATTCTTCTTCTTTTCTACAGCAAGGACATGATAGCCCAAAATACATTTTTCTAGTAAAGTTAGACATACAGTATATGCCATAAAAGAATTCACTTCAACTGTACATTAAAATGAGAGGGTAATAAGTGATAGACAGAGGTAAAGTTAAGCTTCTCTAATTAATATTGGCATTTGGTCCATTCATGACTCATGTTGAATTGTGATTCAAAAAAATAAAAAGTTGCTGACATAGTCAGACATCAACACGTGTCATACAAACCTCAACAATGAATACAAGCATATTTAGGCTGTGTAATGCGGTCAGTTGTTAAAAATCTGGATATTTTATAACGCCTTAGAACTCGGCTCAGCCCATTAGTATAAAGTACAAGAACTGACCATTTTATAATAGATATTTTTCACTTTGCAATTCAAAATCAAGGTATTATAACTACCCATTTCAGACAGGCAATTTGGTAGTATCAGTTTATAAGGTTTTTTAGTTTAGTAGTCACCTAAACAATTTTTAGTCAAATAGGTTGATGCTTTGTGCAAATATATTATGCTAATGTCAAATAAGATGGCGTTTACAAATGGCACCCCTAAAGTATCTTATACTATAATTTATTGTAATCAGCAACAATAGATTAAACAATAATTTAACACAGCAAGTGAAGAATACTGTTCAAGTCAACACTGATCACAATAATGGTGACATCAAATTAATCTTGTGTTCATTGTCAAAAAGGGGTTTTGTAGACGTTTGTTATTTGGTCCATAAAAGCAATTGATGTGATCTCCTGTTTGTAAGTCATATTTAGTGTTTAATTATTCAATATTTATCATTCATAATAAGCATATGAACTGTTGTTGGTTATATATACTAATATTACAAATTTTTCATGAGTAATTCATATTGAGAAATATTGGGTAGACTTTATCTAATTTCTCTAAGTGTGACATGACCAATATCTGATAAATTTAGGTACTCTTTACTTACAAACATAGAATAAAATCTACTCGATCTAATTGAGTGCAAATTGTTACCTTAATTTTATTGAGTAGATTCAGTAAGTTTGCATATAGTTTACTTTGCAAATTAATATATGTGAGTAAAATTTGACCATAAAATTAAACACTCAAGAATTTTTTTTTCACTGTACCATTGCGATACATATACTGTCATGATTCACAATGACACGATCAGACAGGATCCCTTGTTTAATGTTGGAGAGAGACTATTTTGGCACCTATTGGTTGCCATACTTTCTCTACGGTCTTGTCATTGTTCCTCCCCTCCTGTTTCCTAGTTAGTGTTAATTATTTATCCCCTGCACCTGTCCCCTCTTGATTTGGTTCCCTTTATATTGACCTAGTGTCTCTTGTCTTGTGCTGGTTCATTGTTTGTGTCTTGTTTAGTCTTGTTTTTTATGTCAAGTGTTGTTATTAGTCTAGTCTAGTCCGTCCATGTTCCTGATGTCATGTTTTGTTATGTTACACCCTCTTGGGTGATTGTTTTGTATTGCTTATTAAAGTCTTGTTAACCCATTACCACCCTGTCTGCACTTGGATCCTCTGTCTCCATGTCCTCACCACCCCTAATGTTAAAGACAAATTATATATGCTTGCAGACCTTTTTGTAAATAAATTAGACCTGTATAATCAGTAAATGTAACTCAACAATGGTGACAATCAACAAAAAAAACCTTTGTTGCAATGCATGCTGGGTAACATCTTGGCACAAAACTCATTCATGATTCCCAGCATGCATTGCAGTTGATCTGTTTATCTGAATCTGTTTGATGATTATCACCTTTGTTGAGGTTTGTGTGATGAGTGTTGATGCCTTAGTGCATCATTGTGCATTTGTGAACTGAAACATTTTTATCAGTAAGAAAATACTCAAACTCATTCTTAATTTCAACAGCCTCTGTACATTATAAAACATTGACATCTATTATGAAATACCAATTGCAAGGTATACCGAGATTTTAAAGAGTTAAGGTTTCAAAACCACCATGATTTTCTTTGATACCGCTTCTAAGGTATGAGATGTGTCATAATGAAAATAAAGAATTAAGTCATGGGATTCAATGTTTGATATTTACGTCTAATATATATGAAAATATATTTACAAAAAATAAAAATAAATTGAAAGAATATTATAGGTTTAAGGCTATTTTTACCTGTTTTATTGGTTAAAATAAAATGAATTGTAAAAAGAATTGTTATAATTGCAAGGCTGCAATATCATGAAACCGCCTTACATTTGCTCAAGGTTATAATGCCGTCAAAATATATCATACCGGCCCATGTCTAGTACCAACTAACATTGAGAAAATACAAACATTTTCAGGAATACAAAACTTGCATCACAACGACTTTATAAACGATTTACACAATAAATCATTCTTCTCGTGTTTTTTGAATGAGCCCCATTGTCCTTATTTGTATGAGAAATTATTGACCCCTGAGGCAAAAACTGAGATACATGCCAAACTGTTTTATGTATCATTGAAGGACTAGTACATAATGCACACAAAGTAAATATTCACACTTACCTAAGAAAAACAGCAAATTAATTAGTCTTTCCATCAGTGATGTGGAGTGTATAATAGATCTGAAACAGTGAAAAGCACATATTGAATCATGACAAAAACATTTAAATAAACTGAACGAACTTGCAAATGTGAGGCTAAACATAATACAAGAAAAACTGTATTAAACAAACAAATGAAAACATTCCAGTTTACCTGCAACAAAAGTCAGAGCTGAAGTTATAATGATCTACAATCTCTGAACATTTGGGATTTTATATCCTACACAAATCACTTAGGAATAGCCTTTATGCAAAGCTAGTTCCAATCGGGAGATGCTGAGAAACTGATTTCCATTCAGATTTTGTTAAGAAAGTGAGGCTTAATATTCAAATGGCATTAAATAGAATTTAAATCATCAGCCCAGGAAATGCATGCTCCTTCCAGAGAATTCCAAGAACACCAAGCATCAACTTTATTCTTATTGCATCATATAACCTGATGTCAGCAGTGCTTTTTAAGGTGTGTATGATAATTTTCGCACTCAATGATGATATAAGTGATCTCACAGTGATGTCACCATTAGCTTTCAGAATACTCATGATGAAGTCAAAATGTAACCTCACAGCAAACTCACTAGGTGCGTTTACATGGAGCATTGTAATCGGTTTAAAAGTTCAATCCGAATGAAAATGCTTCATATAAACACCTCAATCGGAATTAAAATGCCCAAACCGAATGACATTTTAATCAGTTTAAGAGGGGTGGGATAAACCTTTCTATAAACTGAACAAAATTCTAATGCTGCCATGTAAACGCTTTAAAACGATTACTTTGTGACAAAATACGCTTCCTCAAATCTCCGAGCAAACATCTCATGTGTCCAACACTGTTCAGCCTCTAGTTGTAAAATGATGTAAAAATGATAACCAGACTAAAAATGTAAAAAGATCAGTGGATCATTATCGGTAGTTAGGCGGTATTCTCAGCATGGGATCACTTTAGTTTGTCTTGTTATAACAATTGTGATTCACAAACCAACAATAACAGCAGGCAGGTAAAACTAGTATCTGAAAGTTAAGGGTGAAGAGTCCAGCTAAAGCAAACACCATAATGGTGACTAAATAAAATCAATTCACATAGAGCTCAGATATTAATTACACTGTGATGGGAACATTTTTGTTTTGTTGGTTTTGACAAACATTTTGACATATTCTTTGTTGTAGTAGAGTAGGTGGGGCGAGACCGTGATTCGAGTCCGGTGAGTAATTGTTGATGAGCGCCAGCTGTGCGCACACCGGGCTTGAATCTCGTAGGAGATTGGGAGCATATAAAAGGAACGAGCGACCGGACCATCGAAGAGAGAGGACCGGGCCCGAACATGTTTTAAGTTTGTATTTGTATTTATGTTTATGTTCTGTTCGCCGGGGGTCGTCCGTGAGGGGCCACCGACTGTTATATTACTTTATTAAATGTTTAAAATGTCTTCCGGTTCCCGACTCCTTCCTTCCCTTTTATGGAGATTTTATTACATTTGTCAATAAGCTTTTTTTTTAAATACTGAATGTTCAGAGATTAGATTCGAAAGTTGCAACTTTTAACTATTCAATAGCATCACTAATTTGTTAATTATCGTGTGACGTCATTCAGCACCATACACTGAAAAATGTGAAACTTTTAACCATCTTAAAAAGATTACTTTAACTTTGGATTTCGCTACGGAGACAAACATTTCTGCAGTATTTGTTTATATATACAATATATTTAATATTTTAAATTAGTAAGCATAATAGACCTTGAATAGGAGAATATAACGTCATCTAATAATTTGAATAAGTGACTCCTGCAGAAGCTTTGCTTTTAGCAAAATGTCCTGCTTTCTTTCCTACTTTACATCGAAAGTGCACTGTGTTTACCGATAGTCAAGATCAGCTGCAGTTTTGCATGGCTCATTTAAATATCGCATTTCAGCTTTAGTTTACTAAAATAGCTGAACTTTGTTAAACTTCTCAATTTCTCAGGTAAAAGCAACTGGCTTAATTTAAAAAACTACAAAAAGAAGAACCGTACTGCTTTGTCTATCTTATATTTTGTGCAAACAAAATGCTTAAATATATGTTAGCTCAAGTATGCACTTTCAATAAATCTAAAATTTCACACATGCACACACTGAGATAGAAAAAGACCCAGCTGTAATGTGATAATCAGCTTTCAGAAAGGTCTTCTAAACATATTATGCACATAAAATGTACACACATTCATATTTAGACACAAATTCATCAATAATCAGTCTATGAATCTCAAAAATGTTGAAAATTAAGAGAGAAGCTTCAGGCTGCAATGCATGCTGGGAGTCATGATCTTTACTATGATGCTACACAGCATGCATTTTTGTTTATTATCTTTTGTTAATTGTCACTGTTGTTGAGTTTATTACACTGCTTCTTGATGTCTGAATGATTGATACATTCATTTCTTTTTACTTTGAGCACTCTAGTGGTTACATTACCTGTCTGTTTTATCTTCATCACCCGAAGACTGTTGTAGAATCCTCCATGTTTCTTCTCCAGTCGGCAAAGGTCAAAGCAGGCTTTGTGTTGTGTGGAGACTCTCAATATTAAATGATTTAATATTGATCAAGCAAATATTGTATTATTTGATTTATGGAAGTGTGTTCTTTCCTTGGTATGCATGGCTGGTGTGGTCAACCAATATCCCCTGCTTAATACAAAAAATATTAACTTATGTATCCTTTCTGGCAAAAGAAGTTGTGAGAGCTCTTCCAAATATGCCCTGATATTTGACTATAAATGCATTCAAGCAGAACATGGAACGTCTACGTCAGAGTAAGAGGAATATATTCAAATGGGGTCATTACTGCACAATATGACCTGCATCACAAGCTCCTGGTTGTTTTTACAAAAACTTTTTCAAAAACGTTAAAAGCCTCTAAGTAACTTAGCTGGGATGATGTTGAAGTTAGGGGAATGCCTTTGCATAAATGCGTCTGAAGCACATGTGTAGAATCAGTCCGATTGAGGGTAGATGACCAGGAAGTTATAAAAGTAGCCGGAGACACTTACTTCAGGTTAAAGGTCAAAGTAAGCACTGACATGGACACAGGAAGTATGGCGGAGTGAGACAGTCTCTCGAATCCTTCTCAGGTAAATATGGTTACATGAGTAGCCTCAGAAGTTTCCTCTATAGAAGGTAAATGGATGCTGCGGCATGACGTTGACGCTATGGGAACACAGTAGCCACGTCGCCAGACTTACAGGCACCTATCAGCGTGAAGCCAACTGAGAACACTGGGAGGACAAGAGGATGGAACCAGGGGTAGAATTCACATCCAGGTCGCAGAATCTGACGAATGTGAGCGTTGAGGACCAGCCTGCCACATCACAAATGTCCTGAACAGAAGCCCCAAGCCACAGGAAGCTGCCTACCAACTTTACTTCATTTATTTATATAGCACATTTAAATGCAATGTTGTTGCCCAAAGTGCTAATTTAAAATCCAATACCACTGTTGCGCACGTCACTCCTCTCTTCATTAAGTTACATAGGCTCTCTTTAGTCGCTCGAATCAAATTCAACACTCTGGTCCTGGCCTACAAGACCACCACTGATTTGGCACCCCCTTATCTTCACTCGCTAATGCACAATTATATACCCCCAGAGCCTTACGCTCTGCAAATGAACAATGTCTTTTGGTGCCATCCCAAAAAGGTAAAAAATCTCTCTCACGTACCTTCTCTGGATCTGTTTCCCATTTATGGAATGATCTGCCTGCTGCTACAAGATCATCAAAGTCTGTAGCCATCTTTAAGAATCGTCTGAAAACACATCTCTTCCGTCAACACCTAACCGATCAGTTCAGACTTATCCAAACTATCTCTTTTCTACTCAAAAATATACATATGCCCATATGAGACCAGTTTTATTTTATTGCACTTCCAATTGCTTTGTTTCCCTCATCTGTAAGTCGCTTTGGATAAAAGCGTCTGCTAAATGACTAAATGTAAATGTTATGAGTGAGCTCTGACAGTTAATGGACATGGCTGATCAGAGACACTGGTGGCGGTATTTATAGACTCCAATCCACTGGGACTCCTGGACTGGCCATTGCACTTCTCATGGTCTGCCTTGGAGAAGGGAGGAGGAAAGAAGGCTCACAGAACAATGGGTCTAGGCACACCTTGCCTAGGGTACATGAATGCTTTGACCTAGGGGGCTAAGGAGAGGCCCTCTAGAACCATGGCCAGATCCCAAGACGGGACCCTTAAAGGAGCCAATCTTGGAAAGAGGTGGAGGGCTGAGGCTGCCCCAGATCCGTGAGCCAGAGGGGGATACTGCTCAAAGGTGACGGCTTGCTTCCACTGATTTCAGCTCTCGCCGATGCCCTCAACGGCCAAGACGCGCCGCTGCTGGCTCAAATTGAAAATAAATGACTTCTGGCCACTTTGATGCTGTTGTCGGCAGCGGTGTAAACGCACAGTAAGGGAGTCGTCCGTACTCTTACTAAGCTCCTTAAAGGCTTCCGGGGTAATTCCTTGTCCCTTATCGAGCTCATGGAGAAGTTTGGCCAGTTTACCTTGAAGTAAAGGCATGGTTTGGTACTCTTGGCACTCCATTTCTCAACAGCCCAATAGATAGAGAGCATCTTCACTGTATTAGTTATCACTTCCAGAAGATCCTGATAAACGGGGTAGGCTCCAGTACATTCCTTAAAATCACCAGGATATCGGCGTCCTCAGAGCTTGATGGCTGAGGGAAGGGGCTCCCACCCCGGGCAGAAGAGGCCGCATTGCGGGCTTCTGAATCCAGATCGCTAGCACTTTACAGGCCATCAGCAGGCTGTCAGCGCAGGGCCCCTGAGAATTTGTTCACTGGCAAAATCTTGGCCCCTTAGCGCTGGTCCTACACAGGCAGCCCTCACCTCATCCCCCAATGTAGATTTGTAGAAATGTTGATCACTTTTTCACCTGATATTAATGTAGAATTTTTTTTGACATTTCAACAATCCACCATTACTGTGAGCAGACTCTGATTAAGCTAATTAAAATTCAGTGCTTGTAATAATGTTTAATGAAAACACTTAAACATTGATGAAATATATGTATAGATATGTTTAACAAATTTTGTTTGGTTACAAAGACTCTTCAAAATATCCATCTTGTGTTCTGCCAAAAAATGGTATGCAATAAAATAAAATTGATACGTCAGTCAGGTACTGTAGTTCTTAATGTCACTATTGCCTCAGACTTTGTGTACAGCGTGTGAGGGAAACATGATTAGACAGGCAAATATGCCCAACCTTAAATTCCCAAAGCTAAACACTTGAGATTGACAGTCAGTAAACACAATGCAGTTTCAACTGTGTAAACAAATCCGAAGGCGATCCTTGCAACCTTAAGCTTCCAAATCCACACCTTAGGTCACGCGATGATCACAGTGATGTCACACCATTCTCATACTTTGATAGTGTAAGTGATATGTGAGCTCAATGTGAATTTATTTTATTTAGTCACTATGTGGTGAGTGTTTGCTTTAACTGGACTCTTCACCCTTAACTTTTCTATACTCGTTTTTCCTTTGCCTGCTGCCATTGTTGCTTAATGAACCACAATTGTTATAGCGATGAAAAACATGAAGTAAACCTGATCTGAGAAAATAAATTAAATTCACATACTTTCACTCTTAAAGGTGGGCAGCTTGATTTAAATTGACATAAGAAACTGGTCAAAAACCCAAATCAAACTGATGTTGAAAATTTTACATCCACTTGAAAAAACGTGTTTGCATGGTGCCTGCCTGATAGTCCAGGGGCATGTTTAAGGCGGTCTCCCACTGCTTTGGCCATTGATTTGGTCGGTGGACTTGCTGTCCCACTTTTTGGTTGCATCTGCAATGATAAAGAAAAACATGTTTTGTTTTCAGTGTGTTATTCGAAAGGAACAATTAGTGAGTTGTAAAGATGGTTCAGTTCGCATGTAACCTATATGAAATGCCTAGGATCCACTGTTTCAGATAAATGTATTGGCCTGTCGCACCTTCCACTTTTGCTGCTTTCATCCTTTGTTATTTTAAGAAACATTGTCTCGTCTTTCAAATGTAACAGGAAATTATAATAATATGCAATCCAAAACCTTTTTCTAAATAATTATGACAAAACCAATCAGAGTTGAACTTCTGGAGCAGGAGAGTGAGTGAGTAAGACCTGATTCACATTTCGCATCTAAAATGAGCGGAAAACAAGAGCTACACTGCCTTCTCCTATTTCTCCAAAGTGCCTGGACTTTGTGCTCTCCTGGCGTCTGTTATCGCTTAGCAACCATGGGCCAAGATAGCCGTTGAGACGAGAAGGTATAAACAAAGGATATATGGATTATATGCACTGTACATACCTTGCAATAACCGTGCTAATAGATTTATTTATGCTGTGATCATCTGTATCTAAATTTTCATTGCGCTTGTCTATATTGGCTGGTTGTTTCTTGTTACAAGACCTGCGGAGTGCGTGCACCTTTATGAAAAGTTGAAATTTTTTCATCTCGATGCGGCACCGATGTGCCTAAAAAAAAGAGCGCGTTGCACCATATGTGACGCGAAATGTGAATCGGGCATAATTTCATAAAATGAAGAAATGAGCATAGAGAATTTCTGTATCCCAGTCTACTAATATGTTCCTTAACAAGTAGGACTCTTTAATTCCCCGATGCGGAACGCAGACAGATTCATGTTATCCAGGGGATAAAACAGAATAATGTGGATGTGTAAATATATGCATGATCCTCATGGAGTTTTCGGTGTCTGCATCTTACTCTTAAAGGGCCTATACTCATGAAAATCTCTGAGCTGCTCTGAGAGTTTACTTCACATGCATTTCACAGTTTGCTTTGAGAAAAGTTAGTGCAACTGTCAAACATGCACTGAAAAGGTCTTTGAAGCGGCCCGCCAAAATAAAAGTCATTCCTACTAATAAAAACAGTAGTTCACTTGTAGCATAATCTGTATTAGTTAATATCTGTATACTGTTGTATATCATAATAATGCTATAGTGTAGTATATATAATAATAATCTAGAAAACATGCAGAACAATTAAAACAGGAAAAAATGGAATTTAAACAGGGCTCTGCAAGATTTCTTTTGTGGGGCTTTTGGATAGATACATTTACTGGCTTTTTTATTAAATATTATGCAGTAATATGTTATTTTCATCAATACTTCTTAAGAAAAATGAAGTGGTTTATTTATAGATTTTCTTTTGATCCAATCCAAATTTCATTTGGATCGACCCAAATCGGTTCGATCGTTTACCTGGAGGCTTCTATCAATTTGATTAAAAGTGGATAAAATAAAAACAGACATTACCAATAGCACCTTTAGGAGCAGTCATCTTTAGTCATTACTCATCTTGAAATAAAAACTGGAAGCAGAAGAAGACAATCCAATCTGAAAAATAAATAAATGCAGGGTTATATCCTCATTCATATAAACCCAAGCATTTCTGATAGTTTGTGTGATGGGTGCGATATGAGTGTCATGGGCCTCTACCACTACAAATGTTTCATCAATGATTACCGACTAATCAGAATGTAATGAACATGGCAAATCTGAGAAAAACAAACAAATAAGACTTTTCTGATTGTTCGTCAAAACGTCTTGGTTACGTATGTAACCTCAGTTCCCTGATGGAGGGAACGAGACGTTGTGTCGAGAACGACAGATGAAGTTCGCCCTTGAGAACCAATCAACTCTGACTACTATAGAAAAGGCCAATGAAATTTGGTGAATGAAATTTGCATGCCAGACTACGCCCCCGGATATCCGGTATAAAAGGAAGCCGGCGTGCAGCATTCACTTACCTTTTGTTCTGAAGAGCCTGAGAGCCTCTCACGACTGCAGCAGAATACGATACGTGTTTGTGGCTCGTTCCCTTCATCAGGGAACTGAGGTTACATACGTAACCAAGACGTTCCTTTTCTGTCGGTCTCTCGACGTTGTGTCGAGAACGACAGATGGGGTTGCCTATGGAAAACGCCACAACGCTGTATCGCATCACAATCTCTAGCGAAGCGACGGTAACAAGCCTGGCCGTGTCAGCTCGATGCTTTTGCGAAACTGTAACCTTCCAGTGTGGTGGTCGGGGGGTTCCAGAGCTTTCTTGTAGAAAGATGGGTACAGCCCTGACCGGTAACCTTTCACGGACGGGGCCTTAGCTCTATACTGGCGAGAGGCCGTCCGGCTCGGGTTTACACCGGGTGAGAGCAACTCTTAATCAGAGAAGCGCTGCAGAGGCCACCTCCTACCCGTGGGGAGGAATATGGTGGATATAGCTATGTCTCGTCCTTGGAGGAGAACGCATGGAACGTGCGGACTGGGTAGTTAACCGGGAGGTGGAGGTCAACTTGGGAAAGCTCATGGGTTACCAGGAGTGGGAACCATTCTCATGAGGATACATCAGACGGAACAGCCCACGGAGGGGGTGTTACAGACGTCCGATAGCACTAGGTCCGGTTAAAGCTATCTGTGATAGCTCACATGGTATCCCGGCCTAAGGGGGAAGGCTGCTCTGCCCAGCCAGCCCCCCAGGTGCTTGCTTAGTGATGGATGGAATGCCTATTCTTAACCAGTGTCTGGGTAAGAAGGGAGGTTGGTGAGGTACCAGTTTCTTAGCCATGTGTTTGGGTAAGAAGAAAAAGGTAGATAGCACACTGACCCAACCTGTTAGAGGGTGGAAAGGTGCTTTCGCAGCCATACGCCCCCCCGGATGCCAGTCCTACATGTCGCCACGCAGGACGTGGGCTGACACCGGGTTCACGCGAAGGTTGTTAACACTTGCGAAGGTGTTTGGGCGTAGCCCAACCCGCAGCTCTACAGATGTCTGCTAGAGAGGTGCTTCTGCCAGTGCCCAGGAGGTGGCTAAACTCCGTGTGGAGTAAGCCCTCACTGCCAATGGGCATGGGAGATTCTGAGATCGGAATGCCGTCGTAACGGCTACCACGACCCAGTGCGCCAGCCTCTGTTTGGAGCCAGCCTTCCCCTTCTGTTGTCCTCCAACAGACACGGAGCTGGTCAGAGCTTCAGAGGCTTAGCCCTTAGGGTCCCAAGAGGGTATGGAGCGGAGATGAGGTGGATTCCGCCCTCTCGCGCCCCTTAGGAACCTGGTGACCAGGTCGTGTTGCCCTAGAAACTTTCTACCGACTGAGTCGTGATGAGTGGCAATAGCGACTACATAAACATTCAGTGTGGAGGGGAGATGTTAGTCTCCAGTCTCGTAAGAAGGAAAACACAATCCTGATCGAGCACCTCAGTGGGTCTTTCTCATTGAGAGAGACACCAGGACGAGAAGAGGCGCCGTCTAGAGGCGTGTAACCGCCTAGTAGATGGGGCCCTAGCCTGGGTGATGGTCTCTGCCATGGAGAGGGAGTAGCCATCTCAGGATCTTCTCGTCCCGTCTAGAGACCAGTCATGGGTGTTCCAGAGGTCTGATCTGGGATGCCAGAACTTGTCCTTCCCCTGAGAGAGCAGGTCCTCTGTCAGGGGAATGGTTCAGGGGGAGTCGCTGTCCAGAGCATCAGCTCTGAAGCCAAGTGCGGTTGCACCGGTGTGGTGTAACCAATATCACTTGGTGCTCCTGCTTCCTGACCTTGCACAGCGTCTGTGCAAGGAGGCTCCTGGGGGAGAAGGTGTGCTTCCGCCCATCCCGCCGTCAGCTGTGCGCCAGGATATCCGTGCCGAGGGCAGGGAATACCAAGCGGGCAAATGGTGGTGTTACAGGAGGCGAACAGGTTTACCTGGGCCTACCCGAACAGCCTCCAAATGAGCTGGACTTAGCGGGGGTGGAGTCGCCACTCTCCACAAGGCATAAACTGGCGAGAAAGCACGTCGGCTGTCTAGCTCAGTTTGCCCGGGGTGTGTAACCTGCCTAGAGGGACCTGAGTCCGTCAAAAAAGTCATGGAAGACTAGGGGTTATGGTGCGTTGGAAGCAGGGCGTCATCACCATGTGCCTGCTGCCGGTGTGCCATGCTCTCCTCGGAACTCGACTCTGAAACCAGTGTTGGAGCGGTCTCATGTGCATCAACCCGAGGGGTATTAACCTGCGAGGATGCCATGTGTCCCAGGAGCCTCTGAATTATTTCAGGGGGACCGCTGTCTGCCTAAAATGTTCATTTCAGACAGTTCAACACTGGTTGGGCGCATACTGCGGACAGGTGCGCCGACATGGTGACAGAGTCGAGTTCCATACCGAGAAAGAGGATGCTCTGCACTGGGGAGAGCTTACCCCTCTCTTGGTTGACCTGGAGTCCCAATCGATCTAGGTGCCGGAGCACCAGGTCCCTTTGTGTACATAACAGATCTCACGAGTGTGCCAAGATAGGCCAGTCGCTGAGATAGTTTAGTACCCGCTCGCCTTCCTCCCCTCAGGGAGAAAGGGCGGTTTCCACGATCTTTGTGAAGACCGAGGAGACAGGGACAGACGGACCAAGACGGACCGTCCTCATTAGCCAGCGAGACAGTGTGGGCAACTCTCGAGCTCCCAGGGACTGTGACAGGGTGACCAAGGGGACGGTCTGCTTCATCATTCCCACGGGGGGGTTCGTCGGCTGGCGGAGCTAACCATGTCGCGGGGGTCCCCGGAGGGAAGGTTGGCTCCGCCTTTTTACCTGCCTGGCGGGACAATGGCACACACTGTCGGTTTGAGAGTGGTGACAGCTGTCGTATGTGTACGACCTCACGCCTCGCCAGGGTGTGAGGTCGGATCGCCATGCACAGTCCAGAGGAGTGTGCGATCGGCTGCAAGTACACCCGGGGAGAACAGAAAACTCTGCGAGTAGTGGGCGCCAAGCCCTGAAAAGGGCCAGGCATTGGTGACGAGGCAGGAGTCGTCCCGTACCGACCGATCAGAGCCGTGGCTGTGAAGGTTCGGGCCCGATGTTTTTCTCCCTTGGGTCTTCCCATCAGTGTCCCTTCTCGAGAGAAGGTTGCTGACGGGGTGGAGGTTTCCCCCTCGACCTCTGCTTCCGGGGTGCCGCCTGTGGGGGCACAGGAACCGGAGCCGATGTCGAAGGGGTCCTGAGTTGCAGGGAAGCAGACGTCACGTGAGAACTCAGAGGCCTGTAGGCGGCCGAGTCGCGGCGTGAAAAAATTCGGCTAATTGCCACTGTCTGCTTCACCGTCAAAAACTGCTGGGCGCAGTCCTCAACGGTGTTACCAACAACCCACCCTGCGAGATGAGTGCATCAAGAAAGCGGACTTCCTTGGTGTCACTCTTCTGCACAAGGTATAGCCGGGGGTGTCTCTTCTGGACCACTACCGTGGACATCGTCCGACCCAGGGCCCGCGCCGCCACCTTAGTCGCCCATAAAGCGCTGTCAGTGGCGGCACGGAGATCCTGCATTATACCCGGGTCGGCCTTACCCTCGTGGAGCTCTCTACACGCCCTGGCCTGGCGGACCTGCAGGATGGCCATGGTGTAGAGAGGAGGCAGCCTGGCCCGCGGCAGTGTAAGGCTTCGACACCAGTGAATCTGAAGTCCTACACGCTTTGGACGGTAGGCGTGGCCGATTCCCCCCAGGAGGTAGCCGCCTGCGGCACAGGTTCCACCCGGGGGATCTCGACGTAGCCTTTGGCTGCCCCACCAACGAGGGAAGTAAGGGAGCCGGAGCTGGTTTCACTGGAACGGTCCGTGAATGTAGCGTTCCAAGTTTTACACAGCTCCTCATGCACCTCCGGGAAAAACATGGCACCCGGGGTGGGCGCGGTTTGCACCGCGCTCCGACCTCAGGAACCACGCATCCCCGGGTTAGCATGGATTACATCACTTCTGCTTCCTCCTGAACTCGACCGCTGTGGGTGGAGCTCAGATTCGTCCGAGTCGGATGCCAGTCTCCCTCCGATGCTGCGAGCGACATCTCATCTACGTCACACATAGTTTCCGAGTGTGTGCGTGAGGATCTGGACGGTATGCCACCGCCGGTTGGGGAACGTTCAGAAGAGCGAATCGGGGTGCGATCGGCCCATGAGCACTTGGCTGGCGGGTTTACGTTCGCAGAGTTCCCCATATCACTAACGCTGCTAACGTGGGTGGTCATCGGGGCCATAGCCACAGATGTCACAGCCCAGGTAGCAGACAAAATGGTGGCTGGTTCCCGTAGGAAGACAGCCACCCGTGACCGCAACTTCTGAGTGACAATCTGCCCGCAGTGTGTCAACGAACGCTGCTTCAGCGTGCTGGATGCCCAGACGCCTAACCCAGTGATCGTGTCCATCCCCCTTCTCGATGAGGGTGATGCACCCAAGAGAACAGTGGGACATGCCGCGCTGGAGAATGCTCAGTCAGTCCTGAAAAGGACTTTTTTAGAAAAAATCTCTAACACCTCCGGAAACGCCGAGACGCCCAGGGGAAGGTCGCTGCAGGTAGGGACGATCCGCTGCAACACGTCATAGATCCGGCAATGTAGAAGAAGAATAATTCATTGAATTCGTTCTGTTCGTAGTCATGAGCGAAGGCTCTGAAGAACAAAAGGTAAGTGAATGCTGCACGCCGGCTTCCTTTTATACCGGATATCTGGGGGCGGAGTCCGGCATGCAAATTTCATTCGCCAAATTTCATTGGCTTTTTCTATAGTAGTCAGAGTTGATAGGTTCTCAAGGACGAACCCCATCTATCGTTCTCGACACGACGTTCGAGAGACCGACGGAAAGGGAACCTGTACTTACAAAGTCAAAGGACGTACTGTGTTGTGGCTTTCAAAATCCTTTGGTGTATTTGGCAGCTTTTGATAGACTTTTCTAGTGATTGACACATCTTTTTAAGAAATAAATTATTTTTTTAAATGTCTAGCAATAGGAAATTGACTATTTCGGTTTTGTAAATAAATATATATAGGCCTAATAAAATCCAACTAAGCAGCATTGTTTGGTGTGTCACAACCTTTAACAAGCAATGTAATTTAACAAATAGTGGAGCATTATTTCTCAAGCTTGGGCCTTTCAAATACATGAAGTATTAAGTATGAAGTTAACAGCATGGCTAATAAACACTAAGATTATACCTATACATACCATGTCCCAGCAAGCAATAGCCATCATTTCAATGACTCGGTTAAGTATAGACAATATATAGTACGGCAATGAGTAACCCAAATATTCCGTAAAAAGTACAGGAAAAGAACGTAAACAGCTTTGCAGTTTAAAACTTCAGGGCACAAACTTCAAGCTGTGTATGAACTTAATACATTTGCGTCTTTTATATTAACAGCAATTTACAGGATTTTTCCGTAAAAATTACAGAATTTTTGCTGTTAATTTTACAGACAATTTTACAGTGTTTTCCCGTATTTTTTAAAGACGCTTTCTGATAACAGGTTTTTTGTGTGAAAACAACAGAATTTCACTGTTCATTTCACAGGCATTTTTAACAGTGAGTATGTATCTGTGTTTTTTCGATTTCACATGTTCATTATTTGTTATTATGTGTAGGAACCGTAACATTTAAGCGTTAACAGTATAAGACACGTTGTAGTTAGCTTTAAATGCTAACTTAACTTAACCTTACGTGCTCCTGTGCTGTAACACCAGTGTTTTTTTGTGCCCTTAAACAGTTCCCTTTTTACAATTATCTGAATTCAAGAATGTAAACATTCATGCTTTCAAATTGATCCTGAATCACTCTTAAAGCTAAGACTGCTAGTTATTTATTTATTCGCTTTTCAACCAAAAATTCTCTTCTTGCGCGACATTGCGTATTACGTAATCACATAGGAAAGGTTACGCATGACAATCCACTTGCTGAGGCTGACGTCACCATCATATATGGAAAGTCAAATACTGTTTCCAGGTCCAAATGCTCAATAAATGCAACAACAAAAAACGCTTACATAAGCTCGTTGCTAACTATAAAACTATCGGAAAACCATGACCTATAGCCTTTATCTTTATAATGAAATCCCACATACCCAGTCAGCGATTTATTTTCATAATTTAATCAAATGTGACCCTGGCCAACAAAACCAGTCGTAAGTCGCACGGGTATATTTCTGACAAAAGCCGAAAATACATTGTTAGGGTCAAAATGATCAATTTTTATTTTATGCCAAAAATCGTTAGTATATTAAGTAAAGATCATGTTCCATGAAGATATTTTGTAAATTTCCTACCGTAAATATATCAAAACTTTATTTATGTGAGTCGATCCCTTAATATCGCGAACAAAAAATGGTCAGAAACATGCCTACAAACTTAACTCGCTGCTGTCCGCTCTATGATAACTACCCATTCAAGTTTGGTATCTATGTAAAGTTAAGAGATTCCGCTTTCAAGTTAATCTACTCTCTTCTATGTCATTACAAGGGTAAGCCAATAGAGAGTGTTAAAACAAACCTGTTTCCTCTTAGCAACGGCCTGCTATAGCGTCTCACGTGCGCAGCGTACACAATCCGTCATGCTCGCGCTTCAAAACATGGATTCTGATGGAAGCGCGTTTGCTCAATCTAAACGCTAATGACAGCAATAATTTAACGAACCTAGTAAATGATTGTTTCGCAAATCATTGGGAAGATAATACAGAGTGTCCAGAGACCGGCTTGACATAAGAGGATGCCCCGGAAGACGACGAATTCAATTAATGTTTAGATCGCTTCGATTCCGTGCCATGAAGGAATACAAAGTGTTCACTGCAGACTCAGAATTCGACCCGCTTGAGTGGGAAAATTCTTCAAAGTTCAGGTCAGTCAGTCACATACGTTCTTAAATGCCTTCTTTACAAAGTAGTGGTTTTCATGAGTTGTTTGTCAAAGTTATGCCAATTTTGCTCTGACAAAATGTAAACAAAACATCATCTTAGAATGTTGGTCTGCCTCTGTTATTGATGATTCGTTGCCAGCTCAAGTGTAAAATTCAGGTGTAAAATTTCATATGTTCCTGGAAAATTAATTTTATGAAATTTTGTGTGTATAAAGTTTAAGCTGTGGTTAATCAATGGTGTAAGTTTCATTTATTTCCCATCATTAGTAATATGCGTTGCTAAGGACTACTTCTGGATAACTTTAAAGGCGATTTTCTCAATATTTAGATTTTTCTCACTCTCAGATTCCAGAATTTTAAATGGTTATATCTCGGCCAAATAGTGTCCAATCATAACAAACTATATATCAATAGAAAGTGTATTTAGTCAGCTTTCATGTGGTGTATAAATCTCAATTTTGAAAAATGTACCCATAAGACTGGTTTTGTCATCCAGGGTCACAAATATTAATGTCGGAGATTCCTTGACCCTGGTGAATGTAGTGTATACTTTGAGTTAATACACGTTTCGCTTAAATATGCATTATGAGTAAACAATGGTCATAAACAGCTGTAAACTGTAACGTTAGCCCCACTTGAAATTAATAGATGCTTGGTAAAACTATATATTATATAAAAAGCAAATATAGAGGGAGGAGCCCTTTTTTAACATTTTTAATTATAATTGATATATGATAATTTTTAATTTAAAATGTTTTTTAAAGAATTGTAAAATATTATATATTTTATTTACTTCTTATTTACATTATATTTAAAAAGCTATTAATTCATGTTAAATTTGAAAAGCGATTTAAGACACTGAGTACATGAATTATGACGTCTCTCTGTGCTTTTTTTCTTGATATAAAATTGCGCCCCCCCTGTTGGGAACCACAGCTTAAAAACAACAACTTGAAACATTTAAATTTAGATTAATATCTATATGTCATGTGTCTCTTAAATAATAAAACAGAATTCAACATTTAAAAATAGTATAGTTAAAGTATAGTTAAGAATTACATTTTATATATTTCTTGCAGACATTTTCAGATTTAGGAATTTACATATTTAATGATGTATTCATTTATTCATATATAATCATAGAGTTTGGTTCCAAAATGAGAACTCAAAAATCATGTTTTTTATTATGTTTACATGTTTTTACTGTGTTTTATCGTGTTATTTAGAAGTATTTTTTATGCTTTTATGGCTTAAATCAAAACAAACCAACTAGCATGAAAAAAAAGCATGATTTAAAAAAAATAATTAAACTGAGTTATATCATTTTGGAACCAAACTCTTCATATATTTCCTTTACAATGAACAAGTATGCATCTAAAACAAGTTTATTAAGCAGACACAGACAGAATATCTGCGAATGACAAGTGGTCATTTCCTGCTTCATATATGACTTATTTAAGACTGGTGAAGAATCTAATTAGATGTGCAGAGAGATGCAGGAAACTTGAATCATGAGAGGAGAAACCACAGAAGATCTGCATTATTGAAGACAATGTCCAGAGCGAGATCAACACGGCAGCTCAGACGTTTCTCACCCAACACACTGAACATCAGGTGAGTGTCTTTATCTTTTCACCTCTTCAGAAAGGCAGCAATTATTTATAATCTGTACACCTACAATCTAAAAAATGACCAGGTTTATAACTCTTTTATCATTCCTTTCTAATGAAAAAAGATCTTTACATCCATAGACAGTAAACCGAAAAACTTTATTGTAAATATTCTAAATATAGCAATGCCACAATTTTATTGATTTTACAAGCTTTTTTTTAAATTAACTTCTAATCACATATATTTACTCAGGCACTTTTTAATATACATAAGTACCTATTAACAGAAATGCGAGCAGGTTTACCACTAACCGTTCAATTTGGACCACAGGAAAATTTTATTTAAAAAAAACAATGTTTTAAAGTATTAAATACCTTAAATGTTTTGTGCTATAGGTCTTTTCTTAAAAAGTTGAAATAAGCTTGTGTGCCACTGTTTGTAATATGCTAATACCTGTAGCTCAGTGGTAAGAGAATTGTGTTAACAACGCAAGGTTGTGGGTTCGGACCCAGGGGATTGCACATACTTAAGCTTTGGATAAAAGCGTCTGCCAAATATGTAAATGTAAATAATAAACATTGTGAATGTGCCTTTTCCGTTTGTTATGAATGGAAACTTTAATATTTCTGTGTTCAGTTGCAAGAAACCCCTTAAGTTAAGAAAACACTTAATTCTTATTTTAACAGTATTGTCACTCAAGGTTTTCTTAACTTAAGGAGTTTCTTAGGGCCCGGGCCCTGGTCCTTACCCTAACCTTGTGTTTTAGACATTAAAACTCAATATGTTGTCTTTGGAAGAAACATACATGTTCTATTATGTAGATGTTTAATGTTTACTCAAAATATATTTGGACTGTTCTCTCTTCCATATATATTTGCCAGTATGAGTAAGAAAACAGACAGACATGGCACATTTATCATTGATGTTGCATGTGCAATCAGCACATGCGACAGACGGGAAGAAGTGGTAAATAAGCTGCAGTCAGGTGAAGTTACCCCTGGTGTCAGATGTCCTCATGAGAGCTTGACTTACATTTCACTGTGTTTACAGACAACAAACACACATACCTGTACACACAGAGAGAGAGTGAGAGAGCTAAATGTATATTTTGCTTTTGTAAATATTTGTTTACACTATACTCTATTTATGCTTTTATATATTTACATATATTATAAACCACTTAAAGTTGCACTTAAATGCAGCAAGTTTTATTTTATTTTATTACAATAACTATCTTTATTTTCGTTTGTATACATACTTGCATTATTTGTACAAATCCCAGCTGCAAATGCCTTGACATTACGATGTACAAGAGCTCATACCAATTTAACTTTAATTTCCGATTCAGTTTCAATCATTAAAGCTTAAGCAAGTAACATTGATGTAATTAATTTGCAGGGTATAAATAATATAGTACTTAAAAAAAGTAATTACTTTTTACATAACTGTTTCTCATCATACAATTTCTTACATACTTTTTTACAGTAGGGATCATGTATAGACAGATATTGTTAAGCCCAAGAAGTTGACCAGGACAAAGAATTGAAAGATCAAGAGTCAAGAGCCCAACTAAACCAAACATGATCACAATAATGGTGATTTGTTGAAATTTTAAACATAACTTGTGGATCAATTTAAAAAAAATTGTCAAACCTAAAAAGGTTAAGTTGGTCCAATTTAAATTTTGCAGCTATAAAAAGTATAAAAATGTATCAGTTTGATCAACTTAAAGAATTACTTCAATTGGTAACACTTAGAAAAATTAAGTTGGTCCAACTTAAATTTCCTAGCTAAGAAAAGTCACAATCATGGTGAACAGTGTTTCCTTGAGTTCAGCTCTTGACTCTTATTTATAAATTTGTTTGTCATTGTGTTTTAAGTACATTTCTTACTTTAAAATCTATTTTTGTACTTTTTAAAGTATACTTGTTTTAAAGAACTCAAATGAGAAAAGAGTTGGTTGTTAAAAATGTCCATCATCCTGTACTTTGAATCCTAGCTCTTCTGAAATGCAAATTTTTTGCGTCCAGTTTTCACAAATCTTTTTTTTACATCAAAAAGAAGCGAATTCCCTTTCCACTAAAATGTTCTTTCAGCAGCACAGCATAGATCTAGATGAGATCAGTGATTTACAGGATGATGGACATTTAACTACCAACTACATTCAATACAATTCTTATTGCATTGCCATAACAAATATTATTTAAAATCACACAGATATTAAAGTAACAAATTTACACTAAGCATACAGTGGCAAACAAATTTGTATATGAAAGTCAAGGGTCAAGAGCCCAACTTAAGGAAACACTGATCACCATGATGATGACTTTTTCTAGCTAGGAAATTTAAGTTGGGCCAACTTAATTTTTCTAAGTGTTACCAATTGAAGTAATTTTTTAAGTTGATCCAAAATTTTTTTTTTTACAGTTTTGTTAGCTGGGAAATTTAAATTGGACCAACTTAACTTTTCAAGGTGGTACCATTTGGAATAAAAAAAAATGTTGATCCAACTGTTTTTACATTTTTACAATGTAAAAGTCTATGATATCTGAAAGCAGATGTCTCAGAGACATATTGCAGATGAACAAACAATCGCAAAGGGAGACATTAGGGTTAACTCATATCTTGACCTAAATAAGAAGGGTATATACATTTTGCGCAAACTAATTTTCATCATTTGTCAGGTCACTTTTGATGTGGACATGGAAACAAATGTTCTGACAGAAGAGCACAACGAAAAGGAACAGAGGTATATTGAAGGCTGTTTCTTTTTTCTTTTAAGCATCAGTTTCTTAACAGAGAATTTTGTGTGATCTGTCAGCTAATGAACAAGCAGGACTCGTGCAGTCTTGCTGATGTGACAGATGACTATAAAAAGCAGACAAGCTGAACACGCACCTGTTGCCCATCCAACGATTACCCATCATTTCAAGTTTTATTTTGTATAGCATTGATGTTGCATTCCGAACACACAAATACACACATGTCAAGTTCTATCTCCCGTTTTCTTATAGGTCATATTCATCGGTGGAAAACTTTTATGAGGTTCAGAACAGAGAAGACCCTGCCATCAGCGCATTACACCAGCACCAGAGGAAACTTGAAGAACAGAGAACTCTGCTGGATGAGGTGACACAATAGTATCATTTAACCAGCATGCCAAACTTTAGCGCTAAAGTTGGGTTGCACTGAGAACATTTATGACCTGTAATAAATTACTGTTACTTAAGTGTTTGACAGGAAGAGATTTAAAGACTTCTGTGTCATGCAGCTGACCCGTATAGAGCATGACCTGAAGGAGAACATACACAGTGAGGAAAAGAGACAACAAGAGCTGGACCTAGTGAGACGGGAGGAAAATCGCATTTGCTGGAGAAGTCTGTCTTTCCTCAGCCTCAACCAGCGCACAACCAAGTGTGTTCTACAACTCCAGGAACACTTTAACCAACTTTCAAACATGTGAAAAACAATAAAAAAATTCCAGCAGGTTATACAATATATTTTGACATTCGTTTCTTTGTTTCCTGTTAGACCCTGGGTGACCAGCTACTATAAGAACATACCTATGCACATCTACTGCCTTCCCATTGAGACTGTTGTCCGAAAACAGGACAAAAAATCGATTCAAAGATGAAGAAAGTTGGCTTTGTAAAATCGATGCATTTCATGTCCGTGGGATACATTTTGTTACGTTGTCATTAATAAAATTATTTTCCTATTACAAAATGATCTTTTCCCAAACTCCCACCACTACAAGTGAGAAAATACATCCTTGGTAGAAAGCAAAGCAGATAAAACCAATGAATGAATGTTGAAAGTGAAATGTTAATTTTAGTGAAACAATTTTACTTTTGCTCGCTCAAATAATGTTGAAAACATGTTGAAATTTCAACAAACCAACATTATTGTGATGAGTGTTTGCTTTAGTTGGGCTGCAATACTTTCAATAAACTTTGACCACAACACATGTGCACTGAAAGTAAATTTTGTATTTGAAATGTTTGTTGTTTTGGTTAATTTGAAACAGTTTGCTTTATATATCAATTGTCAAAGAGGAATACATTTGAGAAGCTTCTTTAAATGATGGTATTCAAATTGAAATACACAATCCAGATTATAGAGTCTATAAATAGATGATTAGGTCTTTAGTGAGAGAGGTAATACATCCAATAGTTCCATAGTTTGTGGCTTTTAGCTGATTTGTTTTGTCTTTGAGTATATCTATGATATCACATATTAAGCTATTTAAGGCTATTGAATTATTTTTTTTTACAGATATATAAAAAATATATAGTCTTGACATTTTGTTGATGCGTTTGCTACACATGGATGTACTTTATTTTTCCTTCTGAATGTGTTCGCTTGGCACAATGTTTCTCAACCTTGAGGGGTAGGCTTATCTCAACTTCATAAGGAGCCTTAAGCTGGGTTAAAATAAGATAAAATATTCACCCTTCTAGTTTCTCTTAGCTCTAGAATAATAGAAAATTATATCTCATTATTTTTTGTAAATTCTAATTCAATTGAATTTTGTCCAATGCTTTGTCTATTATTTATTATGTTTTTCTTCTCGCAACAGGATATGCGATCAGGACATTTGGCGGAATATATAAAACACTGCTTATAATTTTATAAATTACGTTCAGTTTATTGTAAATAATGACCGATTTGCTTCATAAGATATCAGTATATTACCAGGACTCCATTAACATCCATTATATGAAGCACGGAGGGCTGCGGATGAAAATTCTGTTTTTGTTTACTGAACCTCAGATTATTGCAAACCTGGTATTTTTTTTGTTCTGTTAAACACAAAGGAAAATATTTGGAAGAATGTCAGTAAAAAAAATTATACAGGTTCACAACAACCTGAGGGTATTTAAATTCAGTTTCTACTTTGGAATGGAGGTTGGGTGAGTAGGAGGCTGGGAGGGGAAAATCACAGTATATTCTTTAAGAAAAACTAACTACACCTGCCACAATTTGCCCAGGCACAGGGATGAGGATCCAAACGCAGTTTATTAAAAGGGGTAATCCAAGGCTCAATCCAAAAAATACAGGTATGAAAAATACAAAAAACGGAAACGGAGAACAGAGTAACTAAAGAAAAGCAACTGGAGCATAAACACAATACCAAGCAAAGAATGAGTTGGAAAACCGAGTTTAAATAATTGGAAGTAAACAAATAACTAGAAAGTGTGGAAGTGATTAAACAAAAGTCCAGGCAATGAGTTATGGGAAATGTCGTGTGAATGATAGTGCGGTTGTTGATTAGAGTGCCCTCTGGTGGAGCATGAATGGCACTGCAGCTGGAAGCTGTGACAACACTAATGAGTCTATGTGCATTAGTTCTGAAAACAAGTAAAATAAATATCTAAGAATAATGTAAGTACATTACATTCGCTAGCAAGCTAAAAGTATGTCTAGCCAAGGGGTCGCCAATCCGTGGCTCTCAAGCCACACGTGGCTCTTCTGCCCCCTTGCTGTGCCTCCATGCAGCCATATTGTTATTATTTTCTTGTGATACATTGGACATAGTTTTTCAAACTGACCAAACAATCAAGGTAACAGATTTGACATAGAAAATATAGTTTAATATTTTGTCATTCAAAACAAATGTCACATCCTTTCTAGGTCTACTTATTGCACGGTCGCAACTTCACCCGATGCTGCTGCTTTCATAAGCCATGTAAATCTAAATAAATTAACATCTCTGAAAGCAAACGAGAGTTTAATTCTGGGTGGACAGAATTATTCGCCTTCACTGCCAACGATGCAGGCCTCCCAGTATGTTTAATATGAGGTCATAAATTGCCAACTTAAAAAATTACACTTAAATTGAACGACATTTCCAAGCAAAGCATGTAGCTTTTGGTGAAAAATAACAAGCTGGAAGAAAGAAAAAAGCCATTTAAGATCTGCTGCAGAAAGCTGAGCAGCGCAAATGTTACTTTGTGTGGCGGGTAAAGTCTCCAAATTCAACACCAGCTGGTAGTTTTGCGGCAAACCCAGGAAATAATAAAGTGCAGGAAACCGTTAAATGGATCTATTCTCATCTATTCTCAGACTTCAAAAATAAAGATGACATTGTTCAGAAAATCTGACAAACCATCTAGGACATGGCCATTGAAATAGCAGCATACATCACCAGCCAGCAAATTAAGGACATCAATTCAGCTCCACCATCCTCAATAGCTTGTGATGACTCATGTGATGTTAGTGACATCAAGCAGAAAGCACTGTTGTGTAGTTATGTGAACTCTGAGGGGCCGTAGGAAAAAGTCATCGAGTTCATACAACCAAAAGTCCAAATGGAAGGTGAATACATCTGCGAGGCTGTGGTGAATTGTTTGAAAGACATCAGAAGTCATTGGGTCGAAAGGTGCTGACGTTTCACCGCATTGGCTGCTCAAACAATTCCCACCGAATGTAATAAAGACATGGACCTTCTTATCCAGATAGTGAACAAATTAATGGCAAAAGTGTTAAATCACCGACCATTCTGTTCATTGTTAAATGCAGTTGAAGGTGCATATTTGAATCTTATGGCTGTCTTGAGGAGAGGTGCTGAAATGATTTGATGCTTGTCATCAAAGGAACATGTGAAAACCTTCATGGAAAGCAAAGGCCTCACCTATCACGAATTGGATGATGTAGATTGGTTAGAAAAGTTGCACTTCATGGTGCATATGATAAATCACCTGAAAATTCTGAACATAACTCTCCAGGGTAAGGGGTGCACACCCATGCACATGCTGGAGGATGTTCTGGCACTTGAGCGCAAGAAGACATTGCGCGCCAGAGATATACAGAAAAACATGCTCTCTCATTTAAAGTTAAAAGAAGAACATAAATCACATAAATTGTGATTATTTACACTGTGCAAAGGTAGGGAAGAAAATGTGGCCTTGCTATGTTGGTGTCACAAAAAGTCAGTTAATGTGGGGGGAAAGTTGTGAAAACCACTTTTTTGTACATCAAGAACAGGTATGTGCCAAATCCATTGGTCTTGTTGATGTGATGGGTGACGTCGTCAAAATTGTCAACAATGTACGCTCCAAGGTGCTGACTCACCGACAGTTCAAGGTACTGTTGGATGAGATGGATGCGCAATATGGAGATGTGCTGTACAAGCAGGAGGTAAGATGGCTGAGATGAGGAAAAGTTCTCAGGAAATGTTTTGATTTGCGTGATGACATCAGAGCTTTTCAGGAAAGCAAGAATAGTAACTTCCAAGTGCCCATGGCACTGAGCATATCAATCCGAGCATATCCCTCCAGTCCAATCTGACCATGTCACTCCAATCCCATGCTTTCTCAGGGTAAGGGCACGTTGTGGCATTCAAAACCAGACCTCTGGAACCTCCATGTCTGGCTCCTGGACGGGACGAGGAGATCCTGAGTGGCCTACCCCCTGCGGAGGTTGAGACAATCCCTCAGGTAAGGGAACCTAGCGGGTTTGTGGACAAACGGCCATTCAAATAATTTGCCATTGGACGAGTAGTGTGGGCGAGGGTTCGAACACCTTTCGTGCCGTTCGTTTCCCTATTAGTTGCAAGAGCAAATGGACATCAACTCTTACCTTCAGGAAGATTAAGACAAGGCGGCTGTGACTGTGGCTTTTTGGACGCCTCTAGAGTCGCAAGACCGCCCCACTTACACCGACCTGTTGTTTCGTTCATGTACTTTTAGAATGTGCCTAAACTGATGACTAGTCTCTAACCTCAACACCCCTCCACGTCAACGGACCCATTTTTTGTTCACATATCCATTATGTGTGCCAAACGTGTCAGCGGATAAGATGTTCAAATGCCACAAACACATTATTTGGTTTAATTATTTGTAAAAATAATAATAATCTATGTTGTACGTCACGTTGTTATGGATTGTTAAGAAGTAGTACGAACCAAACAAGAAATAATTGTGTAATGATACCAATTTGGCCAAGTCAATGAGACATGCAGTACTTGACAGGGGAAAAAAGGGGAAAAAGTTTCATAGACTCTAACCCACCCTGGACTGGAACATTTGTATAAAGCGATTCAACATCCATGGTAACTAAAAAGATTGGACAATCAGTTTCTCACACTCTTAATCAGTATAAAATCCTTGGTATCTCTAATATAAGAGGGTAGTGACATAACCAAAGGTTGTAAATAAAATAGGTTTCCCAGGAGGGATGTCACAGTAAGACTTGTGTTTGTTAGGCAATATATATAAAACCGGTGTAATAGGATGTTAAACACATTAACTCATATTCAGCTTTTGTTAATGAAACCGATTCAACCAAACGTTTCAAAGTATCAAAGTATTGTGTACAGATATTTTAAAAATGGCCTCCAGATTTCCACTCGATTTATTGTAAAAAGTCACATGACTGTTCAAGACCACCACCACAGACCCCTCTGCCAGCCTGTAAGGATCCGGGGGGAGCTGCGGGCGCTCCTCAAGTCTCTCAAATGGAAGGTGACCATGCACCAAATTGAGGTGAAGCAGGCCAAGGAAGGCTGGCTCATCCCCAAAGATGTGCTTCATAGCTGCCGGGTCGAGGCTAAAAAGGGCGTTCCGTGGATCCTTGGTAATCATCAACGTCGCAAACCTTATTGTTTCAAGTCTTTCTAAACTGCCTGGTTTTGCTCATGTGTGCTTGTTTGTGTTCACAGATTAACTGGAAACTGACAGGAATCAAAAGACCCAGTTCCTCCTATTCTGAACGTTGTTTCCCTGTGTTTCTGCAGATGGTGCTGCACAAGACGAACCACGCTTCCCTTCTAATGCTGCGGTACGTACTGGTGGGCGGGTCGGATGCACAGTTCTTTTTTTACACATCGACGCCCAACCCCTGTAGAAACCTCAACAATTATTTGCAGGGGGCTTGGGTGTCGAATGGTTTGCCTGGAAAGCCCATGTTCACCGACCTAATCGCCACCCATGTTAGTGTCGAGAATCCGTATGGCCTTGCTCGGCTTTTATTCTCGCGTGCCTCCAAACAACATGCTGTGTTCTCTCTACCACAGGCCAAAAATAGCCACAACTCAAACAACCGCCAGAAAGTGGCACAGTTTATGTGCCACGGCACGTCCATAGCCGACAAGTTTTACGCCGTAAACTTAAATGCGAGAAAAGCCATTGAACACTGGCGGTTATTTGAGGAGGCGCTGGTGGGCGAAGATGCATCGCCAGCCAAGGCAGGCGACTACGATGTGAAGGAGGAAAAGGAAGTGCTATGGCCCAGCAAGAGGTAGGCAGTGAGGAGGGGTGACCAGCATGGGGCAAAAAACAAAGGGCCGACTTGCCCTGCTTCTCACTGACATGCCGGCAGCACCAGCTTGTAGGAGTCCGATGAGATGAGTTCTCCAATTTGGGTTTCTCTTGAACTTCTCACACTCTCATTTGATTATAATTCCTGTCACATTCGGTTTGAATTGTCGCTGACTGCTTTCTACCTCCCTTTCTATCTTTACAGAGCTTGACAGAGTTCCCCAGCACCTTGCTGAAGGTCCACGTCACCCGAGTCGCCAACTGAGGCAGCGTAACCGGAGCAGCGTCACCGGCTTCACCTAGCTCTGATGTGGAGCTGGCATCCTCACACCCAGCCTCACCGGAAACGGCCGTCCCGGAACCGGCTGCACCCCAGGCATCACCCACCAAGCAGAAGGTGGACTCCTCCAAGCCAACCAAGTTGAAGCCGGGCTCCTCCACGCCAGCCAAGCCAAAGCTGTTTGGCAGGACCATCTAGGGATGTGACGAGACACTTACTCCACGAGACGAGACACGAGATTTGGTTAACAAGAATGAGACAAGTTTTTTACACTATTTTACACAAATCAAACATTAGACAATAATAAACAATATAAATAACAGAAGAATATAAGCATGTCGACGATTTCTGGCAGCAGTTGAAACCTTTTGGCAGTAACTATGTCTCCTGCAGTTGAAAAAACATGCTCGCTTGGAACAGACGTAGCAGGGATGGAAAGGTATGCTTTGGCAAGAGGAGATGGCACAGGATATTTATAGCTGTTTTCTCTCCACCACTTCAGAGGGCAGCACATGAGTGGGTTAAAGGCCTCTCTTCTGTAGAGATCAATTTCCTTCTCAATCCCTCTGCTGGACTTTTCTGTCTTTGAGAAAGAGTCCCCTATTAGATCCTCAAGCGCTGTCTTCTAGAAAGCAGGTTCTGTCTCTTCTGACTCGACTCCCAGAGCCCCCTCTCTCCAATGTGTGGAACAGTGAGGTGCTGCCTCTTCTCTCATCTCAGGGCTGGGTAGTATGTATGATACATGTATTTTAAATACAAAATAGTATTTTTTAATTTTGATTAAAATTTCACTGTGATAAAAATCACTGTTTGATTGGGTGAATGAAAATCGCTTCATATTTTGTATCAAAATTCATATGTCAGATTTATTGCATGACTTGGGCAATGAAAAGCTTTTGCTATCAAACATTGTTTACTTAATCCACAGAGTAGTCCTCTCTAACAGAAGATGGTAGAGAGCTATATCTCCCTGAAATATTACTGAGGATTGCTCACTTTGTGTCGGCCACAGTGGGGGAATCGCTGTCATTTGGTGCCATGCTCTGTTCAATCATGCTCTTCAATGGCACAATGAGAGACACTGTGGGCTCTTCTCCTCACATAAGACTGTGGTGGCTGCCTTTAAAGGATTCAGCACAAGGTCTTTGGCATTGAAGATATCGCTGCTGTCCAGTGTATCAATGTTACAAGCGTTTTGTCTCATCTCAGTGCTGGTGAAAGCAGCTGATGTGACAGCTTGCTGTTCCAGGTAACGAAACAGCGTATCTAAAGTGCTATTCCATCGGGTGGTAATGTCCATGATTAATTTGTTTTGTGGTAGTTGTAGCAGATTCTGCTTGGACATAAATAACGTGGCAGCCGTTGAACTCCTGTGAAAAAAAGCAGTTACTCATCTCACCTGCCCAAGCCTACGAGCGACACACGCAACACTGAGGCCAGCCCCGGTAGCAGGGTTTATAGTGTGTACAAAGCACTCGCTGTGCGGCTCCAGTCCTGCCTTGAGCACAGCCACTTCCATATTACGAGCATTATAAATCACAATTGCGATGCCATTTTTTTTTTTTAATCTCCCAGTCTGTGACAGCTCCTTGTAAAACTACAACTATGTTTGCTTGCTCCTGTATGGGATTCAAAAAGTGGGTGAGTCTACATTACAAACTTTACCATTCACTGTTGATTATGTGGGCTGTAATTGTGATTGTGACGAGTCACCCCTGGCGCAATCAGCGTCGCCATGGAAATGGGAGAAATCAGAACAACGCACCTGCAGCTTATCGGATTCCTCATCAGCGGCTCGTTTATGGACCACTTTAAAAGATACAGGAACAGACTCACGGGTGAGCAACGTCTCCCAGAGAGGGAAGCCTAACCACGCTGTCATGTCTTCTACCCTTAGGCTCCGATTGAAGAGAGCTGGTAAAGAACCTTCCTGGAGGAGCCAAACCACTTCCTGGATCACCCGGAAGAAACAAGAACCTCTCGACCGGATATCCGACTCGTACCCACGAGGAAAGCGGGCCAACCGGCTTACCTGGCTGAAATAATTCTGAGAATTATAATAAACATACCCTCCGGGGGCACTAATTAAACATCTCGTGTACGTGTCGTTGCACTACCCGTGACAGTGATATATCCCTGCGTACACCTAGAAATCCAACCATCATTCACGAGTTTGCCTATGCAGATAATCGCGTAGGTTTGAGGGTAAGGGTATTTGCCGTGCTGTCAGGGAGAGGGCTCCGAGCTCGTTTATTCTTCAGAACTCAGAGCACTCTCCCCCTGGCCAGGGTGAGGGCTCCTAATCCGGCATTAGCCTGAACCCCCTGTTTTGTGTCCTGCTGGAGAGAAGGGGCTCCAGGCGAGGAGCCAGGCTGGTGGTGGGATGCTTGAGACTGAAAAGAGAGTGAAGGTAAGACGTGTTGACAATTTATAGAGGCTCTCTCTCTCTTGAACTGATAGGTTTGTTACTGTGATTGCTGACAGGGGACCAGCCAAGTTAATTATCTGCTCCTTCTCCACCGAAACTTAGTTACTAAAACATCATATAGTATTGGCAATGCTTTCTGCCTCTTTCAGAGTCTTTAAAACCTTGTCCTTAGATTATTTGTAGAGAGTTGGGACCACAGTGTGGGCTGTGGTGGTTCTGTATGTGTTGTTGCATAGTCCTTGTGATAGCCACGGTATACAACATTTTTTTTCTTTCAATGTTTACATGTTATGTTCGTCTTGTCTGTCATTCTTTCACGTTTATTTATTTCACTGGAAAACCAAAATGTTGCCACACAAATGATTTAAAAGTGGCAGGGGGATCTTCAATGTTAATTTCACCCTCACGCTCGATCATGCTGACGTCACTACTCACGACAAAACTTTTCACCTCGATGAGAAATCTCGTTGTGTTTTAATCTTGTCACACCCCTACGAGGTGGTCCTGATACCTTTAAAGATGACTGCAATCTTGGGGAGTAATTGTTAAGCCCCAGTAAATTAGAAGAAAAGTAACACTATTATTTAAGTTATTAAAAGTATTTGTTTTTTTTGTAATTAATAAACCGGGAATAAACAAGAATAAAATAACAACAAAATATTAAAAAATCAATAGGGGGAAAGTAAATAAAAGACACTTTAAATAAAAAAAGGTGAAGAGAAAAAGGAAGTAAATGTAAACAAAACAATACGACAAAAAAATAAATTAAATTAAAAAACATATTAATTAAAAGTAATTAACGTATTAAAAATGAACCAAAAGAAAAAAAAATGATCTAAAACATTTTGTACAAGATCATTTTAACAATATCTTTAATTATAAACTATATCAACATTTTATTTTAAAATATAAATGAAAATCTCTGTCTATTTGTTTAAAAAGTCTGAGCAATCAATGTTAAATGTCAAAAGACAATTTAATTAAATGAATTATAACAATTAATTAGTTTAAATCAATGCCACAGGTAAATAAACAGAAAGTTAAAACGTGAGGCTTTGATTTTGAAATTGAAACGTCTTTGATTGTATGGATTAGTCCGAGAAAAATTGCTGCACACATCTACCAGTACGTTTTTATTGCATTTAATTGCATTATATTGTTGTGTTTAATAAGTTAATTCGTTTAAAAGTATTTAAAAGTATAAAAAGTTTTTAAACTTATGATACATGCATGGTTGATTGTAAAGAAAGTCATTATGATCTCTGAACTTTTCTGCATTTCTCACCAAGTGACAGTTTTTACCTGTTTTGCTTCTCATCTAAAGTCCTATTCAGCTATTGAGTGTCACGTAATGCACATTTTCACTAAAGGGCCTTTCTGTGTGTATTAAAGGATGCCTACTGACCTCTGACACATGCAAATCTCATCCTCCTGACACACTGTTTTCTCTAGGTTCATTAGTTATAACCTGGGCTGGGTTCGACCCGGACAAAACGTTGCAAAACGTTTTTTAAATTGAAACAGTGGTGTGATTGAAACCCTGTTGTGATGAAGCAATCATTCAACAATGGCAGCTGAGAAGGACATTATGTGCGTCCGTTTTGAAGAATTTGCTAAGCCTGATGAAATCGTTTAATAATTGTTTAATACTGCAAAATATGCTTGATGTTACAGTCACTGCCCCTGCCGTCCAGAATAAAAGAAAACATCCCAATCGAGTTAGAGGATTTGTGAAAGCTGTGGTTCCTAATTACTGTGTTCCAACATTTGCCTCGCATTTCAGGATGAAAAGACAAACATTTCAGGTGAAGGATAATTCTTGACCTTATTTGTTGTGTAAATTTTAGGCTTGTCACTGCTGCTAATAAGTGCTGTTGTGCTTTGATATTATAATATTTACGATCATAGGATAATATACAATTTTATTAAAGTGACACTCCACAATACAATAGTAAAATGTTTACATTTGTATAGTATTTTTATTATTGAATTAATCTGTGTCTAGCACACCTTCCTAAGGAAAGGATATGGACCAGAAGACATTGCAATTACTAAATTATATTGAAACAGCCTTAAGAAAGGTCCAGATCTATACTTCTGAGCTTATTCTGTCATTTAAATAAACATGTGCAAACAATATACTTTCTCTTGTGGATTTATTTTGATTAAACATTCACTTACCAAATTCCTGCTGTATATTGCATTATGTGTATCTTACAACAGCCAATTTTCTGTCAGCTTGTTTACAGCATTACATGGATGTAGATACTTGTACAATAAATTACGCAGAATACTTTTTCACAGGTTCTCTGTGAGAAAGTTGGTCCTTTCTTGGTAAACCTAACCTTGGACACCCCGATAAAATTGCTGTGCTCTATTTGGTTGTTGGCAAACCAAGAGAGCTTCAGGAGTGTTGCAGACCGGTTTGATATGTCAAAAGGAACCCTTCGTTATATTTCTCTGACATTTGTAAGGTCCTTTATACACTTAGAAATAAATACATTCAATGGCCTAGAGAGGATGAGTTTGCAAACCTGGCAAATGGCTTTCTGGACAAAACTGCTTCCCTGGAGTCATACGAGGAATACATGGTACACACATTCCCATCCCAGCACCCACACTCCATAGAAACAGTAACATAAACAGGAAAGGACATGCAAGTATTCAACTCCAAGCAGTGTGTACATCCAGGATGATGTTCCTGGATGTGTACACTGGTTGGCCGGGGTCTGTAAACGGAACCATCTCCAGGATGTAATGAAAGGGACTATTACCTGCTTGGAGACTACGCATATCCGCTCAGCACATCTCACAGTAACACCACACAGAGATAATGGGCCCTTATCCCTAAGGCAAATGAATAATTAACACACTCCACAGCTCAACTACAGTTGTGATTGAAAGGGCATTTGCGGAAATGGAGAAGACTGAAGTACTTGCCCATGGAAGACCTTAAAAAAGTGCCAGTGGTTATAACAGCTGCATGTGTCCTACACATTTTCCTCTTGAGGGAGGAAGGCCACCAAATTGAGGATTGTTAGGTGGATGACAACAATGACAATGATTGTCAAGCAGGACACCCTGAAAATACTTCAGGTCAAAGAAAAAGGGATGAACTTGGTGGAGGTTGATTAAAGTTTATGTTTAACTATTTTTTGTGTTCACCTAAGTTTTCAGATGTTTTGGTTTAAAAAAAGAATGGAAAAAAATATTGAATAAAAATCCAAAAAGTTGAAATTGCAAGATTGGATGTATTTTCTTCAGCTTATATACTGTACCTCATGCCATTAAACAAACAAAATAGAATCTAGCCATCAGCAGACTGTGAGAAAAGGAGAAAACATGTTTATATTTCTTCGTCAAAGCAGAAACTACTTTAAACATCTAATTACCTGAGCCACACAATAGACATCCTTCAAATAAAGTTTTAGTATTACCAAGTTACACATTAAAGTAGATGACAAAATTGGAGCGACTTTGTATCAAACATGGATGCTAAAGTGAGGCCACTTTATGACATTGTTGAGTGATTTAATTAAAGCATACAAGATTTAATAATGTGTAAGGTTTTTATAAAAGCATGAATAAAACATTTTCTTTGATTTAACTGCACTCATATGATGTGCTTATTCATTTTGATGTGGCACAAAAAAATTAACATGGAAAAGATTACCACCAGGAAAAGATGACACAACCTGGACCGGCTCCACAATGGGATCATTTGCCAGGAGGTCCTCCATTGGTGAGAAAAATACCCAGCTGCTGTCACCACTCCCAGTATTACTGTCTTACTGTCCACTATTGTTTTGTATCTAATAATAATAAACCCAAATAATGCAAATGCCAGTATCAAAACAAACTTGTGTTTTAACTGCCTGAACTTATTATCACATGCCTCTGCTCCAAAGTCATATCCTTTTGCCAGGATTTGTGCAACTACCATTTTTCACATTCTACTTTCTTTAATACAGGAGATTGAAAGTCTTTAGCCTTCTGCTTGGTCAGAGAAATTAGAAGCAATGTTGCATTGTGTGTCCATGGCTTTGTATCTATAGCACACATTTAAATAGATAAGTCACAGGAAATATATAAATGGACAAATTGTGCTAGGAGTGAATTTAACATAACTGTACCTTTTTGCATTTGTGGGGAGTTTGAAACTATTTCCCACTTTGAAGCACAGGCAGGTGATGATCCAGCAACGGACAAATTAAGTGGTGCAGGAGCCTCAGGCAAATGCAGTGGTGCAGCGGGAATGTGGATGCCTAGTGGAAGTTGAGTAGGCCCATGCGATGCACCAGCCTGCTCCAAAGGGATTGCTAAAACAGAAATGGAAGCACACATCTTTCCAAATACTACTGACTAACTTTTTTTAATCTCCTGGTACTAAATTCTGATGTAAATTATTTTATTTTTAGTTTACATTTACATTTACATTTAGTCATTTAGCAGATGCTTTTATCGGAAGGGACTTACAAGTTCAATGGAAGCAATTGGGTCAAACATAAGGACAACAAAAAGCATAAATGCGGTAAAACATGTCTCACAAAGCCAAGTTTAGTTTATCTAAACTTAAATAAGCATGGTTATTTTTTATTTTTTTAGATATTTTAGAAAATATATAGAAATCAGAAATGATCCGTCAGATGCTGACGAAAGAGATGTGTTTCCAGCCGATTCTTAAATATGAACATAATCTGGATAAATTTTCCTGATATTGTAGAGGATGAATCTACAGGACCGAGTGGTGCAGGCAACCTGATCTGTGAAGTTTAGCTGATCATCGATCACCACTCACAGGTTTCTAGCCGTTCTGGAAGATGTGATGGTTGATGAGCCCAGATGAATGGAAAGGTTGTGATGTAGTTTAAATCGGACGGGATTACAAGCAGTTCTGTTTTTTGCAAGGTTCAGCTGCAGGTGATGGTCCTTCATCCAGAGCGAAATGTCACTCAGGGATGCTGAAATGCGTGCAGAAACAGTCGGATCGTCAGGCTGAAATGATAGGTGGAATTGTGTATCATCCGCATAGCAGTGATACGAAAAGCCATGTTTAGGAATGACAAAACCAAGGGATGTCATGTACAGTTGTGTTCAAAATTATTCAACCCCCACTGAAATTGATTGTTTTTGTCGGTTTGACATTGATTATGATCATTCAGTCATCCTGCTTACAATTAAATCAAAGAGGCACGTGTAGGTCAGACAAATATAACAATTATAATGAAATAACCACAAATGTCTTTTCCGAGCTCACATCATTATCAGTTTTATTCAACCCCCAAGTGACATTCAATCTTAGTACTTAGTACAACATCCTTTTACAGTTATAACAGCTTTTAAACGTGAAACATAGCTTGACACAAGTGTCTTGCAGCGATCTACGGGTATCTTCGCCCATTCATCATGGGCAAAAGCCTCCAGTTCAGTCACATTCTTAGGCTTGCGCACTGCAACTGCTTTCTTTAAGTCCCACCAGAGGTTCTCAATCGGATTTAAGTCTGGTGACTGCGATGGCCACTTCAAAATGTTCCAGCCTTTAATCTGCAACCATGCTCTAGTAGACTTGGAGGTATGCTTGGGATCATTGTCCTGTTGAAAGGTCCAACGTCTTCCAAGCCTCAGGTTTGTGACGGACTGCATCACATTGTCATCCAATATCTCCTGGTACTGAAGAGAATTCATGGTACCTTGCACACGCTGAAGCTTCCCAGTACCTGCAGAAGCAAAACAGCCCCAAAGCATGATTGACCCCCCGCCATGCTTCACAGTAGGCAAGGTGTTCTTTTCTCCATAGGCCTTGTTCTTCGTCCTCCAAACATAGCGTTGATCCATGGGTCTAATTTTGTTTCATCAGTCCACAGAACACTATCCCAAAACTTCTGTGGTTTGTCCACATGACTTTTGGCATACTGCAGTCGACTCTTCTTATTCTTTGGGGACAGCAAGGGGGTGCGCCCTGGAGTTCTGGCATGGAGGCCTTCATTACGCAGGGTGCGCTGTATTGTCTGAGCAGAAACTTCAGTACCCACATCTGACAAATCTTTTCTCAGTTCCTCAGCAATCACACGGGAACTTTTCTCCACTCTACGCTTCAGGTAGCGCACAGCAGTCGAAGTCAGCATATTCTTTCTGCCACGATCAGGTAGCGTTTCAACAGTGCCCTTTGCCTTGAATTTGCGAATGATGCTTCCTATGGTGTCTCTTGGTATGTTTAACATCTTTGCAATCTTCTTATAGCCATTGCCCTTCCTGTGAAGAGTAATCACCTGTTCTCTTGTCTTCCTGGACCATTCTCTTGACCTCACCATGTTTGTAACCACACCAGTAAATGTCTAGAAGGAGCTGAGTATCACAGTCATTTTAAAGCTGCCTAACTGGTGCTTATTAGGCTTTATTGCTGGTCCCTGATATCCACAGGTGTTTTCAATACCTGATTGAAAACACTTCATTGAACCTCTGTTCTTCAGAGTTGTAGTCTTTAAAGGGTTGAATAATTATGTCAATGAAGAATTCACAAAAGAAACATTTACTACTGTATTACAAAACTAATTGATGTCATTTTAGTTGCATATGGTTCTTAAGGAAGTCCTTGTAGGATTTCATTCTGAATACAATTAAAATGTACAGTTGTGTTCAAAATTATTCAACCCCCAATGCTGTAAATGGTTTTAGGGAATTTAGTGTACATTTGTAATTTTATTCAGAATGAAATCCTACAAGGACTTCTTAAAGAACCATATGCAACTAAAATGGCATCAATTAGTTTTGTAATACAGTAGTAAATGTTTCTTTTGTGAATTCTTCATTGACATAATTATTCAACCCCTTAAAGACTACCACTCTGAAGAACAGAGGTTCAATGAAGTGTTTTCAATCAGGTATTGAAAACACCTGTGGATATCAGGGACCAGCAATAAAGCGTGGTAGTCTATAAAGGGATGATCTTCTTCTCTCTCTAAAGCAGCCGTAGTCGGCAGGGTTTGAACCTGCTCAGGGAGACCCCAATGGATTTCTAGTCCATCGCCTTAACCACTCGGCCACGACTACAACAGGTTCCAGGCCCTCTGGGTTTCGGTAGTGCTGCAAAGAGGACGATGTCAAAAAAGGAAAGGCAGGACTTCAATAAGACGTAGTCCACTGGCAGCGGTGGGATTTGAACCCACGCCTCCGAAGAGACTGGAGCTTAAATCCAGCGCCTTAGACCGCTCGGCCACGCTACCTCTAAAAGGAATGTTGTGCCGCCGGTTTCAACAATCGTAGGCCCGCTGCGACATTTAGCAGACAGTCAAGAGCTCACAGGGTTGTGTCTGCTTAGGGTTCAGTGCACCTTTCTGATGCAGGGGTGTTCAGTCCTATATCTGGAGGCGATGCCATCTGTTGATTGCAGTTCATCAAATACACTTGAACCGGGTAACGGCTCTGGGAGCTGAAAGGTAAGTGAAAGTCAGACGTGTTTTAAACACTGCCCTGACAGCGCATCTTTGGTCTTTTATCTGGCTGTGCTTTTCTTAAAGGTCCCTGCGAAGAAAACATTTGTAAAATCACATAAAAGGCTATAAAGTAAGTACACATTGTTTTACAATAAATGTTTACTATATTGTTATATACCTTGTTGCATTGACAACCCATCGAGCACTCCTGTACCGGTCAATTTGTGTTATATCAAGAACACGTGCCATCTGTTGCAGAGTCGCTCTTAAAGAAACACGTGGTAGTCTATAAAGGGGTGATCTTCTTCTCTCTCTAAAGCAGCCGTAGATGAGGACTCAAATCATGAGGACGTCTCACATCAAATACACTTGAACCGGGTAACGGCTCTGTGAGCTGAACGGTAAGTGAAAGTCAGACGTGTTTTAAACACTGCCCTGACAGCGCATCTTTGGTCTTTTATCTGGCTGTGCTTTTCTTAAAGGTCCCTGCAAAGAAACATTTGTAAAATCACATAGAAGGCTATAAAGTAAGTACACATTGTTTTACAATAAATGTTTACTACATTGTTATATACCTTGTTGCATCGACAACCCATCGAGCACTCCTGTACCGGTCAATTTGTGTTATATCAAGAACACGTGCCATCTGTTGCAGAGTCGCTCTTAAACCTTTGTAAAATCGTGCTGCAAAGAGGACGATGTCAAAAAGGGAAAGGCAGGACTTCAATAAGACGTGGTCCACTGCAGTGACCCGGATTCGAACCGGGGTTGCTGCGACCACAACGCAGAGTAATAACCACTATATGATCACGGCTAGCCAACATGCCTCCGGCAAAGTTGCGCCACCAGGTCTCACTGGCTAAATCTGCAGGGAGAAGATTGGCAGCTTTTGCTGAGGTCTCACGGAATTCCTGACGCATGTGCTCGATGAAATCCCTGCTCAAAGCCAATGTGTCGACTCCAACGCAAGAGCAAACTGTTTATTTCATTTTTATCAGCAGAGGGCGGGTCCAGAAGAGCTCACAAGGTAAAGGTGACTAACAAAGTGGAAACTCATCGCCCGAACAGGGACTTGAATCCTGGACCCTCAGATTAAAAGTCTGATGCTCTACCGACGGAGCTATCCCGGCTCTTGAGTTGTAGCGACATGTTCTAAGTGTAGGCCCTCGGGTGGGGGGGTGTTGAGTACAACAGGTGAGTGCAGGTTCATCCCTCATCAAACACACCTTAACCAGCTAATGTGGCTCTGGAGTTAAGAGGAAAGCTAGACTCACAACGCTCCAAGCGGAGCAAAGACCCATTGGCAGCGGCTGGATTTGAACCCACTCCTCCGAAGAGAGTGGAGCCTAAATCCAGTGCCTTAGACCGCTCGGCCACGCTACCTCAAAAAACTATGTTGTGCCTCCGGTTTCCACCATTGTAGGCCCGCTGCGACATTTAGCAGACAGTCAAGAGCTTACAGGGTTCTGTCTGCTTAGGGTTCAGTGCACCTTTCTGATGCAGGGGTGTTCAGTCCTATATCTGGAGGCGATGCCATCTGTTGATTGCCGTTCATCAAATACACTTGAACCGGGTAACGGCTCTGGGAGCTGAAAGGTAAGTGAAAGTCAGACGTGTTTTAAACACTGCCCTGACAGCTCATCTTTGGTCTTTTATCTGGCCGTGCTTTTCTTAAAGGTCCCTGCAAAGAAGACATTTGTAAAATCACATAAAAGGGTATAACGTAAGTACACATTGTTTTACATTAAATGTTTACTACATTTTCTAGTCTTGATGCACAGATTGGTCCACCTGTGGTTTACATTAAGGGGCCACATGTATTAAGATGCATTTAAAGTTACAGTTTATGAAAGAGCAATATGTCCAACAAATTCATATGTGTGGCCTATTCTTATAAACTGCAGGGGGACTTTTACCCTGTTTTTCTCTAAGTCATACAGGAAGTTACAACATGCAGTTTGTAGGAATGGGCTACGTTTATTAAGTTGGTGGACATCCACTTTCAGGGCATAATTCCGCCTTCTGTGAGTTGATGCTAACATATGTATGTCTAATAAAGTGTACTAAGGAAATAACATGGTTTTTAAAGCACACAAATGAATTTAAAGTTATAGTTTATGAATGAGCAATGTGTCCACCAAGTTCATACGTGTAACCTATGATGTGGAAAAAGTTGATCTTGCAGTTCAAAAATTGCTCAGACAAAGAAGGTCCAGGTGTCAAAGATTTAACTTTACTTGTTCAAGTCAAACAAAGTGAGATGTCCCAAGTCATTCTGAAAACATCTGAAAACCGGGTGTTTTACAACATCTAGTTATAGTGAAACTTCTCAGAGGTGTTTCCTTTCGAAACCAATCAGGTAAATTCCCGCTATCTCTTATTTTTGTTATCCAATTGTTCTTGTCTGCCACCATTATTTCTAGGCAACAAGGTTTGTATCTTATGGTGGAATTTTAACCTTTCCTCAGTTTCGCTGGATTTTGTATTGCTGAAATATGTTGTGCTATAATTGATGAAAATCATTATAATATTTTTATGAAAACAATCATTGCATAAGTATGTTGATTCTATCATTATTTGTATATACTCCTTTGGGTTAGTGTGATTTCAGAGTATTCTACTTACACAACTATGTTACAAACATTCCTATGAATACTTCTTCATAACCGGGGTGAATATAAGAGCCCCATAGTATACATAATACGATCAAAATTATACTCAATATATTCCCCCCTTTGGGGCTCCATAAGAGTCCCACATCTGATTAAGACTAACATAAGAGGAATATCTACTTCAAAGTGAATATATCAGCGTGAACAAAATGAATCAATATCAGTGATAATACTCATTATTTTATGTGTATGCGTATAATCTATAAAATATAAAATATAAAAATCCATCTGACCCGGCTAGGTTGTCTCGTAACACGGACAACTCCTGTTTGTAACCAAATACTTTATAAAAATGACTTCTACATTAGATTGCAAATAGTTGATCGTCACTTACCGAGTACACCACCATCTGATGGTGAGGAGGAGATGTAGTAATCCTCTTAACTGCCTTTATTATGCAAGGCCAAAAACACGGTGATATCAGAATTGGAGCCAAAATGCAGATTATCAACATCAATATGTTATGCAAATTAGGAAATATGTTGTTAATCCAGATCCATATTGAATTATCTGAATCTACTTCATCCTTCGCTATCATGGTAGATAGCATTGAGATATTGTGTATTCCTTGTTCGATGAGATGTCCATCCGCGTCGTTGTCTGGTATGTATGTGCAACGAGTCTTTCCAACCATAGCACAAACACCTCCTTGTGCTGCAGTAAATTGATCCAGTACCAAACGATTCTGAAGAGCAGTAAAAAGTAATCCTTGTAATTTCTTCCATCATGAGTTTTGTTGTGTTGATAAATGAAGACAACTCATATCTAGTGATATCTACGCCAGTCATCAGTGATTCTACTCCCAGTGCTGGAGCAAAAGCAACCGCAAGTTTTTCTGCAATTGTCTATATATGATGATTTTTCGGCACTGGGCTGTCCTGTAGGAAGTTGAATAATCCTCTTCTCACATGCTGTTGACTGTCCATTGATCGATGAGGCAAGATAATAGCTCCTCCATGTAGCTGGACTAAAGCAAACAGTCCAGTCCAGTTCTTTGGTAATGATAAATATAATTGATAGCCACACAGCGAGTAGTATCCCTCAACGACTCCCGTTCCCTCGTGATCAGGAATAGGCACAGTTGAGCACGATGGGCATTTTGCTCGTCTTCTTTCGGAAATAAGAATATACTGGTAGGTAACAACTGGCTGTGGTACTTCATGAGTAATGCTGACAGTCGTAGATGGAGGATTTAGGTAGTCTGCATAACAAAGAAGGCCATACAACTTCGTCGCGATGAATCATTTAAGGGTTTATAAATTTCTGTACATTTTCACTCTGGTATTGTTCCCAAAAAATGATGTCCTGACTTTCTTTCATAATAGACAAGATTGCTAGGTACATGTTTAACAGTTGCAGCATACATTCTAACGGTATGATTTGTCAATCTCCTGAACATGTTAGTAGCATAAGGATGAGGGGGATTGGGGTGATCCATCCATGAGTCAGAGAGTTCACTCTTCTTTCTGTTGACACTCTGTCTTTTCTGTCGGTGCTTTGATTCAGACTCTGGAACTAGTAGACCCCGGAAAAAATGTCCAGATGATGTATGATTTACTCCAAAGTCCACCCGTCCCAAGGTAGTGTTCAAGAAGTCCGTGTCATTTGAATCCATATCCATGTCGTTTCTCATAAGGATTGGTATTATGATTACACATGTTAAAATGATCACCATAGAAGCTATGTCTCACTCTCCACACAGTCCCCGAAGCCTCCTGGGATGCCATGGATGTCTTCTACCTTCCATTATGATAGTTGCTAAAGTTCAATTCAACTTGTATCCTTCAGTGTGATAATTAAAAAACATCCACTGACCTGGTCTTAATCTGGATCCCGCCTTAAATCGTGTATGACAATTATGAGGTTTTAATTTCAAAGCCCCTGTATGTAGGTTAATTGAGGGCCAAAGCAAATATTGAGTATACACAGTTAAAGTCCAACTTGGTCTTCTCTCAGTCCATGTGTCATCTTGTGTTGAAGTGAATCCTACAGCCAGTATAGCACTATCAAGTGTTAGCAATCTCAAAGTGTCTATCTGTAGCTCTGGTTGTCTTTGTCCTGAAAATGCAGATACATAACCGGAGATCACCAAGTCATAATAACACTGTCTCTCAGAATATTCACCTCTGGATGGAAAATAGAGCGATGTCCCTCTTATTCGGTCTGCAGGTAGTTGTCGGTGTGGGGATGATAAGGCCTCAACTCCTCAGTAAACTGTTTAAAGACAGATGACATGAATCATGTATTACTCTTTTTGCGTTGGAAAAGAATCCGTTTACATTGGTCGTGAATGGGTGCGGTAACTAAAGGAGTTCTATTAAGGGTCACTTATATTTTTAAGATACCTATGTTCGTCCAGTGGGTGGCCCCCACCTTCACTTAAAGAGGTGTTTTTTCCACTGGCACTTTGCCCTTGTACTCCTACTCACTGTTGTAGTTCCTTGGGTAATGTGCACAATGGTAAACCCAATACGTGATTGGTAGAGTATGATGTGTTGTTATCAAGATGTTCTGTGCTTGGTTTAAAACTGGTCGTTGTCCCGGTTGTGTGAAGGAAAAGACAGCAGTTATTCCACACTGGATGTCGTAATAGGCTGGGACAGCGTTCCAGTATTTGCCGTGCTGCTGGTCCTAGTTGACGTCTGGCGTACCATGGTCATGAATGTTGTAGCACTATTCTCTCATTCCAGTGTTGGTGTCGGTTTCGTGAATACTCTTAATCCTGCAGCGGAAGACATCGTTTCCATGGTATCCTAATCTCCTGTCGTTCTATGAACTTTAGCACGGACGCCACCTTGCTCAGAATCTGTAAACTTGCTCTGGAACACCCCCTGGTCTTGGCCTGTATATGGTGGTGATAGTAGCAAGAAAGAAAGACAGAAAGAAAGAAACCACAATGACAACAGTGTTTAAGTTGGCAGATAAAGTATCTGCATTCAAAGTTAAACTGCATATTTGGGGACAGCGTGTGCCAAGGGGTACATTTGACATGTTTCCAACATTATCTGGACATTTAGGAAAGAAGACACCTCATCCATCTCTCTACCAGCTGATCTGTAACCACATAGCTTCACTGTCAGCAGAGTTTGAACGTTACTTTCCGTGCTCGAGCGATCCAAGAATCAGAAAAGAATGGGATCGTGATCCTTTTGCAAATATGCCCGACGAAGCATCCACGTCGGATCATGATTAGGACCAGCACATTGAAATCACAAATGATGGGGGACTAAAGAACATTTTTCAGACATCCTCCCTTGCAGGCTTCTGGATCAAATTAAAAGCAGAATATCCAGCCATAGCTGCGAAGGCTATGAAATGTTTACTCCCTTTCCCAAGTTCATACCTTTGCTAAGAAGGGTTTTCTATACTGACAGCAACAAAAACAAAGTCACGAAGCAGGCTGGACATTTGCAACACACTTCGCGTCTCACTGTAACCCATCCCTCCTCGTTTGGACAGTATTATTGAGGGGAAACAAGCCCAAGGCTCCAATTAATTGAGTTATGGTGAGTTTGTAAATGGCTTTGTGTGTACCGTTAGTTTTAGAAGTTCGACGATTGGATGTAAATAAAATTGACTCTGTAATGTTTTATTGAGTTGTATGAAGTTGGAATGACGTCAAAGTTTGACGATTTAATAGAAATTAAATTGACTTTGTAATGTTTTATTTTTATTTAGTTCTTGTATGAAGTTGCAATGAGGCGAAGTTTGACGATTTAATGGAAATTAAATTGACTTTCTTTGTAATGTTTTTTTAGTTGTTGTGTGAAGTTCGAATGAGGTGAAGTTTGACGATTTAAACTAAAATAAATCACTTTGATGTTTACTTTTTACGCAGTTGGCATGAATGCGCAGTTTGACGATTTAATGGAAATTAAATGTTACATAAATTAATAAATAAAAGGGTACGTAATAAGTTATATATTCACATTAATAGATAATTACTTTCATTGTATTTCCCTGTATCGCCACCGGCCGGTCCGTGTAAATATTTTTAAAACAAAACCGGTCTGTGGTATAAAAAAGGTTGGAGACCGCTGTTCTATAGTACCCCTGATGCCATTTATTGCTTCATGTTTTGATGGATATTGGTTCTTGTGTGGCAATTTAGTCCCTGGTTTTGTCTTATTGAATATAGGGGAAGCAGATTTTATCAGCCCAACATCTGTGTCATGTTTTGACCACAATTGTTCAGGAACTAATTGCTCCATTTCTTCAATTAGCTCTGTTTGTTTCATCTCTATTTCTAAGATGGTTTCCTGATAAATGTTTCTTTGATTATTGACTTCCACCTCTGTAGGAGTTCCCTGCATAATTGTTGCTCATGCAATCTTCATTATATGTTTATCTGCCAAGATAAAGATTAAGGGGTTGTCTGTGCTTTTCCATTCGTGGCGAGACACCCCATTGCGCAATCAGCGTCGCCAGGGAATAAAAGCCAGCAGGACAGAAGACACTGTGAGCTACGACTCCAAGACAAACCTGAATTGAATACTGTGTCTTATGTCCCGCAGGTTCGTACGAGTGACGACCGGCAGCACACTGTGGAAGATTCACACAGGAGACACACACATGGTGGACGGACACGCACCTAGGCACGGAGATCACGGAACACGGAAGGATATTTCCAGAGACACTCCTACACCAGGCATCCATCCACCCATCAGACGGCACACAGAGCATGTTCTTCAATGAACCACTGAATAAAATATCCCCTACGGGGCTATGAAAACATCTTTTGTGTATGTGTCATCTCTCCACTTGCTACATTTGGTGGAGAATGCGGGCGCCCTCTAGAGAGATCTGACGCATACACAGGGGCTTACCAATGTGTTTTTTTGCTTTTTTCAGACCCTCTCTCTCTCTGCCAGCGGCAATCCAAGATGGAGGAGATCGTCTGCCAGCTCGCGGAAATTACTGTCCGCCAACAGCAGCTGACTGAGCAACTGACACAGAGGCAAAATCGCGCAGACGTAGCTATGGAGCAGATGCGAGAGACGATTGCGGCCCGGATTCCTCTCCAGGAGGCTCGGTCGGCGGCCCACCACTTCCTCACTAAGCTCACGGACCAGGATGATGTGGAGGCATACCTCCACACCTTCGAAGTCATTGCCACTAGGGAGGCCTGGGATAAGTCCAAGTGGGTAAAAATCCTTGCACCCTTTCTGACGGGAGAAGCTCAACGGGCCTATTACGCTCTCCCCGCGGCTGTAACGGAGGACTATGGCGTATTAAAGGCAGAGATCCACGCCAGAATGGGACTGTCAGCCGTCAGTGCAGCGCAACTTTTTTTCAAGTGGACCTATGATGAGACCACTCCGGTACGAGCCCAGGCAGCGCAACTATAACGCCTGGGACATCTATGGCTTCTTTCGGACGGACCCTCCGCATCCCAAGTGGCAGATAGGGTGGTGGTGGACCGCCTCTTACGGGCACAACCGCGCCGGTGACGCACTACGGTCAGCATGAGGGGTCCTACCACGCTGAGAGAACTGATACAGGCAGTGAAATTGGCAGCGGCGTCTGCAGCCCGCGACACAGAATAGCGGTGCTGATGCCCCGGAGGGGAAACCCGCCCTGGCGACCAACGGAGGGCACCTCCCGACCAGGTAACAGACCTGCGGCCCCCTCACCCATGGATGAACCCATGCCCACGGAGCCGGGACCAGAGGCTCCCCGAGGCTGGATGGCCGGTTGTGTGATACATAGACAAGCACCACCCGGAGCTCCCAAGCGGATGATCAAGGTAAATGTACGGTCGGTTATAGCGACCTTGGATTCCGGTAGCGCTATCACCCTGGTCCAGCCCGACGTAGTGGCTCCTAGTGTGGGTGGAAAATTCACAATCCCGATTACTTGCGTTCACGGGGACACCGGGGATTTCCCCGCCTGTCACGTCACCGCGACCGCCACCCAGGGGTCCTGGCCTCTGGATGTAGGGATTGTGGAGGATCTACCCGTACCCGTGGTGCTAGGTCGGGATTGGCCAGGGCTTGATCAACTCCTGGCAACTTCGTTACGGCAAACCGGCCGAGGGGGCCGCCCCCAGAGACACCACCCTCGGAGGACCCAGAGATCCTGCAAGGCCTGGATGGCCACCGGAAGTGAACCAGAGGGTGAGTATCGCAATCCCAACCTCTTCTCTAACCTTTTCCAACAGATCACCGGGGGGGTCCTCTGGAAAAGAACAATGCGAAGATGAGCGCTTGCGAAACTGCTGGACCCAGGAGACGGAGAGGGCTTTCCAGGCATACACTCCAGACCAACGCCTCAGATACGGGAATAGGTGCGGTGTTGTCCCAGACTCAGGAGGGTGAGGAACATCCCGTCGTATACATCAGCAGAAGGCTCAACCCCGCCGAGTTTTGGTATGCAATGGTGGAGAAGGAGCCCCTAGCCATAAAGTGGGCAGTCCTGGAGCCCCGATATTACCTCCTCGGGAGGAGCTTTACCCTCATTACGGATCCCGCCCCCTTGCAATGGATGCAATCGAGCTGCTCTCAATGAGGCTCTTTTGTTTATTGTTGGATGTCGTGTCTTTTCTTGACTGCTGGCTTCAGTGGCAACGGAGCTGTTGCCTGAAACTTGACTTAAAGCATGTGCAGAATCTGTATGTATTTGTCTTAGATCTTCTGCTGTACTTTCATAGGCCTCCTCGTGTCTTTGTGTTATTTCACCCAGTGCTTTTTTCAGTTATTTATAGGGACAAGGACAAAATGCATCCTCTAATGCAGCGGTTCTCAACCCTGGTCCTCGCGCCCCCCCATTCTGCATGTTTTTTGTATCTCTCTTGTTTAACACACCTGATTTAAATCTCTAGCTCATTAGAAGAGAGCTCAATGAATGAACCGCGTTCCGATTGACGTGTTCCCTCAGATGTGTTCATTGCTCTCTAATCCCTGCACACAGGAAATCCGCTGACGTTAATTAAAGGACACGAATTTGCGCAACACTAGTGCCTGCAGCGTCTTCACCCAGACAAAACCTACTACGGAATATTTAAGGGTTATTTAACCATAATCTTGAGATTTGCGCAACATTATGCCCATTTCGAACTGGAATTATGGCAGAATATCTAGTGATGTTTACTTCGCAGGGCTCTTTCGGGCGTATTGAACAAACCTCCGAAGCGGTAGGAGAAGCATACAAAATATGCAGAGCGGGGGGGCACGAGGACCAGGATCTATTTCTACCAGTCCGTCTATGGTGCCATCTCCTGATATTGCTACCACTGGCATTTGTGTTGATGTTTATATCTTTTTTAACTTTCAGCTGGGGGTTCAAAGGGAGGTGGCTGAGTCATTTTCTCAAAGTTTTCTTCATTTCTTTCATCGTCCTTTTTAGCACTTCTCTTATTTTTTACATATTTTTCAGGAAATTAACTCCTTCATTTTTGAACAGGTTGAGCACCTTCTGTTCTAATTTTATCTTTTCTTCTCGTTTCTGCTTCTGTCTTTTGGTTTATAGTTCTTTATTAATCCCTCCATTTCCTCACACACTGTTACATCAAAGGTACCACTTTCTGGGCATATTGTGCTTAAGTTTTTGGTTCTTGTGGCCCATTTTTTAGATACTCGTTCTATTGAGTCTTTGCATACCGGGTATCTGGACCCCAACAGATCTACAGGAGTGGACGACATAGTTAAATAATGCACAAATCAATATTGTTCTTAAATGTATTGTTTTTTTTTTAAATATAGAGATTTTAAATGTATTTCATTTGTTTATTTAAACATTAAGGTGGAAACCAAGATCTGTAGTTCTCTGGGGCTATTTCCATTACCATTTTTTCACAGTTACTGCCACAAACTGTTGAGGAACTACTTCTCCAATTTCATTCCACGTACATAATATCTTACTTGTCCAATTTACATATCAAGTTTCTGCATAGACTCTAAGCTCAGGGAAACCAATAAGCCGCCCAGTTTGTCCTCGCCCTAAGGTAAACCCTTGCAGCTCTCCTATCTCGAAGTAAGCTCCTGTTAGTCTACCGATGGGGATCCTTTGAATCAATAATGTTCTTGCTGTCAGACCTGAGGGACAATTACATCTTTTATGCTGGAAAGCACCGACTTCGTTCAGGTATTATTTCAATATTTTACTACTTAACTTTACTACTTTACAATATTTAACTACTTTTCAACAGTTCTTTACAATCTCCTCACACTCTATGTAAGGCCACTCCGATTGGGCAGAGTCTAAATTTCGAATCTCTGTCTGTTGAGGACCAGTCTTTTCTTTGTTCTAACAGAATTCGTTCTACCCCTCCTGCATCAATGTCTGTCTCTTCCATCCAAAAGTGATTTCCAATTCCCTTAGTTATCAGACAGTACTTTTCTTATGGTTTGTATCTTAGCCTGAATGGCTTCTCTTCTCCCATAATCAAGGCCTGGCCCCTCTTCAGCCATGCAAATTGTAATGCAGTGAACTGAAACAAAATCAAAATAAAGCAAAAGTCACCAAAATGAAGAGATTTTCAAGGCATGAAATTTAATATTTAATCTTTGATCAATAATCAATATGGGAAATGAGTTTTACATATCATTCTGTTATAACCAATAGTTAAGAGCACTTATCAAGACCTCAACATCAATTCTTTTAATAAGCTACAACCCTATAAACTGAAACAAAACTAAACTAAAAGACAGTTGTTGTTGGGGAAGGGTAGTTCATAAAACTTGATGCTAAATATTATACGACTCAATATTTCCTAGAGAGAATACTCTTAAAACTCAAATAATAATGTATTTGGTTGAGACTAACAAATCAAAAATTTCCAAAAAAAAAACTCAAAACTACTTCTCATATTTAACAAAAAAGTAGCCACCGTATCCTTTATAAGCCAATTTGCTTAGAAAAAATGTGGTACATGCATCGTATTGTGACCATGGGTGATTTTTCCTATGTTGGCTCTCACAAAGCCTTTCAGCCATGATCGTACCTAATATATCACCTTCTTTTTTCTAGCTGTTTGTCCTATGTGTGCTCTCGCAAGGCAATGCCCTGGTCATCCCATAAATACACCTCTTATTCTTTTTACTTGGGTCACAATATATCAGCATGCAATAACTTTCTTTTGTATATTTTTATGCAAATATAATTTTTATTAACAACAAAATGTTTTCAAAAAACATTCAAAACTCTTATTAAAATCTTACACTCATTATTTTAAAAGAAAAAGCTTTATTTATAATAGTTTTCTATTTTAATAGTTTAATAGTTTTCTATAATAGTTTTCTCCAACTCCTCCAGCAACCATCCCCATGTCATCACTGTCTGTGGTCCCTCCATCACCAGTGACATCTTCTGTCACCAGCTCCACATCATCACTATCTGTGGTCCCTTCATCACCAGTGAGACCTCCTGTCACCAGCTCCACATCATCACTGTCTGTGGTCCCTCCATCACCAGTGATATATTCTGTCACCAGCTACGCATCATCACTGTCTGTGGTCCCTCCATCACCATTGATATCTTCTGTCACCAGCTCCACATCATCACTGTCTGTGGTCCCTACATCACCAGTGATATCTTCTGTCACCAGCTCCACATCATCACTGTCTGTGGTCCCTCCATCACCAGTGACACCTCCTGTCACATCATCACTGTCTGTGGTCCCTCCATCACCAGTGAGATTTTCTGTCACCAGCTACACATCATCACTGTCTGTGGTCCCTCCATCACCAGTGAGATTTTCTGTCACCAGCTCCACATCAACACTGTCTGTGGTCCATCCATCACCAGTGATATCTTCTGTCACCAGCTCCACATCATCACTATCTGTGGTCCCTCCATCACCAGTGACATTTTCTGTCACCAGCTCCACATCATCACTGTCTGTGGTCCCTCCATCACCAGTGAGACATCCTGTCACCAGCTCCACATCATCACTGTCTGTGGTCCCTCCATCACCAGTGATATCTTCTGTCACCAGCTCCACATCATCACTGTCTGTGGTCCCTCCATCACCAGTGACATTTTCTGTCACCAGCTCCACATCATCACTGTCTGTGGTCCCTCCATCACCAGTGACACCTCCTGTCACATCATCACTGGCTGTGGTCCCTCCATCACAAATGACCTCTCCTGTTTCTAGATTACTGAACACACAGTCCAAGCCTGCACTCTATCTTGGTGCACATAGCTGTGTGGTTTACCAAAGCATTCATATAGGTTTCTGTATTTGTTGTCACACTACCTTTAAATGTATATTTGTCATTTTGACGCATATTTACACTTTGCATGTAGTCCCAGAGGAACAATTATCCACAGAATCTGATCTTCCAATATCTGAAGAGAACCTTTCACATGATGTAAGGGCCCAGATTCTTTTTTAATGTACATTTACATGTGTATAAACAAAGTCTGGGTTATGTTGGCTGTGCTTTCATGTGAATATTTGTATTCATTGTTGCTATCAAAAGCTTATCCGAACTACCTCGGGTCACGGGGAGCCTGCGCCTATCTCAGGAGTCATCGGGCATCAAGGCAGGATACACCGTGGATGGAGTGCCAACCCATCGCAGGGCACACACACTCCACTCATTCACACCCTACGGACAATTTTTCCAGAGATGCCAATCAACCTACCATGCATGTCTATGGCCCAGTGAAGAAACCGGAGTACCCGGAGGAAACCCCCAAAGCACGGGGAGAACATGCAAACTCCACACACACAAGTCGGAAGCGGGAATCGAACCCCCAACCCTGGAGGTGTGAGGCGAACGTGCTAACCACTAAGCCACCGTGCCCACCTGGTTCAATTATGACGTCCGTTATTTGATTGAGACAAAGTAACTTCATTTCTACAATTGGACATTCCTACTATAAGTCTGCCTGATTTGGAACACACACATAATTCTGCGGGACGAGCATTTACATAAAATGCAGGACCTTGAAAAGGTTCTCCTGTATACGAACAGTTATAGTCTCGCATTACGGATGTTGGTGGTCTTCCTTCTCGAATATTCAGAGTCATTTGTACAATTAAAGACATTTGTTTTGGCATATTGCAGTCACCCTCATCATTTACTAGCATGACTGCTGTAAGCTCTTGCGTTCTCCACATTGAGTGGAGCTGTAGACATACCCAACAATCTCCTCTAACCTCATCTGCTAAGACTCCTCTCTGCAGTAAGGCTAAGGCACATGCGTAGTTACGACCACATTTAGATTTAGCAACTCTTACTTTTTTTGTTTCTTGTTCGAGATTAGAACCCATGACAAAATCAATATCCTGCGGTGGTTCCCTTTGCTTATTTGAATAGCTGGGTATCGGGTTAGCACTTAGTTCCTTAATTCTTTCTTTTATTTCCCTCATCGCTGGTGGTTCTATTTTAATTTGAACTTCCTGATAACGGTCTTTACCTAATAAGGCCCATACGCAGTAGTAAATTCCTTCATCTTGAAATGTAACCTCTTTTATGGTAACATTCATTACCCCTGCATAACTTTCCTTATGGTCTGGACCAAGAAGCGAAGGAATAGACCCTATAGGAATGGTCTTTGCCTTACCACAATATACACAACATTTTCCATCCCACATTACTCTCTGTTGTAACCTTACAATCTTTATTTCAAACCTTCTTGATTTAGGATTATACCAGGGATTATTATACTTATTAGGATTAGAATAATCGTTGTTCCACGCAGTCCACACATACCTGGCTGCCTGAACGGATGCCATGGCCTGTTAGGTTCTATCATTGTGGATGTGGGCAATCTCTTTTGCTTACAACTAATTCCCCCTCTTCTAGCCTGAAAGCATACAGAATTAGGCTACCTGGTATTGGACGTTGCAGCACTACTCTAGTTGGGTCAGGGGCAATTCCTATGGTCGTTTTTACTGAGTTAAGAAGATCTGGGCCGAACACAATAAGGGCTTCTGCTAGTGTGCATGCAGTGTAGGAATTGATATCTAAGAATTCCATAGGAAATTGCTTAGGATAACTCCTTTTAGGATTCAATTTGGCCCTCAATGCACCTCAGGGGAAGCTACGGAGTCAGCACTGTTGGCTCAATGGGCCTCCTATCTTCTTGCTTTGGGTGGCCCCTACCTCACAAAAGGTAGTTCTGTCCTCAGCTTAGTCAGTGCTTTCTCTACCCTGAGATGTAGTAAGGTGAATCCCCTGTTGAGATTCTATGTTAAATTGGAGCTTGCCTGCTCTCCTGAAGAACACAACTTCAGTCTGGAAGCGTGTATCCACTGTGGCTGGTAGTCCGTCAGAACTCCTGTCCGTTTGACGGCAATCACAGTTGCTGGTCCGTGGTACTTTGGTTCTCCAACCTTTGTTGGCTTCAGACTCCTCACAAAAACGTTTTGTCCTGGAACAAAGTTATGAGTAGGGTTTTCTGAGGGAAGAGGAAGGCACAAAGAAACATCAGCACGTATCGAATTTAACTTTTCGACTAGGGAGGTCACGTAGTCTTCCTGGATCACCTGAAGATCACCTAAACAAGAAATACCAGACCGGCCTTTGACCCACGGGCTCGGGAAAGGTCTACCCATTAGTACCTCGAACGGTGACAATTTTGTCGTGGAAGATGGGGTCATTCTTATTTCTGCTAAGACTGAAGGCAATAAATCAACCCACTTTCTTCCTGTATCGAGTACAGCTTTTGTTAGTCGTGTTTTCAGTGTTCGATTACATCTCTCCACGACTGCTGCACTTTGTGGATGATAAGGAATATTAAAATGCCAATCAATAGACAACGCTTTTGCTAAGAGCTGTGTTACCTTTTACGTGAAACTCGTCCCGGTGTCCGATTCCAATATGGCCGGTACGCCCCACCTGGGCACAATTTCCTTCGTTAAGATTTTTACCCCTTTTTTTTTAGCATCTTCCTTTGCACATGGAAATGCATCAGGCCACTTTGAGAATTGATCAACAATTACCAAAAGATATTTTAAGTTACCTATTGGCGGCATGTGCATAAAATCAATTTGTAAATGTTGAAAAGGAGCTTCCGGATGTGTCAATGCATCGTGCTTAGCTGATTTGTGCGGATTTACCTGAGCACATGTTAAGCATGCATCCAAAACAAGCTTTGCTGTTCTAAGAACATCGGCTATACAATACAATTGATTAATTGCTTGAACTACTTTTGCACAACTGGTGTGAGATAACCCATGGTAATGTCTAATTAGGATAATTAACCCTAATTTCGGTAGTGCTATTCTACCCTGTCCAGCTCGAATAATCCCTTCCTTGTCAGGAGTGCAAAATTTTTTCTCCAATGCTCTAAGTCTCCCTGTGTTGTTTGACTTTGTAGGAATTTGATATCAATGTCAGGTACATTTGTTATGTGCACTGTCATTGCTACATGTGTTTCATCCTTTGGATGAAATGGTGATTTAATCTGATTTTGGGCTGCTGCCTTTGCGGCTTCATCAGCCCTTCTGTTGCCTATAGTCTGTTCATCCTCCCCCGAAGCGTGACCCTTGACCTTTACTATCGCCACTTCGAGCGGAAGCTGAACTGTTTCAGTTAACTGTCCTATCAGATTTGCATGTGCTACTGGCTTTCCATCAGCAGTTTTAAAACTTCTCGCTTCCCACATTCTGGCATAATGGTGAAGAACACTCCACGCATACTTGGAGTCTGTGAAAATTGTTACTCTCTTTCCTGTCATCAGCTCACAGGCCCGTATTAATGCTATCAACTCTGCAGCTTGAGCCGAATTGTAATCTAGAGCAAAAGCTTCTTTTACCTCTCCTGACTCGGAAACCACAGCATAGCCACAGAGGTAGACACCGTCAGATAGCTTTGAACAAGACCCATCAACATAAATATGTTCTCCCCCCTCTAGGGGCATATCCAACAGATCGAACCTAGAAGAGTAAGAGGTGGTCAGTTCAAAGATGCAATCATGTTCAACATTAAAATCTGCCATGTCTACCATACCCAAAAAAAAACAGCAAAGCAGGATTAATGTTTGCTGTTGTTTGAATGCTAAGATTTTTCGTTGCCAACAGAGTAGCCTCGTAACCTGAGCATTGTTGCGCTGTCATGTGTGGTGTTTGCATGTTGTGCAAGATTACCCCAACCTGATGGGATGCATATAATATTAAAGGGTGTGACAGCACAGTTTTCTCAGCCATCTGTACAATCAGAGCAGCTGCAGCCACCGCACGAAGACATGCTGGCATACCTGTGACTATGTTATCTAACTTTTTAGACAAATATGCAACTGGCCTATATGTTGAGCCATGAAGTTGCAATAGGACCCCTAGAGCTGCACCCACTGTCTCCCTAACATGCAAGTGAAAAGGTTTTGTGTAGTCCGGCAGGCCCAATGCTGGTGCTGTCGTGATGGCTGCTTTCAAAGAATTGAAATGTTCATCAGCTTCCGCAGTCCACTCCAATGCTGTGTTTGGCGGAGCTTTGTGATCGATCAGACCCCTCAGGTGCCTATCGGGAATCGCACAGTCAGGTATCCACTGTCTACAATAGTTAATTAGTCCCAGAAAGCTTTGTAGCACCTGCACTGTTCGTGGGGACTTAACCTTTCTGATCAGCTCGACCCTATCTGTGGATATTGCTCTGAGACCCTGCATCAGCACATGTCCTAAATAGGTTACCTTAGATTTAACCCATTGCAGTTTTTCTTTCGAGGCTTTAAAACCTGTTTCGGCAAGTACATTGCAAACAATTATAGATGCTTTTTCACAGTCCTCCTCCGTCTCCCCCGACACGAGTATGTCATCTGCAAACTGAAGCACACACACTGTTGAAGGCAAATCACTCATTTTGGCCAAAGTTCTGTGCACTGCTGCAGAAAAGACAGCGGGTGAGTCTACATAGCCCTGAGCAAGGCGTTTCCACGAATATTGCTGCCCCTTAAATGTAAATGCTAACAAAAGCTGAGTATCTGGGTATACAGGTACAGAGAAAAAGGCTGCACACAAATCAATTACTGTGAAATACTTGTGCAAATGTGGCATTGAATTCATAACAGTCAGAACATCAGGCACAATTGGTGTGAGTGGTATGATTAACTGATTAACTGCTCTTAAATCTTGAGTTAATCTCCAAGTTTTCCCATTAGCTTTCATAACAGGATTAATTGGTGTGTTATATGGTGAGTGTGTTTGTTCGAGGACACCCTGCTTGACAAAATTTTCAATCAAATGTTGAATACCTTGTTCCTTATCTTTAGACAAAGGGTATTGTTTAATGTAGACAGGTTTGTTTGATTTAAGTTTAGCCCTATAAGGTTCCATGTCAATGAAACCAGTTTCATCCCTGAACTGAGACCATAAAAAAGGGTTAATCATGGTGTCCACCCCTGTAGGCATGCTGCCACCGGAGGCAGATACCCTTGAGCCGCTTATCACTCCACTTGTAGGAAGAGGATCAATGGATGCCTGTAAACTAGACAGAAAGGAAAAAACAACCTTGTTATCAGTAAACTTAATGTCCATGCCTAATTTATGCGTCATATTACGACCTAAAAGATTTAGTGGAGCACCCGTGTTCTCATGTTTGCTCTGTGGTGTGTGCTGTTGTGTGTGCGTCTCACCAGAAGTCGGCTTGCGCAACTGTCTGCACTCTCGTTTGTAATGGCCCCTCCTTCCGCAATGAACCATGCTTTCTTAAAACGCACAAAAAATTGAGCAGCTGATTCCTTCGCTGCCTGCTTAGTGCCTGCAGCAAATGATAGGTCCTGCTGACTCCCTAAGCGTTCATCAAGGAACTCTCTCAGCTGTTTGAAAAATGTTTCAACATTAGCAGCCGTCTCCCAAAACAACTCATGTGGGTTTGCAGCTGTACCGCTGCTTGTGATTTTATCATGTTCAAGTGATAATGCGGGACATTTCTCAATCAGCATTTCCTCAGTTACATCTTTCTCTAGTGTTCTTAATAACACCGCTCGGAAATCTCTACCTGTAAAATGTGCAGATTTTGTGTGCGTTTGCAAAATTGATACATATTTACCCTCTTCCTGTGGAGAAGGCAAGCTTTTACAGATCACCTCCATATCAGACATTCTTAGCGGTCTCTCATTTAGCGTGTTTCCAGCGCGTACCCAAACCATTGAATTTTGAGGGTTTGTAGTTACATTAGGTTTATCAATTAACTTTTCCGGTTTTATCTCTTTTGGTTTTATCTCTTTTGGTTTTATTGACAGTGATGGTGCAGAGGGAGAAGTCTGTGTCTGGCAAGGGTTTGTATATCCTGGCGGCTTTTCTAATGGCCACCGCTTTTGATTTGCATACGCAATAAAAAAAAAAATTCCGGACCCTGGTCCCAAACCTTTTTCATGTCTTTCCATACTGCTTAGGCTTTATTCATGTATGGATAATCCCATGTTGGGTCTCCCCAACCTCCATTTGACATACCCCCTGCCAGTAACATACACTCATCAGAAAATGAACCTTCCCTCGGATAGGGCATATCAATTTTCGGTTTTATTCCCTCCGACCATCCTGCGATATTGCTAACATATGGATCTGTATAAAATCCTTGATTATTTCTGTACATAAATGCGACTGGCGTTTCGCCCGGCAGTGGCCTTGAAACGTAATTCCCCATCTTACACGTTCAAACCCGGCGGTGATAAAACAGTACAGTACAGACAAAACAAAGAAAAACCCTCGTGTTCAATCGACCAACCGTTTCACCAGTATATTGCGATCAGAGGTTGATATTAAATTCACCGTCTTTTTCTGATAACAATATCTCAATATATCATGCAGTAACAGTGCAGTATAGTTTCAATTTTAACTGTAATAATGTTATCTTTTAGAATAACCCTTAAACAGATTTTATTTCTTTTTATTTTTCGTGAGTAACAAAGCCTCCTCAAAGCTAACACTTCAATCCCAAATTACAGTGTGATCAAGACTGCATTAACCATTCATATTCGTGCGTTAATAATTATTTTATTAATAACTGTTGCCAGCCTCATTGGTACAACAATGGGAAGCAAATCCAACTAACTTGAATTGAAACCTATTCATATCCGTTAATAATTATTTTACTAATCACTGTTGCCAGCCTCAGTGATACAACAATGGGAGAATCAACTCCCACTAACATGAATTTAAACACACAAGAATCCTACAGGGTAAGCGTTAGATTTCTGTAAGTCATAAAGAACTGTATAGAAAAACACTTACCCCTTTTAATCTAGGTCTGTGATCGATCGTCAGTGCGCCCCACAGGTCTTTGTTCTCTTTGGTTCTAAGAGAGAAGAGTCTCCCCTCTTTCGCAGACGAGCCCCCAACTGTAAGAATGTAAACTTCTTATGTCCCCTTGTCTAAACAAAATTCTACAGTTGAAGAGTCTAGTCGACGGAACACACAGAGTTTCAGGCCTGGAGACAGAGTTTGACACAGACACAAGTGCTTGTTCAATCAGAGTCCAAAGTTTATTGTATTAAGGACTTCTACTTATAAGCTTGCATCAGGAGGCGTCATATTAAACCACCAAAACAGGGGAAAATCACCAGACTTTCTGTTTAGTCTTATTCCTCCTGACCAATCAGATATGATCACTTATTTAATATTACAATAACAAAACAATTGTCCCTAGGCATCATTAGGAACCTTGAGATGGAGAACAACATATATTTATATCAACATAAGACAGCATAAGACATGATACAACTTTCAACGAGGTTAAACAACAAGAAAGTAAGGAGCAAATATTATGAATAGAAGATAATAATAGAGAATAGAGAATAATAAGATAAAGGAATGAATACATATGATGAATATTGGAATAAACACAGATGCAGTATTTGTGGAGGACAGGACGAAAGATGCCTGGCCATGTTCATTATTAAAACATGAGAATATCACAAACAAGTTTCCCAAATTTTGGAGATCTGTTGGTGTGGCCTGGTTGTACAAATCATGGCAACATTCACACCTTTAAGTATTTGACAAATGCATTTGCATGTGTGAGTTTGGGACGGTTCTATTGCAGCTCTAATGTGTGATTGAGCAACTGAACTCAAGCCTGTATTTTATCCACATTTTCCTAACACAGTGACATGATTGTGAGTCCTGAAAATTATGTAGAAGAACTCCTGCTAAGATCAGAACTGTGTGTAAACACTGTATTAAAGACTCAAATACAGGACTAACAACTGTATTGTGGTGCTGTGTGAACGTGGCCCATTTCATCACCTGATTCCTTACATTACAAATTTAAAAAGTCTGAATTGTGCTAATAATTCATTTACTCACCCAGCTGGTTGGCTTTTCTACGGAGTTCCACAAACTTCTTTAATAGCTTTGAAATTTTGTAGTGAAGACGTGTCAAGTCGACCCGTCCTTCTTTATCCAGCTCTATCGTCTCAGCTGTTGTCAGGTTGCCGCTTCCCATTCTCCGCTCTGACATCAGGTCTGGCCATGAACTGCGTCCTGCTCGCTGTGGTAACCTTGTAACAATGAGACAAGACTGGCTGAGAGTAGAGTATTGTTCTGCACTCTTTGATGCAACAAGTACATCAGTTATTGTTGTACGTGTTCCTGGTTCCAGTTGGTCTAACTAATGAAGCCTAAATCCTCGAGGGATTTATATTATGGAAGTGTAGTGTATGCAAGATTAAAAAGATGCGTCTTTTGTCTAGATTTAAACTGTCAGAGTGTGTCTAAAACCTGCAGTTGATTTTCTAATTCTAGGTATTACCATCTGACTGGACGCGTGAGAGCGTAATGCACGTGAAGAACTGTAATACAATAGAAGTTTGCTCAAATAGAACTTCAAATAAAATGCAGAGCTAAACCATGTAGGGCTTTATAGGCAATAAGCACGATTTTAAAGATAATGCAATGCTTTATAAGTAACCCGCCCAGGGTTGACAGAACCGGGCTAATATGCTCATACTTTTTTGTACGTGTAAAAACTTGAGCTGCTACTTTTTGGAACTGTTGGATTTTTGTAATAACCCTGCACGGCAACCTCATGACAGTGCATTACTGTTAACTAGTCTTCATGTCATGAATTAATTAATTAACTTCTCTGTATCTGACAGTGACAGCATTTGACATAGTTTAGATATATTCTTAAAATGGAAAAACACAATTTTTCAGGTGTTGGCGACATGGCTCTCTAATGAGAGATTACTATCGAATAGAATGCCAAGGTTTTTAGCTGACGACAAGAGTTTTATGGAACATCTGTCAATAGTTAAGCAGCGTTTTTGGTTGTTACGTTTGGCGGTTGTTATGTATGGCGGTTGTTACTTAACTGAAAACGTCCTTGTTACTGAGACTACATCTGTTATTGACACAAGGCCCAGTGAAGCGTTAGTACAAACTTTTAGAAACTGTAAAAACAGAGATCCTGGCGATCTAACGGGGCACTTGATCTAAGCAGACTCATCCTCCACATTGTAAAAATCATCGAAGTCACTGCTCTGAGCATCTGTGTAACAGCGTTCAGAAGAGGGATGTCGGTTTGTTGGTCTATGTCCAGTTCATTGCTGTAGTTCTTTATTGGGACCACAGCAGAAAGAGAAACTCCAAGCTGAGTGCTCACCACCTCCATCTGTCACAACACAATATTTTCAAATGTATAAAGACTTGCACATGTGAAAGGCACTCGAGCACATTATACAAGAACATTAACCCAAATCTTAACATCCTGTTGATGTAATGACTTCGATAGACCTTCTTGAGGTCTTCTGCCACTAAGGGGCAGGCTTCATCCACCTTGGTCATCAGGACCAGTTGAGGAACACCTGAAATGCAGAAGCACAGTTCAGATGTCATCGGAAACTTAACCCAGGCTGTAGCAGGCCGTTGTTAAGGAACAGGTTTATTTTAACACTCTCTATTGGCTTACTGCTGTAATTCTAAGCATAGACAGCAAACTTGAGTGGGTATTTCCCAAAGAGCGGGCAGCAGTGAGTGAAGTTTGTAGGCGCTTTTTGTGTCCTATTTATTACCGCGAATGTCGGACTGGACACCGGCTGGAATGCCGGACTGGACCACGACTGGAAGGCCGGCTGGCACATGGACTAGACTGGCGGCTGGGCAGCGCTCTCTGGGGGCTGTATAGGACTAGGGACCCCAGGACTCGGGACCACCGGACTTGGGACCACCAGAACAGGGACCACCGGTTGCTGGACCGGACTGGGTGCCGGTTGCTGGACCGGACTGGGTGCCGCCAGGTGTTCATCAAGGGGAAGACTAACAAGAAAAGACAGACTGGATAACAGACAAAACAAGGCAAAACATGGAAAACAAGATTAAGGGCAAACAAGACAGGACCAAAACTGGGTTGGGGTGAGACAATAAAAATAACAAACCAGGGAGGGGGGTCCGGGCAAACAAGAGTACATGGGGGGAAGTCCAGAGGGATTTGGGCTAGGTGGGGGCGGAACAATCTTAGCCGGGGGTGGCACTCGGGAGCGCGAAGCCCCGGAGGGCTTGACAGGAGGAGTTCTGGGTGGAGCAGTCTTGGTCCCCGCCTGGAATGCCGGACTGGACCCCAGCTGGAATGACAGGAGGAGTTCTGGGGGGAGCAGTCTTGGTCCCAGACTGGAATCCCGGTCTGGAATGCCGGACTGGACAAAAAGGAGTAAAGAATGAATGGCTGGTGGAGTGAATGAGTGAATGGCTGATGGAGTTAAGAGTGAATGACCCCAATGAACTTGGAAGCTATAGACCGATTTCAAATCTCCCGTACTTGTATAAAAAACTAGAAAAAGTAGTGTCAACTCAACTGTGTACCTTCCTACAAAATAATGACATGCACGAAAAGTTTCAGTCTGGCTTTAGACTGCATCACAGCACTGAAACTGCTGCCCCTCGGCAACATTATTAGAAAACCTGGAATTAGCTTCCACTGTTATGCAGATGATACTCAGCTTTATATCTCATCAAGACCAGATGGTTCCTTTAAGCTATCCAAACTGGCAGAGTGCATCGAGGACATAACACATTGGATGACTAGTAATTTCCTCCTTTTAAACTCTAGCAAAACAGAAATATTACTTATAGCACCAAAATCAAGTAAACAGAATATCTCAGATTACAGCCTGCAAATTGAAAGCTGCACTGTTACTCCAACAAATACAGTTAAAGACCTTGGCGTTATATTGGACGGCAACCTGTCATTTAAAAATCACATCTCAAATATCACAAAAACAGCCTTCTTCCACCGCCAAATTACGAAATAGTTTATGTGTTGCAGAAGCAGAAAAGCTTATTCATGCATTTGTGACCTCACGGCTTGACTATTGTAATGCTCTACTTAGTGGTTGTCCTGTATCATCGATAAACAAACTACAATTAGTTCAGAATGCAGCTGCCAGAGTTCTTACTAGGTCAAGAAAATACGATCACATAACCCCAGTTTTATCATCGCTTCACTGGCTACCCATTAAGTATCGTATTTATTTTAAAATTATTTTAATTACTTACAAAGCCCTGACAGTTTAGCACCTACTTACTTAACCGAGCTTTTATCACGTTTCAACCCATCACGCTCTCTAAGATCTCAAAACTTAGGACTTTTGACAACACATAGAATAACAAAATCCACCAAAGGGGGACGAGCTTTCTCATACGTAGCACCTAAACTCTGGAATAGCCTTCCTGATACTATTTGAGGGTCAGACACACTCTCCCAATTTAAATCTAGATTAAAGACACATCTTTTCAGCCAAGCTTTCACTTAATGCATAGTTAATGAACAACTAATTTTTCTCTTTATTCTCTTTCCGCCTCTGCCTCGGGATGCCCATCCCGAGGTAGGAAGAAGTTCCAGCATGTCCAGACGACCGACAGATGCCCATCCCCTATTTGAGATTACGCCAGCTACAGCTGCAGACTGACTGACCATCCCAGCTCCATCTAAGGCAATGCCACCACCAGCCAAGAGAAATATGACCATCGGACCATCCCAGCTCTGACCACTACATCCCCAACCAAGAGCAAAGACGGACTATTTGTCTTATTAATGATGAAGTTACAATATTTGGTATTAAATGCTAAACCTAAACCACATGTCAGCAGTCTGAGTGCAGCTATGACACGTCAGAGGGGATCTGGCCCTCTCGGTTGAGCCTGGTTTCTCCCGAGGTTTTTTTCTCCATTAATCAATCATTGGAGTTTGGGTTCCTCGCCACAGCAGCGCAGTGGTGGCCTGCTCACCGGGAGACTGCATTCATTCATTTATTTATTTATTTAGAATTTAGATATCATTTATTAGAATGATCTTACTCGTTGTATAAATACCATGCACTGTGCTGTGTTTTAACTTTTCTGTTTTTCCTCTTTGCCCCTGTAAAGCTGTTCACATTGTGAAAAGCCCTATATAAATAAACTTGAATTGAATTGCATTGAATGGGTGGGGGAGTGAATGAGTGAATGGCTGAAGGAGTAAAGAGTGAATGGGTGGGGGAGTGAATGAGTGAAAAAGACTAAACAAATGTATAGATAAATATTAAACAATTTATAAATGAATGCAGTGTGTATTTAGATCTCTATTATCTTCAGAAATTGTGTATAACAAACTAAAAATTTTTCATTTATTTGTTTATTCAACTGAATTTGTGCCACATACCTTGAACCTTGAAGAGTGTTCCTGGTGGAAGTCGGGTGTTGGACGTTACAGATGATCGTATTTTCCACATGTAAATAAACCCAGAGTTAACATTTCCTTCCGGTCTCTTAATGGTGTGTCACAAAGGATTTCACGCGTACATCTGGAGAAGAAAAGCAATTAAAAACTGCTACCGGTACAGAGGGAGTAGTAACACCGCTAGGCCGATTTGATTAGGAACTATACACCCTATTCCGGCGTAATAATCAAGGACGTTTGCTGCCATAACATGGCCGCAGCAGGCGAATTGTTATCACGCAGCGCCTGAAATTAGTTCCAAGCTTAAACCAACATTAAATTGTAGGGGTCGTTCTTTTTTTAATGGATGTTTATAAAGGAGAGGATTCAGTACGCTGAATAAAAACTACGTTTGGAAAATGTGTAACTTTAAATATTCTAATATACACAACAAAACTTTTGTTGGGAAGTGTATGCGCTGAAGTTGGCGCCATTATGTGATTAACTAATGTGTCATGTAAGTTGAGCAGTTACCCGCATATACATAGACAGCGCATCAGCCACTTTGGAGATCTAGCTGATAAGGACAGTGGTTACTGGAATGTGAAATTACTTTTGATTTAGATAGTGAGCATTGTATTCTCGCCTGTTACAACACAGGGTATGACTTATTTTTTTAAGCATTTAATTTCTGATCATCATAAACTCTTTAAGTCGTGTGTTTCCAGATAGACGATTGATTCTAAAACATTGTCTAATGAAAACATTATCCTCTCTGTATGGGGAAAAAAGGGGGAGAAAGAAAGTGGGTGCACTTATACACATGTGGTGCATGAGATTTGAAGGGAAGCACATCTTTTTTTAAGAAGTCTGTAAAAAAATTAAAATATATAACCAAAACGTTAGTGAAAAAACATCAACACCAAATGGCTTTTCATTGGGAACATTTTTATTTTAAGAGCAATTTCAATTTGGTCCTCTTAATGAACTCTCTGTTTACACTTTGGAAGGTAGTGTAGTTTTAACTGAAACTTGGAATGTGCCAACTGTCTCTACTACATCCTGGGTAAAAAACTATGGAACTGACTACCAAGTTGGAATGTATGTTTGCTCAGCTGTTGAGAATGAAATGCCTTTATTTAATAAGATAATCAATATTATTGTTAAGAATGAGCAAGCTTTTCTTTTAATCAATAAGGTAACTGCAGTGTACAGTCGTGGCCAAAAGTTTTGAGAATTACATAAATATTGGAAATTGGAAAGGTGCTGCTTAAGTTTTTATAATAGCAATTTGCATATACTCCAGAATGTTATGAAGAGTGATCAGATGAATTGCATAGTCCTTCTTTGCCATGAAAATTAACTTAATCCCAAAAATCCTTTCCACTGCATTTCATTGCTGTCATTAAAGGACCTGCTGAGATCATTTCAGTAATCATCTTGTTAACTCAGGTGAGAATTGAAATCATTGTTCTTCCATTGTTAACCATGGTGACCTGCAAAGAAACGCGTGCAGCCATCATTGCGTTGCATAAAAATGGCTTCACAGGCAAAGATATTGTGGCTACTAAGATTGCACCTAAATCAACAATTTATAATTTAACCAAGCAGCCCCCCTGTGAGATGGGTGCGTCGAGAAAGCAGACTTTCTCGGTGTCACTCATCTGCGCAAGGTTTAGCCAGATGTGTCTCTCTTGGACCAGTAGTGTGGACATCGTCCGACTCAGGGTCTGTGCCGTCACCTTGGTCGCCCATAGGGCAAGGTCGTTAGCGGCACAGTGATCCTGCATAATACCCGGGTCAGCCTCACCCTCGTGGAGCTCTCTTATTGCCTTGGCCTGGTGGACTTGCAGGATGGCCATGGCGTGAAGAGAGGAGGCAGCCTGGCCTGCAACAGCGTAAGCCTTCGACTCCAGTGATGCCGAAGTCTTACATGCTTTAGACGGTAGGCATTACCGATTCCTCCAGGTGGCAGCCGTCTGCGGACAAAGGTGCACCGCGACCGCACGTTCCACCAGGGGGATATCGATGTAACCTTTGGCCCCCCCACCAACGAGTGAAGTAAGGGAGCTAGAACTGGTTTGACTGGAGCGAGCCGTGAGTGGATTGCTCCAAGTCTTGCACAGCTCTTCATGCACCTCCGGGAAAAATGGCACCGGGGGTGGGCGCGGAATGACACCGCGCTCCGACCCCATGAACCATGATCCGGCCGCAAGCGTTGGGGAGGAGGTCGCGGCTGCCTGGGTTAGCATGGTTGACATCTCAACATCTGCTTCCTCCTGAGCTCGGAGTCTTCACTCGCAGTCTTCAGTCTATCGTGTCCATCCCCCTCCTCGATGAGGGTGCCGCACCCAAGAGAACAGCGGGACATACCGCGCTGGAGAAATGCTCAGTCCTTGAAAGGACTTTTTGAAAAATTCTCTGACCACCTCTGGAACCGCCGAGACGCCCAGGGGAAAGGTCGCTGCAGGATAGGGACGATACGCTTCTCCATGTCGTAGATCCGGCAATTTGTCTTAAAGTTTTTAGTTTAAGTTCTTTAAAATTAATGCTGCACGGCATCTTCGTTTTATACTGGATATCCGGGGGCGGAGACCGGCATGCAAATTTCAGTAGCCAAATTTCATTGGCCTCTTCTAGAGTAATCAGAGTTGATAGGTTCTCAAGGGCGAACCCCATCTATCGGCTCGACACAACGTCGAGAGACCGACAGAAAGGGAACTCTGTGTCTCACCTGTTTTTAATCATTTTTATTGTGAGCGATAAGGGCATCCGGTGTGTAAACTTAAAATATATAAACTAGCTTGCGATCTGAGTGATCAAAGATTTAGATATACAAAATTATTTTTAATATTTTCTTTGTTTTAAAATCATTACAGATGACTTGAAGAAGCATTAAATAAGACGTGACAACTCTAAGGTTTTCTATAGTGTTAAGTTATCCCTGTGGTGATGCAATTTTTATTGTTATGAAAAATATTTGTATTCACACAATATTCGAAAACCCACAAACAGCAATATATTTTCATGGTTTAGCAAACAACTCATGGAAAGGGGGTTTTATAGATCTGTGGAACAGTGCAAGGAGCAGGTAAAGAAACTCCACTAGCAGTACATACAAGTGCGTGATATACAAGTTCCTTGTGTTGTCATATGACTGCATTTTGGTTCGTTTCAACTGGTTCGGACCAAAGCAATCCGTGTGGTGTGAAAGGGAACCAACACCGCTGAAAATGTTACAATGTATAATTTTTTTATTGGTCAAGACCAAATGAACCAAACTAATGGTGAGAAAGCGCCCTAAGTGTGTCTTGTTAGGCAGCCATCGTTTCAGTATTACATAGTGGGTGCTAACAATACACTGTTGATGTTTGTAAACCGCTTCCATGATAAGAGAACAAGACGCCGATTCTCGATTTTATACGTCAACTATGACTGCAAGTCTTCCTCAATTCAATTCAATTCAAGTTTATTTATATAGCGCTTTTCACAATGTGTATTGTTTCAAAGCAGCTTTACAGGGGCAAACAGGAAAAACAGAAAAACACAGCACAGTGCATGGTATTCATACAACGAGTAAGATCATACTAATAAATAATAGCTAATTTCTAAATAAATAAATAAATGAATGAATGCAGTCTCCCGGTGAGCAGGCCAACACTGCCCTGCTGTGGCGAGGAACCCAAACTCCAATGATTAATTAATGGAGAAAAAAACCTCGGGAGAAACCAGGCTCAGCCGGGAGGGCCAGATCCCCTCTGACGTGTCATAGCTGCACTCAAACTGGTGACATGTGATTTAAGTTTAGCATTTAATACCAAATGTTGTAACTTCAGCATTAATAAGCCAAATAGTACGTCTTTGCTCTTGGTTGGGGATGTAGTGGTCTGAGCTGGGATGGTCCGATGGTCATATTTCTCTTGGCTGGTGGTGGAATTGCCTTAGATGGAGCTGGGATGGTCAGTCAGTCTAGAGCTGTAGCTGGCGTGATCTCAAATTGGGGATGGGCATCTGTCGGTCGTCTGGACATGCTGGAACTTCTTCCTACCTCGGGATGGGCATCCCGAGGCAGAGGCGGAAAGAGAATAAAGAGGATAATTAGCGTAGCTGCTGTTCATTAACTATGCATTAAGTGAAAGCTTGGCTGAAAAGATGTGTCTTTAATCTAGATTTAAATTGGGAGAGTGTGTCTGACCCTCGAATAGTATCAGGAAGGCTATTCCAGAGTTTAGGTGCTACGTATGAGAAAGCTCGTCCCCCTTTGGTGGATTTTGTTATTCTAGGTGTTGTCAAAAGTCCTAAGTTTTGAGATCTTAGGGAGCGTGATGGGTTGTGACGTGATAAAAGCTCGGTTAAGTAAGTAGGTGCTAAACCGTTCAGGGCTTTGTAAGTAATTAAAAGAATTTTAAAATCAATATGATACTTAATAGCCATGATAAAACTGGGGTTATGTGATCGTATTTTCTTGACCTAGCAAGAACTCTGGCAGCTGCATTTTGAACTAACTGTAGTTTGTTTATCGATGATACAGGACAACCACTAAGTAGGGCATTACAATAGTCAAGCCGTGAGGTCACAAATGCATGAATAAGCTTTTCTGCGTCTGCAACACATAAACTATTTCGTAATTTGGCAACATTTCTAAGGTGGAAGAAGGCTATTTTTGTGATATTTGAGATGTGATTTTTAAATGACAGGTTGCCGTCTAATATAACGCCTAGATCTTTAACAATATTTGTTGGAGTAACAGTGCAGCCTTCAATTTGCAGGCTGTAATCGGAGATATTCTGTTTACTTGATTTTGGTGCTATAAGTAATATTTCGGTTTTGCTAGAGTTTAAAAGGAGGAAATTACTAGTCATCCAGTGTTTTATGTCCTCGATGCACTCAGCCAGTTTGGATAGCTTAAATGAATCATTTGGTCTTGATGAGATATATAGCTGAGTATCATCTGCATAACAGTGGAAGCTAATTCCATGTTTTCTAATAATGTTTCCGAGGGGCAGCATGTATATGGAGAAAAGCAGGGGTCCTAAAACCGATCCCTGAGGTAATCCATAATTTACTTGCGTAAGATTTGACGATTTCCCATTTAAATGGACGTATTGATATCTGTCTGTTAAGTAAGATCTGAACCATTGCAGTGCCTGTCCCTGAATACCGATATAATTGTGTAAACGATCTAGTAGTATTTTATGGTCTACAGTATCGAAAGCAGCACTAAGGTCAAGCAGGACTAAGAGTGAGATGTTACCTTTATCTGAAGCAATAAGGAGGTCATTTGTAATTCTAACGAGCGCAGTTTCAGTGCTGTGATGCGGTCTAAAGCCAGACTGAAACTTTTCGTGCATGTCATTATTTTGTAGGAAGGTACACAGTTGAGTTGACACTACTTTTTCTAGTATTTTAGACAAGTACGGGAGATTTGAAATCGGTCTATAGCTTCCAAGTTCATTGGGGTCCAAGTTTGGTTTTTTGATAAGAGGCTTAATTACAGCCAGCTTAAAGGGCCCTGGGACATGTCCTAGATTAATTGACGAGTTGATGATGTTACAAATGGGCTCAATTACAGCAGGTAGTAACTCTTTTAATAAAGTAGTCGGAATGGGGTCTAATAAGCATGTCGTCGGTTTGGATGTTGCAATAACTTTAATTAATTCTTCCTGATTTATAGGAGAAAAACACTCTAGCTTTTCTTTTTGGGTGACGGTTGAAACTAATTCTTCCGACACACTTGGAGGTTTGGTTTTAGCTATGTTGTCTCGTATTATTTCGATTTTATCTGTAAAAAACTTCATGAATTCATTGCTACCAAGGTGCGGCGGAATACCCAGGTCAGGTGGAGTCTGTTTGTTTGTTAGTTTAGCAATTGTACTAAATAAAAACCTTGGATTGTTTTTGTTATTTTCTATGAGGTTACGGAAATGCTCGGCTTTTGCTGCTTTTAGTGCCTTTTTGTAACAGCTTGCACTCTCTTTCCATGCAATTTTAAAGACCTCTAATTGGGTTTGTTTCCATTTTCGCTCCAGTTTACGAGTTTCTCTTTTTAGGGCTCGAGTGGTGTTATTATACCATGGTGCTATGATCTTTTCAATAATCCTTTTTTACTTCATAGGTGCGACCGCTTCTAATGCGTTAGAGAAAATAGTGCCCATGTTGCTGGTCATGCCATCGAGCAATTCTATATTAGTTGGAAAGGTTTTTAGAGGAGTCAGATCTGGCAAGTTCTTTACGAAACTATCTTTAGTAGTTGAGGTGATTGTTCTACCCTGTCGATAACGAGATATACAACTGATTTCTGCAGTGCGAAGTGTACATGTTATAAGATGGTGATCGGAAACATCGTCGCTTTGAGGTATAATATCGATATCGGTTAGATCGGCTCCGTGAGATATAATCAAGTCTAGGGTATGATTAAGGCGATGAGTAGGTCTATTGATGTATTGTGTTACACCACAAGAGTCTAGTAGTTCCTTAAACGCCACTGCTAATGGATCGTTAGCACTATCTACGTGGATATTAAAATCTCCAACAATCAGTACTTTATCGACGTTAACCAATAGATCCGTTAAGAAGTCTGCGAACTCTATCAGAAAATTAGTGTAAGGCCCAGGGGGTCTATACACAGTAACCAATGTAAGAGAGATCAATGATTTTTTACTTTTGTTTGGAACTGTTATGTTCAACGCAAGCATTTCAAATGATTTAAATGTATGCATTGTTCTCCGAGTAACGCTAAGAGAGTCTCTAAAGATTGTTGCGACACCACCACCTCGACCAACCGGACGTGGCTCATGAATATAACCGTAGCTTGGTGGAGTAGACTCATTTAGACCGAAGTAATCATTTGGCTTAAGCCAGGTTTCAGTAAGGCAAAGTATATCAAAACTGTTGTCTGTGATCATTTCATTTACAATAACTGCCTTTGGATTTAGTGATCTAATATTAAGTAGCCCAAACTTTAGGCGTTGGTTTTGCTCATTAAGAATATTGTCTTTTGGTTTAATCATGATAAGATTTTTTCGCTGACTTTTAAATAAATTATTATTTGGTTGTATTATTCGAGGGACAGACACAGTCTCTATGCATTTGAAAGCAGTAACATTTTTAACTGTAACATTCTTAACAGTTGGGTGAGAAGAACACAGACTATGGTTAAAATTTGTACTTACTAGTCAAATGGTGCGTAGTGTCTTTGAGATGTTGTCAGACAGAATTTCCGCTCCAATGCTGCTGGGGTGCAGCCCGTCGGGGCGGAAGAGCCTTGGTCGCTCCCAAAACAGATCAAAATTATTTACAAAGAGCAGCTTCTGTTCAATACACCATGACATTAACCAATTATTAAGCGTAAATAGTCTACTGAACTTTTCGTTCCCTCGTCGGTAAGTAGGAAGCGGCCCTGATACGATGATCCTCGCCGTGGGCGATGCGTTGCGAACAGTATCGACCAGACTCCTGAAATCCCTCTTCAGGATCTCCGACTGCCGCATTCTCACGTCATTCACCCCCGCGTGCAGAACTACGGCTCCCACTCTTGCATCCTCCTTCAGAATCGCAGTTACCTGCGCAGAGACATCGAGAACACGGGCGCCAGGAAAACAGTGAGTGCGAACCTTACCTTCATTGAAGGAGGCGCGTACGTTCCGGACGATTGAGTCTCCGATGACCACAGCGTTGGATTTCGTCTCGCAGAGGGCGGCAAAGCGGTTACTGGTAGGGATCTCGAAGACCGGTGGCGGCGGTGGGGGAGAGTTCATCGCTCCGGTCCTGGATTTCGCCTTCCGCCGTGTGTGTGCTGGTGCAGGCGTGAAATTCATTTCGGCTCGTCGTGATCTAGAAGCCAGGGATCTGTGCATAGAAACACACGGAGTAGAAGTGATAGGAGTATTACAATCACGTCGAACACTTACCGCAGCTTTGCGAGCGTCAGCCCGGGATGTTTCCATCGCCGTTTTACGTTCTCGCAGCCGTGCTTCCTTCAGTCAACTGCCATCTGGAGACAGTTAATGTAGCTTGCGCATTATGGTTTCAGTGGTGTGCCTCCCTACATCACCTGACATTTTTTAATGCCTATAAATAGAAACACTCCCATATATCAACGGTATGTCTCTATCACTTCTCTTTAAACTGGGTTACACTTGTAACTGATACATCTCAGTGTATTTTAAAAACTTCTAATATTTTAAATGTTTTGGATTGCTACTGCACACATAGAGGTTAAAGTTGTAAAATGTGTTACAATTTGAATCAAGTTGTTTTGAATGTTTAGTTTAATTTTACATATGAATCATAAGTATTTTTAGAACCAGGTATCAGGTACGTTTTAAATGCAAGTACTTTTACCAAAATCAAATTACTGAAACTGCACTCCTCATCAAATATTTAGGGTCAAATTTTTTCCATTATCCCCAAAATGTATTAATCTGTACGCTTAATTTTTTTTCTGTCAATTTTTGTTTGATTAAGTGTATAAGGCATATCAACAATACAGTAGAGTCAACCAGAATGCTCTCTACCACCATGTTGAGTTCGGGAAAACTACACTCAAAATGGTCTAAGCGAAGCACAGATCCACTGCCAGCAGTGGGATTTGAACCCACGCCTCCTAAGGGACTAAATCAAGGGCCTTAGACCCCTTGGCCATGTTAGTTCGAAAAATTGCCTTCTGCCGCCTGTTTCCACCATTATGTTTTACAGTAGAACCGACGACTTTTTGCAGACAGTCAAGAGCTTACAGGGTTCTGTCTTCTTAGGGTTCAGTGCATCTGTCCGATGCAGGGGCGTTCAGTCCTATCTCTGGAGGCGATGCCACCTGTAGATTGTAGTTCATTAAGTACACCTGAACCGGGTAACTTGGCTCTGGGAGTTGGTAGGTAAGTGAAAGTCAGAAGTGTTTTAAAAACTGCCTTGACAGCTCATCTTTGGACTTTCATCTGGCCGTGATTTCCTGAAAGGTCCCTGCAAAGAAAACATTTGTAAAATCACATAAAAGTTACGTAGTAACTATTAAGTATGTACATGTTGGTTTACAATGAATTTGTACTACATTATATACCTAGTTGCATCTACAACTCAACGAGCACACCTGTACCGTTCAATTTTGCTCAGATTGTGTGCAGGTACATGAAAGTGAGATGCGATTTAAAAGCTACCCTCATATCTCAGCACGAGGGAAACTGGCCGTTTGAAATCTCCTCTGGCAGCGGTGGGATTTGAACCCACGACTCCGTAGAGACTGTAGTGTGAAATGTCCTACATCACGTTGCTCTGGGTTAAAGCAATGCACACACCGCATGGGAAACTCTTGTCATGTGTGTCCAGGTGCAATAGTGAGGAGAGACACTGGGCCTGAAGGCTCTTTGTGACTGAACAGATGAGCGGGGATCAACACGAAGAACTTTTTCTGCAGTGTTGAGCCTCGACAGGTTGCATGAAGGAAGCTCCAAAAGCCAATGATGTGGAGAATGTGGGCGTCGGTCCCTCTATCTCTCGCATGCTAAGCGAGCGCTCTACCATTTGTGCTAATTCCCCAGCATTTGTCGGCAAAAGACGGCGTTGCTTTGGCTCAATGAAACAGGGCACACAGGCGGGGGAAATACCTTTCCAAGGCGGCAGGAAATCACAACTGTTGCACACCACTCGTTGGTCTAGGGGTATAATTCTCGCTTCGGGTGCGAGAGGTACCAGGTTTAATCTCGGACGAGCCCTGCTTTACTTAACGTTAAGACACTCAAAGTAGCACTTAGGAAATCCGGATCGTGAAAGCACGAGCCCCATGGCTAGTTAGCTCAGTTGGGTAGAACGTGGTGCTAATAACGCCAAGGTCGTGGTTTAGATCCCTGCACGGGCCATTGATTTTTCTCTAGCATCCTTTCCATCACTCAAGGCTACAGCGCCAGGGGTCGTTCACGGACTAGGATGCACAACTGAAACATCTGCTGACTGAAGATCTAAAGATCCCGGGTTTGGACAAGCGCTCCTCTGTCCAATGCTTTGCTCTGGTCACCGCGGAGTTCTTGCCTTGACAAGATCGAGCGGACAATTCTTAGGGATCTGGCATGTCGAAAACCGCTTGACATCGGGTTTCATGTTGTAATGGTTAGCACTCTAGACTCTGAATCCAGCGATCCGAGTTCAAATCTCGGTGAGACCACTCATTGGAACTCCACCCTTTTTTCGAGGGGTCCCTGCCCGGGATTGTTACCACCCCACTCTTTGAGCCTATGTCCTAAAATGTTTGCGCTGTAAGGCAAACATGAGTGAATTTCATCTATGTTTACGTGCAGGAATAGTGTTGTACTTGTGGAACGATGAACCACATTGAAGATAGAGGGTCTTGTAATGATAAAGTAAGACAATGGTAGGTTAACAACTAGGTTTCGGTAAAGCTCAAGTTAAAGTAGCATTTGCTGCTTTTCACATTAACAACAGGCCAACGGTACACAATGAGCCAAAGGTCAATACACCCAAGGGATAGCGGAAAATTAATATAACAAATTGCCCATTTCTGAAACTTTAATGTGATTGCACACAGATACAAAAAAATAAAATTTGTGGAGAGACTTTTTTCATGCTCATGGCTAAGGTTTACTGAAACCTAGTTGTTAACCTACCATTGTCTTACATTATCATTACAAAGACCCTCCATCTTCTATGTGGTTCGTCGTTAAACAAGTACAACACTTTTGCTGCACGTAAACATAGATGAAAATCACTTGTGTTAGCCTGACAGCTTAACGTTTTAGGACAAAGGTCAAAGAGTGGGGCCATTACACCATGGAACCCATGCCAGATCCCGAAGAAAAGAGCGCACGGTCTTGTGAATGCAAGAGCTCCACTATAACTAGAGCAAAGCATTGGACAGAGGCACGCTTGCCAAATCCCGGGATTGAACCAGGGACCTTTAGATCTTCAGTCTAACGCTCTCCCAACTGAGCTTTTTCGGCCATGTTTGTAAATCGTAGTCCGCGAACGACCCCTGGCGCTGAAGCCTTGAATTGTGGAAAGAATGCTAGAGAAAAGTCTTTGGCCCGTACGGGGATCGAACACGCGACCTTGGCGTTATTAGCACCACGCTCTAGCCAACTGCTTTTGACACTCCTCTCTTTCGATTAACACTTAATTTCTAAACCATAAGATCTTGTATCTATGTTTAGCATGAATTGTAAACACTATACACATCATTACACACTACAGCAAAACAATTGAGAACACAATGCTCAATTTGTGAGAAGGTTCTTTGTTTTATAACTGCTGATGCATATTTTTAGAAACTTTACAGTAATGGATCCTCTTAGATCTCTCCAGAGGATTAGGCATTTAGATTTGTGAGTTTCATATGAAGAGTATAAATCTATAGAAAATTCTGCATGTACACAACTGTAACACAACTCAATGCCAAAACAGAATCTATTGCACACAACAGTACTCTTGAAAACATGATCAGGGTGTGAAGTTTTTTTATTTACTTTATTCACTCCACACACTCACCACAATCACTGTGCGGCATCATGTCGCTGAGCTGCATCGGGCCACATCACCTCATCCACATCGCAGGCTATATTGTCTCTTGCCAGGCACCGCGGGAAAAACGCCATGGAATGGCGAATCCATCCTTGGAAGGCCTCCACTGGGATGTCAACACAGGCCAGCTCCATTGCCCTTAGGAGGTTCTCTCTAGTGTATGGTTGTCTGTCATAAACCTTCCATCTCCACGATGAGAAGAACTCCTCTATAGGGTTCAGGAAAGGGGAGTAGGGTGGCAGACAGACGTTTAAAAAGGGGTTACTGTTGGTGGTGAACGACTCTCTGATTTGGTTTGTTCCGTGGAAGCGATCATTGTCCCAAATGATCACATAAATGTGATGTGCGAGCCCAGGATGGTGTTGTTGGCGGTCCAGGAGGATGTCTTTTAGCTCCTCTAGGAAGGTGAGGAGACGTTGGGTGTTGTAAGAACCAAGGACAGCATGCCGGTGGACAATCCCCTCCAAACCCATGGCCGCACAAAGAGTAATATTACCCTCCTGTGGGCCAGGAACCTCAGTGATGGCTCTTTGGCCAGTGATGTTACGGCCTCTTTGCCTTCGTTTCTGCAGGTTGAAGCCAGCCTCATCCAGGAGGAGGTCCTCATTAGGTTTGGCCATCGCGTCCAACTGCAATGTCCTCTGTGAAAATGTGAAAGTGCACAGGTGTTCAGAACAACAGTCAATCAGGTAGCACAGTATTGTCTAGAAGTAATGTAGGCCACTGAGCAAAACAGTATGTCCACTAACTAAACTGTGAACATGGATGTATACTTGCACATACTCGTAACGTAGGTCTTTGTGTGGCACAGAGTTGCGTTCAAAGGGAACCCTATAGACCCGTTTCATCCGCATCTTTTGGCGCCGGAGAACTCAGTGTATTGTGGCCAACCTGACATCAATGCTCTCAAAGTTGATATTATCGGCAATGACTTTGTCTCTGATCTTCCGGAGTCTGATGAGGTTGTTCTCACGAACAATATTCACAATGAGGGTTTCTTGTGCCATTGTAAATATGGCAATCCTCCCACCTCTGTGGCATTCTTTCAACTCTAAAGAAAGAAACATGTGTTGTCAATTGACATGTTTTACAAAACAGTAACAACTGATTTGAAACCAATAGACTACTTTCACAGGATTGTAAAATTGTATTGTGACAAAGAAAGCAATAGAGTACAATACCTGTTGTGTTGTCTGAATGCCCTGATAATGGTGGCCACGGTGAACCTACTCAGGTTTGGACGGACTCTTAGTCCTGCTTCAGCCATTGTCATGGACAATGACATGGTCAATGACTGTTGCTCGCATCTCGTTCGTAATGATGGTGCGAGGTTGTCTTGCTCTCCCTCCTGGACCTTCTCCTCTCCCTTGTTGTCCTCCTCCTCTCCCTTGTTGGCCTGCTCCTCTTCTTCCATGGCCAGCTCCTCTTCTTCCATGGCCAGCTCCTCTTCTTCCATGGCCAGCTCCTCTTCTTCCATGGCCAGCTCCTCTTCTTCCATGGCCAGCTCCTCTTCTTCCATGGCCAGCTCCTCTTCTTCCATGGCCAGCTCCTCTTCTTCCATGGCCAGCTCCTCTTCTTCCATGGCCAGCTCCTCTTCTTCCATGGCCAGCTCCTCTTCTTCCATGGCCAGCTCCTCTTCTTCCATGGCCAGCTCCTCTTCTTCCATGGCCAGCTCCTCTTCTTCCATGGCCAGCTCCTCTTCTTCCATGGCCAGCTCCTCTTCTTCCATGGCCAGCTCCTCTTCTTCCATGGCCAGCTCCTCTTCTTCCATGGCCAGCTCCTCTTCTTCCATGGCCAGCTCCTCTTCTTCCATGGCCAGCTCCTCTTCTTCCATGGCCAGCTCTTCTCCTCTAATTAGAATTCCTCTTCCCCTGATTCTGCCTTCATCCATTGTGTTTGTTTGGTATCTTCAGCAAACTGTGCACTCTGAACTTGCTTTTATACATGTGGTCACAGCATTAGCAACAAGTGTCTTCAATTGAGTCGTTGTGTGTAATGAATGACGCCAGGTGTGTTCATTGTGTTGAAATATTGCTGCATTTAGGCTACATAAGGGATTAATATACTACATAAACTATTAAATTTCATTAAATTATCATTAATGTGCAAATTAATAGCCTTTTGATTTAACTGAAAAAATATATATACTAAAGTTTGCTTTTATTAAGTATTAGCCTACTATTATATTAAATTAAACTATTTAGCCAGTATATCCATCCTTAAGATAACTTTGACTGTAAAAATAAATAAATAAACATTTCTTAAAAGATTTCCACTGCAGTGCCAACAGAGGTCCAGAGGCAGCAAGCCGCTGGTGGTGTGCCACCCAAAGAAAAATGGCAGACCGACAGTATTTTTGCATTGATCGGCTTGTCGACAGTGTGCCGACGGTGGTCCGACGGTGGTAAGCCGTTGAATCGGTGCTGCCCAAAAACCGCCGGTAGACTGCTTGGTCACTGTTTGCTAGGGAAAGACTTTCCAGTTCTCTGCATGTGTACTAGCAGTAAACTAAAGAAAGAAGAACTACGATTTGAGAAGTATAATCCTCGTTAGTAGGTTGGACAGTATCTCCGCCTGTCACGCGCTTAGACCGAGCTGATAAGGAGGCTCATCCCAGACCGAGCTGAGCTGTCCGGGCTTGTGTCGGTGTGTGCAAAGTTCTACTGCCATGCCTCCTCCAAAATGATTCCCCGACGGGGAGTTAAGCCTTTTCTTTGCCGCTGTCCAATTGCTTGGATGAGCTGGGTTTAAACATTCTAAAGAACAGCTGAAGAAGTGCCAGGAATGGCTCTTTTTGAACAAATTGCAGGGCGTTTGTACCTTTTTAAAGAGGCCCCGGCCAGCAGGCATAGTGCTGGTATCTTCTTGAGACAAGTGCAGCTTCCTCACCCTTCTGTTCCGAAGGGGGTTTTCTGAAAATGAGCTTGACGCTCATTTAGTTTTGCCACGCTTTTGCCCTTCAATTCAGAGTTAAACGGACCGACGTGCCCAAACAACCGGATGGTACGTTTGACTGTTAACTGAAAGGTTGGTGGTTCAAGCCCACCCAGGGACGAAAGCTGTGTGGCGAGCAGCTACAATTTTCTGACCCCAAAATGCTGAGGCCCCCCAGAGAAGCTTACTCTACTTACTTGCATAGTATTAATCCATATTATAAACTGTTCCCATGGTTTTTTAAAACTATAGGCTACCACAGCACTCCTTTATATCAAAACCTTAGTTTGAATAAAAAACATGATTTGATGGCAACATGACATGATGGTTTTACCACAGGAAATCCCAGGGAAACGGTCTTATGGGTTTAGCCATTTTTTAAATGTAAACAATTTCAAAGAAGCTTTACAGAAAATGCATGTACCAATGTTACAATCAATCAGAAGCTAATCAGCCATAGGGGACTATGACACACTGAGGAACATCTGGCAACAAATAAAGTTCATAAATAGCTTTAAGATAATAGAAGTCATGCTCTATTAAAAATAACATATTATTATAGGGTAAGTTTGAAGATTGTCAGCCCACTTTGTACTGGTAAAATATCTATAATATTTGTAAATTAACAATATGTGAATGATGCAAAACATTATCTAGAAGAGTTCTGTGGACAAATAGATGGGGATATATCAATAGGAGTAACTCTGAAAAGAGTAAACATTGTCTGTTCACATATATTGCCAATATTGTAACAATACAAAGTGGGTTGAAAAATCTGCAAATTTATGCAGTGATTACAATATATCACATTTGGTAGTTTTGTATGTCCATGTTTATTTCCCATCATCTGAAGTCCTCATGAGTGTTGGTGTCATCGTAATTCTTCACAAGTTATCCTGCATCAAAACTGGAGCTACTATAATCTCTAGTTACTTTAGGATGTGCATCGCTTGGAGGGAGAAACAGGAAAGCAGAAGGAGAAGGATTAGCATAACTGCTATTCATATTATTTCAATCAAATGATGACCATGTGCATTTTTTATTTCATTACTGGAGAACAAGGTTACAAGATGTGTTATGTGAATGCTTGACTAAAAATGACTAATGACTAATGATGCTGAACATTCAGCCTAACATCACAGAAATAATAACACTTTGCTCTATATTCACATAAAAAACATCTTATTTAAATAGTGATAATATTTAACAATATTTCAGTTCATACAGTATATTTTGTCCAACTAAAGTAAACTAAAATCATAACCTAAAAAATGTAAACATTAGTGTATATGTTTGTGGTTTTACTTACTAGTCATATGGTTTACAGCGCTTTAGAGATGTTTTCTGACAGGAGGTCTGCTCCACCTCTGCTGCTCGGCCATCAGCGAGGAAGAATCTACAAACATAACATGCAGTTTGTCACATAGTCAAGAAAATGTAGTATGCAGTGCCAGTTTCATTAAAAGAAAACAAACAAGAGTAAAGTTAAAACACTGAAAACAAAAAGTATAGTATTCAGAAAATACACAAAAATATATTTGCTAAAGTAACAGAATTTATGCTTTTTAGGTTTACTAATTCATTTAATATTGCTAATTCAGGGGCTGACAGAACTCACACTCGCTGGAACAAAGCCGTGCCTGGTAATCAAGCCCTTCAGAGGATTACTAGCAACTTCAAGGATGATGTGGATTGGAACCCTTACACTGTCTGACATAAATTAGCGCAGGGCCGTTTCCATGTAAAGCCGAGCCTTGAGTGTCAAGCGTGTGCAAAGCAACCCACACCTCCAGAGGAGACTGCGACCTGAACGCAGCGCCTTAGACCGCTCGGCCATCCTGACTGTGGAGGCATCTGGCCGGTACACCTACGACTTTCCGAATGACAGGTGATTGCGGCCGTTCAATGGCATACAGGCCGTTTAGAAATAACGTCCTGCCAGGAGCGCAATTCCCAGATAGAGGGTACCTGTCCTCCTCACTTTTTGTCACTTCACTCTTCGATTTGATGCTTTTTTGTAAACCATGAGGTCTGTTTCTAATTTTTGCAAGAATTATATATATTAAACCAATTGCATTAATGATCAGCCTGTTAAGAGCATTTCCTAATGAACCCTGTTTTAATTGGGAAGATAATTTAGAATCTGTTCTGGTATAAATGGCATGGAATTGCGTCATTTGAGTAGCTTTGTCAGTAATATGCTCGCGATGAATCCATTTCAATTGTTACACTTTGTTTGTATGTTCAGTAGACTTTACTTAAAAATAAGAATATTGACCAAAATAAGAATATTGACCGTTTGTAATTGAACAGCCCTTATTTAAGGTAAGGGCTATGTGTATGGCTTCATTATCCCAAGGAGTTTCCGTCCCATTACCTGTTTCATAAAAAAAGTTAACCTTACAGTCATTTAAAGTAAGTCCTGCTCCTTATACGATACACCAATTGTGCTTTCACACCTCATATGAAATTGATGAATCAGATTTAATGAAAATTTGTGCATTTTTGTGGTTGTTGTTACTTTTATTTTCATAAAACATTGCATACTGAAATATCAGGCTATTCTGTCACTGACATGAAAACGGTCAGACCAGAGTTGCGCCACTGCATCCGACGGACGCTGCCAAAGAGTTTTAGCGCACAGCGATTTCCTATGTTTTCTCAGATTGTATCACATCATGGTCACAAGCAACTACGAACTTCCGAATGACCGGTGATTGCGGCCGTTCAATGGCACACAGGCCGTTTAGAAATAACGTCCTGCCAGGAGCGCAATTCCCAGATAGAGGGGACCTGTCCTCCTCAATTTTTGACACTTCACTCTTCGATTTGATGCTTTTTTGTAAACCATGAGGTCTGTTTCTAATTTTTGCAAGAATAATATATTAAACCAATTGGATTAATGATCAGCCTGTTAAGAGCATTTCCTAATGAACCCTGTTTTAATTGGGAAGATAATTTAGAATCTGTTCTGGTATAAATGGCATGGAATGGCGTCATTTGACTTTCTCTAGCTTTGGCGCATTGTTTACCGTCGGCCTGTTGTCAGTGTGAAAGCAGCAAATGCTACTTTAACTTGAGGTTTACTGAAACTTAGTTATAAACCTACCATTGCCTTACATTATCATTACAAAGACCCTCCATCTTCTATGTGGTTCCTCCTTCCACAAGTACAAAACTATTCCTGCACGTAAACATAGATGAAATTCACTTTTGCTTGCCTTACAGCATAAACGTTTTAGTACAAGGGTCAAAGAGTGGGCCGGAAACAATCCATGGCATGCCCCCCTTGAAAAAGTGTGGCGTTCCAATGAGAGGTCTCACCAAGATTTGAACTCGGATCGCTGTATTCAGAGTCCAGAGTGCTAACCATTACACCATGAAACCCAATGTGAAGCTGTTTTTGACCTGCCAGATCCCGAAGAATAGAGCGCTCGGTCTTGTGAAGGCAAGAGCTCGCTATAACAAGAGCAAAGCAATGGACAGAGGCACGGTTTCCGAAACCCGGGATTGAACCAGGGACCTATAGAATTTCAGGCTAACGCTCTCCCAATTGAGCTATTTCGGCCATCTATGCAGATTTTTGACTTGTGAATCGTAGTCCGCGAACGACCCCTTTGGCCTTGAATTATGGAAAGAATGCTAGAGAAAAGTCTTTGGCCCGTAAGGGGATCTCTCTAGCCAACTGAGCTAACCGGCCATGGGACTCGCCCTTTCACGCCCTGGATAGCCATAGTGCCTCCTTGAATGTCGTCACGTTACGAGGAACGCTTAAACTTGGGCTCGTCAAGGATTTGAACCCGGGACCTCTCGCACCCAAAGCGAGATTCATAACCCTAGAGCAACGAGCCGAGCGGTGTGCAGCAATTGTGATTTCCAGGCGCTTGGGAATGGCATTTCCCCCCCTGTGTGCCACGTTTCATTGAGCCAAAGCAACACGCGTCTTTTGCAGATAATGCGCAGGTATTAGCTCAAATGGTAGAGTGCTCGCTTAGCATGCGAGAGGTAGAAATGGCACACGCATTCTCCACATTAGTGGCTTTGGGAGCTTTAATCGCGCGACTTAGCCCTCCCTATGCTACCTGTCTAAGCTCACCGCTGCAGAAAAAGGTCTTTGTGTTGATTCCTGCTCTTATGTTCACTCACAAAAAGCCTTCAGGGCCCATTGTCTGTCCTCGCTATGGCACCTGGACATACAGTTGTGTTCAAAATTCTTCAACCCCCAATGCTGTAAATGGTTTTAGGGAATTTAGTGTACATTTCTAATTGTATTCAGAATGAAATCCTACAAGGACTTCTTAAAGAACCATATGCAACTAAAATGACATCAATTAGTTTTGTAATACAGTAGTAAATGTTTCTTTTGTGAATTCTTCATTGACATAATTATTCAACCCCTTAAAGACTACCACTCTGAAGAACAGAGGTTCAATGAAGTGTTTTCAATCATGTATTGAAAACACCTGTGGATATGAGGGAGCAGCAATAAAGCCTAATAAGCACCAACTAGGCAGCTTTAAAATGACTGTGATACTCAGCTCCTTCTAGACATTTACTGGTGTGGTTACAAACATGGTGAGGTCAAGAGAATGGTCCAGGAAGACAAGAGAAAAGGTGATTACTCTTCACAGGAAGGGCAATGGCTATAAGAAGATTGCAAAGATGTTAAACATATCAAGAGACACCATAGGAAGCATCATTCGCAAATTCAAGGCAAAGGGCACTGTTGAAACGCTACCTGGTCGTGGCAGAAAGAAGATGCTGACTTCAACTGCTGTGCGCTACATGAAGCGTAGAGTGGAGAAAAGTCCCCGTGTGACTGCTGAGGAACTGAGAAAAGATTTGTCAGATGTGGGTACTGAAGTTTCTGCTCAGACAATACAGCGCACCCTGCGTAATGAAGGCCTCCATGCCAGAACTCCCAGGCGCACCCCCTTGCTGTCCCCAAAGAATAAGAAGAGCCGACTGCAGTATGCCAAAAGTCATGTGGACAAACCACAGAAGTTTTGGGATACTGTTCTGTGGACTGATGAAACAAAATTAGACCCATGGATAAACGCTATGTTTGGAGGAGGAAGAACAAGGCCTATGAAGAAAAGAACACCTTGCCTACTGTGGAGCATGGCGGGGGGTCAATCATGCTTTGGGGCTGTTTTGCTTCTGCAGGTACTTGGAAGCTTCAGCGTGTGCAAGGTACCATGAATTCTCTTCTGGACCAGGAGATATTGGATGACAATGTGATGCAGTCCGTCACAAACCTGAGGCTTGGAAGACGTTGGACCTTTCAACAGGACAATGATCCCAAGCATACCTCCAAGTCCACTAGAGCATGGTTGCAGATTAAAGGCTGGAACATTTTGAAGTGGCCATCGCAGTCACCAGACTTAAATCCGATTGAGAACCTCTGGTGGGACTTAAATAAAGCAGTTGCAGTGCGCAAGCCTAAGAATGTGACTGAACTGGAGGCTTTTGCCCATGATGAATGGGCGAGGATACCCGTGGATGCTGCAACACACTTGTGTTAAGCTATGCTTCACGTTTAAAAGCTGTTATAACTGTAAAAGGATGTTGTACTAAGTACTAAGATTGAATGTCACTTGGGGGTTGAATAAAACTGATAATGATGTGAGCTCAGAAAAGACATTTGTGGTTATTTCATTATAAATGTTATGTTATATTTGTCTGACCTACACGTGCCTCTTTGATTTAATTGTAAGCAGGATGACTGAATGATCATAATCAATGTCAAACCGACCAAAACAATCAATTTCAGTGGGGGTTGAATAATTTTGAACACAACTGTATAATACAAAATATACAACAATAAATACATTTATAAATTGCTATGCGAGTAAGCTAAAGTAAGAAGACCCTTGGGAAAAGTTTTTTCTCTACTGGCGTTTTTTGGGTTCCTCGCCACTGTTTGCTCACCGGGGGCTGCTGACAACAACATTAGAACCTTGAACTTACTAATATTACTTATAATGTGAGACATTAGGGAAAATTATTAACTTCTCCATATCGGAATTTACAGTCTGTATAATATGTTACCTTAATTTCTCTTCCTTTCATAGTAATGCGGCTTTTAACAGCATGGAAAACATATTCCCAGCTAACAAAAGTTCCCAGCTAACAAAAGTCATCATCATGGTGATCAGTGTTTCCTTGAGTTGGTTTCTTGACCCTTGACTTTTGTTGGTTGTTTTTTAGCATGCTGTATCTGTGTGTTTTTAATGTACATTTGTTATGTACTAATGTAATCTAGAAAATAATCAAATTTTGTGGTTAAATTCACTTATTTCATCAGGTTTAGTACTGTACTGTAAACAAGAGAGAACTTAATCTAAATCATTACTGCGACACACACAGACATCAAGAATAAGTGTATGAACCCTTAATAATGGTGACAATCAACAGACTAATTCAGATAAACAGATTAACCACACTGCATGCTTGGAATCATGAATGTGTTTTGTACTAGGATGTTACCCAGCATGCATTGCAGTGAAACATTTTCGTTTGGTGATCGTCACCATTATCGAGGTTCATACACTGATTCTTGATGTCTGTGTTAATTAAATAGAAATAGTGACAAAATAAAATTTACTTAAGGTTATAAGGTCTATTTTCTCGATTATATTGTGTAACTTTTGAGCAATAAAATTGATTGAAATCTTCTCATGTCTAATAAGTTGTTTTGAAATAAATGCTTGTAATCTGTTGCCACACTGATAAAAAATGTTCTGTTTAGTTTACTTAAAAATGGCGATTAATCTTTTTGCATAATTTTCTTATGTAGATCAAACAAGAAGCCGTTTCTCTGTTTGCTGAAATAAAATTTGCACATTGAGTTAACTCTAGCGTGCGTGTGTGTGAATTACGTAACAGAATGTGTATTTTTTAATTGAATTCGACTTAAATTTTACAATTCCATATAACAAGTTACAAGTTGGATGTACTTTTTTATTCAAATTTGTTTATTGATATGTACTCAGACTTTTTAGCAATAAAGTGTAAACTTATTTTTCAAAAAAATTGTACTAACTTAAATATAAAAGTCAATGTAAATTATTTTTACTTAATGCATTACAGCATTGTAAGCGTAAACTTATTTTAAATGTTATTTTGGCTAGTGTCTAATGTTCTTTATCTTGAACATTAAGAAGAGTTTGTAATATTCTTGAGTTTTATGTTTTATTTAGAAGAGTATAGGCCTTGGTAGGTTACGGAGCAGCCATGATGTGTGTTACATCCTTCATTGAGCAATAACCATGCTGAATTCTATCACTGAGATGAGTGTTGGATTACTTGTTCATTGTCCTGTAGCTTCCATAACTCAGTACTTACATGTTACTAAAAAAGAGACTAACAAATATTATGTTTTATTAATATGCATCTAATATACATCGTTACTGTAGCTCAGTGGAAAGAGCATTGCGTTGTGGGTTCGATCCCAGGGGATTGCTAATACCTATGTAAAATGTATAGGATAAAGCAGTGTAAGTCACTTTGGATAAAAGCGTCTGCCAAATGCCTAAATGTAATTGTTTTGCTTACTTACATTTGCAATAAAATGTGTGTGACAACAACTCCTGCTAATAGGAAAAAAAACTAGGTAACACAAAGCATTGTGTCTAAGTAAAGACTTTCACAACTTTTGTTTATATTTACAATGTTTTGATTGTGTTGTTGGGGACACATTATGTCTGAATCAAATACACTGGTAGACCTTGGCAGTCATTTCTACAGTAATATAACACTGTTGCCAGCTAGTTACTGCAGGTGATCTACAGTAAACTACTGCAATGACTGTTTGAATTATTAACTATTAACTCACTGAAGTCACTCAGTCTTAGATGAACATCAAGTGTAAATAACAGATAAACACAATAAATCTGTCAAGATCTCACCAGAGGAGAATTAAACACAAATATCAGTAACATCTTCACTTATTACAAACATCACTTTCACTTTATTTCTCTCATCTTTCTAAGGTCTTGTTGAGAATTAACAGCCCTAGTTCGTTGTGGTCTCACTTTGTTTTAAATCACAATTATGATCATCTGTGTTTGCTTTAGTTGGATTCTTGAATTTCTTTTGTCTTGTTAATGTTATCTCTTCATCTCAGCATTTGCATGAGTGGTTTGTAATGTACACTAATGCAATGATACTGAAAGGGTCTTTATGGAAATATAGCTTTATGCTTTATGGTTGTTTGGTGACAGACGCTACATCAGAAAGAAATGTATTATTATATAACAACAGCATTTATGATTTGTTTAAAGTATTTTTGGTAAAGTGATTACAGCTGTAATTAATTTTTCATTCATACAACAGTTTCATTGGAAAGGTCTCTGTGAAGAAATCTTTTATTTGTTATTCAGACAAAGTCACTTTTGTACTATGCACCCAGCATGCATTGCAGCATGAGGTGGTTCAGATGATTGTCAACATTGTTGAGATTTATATTTTGTTTATTTATTGTGACAGCACAGACATACATTAATAACATGTATTTTTAAATGATTTTCCATAGCAAACATATTAACAGCACACACTTAAACATTCAGGAAGAATGGACCTTGAAAAGTGAGAGACAACAGTCCAACTAAAATAAACACTTATTACATTAATGGAGACTTACAAAATTCAACCTATCAACCAGAATAAGAGATTTCGTAGATGGGTGACCTACAGTAACTAGCTGGCAACAGTGTCTCCAATATATTGCTGTTGAAATGGCTGCTAATGGCTAACAGTGTATGTTAAACTAATTACAGCTGAGAGGTGAAAAAGTAAACGTAAATATATTCATTCTTATCACAGCCTATATCTCTATATATTCAATGCTTTATTTAATTAAAACAATATATATATTTATAGTTTCCTTTGACATGTGGATTTTCATTCATGCATAAGAATCAAATGTCAAAGGTCACCATCAACCATTTTGACAGAAAGTCCCCATATATACACCTAGCATGCATTAGATAATCATTGTGATACAAATTTTATCCTATATATATCAATCTTTCAGTTTTATCATATTGTCATATCTAGAAAACTTTTTTTTCTGTGCAGACAGATGAGAACAGTCATGAAAAATGCAAAGCGGACAATGAAATTCACCCTCAGAAGCCACAATTTATATTTCAGAGTTCCACAAACCATTGACTGAGTTAAGTTTCAGAGTTAAGAACACTGCTCAGTGTCTGTTTGTGCGCATACTACAGAGTGAACAAGGAAATGAAACAATGAAGTGATGTTTGATCATTAACGATGATCCCCTGCTGTAAACAAACACAATCACTGAAGAAAACATGAAAAGAGAAAAGAACAAATATGCAGCCGACAGAATGTACATACAAAAATCTGTCATAACATTGCTGTGTGATGCAAACATTGTAGGCTAGTGATAGTTGATCATTTTGTGACTATTAAATGCGCTTCTCAAATATCATGTATTTTGTTTGATTCCATTGACAACTCTAAATATAATGCCTAATTTATTACAGATAACAATGTTTAGTTTTAAAAAGAGTCTGAACAGCATTACGGGTTGGTATGAATTTCTTAGGGACCATCCTTACAATCATGTTTGGGTGAAAAAACATTTCCATCACGCTGCAGTCTCCATGTCAATCGTGTGTTCTTCTGTATCCCATGATCCTTCAGTTTCTGCTTTATCTAAAGAAATAAATGTTTTGATATCAGAATATATTATTTTTTATGAAAGTTGGTTCATATACATATGACCGGGTATGCAAAGAGGACTGAACAAGGATAATTCATGGCCACCATTTCGTAAATTAAAATTATTTAATGCACAGTTAGCCGTGGATTATCCTGCTTACTGAAAATTCACATGGGGCGTCAGCGTTAACACTTAACGGAGCTTGTGTCTGAAGTGTTCATAGCGACAACAGCCAATCACATTGGATCGCATCACAACACAAAAAAGGCAACTTTTGGTTTGACAGCTAGTTTGTGAAACAAAATGGATGTTGGTTTGGTTGCGCTTATGAATGCTGGTGTAGCTATAGTGCATCATAAGCTCAGGCGACATACGTGCCTGCCATTGTTGGGTACATTTCGATTCTCCGAAAGCGCCAACAATGGGGAGAGTATGACGTACTTGTACGGGAGCTGCACCTGTTTGAGCTGTACTTCAGGATGTCCCCTGACACCTTCGACAACTTGCACGGCAAGGTGGACCCTATCATCACAAAGGCCAAATCAGTGTTGCCGTTGGCATTTGGGACTGCCCAGAGACTCGCTATCTGTCTACGGTAATGATCATTTTATAATGATTATACTTTTTTGTAAAGCCTCTGTAGAACCTGTATTGGATAGAAAGGCATAAAAGCAGTAATCAATCATATAAGATAATATGTCTGTCGTTTTGTTTAGTTTTTTAAGTCACAACCCTGCTAAAAAACAATAGAACTGTGCAAACTATTAGATGTTTACCATTAGAACCATTACACAATTTCCTTTGTAGTGTGTTTATTCCACTGGAATTTAATGATGTTCTATTGGTTTCCATCTGCCAGAAAACCTCCCACCAATAGAATCAAACACATACCAGTAGAGACTCAAAGAGACAATTAGTGTCTTTATAAAAAATCTAAACTATTCCCTTAATAACTACAAAATCCAATAACATTCCTCTGATAGTGTGTATTGTCTTTGAATATTGATTCCTAAAAGGTTTAAAAAAACTTAATTGTGTCTGAGTTCGGCTAATTTGGATATGTAAGAATATGTAATACTACATATGGACACTGTACACATGTCCAGTGTGTTTTTCTACCTTTTATGGTAAATGCATAAAAGTGAAATCAGTAAAAGCATATTATGTGGGGGGCGCTAGTGCGCATGCGTAGGATGTAGACGTGTTAAGCCTGTGCTCTTCACCTCAATTTATACAAAATCACCTTACGCCAAGATTCCAAGAGCTGATATTTTTTGCTCGCTCGCCTATCTCTTCCGCTGAAGTTCGCTAATCTAAAATGTCACGCCAAAGGAAGTTGATGCTGCTGCGGAATGTTTGGATTCAGACTTTACATTGCAGGAAACCATCAATGCCATAAAGTCATTTCCATCAGGCAAGGCTGCTGGGCCTGATGGTTACTGTGCAGAATTCTATAAGAGATTTTGTGATATTCTTGCACCACTTATGCTTAGGATGATGCATAATTAAAAAAATAACAGAAAATTGCCAGAAACCCTTTATGAACCAAACATTTCTCTAATTTTGAAAAAGGGCAAAGATGAACCCGACCCTGCAAGTTTTAGGCCAATTGCGCTTCAAAATTTTGATCGTAAGGTAATAACTAAAATCTTGGCTACAAGATTAAACAAGTATCTGGCTTCTATCATCCATCTCGACCAGACAGGGTTTATTCCCTGCAGACTCTCCTTCTCTAATGTCAGGCGGCTGCTCAATACTATTTACTCCGATTTTAGAGACATTAATGGAGCCTCTATCTTGTCCCTTGATGCACATAAGGCTTTCGATCAGGTCGAGTGGCCTTATATGTTTGAGTCACTGCGCAGGTTCGGATACGGGGAAACTTTTCTTTTTTATGAGTTATGCAGATTTTAACATAAAAAACATACAAAGAAATACTGTATGGTTGTTCTAATGCAAACTCACGTAATCATCAAGGTGCATGGAAAGTTATCAGTAGATCAGTATGTGTAGAAAAGAACTAAAAAGTCATGGAAGGAATTCAGCCACAGAAAAAGAAATGTCAGCAACCTCCTGTTTAGCTTGAAAGACCAGCTGATAAAATTCAAAACGTAACCTTGCCTTCCTTGACATCGAGGGCAAAAGGCTCCCCAAGAACATGTTGTCTTCATCATCTGCTGTTGGTGTTGGGGACGGCAGTGGTGGACATACTGTATGGCCAACTATGTCAGTGGCTCAAGAGCTGCCAACATTCCTCTCTCAAAATAGACATATCCAGTAGACATAACCTGTCCCTTTCTCTTCCTACCGGTCAACCACCTACACAGTTTCCTCCTGCTCTGTCTGCCTGCATGTCTCTGTCTGCCCCGTCTGTCTCTCTGCCCATTGCCCGCCTCATCTCCTCTCCATGTGTTTGAAGAGGCTTACTGGGTGATGACCTCGCTGTCCTGGCTATGCTCCTCTGGCTCTGGACTGAACTGATGGACAGAAGATATCCTGGGTGAAGGGGGCAGAGGTCGTCTGGGCATGTTGCTGGATGATTCACGGTCGGTGAGGAATGGTGTAAGAAATCCCATCACCGTCATAAAATGGCATAACAAGGATATGTTGCAGATGACCCTGCCCCACTGCTTCACATATCCCTCTCCTTGTGTTTCTCTTTCCTAAACCTGTCCCTCAAAGACATCCATCGGTTCCGGCATACATCCTATGACATGAAAAAATTAAAAAGCAAACAATTCCTTCAAATGTTCAAATGTTTACAAACCCGTGTTTATTTATTGAAATAAATATTGAAATCATAGTAATTATGATTTAATATGGTAACATATATTAAACCACAGCTAGAACCTGTGTTTTAAATCATATGTCTTCAAGTTTAAAAAACTGTCTGTGCTGTAAGATAACCCTTTCAAGCAAGCTAGCGCTGGCACTTTACAGGCTGTCAGCTGAGAATTTGCTCACTGGCAAAACGTTGGCCCCTTAGCGCTGGCCCTGCACAGGCAGCTCTAAATTAGCCCCCAGGTCAGGAAGCCCTTTTTAGGCCGGCGCACGGCCAACGCTACCCAAACAGCAAGCTAACAGGTACAAACCATTTAAGCAATGTTAAAATAGTCGATTCATCATTGTTAATGGCATTGAATCAATATCACTTTTCACTTTTTTTCTTATATATGTAGAAAGAATGCTGACAATTTATCGAACCACCACAATTGTGATCAGTGTTTGCTTTAGTTGAGCTCTTGACTCTAGACTTTTAATAAAGAGTTAGTAGCATTAGATCATGAAAATAACATTTGGTCCAGTGTGTTACATTGCCATGTTTGAAAGTAAGCAATCTGCGAAGTTTTAAGTCCGAAGGTGAATAAATAACAAAGTTATTGGCTTGTAATGAGTTGAGTTGACTCTAAATCACGCAAACGAGACGTGAACTAGTACCACCGCGTAACTACTGTGTCACTAGACATAGTCCCTGCCTACGTTTTGCTGGGACTGCCGCGAAAACTTTACTCTCCTCCACCAAAACACTGTCACTCATTCGTGATGCATGTGCATCATGTCTAGAACCTTTGTTCTAACTTGTGAAACTAAGTGCGTCTTATTTAAACTACCAAAGGAAGAATTTCTGAGGAAACAATGGTTACAATTAATTTTCAAAAGACACCAAAGGAGTATAACCCCAGGGTTTTACTGTGTTCACGTCATTTCACCAAAGATTGCTTCAATAATCTTGGAACTTTTGTCATGATTCCACCTCTTCTGGTTAAGTAATTCTTGGTTTTGAGGTGGAATCAAACAGGATCCTTTGTTTCTCTAGTCTACGTCATCGTTCCTGTCCTCCTGTCTTCCGTGTAGCTCCGCCCCCTTGTTTCTCCGTTAGTATCTCATATGTGTCACCTGTCTCCCTTTATTGTTTAGTATTGTCACCTGCCCGTCTCTTCGCTGCGTAATCTCCCCTCGTTATCTGGTCCCTATTTAGTCCCTCTGTTTTCCCTCACACCTCGCCGGTTCGTTGTATATTTCACTGTGTTCGTGTTACGTTGTGATTCATTGCATCGAGTTCTTGTATTGTCTTTTCGAGTCTTGCCCCAAGTTAACCTTCCTGAGGTATTGTGGATTTACCCTTTTTGTGGATTTTCCTTTTTTATCAGTTTTTCGCTTTGGATGTGTTTCCTGCCCGAGAATCTCGTTTCTGGATTTTTGTGTGGATTTATTATTTATTTTCTGTTTTGTGAGTACGAGTCTCTGTTTTGCCCCATTGTGGGTTTTGTTTTGCTTTTATTTAAATAAACTATTGTTGTTACCTCTGTGTCTGCCTGCTATTGGGTTCTCTGTGCAATCCTTGACAACTTTCACTGCAGAATATGTTAAAGACTATCCTTGAAAGAGGGGGAAATACCAACCTTATCCTTATTTGGACCTGTTATCTCCACCGAATCACAACCTGTAAGTGAGACTATTCATTTTTGTCTGAACTTAAAGAAATATTTGTGTACCTTATGTCTGTGTTTCTCTAATGCATTTAACCCTTACATTAACATGTACCGTTATTTCTGGGGTATTACAGTTTGTTTATCTAGCTATGAACTGTGCTTATTTAAGTGTTCAATCTATTATTGTCTATCTATAATCTACTACGTCTTTGGATGTTTCTTCTTCAGACTCTGGCTCAAACTGGTAAGGTGAAATCCCCGCCATCTGTCTACACACTGTATATAATGTATAACCTGTAAACCATAATCCAGCAATGATGGTAGGCATTCCATTTCCAACACATGATGAACTCTGTAACAAGTTCATGAAATGGGATGCATGCATCAACAACTTTTAATAAAAATAAACAAACAAAACGAAAGTAAAATACCGCCAGCTCCCGCACGGTCGACTGGCGGCCACACAAACATAATAAAATATTAAAGCTGCAAGCAGCATTTAGCGGGTTCGAGCGATTCATTGGATTCATACACTTAAATACAGGTGCATACAAGCAGAAAATACATTAAGAGTTTGTGAAATACATGTCAATGAAAACGGCTTTAATAATCCATTCAATTTGATGGATCTGTTTTGGTCACATCAAATGCACATCACTGTAAGCAACTTTAAAGCTTTCTATTCTTCTGCAAGTATAAAAGGTGCTTACATGTATATATCTTGACAGAAGGGGATTAATTATCGTGCCATAAATCCGAAAGATCTTATTCTCTAAACCCCGGCACAAACAAACATGACGGTACCTGCTTGTAACTGTTAGATCAATTAATGTGATTGTTATAAGTGTTTAAACAACAAAATAAAATGTATATACATATTTGACCATTTTTAAGGTAATGGGAATGTCACAGCCTATACCAAAATGTAAGGCCACAAGAATAGAACACCCTTATAGATGGCCAGTGCATTAAAGATCAAATACATTAACAAATGCACATTCATAGACATAAACACTTACAAAGAAATTTAGTGACTCAGATTAATGTCATCTGCATGTTTTTATCTGGTGTACTCTTTTAAAAACTATACGTGTTAACATGCATATGATGGTGATTTGCTTGTCAAAAGAATAGTCAAATAAGACTTCCCACAAGTGCCTTAATATACATCGAAAGTCACAGAATATAAATCAATTAAATGAGCATATAAACAATCCTCCTCTGTCATCTTTTGGTTATAATAAATATTTATTTATTTAAATGAATGATATTTCCCCTTTTTGACTGTTGCGAAGGAACGCCTATTCCGATAAGAATCACATTTTGCGTGCTTGTTTTGTGTCATAATATTTATAATAGTACTAAATGGCAAGTCAGTTGGATTATTTATTAAGGAGTAGCGACCTTTAAGGTACTCGTTTCACGCTAATATAATAAAGGACCCTGTTATGGTCACAAAGCTAAAAAAAACTCAACATGTTTTTGATGATTATTGACCTAGAGAGTCCAAAGAAATGAACTGAGGTGGAAATTTTGATATTGCTTGAAAATCCTTAAACAAGTTTGCAAAAGTAGGATTTTTACATCATCACCAATAACTCACAAACCATTTGATAGACATCAATGGTTCAAGAGGCAAAGTTGTTATGAATAAGGAGATCTATCGTTTGATATCAATAGTTTGTGTATTAGTCAAATGTCACGTGAGACACAGTTGTCTAGGCCACAAAAAGACATGTACATTTTGCCATTTTTACTATTATAGCGCCACCTAGAGTCCAAACGCCATGTTCTTTTGTAGGAGACCTCAGATTGATGGTCTACACATATTTCCCGAGCCCCATTATGATATGTTTAGCCGTTCTGGATTTATGGCCATTTAAATGTGATAGGCTCCGCCCATTTTTTAATTTTGGCGTCTCTAAGCGACCGTGAAAGGAAATTTCAACTTTTTTTCGATAATTATTTACAATCACTTTCCACAGAAGTCATCTGCATTGGTTTGGTCCCGATCGGTCGAAAAACCAACGACTAGTTCGCGACAGTAGGTTTTTGACATCATCAGCGATAACTCACGAACCGTTTGATCGACAGAAGTGGTTCAAGAGGCAAAGTGGCTCAGAAAAAGGAGACCTATCGTATGATATAATAAGTTTGGGTATATGTCAAATATCACGTGATACACAGTTGTTTATGCACTTCAAAAGCGTTATTACGCCCCCCGGTGGCCGAATGAGTTCACATTTCTTACAGACCTTCAGGACCATGAGACGAATAAGTCCAGCGAGTGTCGTTTTGATCGGCCTCAGTTAACTTGGTGTAATGTCCACTCAAACTTCATTGGCCAATGGCGGCCATGTTTTTTGAGATACACCAATGTCCTTTTAGATATTCATGTAGAATGACACAAAGACACACCATACCAAATATCAAGTCAATCGGGCAAAGGGTTGCGTAGTTATAGCTATTTTCTAGCTTATTCAAATTATAGCGCCACCTAGTGGTCAAACGCCGCAGTTTTTTTATTGTGACCCCGGACTGAGGGTCTACACATATGTTCCAAACCCCATGAAGATATCTCAAACAGTTCACGAGTTATGGCCGTTTTAGCTAAATATGTTACTTCCGGTTCAGACGTTTTAGCGCCACCTAGCGGCCGTGAATGGAAAATTCAACTTTTTTTTGATAATTATTCATATTCACACTCCACAGAAGACACCAGCGTTGGTTTGGTTCCGATCGGGCAAAAATCCAGGGACTAGTTCATTTTTTTTTTTTTGCATAAAATGCAAATTAGCGGAAAAATTAGCATACCGGAAATGAAATTGGATAGATACGTCTTTTAAGTTTAGAGCCAGTGATTACTATGATATGGTTTTCTTAGTTGTGCGACAAACGGTTTGGGAGTATCGAGCACAAACGCGCTTTTCATCGCTGTAGCGCCACCTAGAGTCCGACATGGCTGGCTCCGTGTATCTGAGTAGCGAGCAAGACTACTACCATCTGACCGAGTCTCAGCTCTGTCGGTCTTACGGTTTGGGCTGTGGTATGAGTTTTAGGGGAGAAAAATAATAATAAATATAGCTGCAAGCAGCAATCATCGGGTTCGAGCAGTCTAAGACGTCTAATAGGCTCGGGAGTTACACGATTACACATCCACGACAGATGACACTCTCCTACACAAAGAAAATGGTCAAAAAAGGTCAACAACTGTCAATAAAGACTAAACATATTCACACACTCAATCAAAAACAGGTTTAAGTGATAATACCTAAGGGACGGGTAAAATGAGGCAATTCTCATGTCTCTATGGTGTTCTGTTTCAGAGAAATAGATCTTGCTAAACGGTGGTAAAGCTAACCTGTTTGGTTATCATGGGCGTTGAATAGCACCTGCCAATTAATAACACATCAAACCACAAGTCAAACGAAACAATCCCAGTGTCTCTAAAATGTTCTATTAATTCTTATATATGTAGTAAATAATTCAACAAAACATTTCAATACATTTGAATGAATAATATTTCACCTCTTTGACTGTTATGAAGGCATTTCTTTTCCACTGACCCTCACATTTTGCATGCTTGTTGTGTGTCAAAATACGTATAAGAGTCCTTAATGACAAGTCAGTTGGATTGTTTATTAAGGAGTAGCGACCCTTAACGTACATGTTTCACGTTAATATATTAAAGGACCCTGTTAGGGTCAAACAACTAAAAAAACTCGATATGTTTTTGATAATTATTGACCTTGAGTGTCCAAAGAATGGAACTGTGGTATACATTTTGAAATTGTTTGAAAATCCTTAAACTAGTATGCAAAAGTATGTCTTTAACATCATCACCGATAACTCGAGAACCGTTTGATTGACATCAATGGATCAAGAGGCAAAGTTGTTCAGAATGAGGAGAACTATCATATGATATCAATAGTTTGTGTAAATGACAAATGTCACGTGATAGACAATTGTTTAAGCAATGAAAAACGCATCAATTTAGCAATGTTTGCTGTTATAGCGCCACCTAGTGTCCAAACGCCACGTTCTTTTGGAGATGACTTCGGAGTGATGGTCTACACATATGTTCCGAGGCCCATGAGTATATCTTATACAGTTCTTGAGTTATAGCTATTTAAAGCAAAAAGGCTACTTCCGGGTTGGATGTTTTTGCGCCCCCTTGGGACCATGAATCGAAATTTCAACTTTTTCTTGATAATTATTTACATTCACACTCCAAAGAATTCATCAGCGTTGGTTTGGTTCCGATCGGGCGAAAAACCAGGGACTAGTTTGAAAACGTGTAAGGTGCATAAAATGCTAATTAGCGAAAAACTTTTCCAGGCGCAAATAAAAACGGAGATATACGTTTTGTTCGGCTTTATCCAACAATTCCAATGATACCAAACACTTGGGTGTGCGACAAACGGTTTAGGAGTTATGAGCCTAAACGCGTTTGTGATCGCTGTAGCGCCCCCTAGAGGCCAATTTGGCTGTCTTTATGTCTCCCAGTAGCCAACAGGAGTACAACCATCTGACCAAGTATCAAGTCTCTAGGCCTTACGGTTTGGGCTGCACGATCAGTTTTAGGGGGAAAAATCTGCTCTGTGAGCAATTATAAATAACATTAAAGCTGCAAGCAGCATTTAGCGGGTTCGAGCGCTCAAATGGCTCTTAGGTAGGTTTGCCTGTTAAAAAAATTGCAATGACAATCCATCAATCGCAGACGAAGTCCTGAGCCTGCAAATAGGTTAACGACTGAGGGGTTTTGCAAAAGTTGTCATTTTCACTGTTATAGCGCCACCGTGTGTTCAAACGCCACGGTGTTTTGTGAGTAACCTCCGAGTGACGGTCTGCACGGGAGTTCCAAGCCCCATGACGATATGTTGAGCCGTTCATGAGTTATGGACATTTTAATGTTATAGGCTCCGCCCATTTCACATTTGGCTCCCCTAAGAGACCGTGAAAGGAAATTTCCTCTTTTTTTCAATAACTATTCGCAATCACACTCAAGAGAAGACAGCTGCGTTGATTTTGTTCCGATCGGGTGAAAAATCTTTGACGAGTTCGCTAAAGTAGGTTTTAAACATCATCACTGATTACTCACTAACCGTGCGATCGACATCGATCATTCAAGAGGCAAAGTTGTTCGGAATCAGGAGAGCTATCATATGATATCAATAGTTTGCGTAAATGTCAAATGTCACGTGATGCACAATTGATTTGGTTCCAAAAGATGCGTCAATTTCGCTATTTTTAACTGTTATGGCGCCACCTAGTGTACAAATACCGCGTTCTTTTGAATTTTACCTCGGAGCGATGTTGTACACAAGATTTCCAAGCCCAGTGATGATATGTTAAGCCGCTCTTGAGTTGTGGACATTTGAATGTAATAGGATCCGCCCATTTTACATTTTGCCGCTCTTAAGAGACCGTGAAAGGAAATTTCAACTTTTTTTCAATAACTATTTACATTCACACTCCAGAGAATCAATCTGCGTGGTTTTGGTTTCGATTGGGCGAAAAACCAAGGACGAGTTCGCAAAAGTAGGTTTTTATCGTACCACCGATAACTCCCGAACCGTTCGATTGAGAGAAGTGGTTCTAGAGGCAAAGTTGTTCAGAATGAGAAGATCTATCGTTTGATATGAATATTTTGTGTGTGTATCAAACGTCACGTGATAAACAGTCAATAACACACTAAAAATAAGTTGTTTCGCCCCCTGCTGGCCGAGTGAGTTCTTACTTCTTACAGACCTTCAGGACCATGAGTCGGATGAGCCCAGCGAGCGTCGTTCCGATCGGCTTCCGTTAACCTGGTCTAATTAGCGCTCAAACTTCATTGGCCGATGGCGGCCATTTTTTTTTGCGAAACAGCAAAACCGTTTTAGGGATTTGTGGTACATGACTTAAAGACGCATCAAAACAAGTATCATGTTAATCGGACCAACGGTTGCTTTGTTATGAGCATTTTACAGTTTTTTCGTGTTATAGCGCCACCTAGTGCCCGAACGCCTAGTTTTTGATAATTTGAACTCGGATTATTCATATATAGTTGTGTTTTCAGCCCCATGAAGATATCTTAAACCGTTTACGAGTTATTTACATTTTCCCTTAATTGGCTACTTCCTGTTAGGACGTTTTGGCGCACCCTGGCAACAGTTTATTGAAATTTCAACATTTTTTTAATAATTATTTCCATTCACACTCCAAAGAATTAATCAGCGTTGGTTTGGTACCGATAGTGCAAATATCCAGGGACTAGTTCATTTTTTTTTTTTTGCATAAAATGCAAATTAGCGGAAAAATTAGCATACCGGAAATGAAATTGGATAGATACGTCTTTTAAGTTTAGAGCCAGTGATTACAATGATATGGTTTTCTTAGTTGTGCGACAAACGGTTTGGGAGTATCGAGCACAAACGCGCTTTTCATCGCTGTAGCGCCACCTAGAGTCCGACATGGCTGGCTCCGTGTATCTGAGTAGCGAGCAAGACTACTACCATCTGACCGAGTCTCAGCTCTGTCGGTCTTACGGTTTGGGCTGTGGTATGAGTTTTAGGGGAGAAAAATAATAATAATAATAATAAAACCTACAAATACAATAGGTTTCTAGCCCTACGGGCTCGAACCCTAATTAAAGCTGCAAGCAGCATTTAGCGGGTTCGAGCGCTCAAATGGCTCCTAGGTAGGTTTGCCTGTTAAAAAAAATGCAATGACAATCCATCAATCGCAGACGAAGTCGTGAGCCTGCAAATAGGTTAACGACTGAGGGGTTTTGCCAAAGTTGTCATTTTCACTGTTATAGCGCCACCGTGTGTTCAAACGCCACGGTGTTTTGTGAGTAACCTCCGAGTGACGGTCTGCATGGGAGTTCCAAGCCCCATGACGATATGTTGAGCCGTTCATGAGTTATGGACATTTTAATGTTATAGGCTCCGCCCATTTCACATTTGGCTCCCCTAAGAGACTGTGAAAGGAAATTTCCTCTTTTTTTCAATAACTATTCGCAATCACACCCAAGAGAAGACAGCTGCGTTGATTTGGTTCCGATCGGGTGAAAAATCTGGGACTAGTTCGCTAAAGTAGGTTTTTAACATCATCATATATTACTCACTAACCGTGCGATCGACATCGATTGTTCAAGAGGCAAAGTTGTTCGTAATCAGGAGAGCTATCATATGATATCAATAGTTTGCGTAAATGTCAAATGTCACGTGATGCACAATTGATTTGGTTCCAAAAGATGCGTAAATTTCGCTATTTTAACTGTTATGGCGCCACCTAGTGTACAAATACCGCGTTCTTTTGAATTTTACCTCGGAGCGATGTTGTACACAAGATTTCCAAGCCCAGTGATGATATGTTAAGCCGCTCTTGAGTTGTGGACATTTTAATGTAATAGGATCCGCCCATTTTACATTTTGCCGCTCTTAAGAGACCGTGAAAGGAAATTTCAACTTTTTTTCAATAACTATTTACATTCACACTCCAGAGAATCAATCTGCGTGGTTTTGGTTTCGATTGGGCGAAAAACCAAGGACGAGTTTGCAAAAGTAGGTTTTTATCGTACCACCGATAACTCCCGAACCGTTCGATTGAGAGAAGTGGTTCTAGAGGCAAAGTTGTTCAGAATGAGAAGATCTATCGTTTGATATGAATATTTTGTGTGTGTATCAAACGTCACGTGATAAACAGTCAATAACACACTAAAAATAAGTCGTTTCGCCCCCTGCTGGCCGAGTGAGTTCTTACTTCTTACAGACCTTCAGGACCATGAGTCGGATGAGCCCAGCGAGCGTCGTTCCGATCGGCTTCCGTTAACCTGGTCTAATTAGCGCTCAAACTTCATTGGCCGATGGCGGCCATTTTTTTTGGCGAAACAGCAAAATCGTTTTAGGGATTTGTGGTACATGACTTAAAGACGCATCAAAACAAGAATCATGTTATTCGGACCAACTGTTGCTTTGTTATGAGCATTTTACAGTTTTTTCGTGTTATAGCGCCACCTAGTGCCCGAACGCCTAGTTTTTGATAATTTGAACTCGGATTATTCATATATAGTTGTGTTTTCAGCCCCATGAAGATATCTTAAACCGTTTACGAGTTATTTACATTTTCCCTTAATTGGCTACTTCCTGTTAGGACGTTTTGGCGCCCCCTGGCAACAGTTTATCGAAATTTCAAAATTTTTTTAATAATTATTTCCATTCACACTCCAAAGAATTCATCAGCGTTGGTTTGGTACCGATAGTGCAAAAATCCAGGGACTAGTTCATTTTTTTTTTGGTTGCATAAAATGCAAATTAGCGAAAAAATTAGCATACCGGAAATGAAATCGGAGATATAGGTTTCTTAAGTCTTGAGCCAAGGATTACAATGATATGGTTTTCTTAGTTGTGCGACAAACGGTTTAGGGGTTGCGTACGCCAACGCGTTCGGCATCGCTGTAGCGCCACCTAGAGTCCGACATGGCTGGCTCCGTGTATCTGAGTAGCGAGCAAGACTACTACCATCTGACCGAGTCTCAGCTCTGTCGGTCTTACGGTTTGGGCTGTGGTATGAGTTTTAGGGGAGAAAAATAATAATAATAATAATAATAATAAAACCTACAAATACAATAGGTTTCTAGCCCTACGGGCTCGAACCCTAATAATAAAACCTACAAATACAATAGGTTTCTAGCCCTACGGGCTCGAACCCTAATAACATAAAATCTAGGCCTGGTCCTCTCTCGTCGTACACTCTGGTTGCTCGTCCTTTTATGCTTCAGATATCCTCCAAAGAGATGCGTGCAGATACCCATGCAACACAGCTGATACTCATTATAATCACTCGCGTCATTCCCTCAGGGCTCTCATCCCGCCTGGCTTGTTACAAACGCATTTGACCAATCACAGCGGACTACACAATCTGACCAATCACATGAAAATAGGCAGGCGGATAAGGAGTGGATTAGATGGATGAATTGCAGAACGAATCATTTGAGAGTCAGTCAAGAAGTAAGGTTAGAATAATTACCTATTATTACGTCCTAATAGTGTTTTTACACCTTGTATGTACATAAACTTGTCGTTGGACACTCCATAAACCAAAGTAGGACCTTGAAAATCATATGCTACTTACTATTTAAGTTATTTTTTTTCATTTCAGTGCTTGCAATGGTGTTTAACAAAAACACTCATACAGTATAATGGAAAATATGTTTTACACATGTAAAGGTGTGTTTGTTTGCTTCTGTAATATTAGCTGTTAACAAAGTGGAGATTACACTTTTTGCAACTGGTAAAAACTGTGGGGTTTCTAAAAGCACAACTGAACAGAAAAGCTCATTGACAAGCTCAGACATCAACAATTGTGACAAACATCCAAGTAATTTAGAAATAAAGATCAACTTAAAGTATATGATGGGTGTGATGGATTAGTTTTGTACTATGATGTTACCCAGCATGCATTGCAGCATGATACTCTATTATGTTGATTTTCACCATTGTTAAGTTTAATAAACTGATTATTCATGGCTAACTGAATCAATAGTTTAACAATTTCTAATAATATGACACCCATAACACTGCTTTTATTCCACACAACATATCTACATTAATACCAAAACAAGATCTGAACCAATTGAATCTTAGCTTATTTTGCAAAAACAAATGCATTTTAACACACTTTTGGCCAAAGACAACTTGGTGTTAAAACTCAAAATGTCAAGAGCCCAACCTAAACACTAATCACAATAATGGTGGTTTGAGAAATTTCAACATTTTTCAACCCTATTAGCGGGTGCAAAAGTGCTCATTAAGTGAACATTTAAACAAATCAACAGTGGGGGCTAAGTGAGGGCTGCCTGTGCAGGACCAGCACTAAGGAGCGTATAATTTGGCAATGAGCAAATTCTTAGGGGCCCTTAGGCTAGCCCTAAGTGGGACGTAAAGTGCCAGGGTAGGATTGCTTGCAGTAAAAAAAAAGAAAGTCACCTGCCAATCAAATGTAAATCATTATTTTAATTTATTGCGCTTGCAGATCATGTAAATTTGATCCACACATGATATTCTGCCATTGATGTCTGTGGTAAAACACGCAATTCTCGGCATTACGTGCTGTGCAGTTCAATGATAAACAGAGTTCTCGGACAGCACAATACAAACCAGTTTCACCAACCGCCTCTGCCACCTCCTTCCAGGCTTGGTCCCTCCGGTTTGTGTCCCGGTACATGTACAGAGATTGAACCAATTGATTATCCATCGCAATCATACGTTTTTCCTCCATTTTTATGCTTCTCTCCTATGTAATAGGAGTTATATAAGTTGAGAAATGTTAAACTTCTGCCGCGAGCAACGCCAGTATGGCGACACCGACGGAGCCAAAATTCAGTAGGGCAACGCATGACTAAATGAGAAGCATTAACGCTGATGCCCCGTGTGTAATCCTGCTGCTATTGGGTTTTAATATGTTTCAGTATTTCTCCCTTATTTTTAATCTTTCTATATTTACCTTTCAGATGTTCCAGGGCTTGATCCCATAATTACTGCTTGCAGCAATGTTTTCTAATTACAGTATTTTTTTAATTTGCTAAATTATTTTCCACCACCTGTAATTTGGCTTAATTTTTTTATTGAAATTTGTAACTTTATTTCAGTTAAGACAGAATGATCCTCAACTACAGTTTTTGTCAGACAAACTTACCCACTGTAAGATTCCCTCCATCCCTGCAGCTTCATTCAGATTCTGATCCGATTTCACCTCCAATCTCACAATCTGCTTCTTTGACCCTGTTGCAACATTAAGCCATATGTATTTTAAAATATTATCTTCCAATAAATAGTACAGGATGACCAATGCAGTATCTTATTAAAGACCGGATAGGGGACTCTTTTCAGAAATATTTTCTTCACATTCTGATAGCAATCACAAAGTAAAGTGGTTCAAATAAATTTAGACATATAAATTCATTTTGAAGAAGGCACAAGATCAAATGCAATGATATAAAGTTTTAAAAAGCTTCTTTGTCTATCTTTAAAATGTAAGATTTAATCCTGGCTAGTGAAGGAGCAAGCCTACAGGCCATCTATTCCAAAGTTTAGTAGCTGCAGCTGAGAAGAGCCCACCAACCTTAGTTTTACAGCAACAACGTGGGACAGTAAAGAGAAGCTGATTAATAGACCCACAGTAAGGGAAAACATTATTTGATCCCCTGCTGATTTTGTAATTTTGCCTGCTTACAAAGAAATGAAGGGTCTATAATTTTGATGGTGGGTTTATTTTAACTGATGGGGGAAATCAGGGGGAAAAAATGTTATATAAAGGCTATAAATTGATTTGCATTTCAGTCAGTGAAATTAGTATTTGATCCCCGAGAAAAAATTACTTTGTACTTGGTGGAGAAACACTTGTTGGCAAGCACAGAGGTAAGACATTTCTGTTTATGGTCAGGATACATTTTAGTCCACTCTGAATAATAAAAAGCCCTGAAGCATATTGTTTCCAACACTGTGCTTCTCTGAAGGGATAGTGTTCTTAGGGTCATAGTCAGGATTTCTCCCGCTTCAAAAACAGGAGTCAATTTTGGTTTCACAGCAGGGCCAGCACTTTCACCAAAGCCTTTTCTGAATCTTTTTGATGTTCATTGTCAAACTTCAGATGAGCCAGGCGGGCCTTCTTGGGCAGGAGGACCTTGGGTGTGCTTCAGGTTTTCAATCTATTGCGGGCGGCATAGCGTGTAACCGGGTCGTGCAGGACTCCAATCTTAACCATGGTATCCTTTAAAACCTATTTGGTCTGGACCATGGTGGTGGAGAGGTTGAAATGGAAGAAACAGATTCTGTTGGCAGGCATATTTTATATACATAACAAGTTGACTTAGGAGTACTTTCTTAAAGTGAAAGGATTAATCCGTGGTACATATAGGCACATAACCAATCTGTGGTGCCAGAATTCTTGCTAGTTGCTAGTGGATCAAATACTTGTTTTACTGACTGAAATGCAAATCAATTTATAGCCTTTATATAACATTTTTTCCACTGATTTTTTTATATTCTCTCTCTATCAGTTAAAATAAACCTATCATAAAAATGAAAGACCCTTCATTTCTTTGTAAGCAGGCACACTTAAAAAATCAGCGAGAGTGAGAGTGATTTCTTCTCTTTTTGGGATGGAAACCAGACGTTGTTCATTAGCAGAGCGCAGGGATCTATAGGGTACATAAGTCTGTTTTTAAGTTCTGTCTGTTCTGACACCAACGACAGTAACAACTCGACATCCATTCTCTCACAACATTTTTCTGAAACTTTAGCGGCCACGCATGCCCTCAGTGGCTGTATGTCCGTGACGTAAAATGCTCAATTCTTATTGGAGGGTCTGTTTCTTCGCTGTGTGAATTGGGAAAGCATATAGTCGCGGTCTATATGCAAAGCTTCATAAGAATCTATTGTTTTTGCTCTAGAACGTTATCATGACGGGTATTCCCACCGAAAATTCACTGGCAATTTGAATGGGACTTAAGTCCAACAAAACTAGCACCATAAATGAACCAGTATCAAGAACTTGCAAAAGGTCATTGCTAATATTCAACAATGCAGTTTCTGTAGTATGCAGAGGTCTAAAACCCGACTGAAAAGTATCAAACACGTTGGACATGCTGACAAAGGAATTCAACTGACGATAGATAACGCATCTCTTAATTTTTTTTATTAAAGACTATTTGGAAATACAGTTGAAAGAAAAAGTATGTGAACCCTTTGGGCTTACTTGGATTTCTTCATAAATTGGTCATAAAATGTGTTATGATCTTCATCTAAGTCACAACAATAGAGAAACACAGTCTGCTTAAACTAATATCGCACAAACATTATATGATTTCATGTTTTTATTGAACACAACATATAAACATTCATAGTGCAGGGTGGAAAAAGTATGTGAAACCCTAGGCTAATGACTTCTTCAAGAGCTAATTGGAGCCAGGAGTCAGCCAAACTGGTGTCCAATCAATGTGATGAGATTGGATGTGTTGATTAAAGCTGGCCTGTCCAATAAAAAGCACACACCAGTTTTGAGTTTGCTGTTCTGAAGAAGCGTTGTCTGATGTGAACCATGCCTCACAAAAGAGCTCTCAGAAGACCTACGATCAAGAATGGTTGACTTACATAAAGCTGGAAAGGGCTACAAAAGTATATCTAAAAGCCTTGATGTCCATGTGTCCACGGTAAGACAGATTGTCTACAAATGGAGAAAGTTCAGCACTGTTGCTACACTCCCTAGGCGTGGTCGTCCTGCAAAGATGACTGCAAGAGCACAGCGCAGAATGCTCAATGAGGTGAAGAAGAATCCTAGAGTGTCAGCTAAACACTTACAGAAATCTCTGCACATGCTAACATTTTTGTTGACAAATCTACAATAAGGAAAACATTAAACAAGAATGGTTTTCATGGGAGGACACCACGGAGTAAGCCACTGCTGTCCAAAAAAACATTGCAACACGTTTGAAGTTTGCAAAAGAGCACCTGGATGTTCCACAGCACTACTGGCAAAACATTCTGTGGACAGATGAAACCAAAATTGAGTTGTTTGGAAAGAACACAGAACGCTATGTGTGGAGAACAAAAGGCACAGCACACCAACATCAAAACCTCATCCCAACTGTGAAATATGGTGGAGGGGGCATCATGGTTTGGCGCTGCTTTGCTGCCTCAGGCCCTGGACGGATTACAGTCATCGATGGAAAAATGAATTCCAAAGTTCATGAAGACATTTTGCAGGAAAACTTAAGACCATCTGTCCGCCAACTGAAGCTTAACAGAGGATGGACGATGCAAGAGGACAGCGACCCAAAGCATAGAAGTAAATTAACAACAGAATGGCTTCAACAGAAGAAAATACGCCTTCTGGAGATGCTGTGGCATGACCTCAAGAGAGCGATTCACACCAGACATCCCAAGAATATTGCGGAACTGAAACACTTTTGTAAAGAGGAATGGTCCAAAATTTCTCCTGACCGTTGTGCAGGTCTGATCTGCAACTATAGGAAACGTTTTGTTGAGGTTATTGCTGCCAAAGGAGGGTAAACCAGTTATTAAACCCAAAGGTTCACATACTTTTTCCACCCTGCACTATGAATGTTTACATGCTGTGTTCAATAAAAACATGAAAACATATAATGTTTGTGCGGTATTAGTTTAAGCAGACTGTGTTTCTCTATTGTTGTGACTTAGATGAAGATCAGAACACATTTTATGACCAATTTATGAAGAAATCCAAGTAAGCCCAAAGGGTTCACATACTTTTTCTTTCAACTGTATGTATGAAGTAACTAAGAATAGATGTATGAAGATGATGTGGGATCTTCTGCTCACTGCCAGCTTGTTATATTCCCCTGAAAAAAAGCTACCCATTCTTTAAAACTATAATGTTGTGATTTGGACTCCATGCACTATTATAATAATATGTTCATCACCAACTATATGATATAGGTCTTATTATAAGCATGGTTTGGTTATTTTTTGATACATATAAATGTTTACTGACCTAAATGTAGTATAAGTACTTATAAAATAGGGCTAGGACGATATATTGTTTAATTTTTATGCACAGTTTCTCAGTAAATTACAGTTAAATTTGCCACATCCGAAACCAAGAGGGTGCTCTCTCGCAGAAATTCTGAATTTGGGAACCAGAAGAAGAACGATTTGCACATGTAGTTCCAGGAAATGGCAATTGTCATATTCTATCTCTGTTCTTTAAACCTTGTCAGGTGTTTTCTTTATAATAACGTAAATCTATAATGATGACGTTCGACGAGTGTTGTTTTTCGAATGCACGTTTATAAACAATTCAATCTCACAGTAATTTTAGATCGAGAAGTACGTCCTACTGATCACGGAGGCGTAGTTCACGAAAGAGCTACCTTTAAAACACAGAATATAAATATTTGTGAATTAGTTAGTTTAATTAGTGTGAATCGCGATATACAGTATATCATCACAGCCCTATTATAAAAGTTTACGGTTTGGAAATTGTTTTGCATCGTGTGAAATTAAATGTTACTGCCTCCAATTTTAATAATGTTATGCACGATAGTAACTGGGAATCAAAATTAAAACTTACTCTGCCTGCAGATAAATGGAAGGGCATCCGAGCAGAGCCAATAATTCATCAGAGCATCAGAACCTGCAGCACCACAAGGTCGGTTCTGCCCAGTTATGTCACTTGTTATAGACATCCATTTAATGGAGGACATGGAGGTATTTGTTCCATCTGACCACTTCCATGAATCTCTGTACAGACCAATCCATGCTCTCCAAAATCCTTGCATTCTTTCTTTCAGCTGGGCATACTCAGTTTTATTCCGAACGGTGGCTAGATCTGTGTAATGCTGTCTGCAGTAGCTTTGTGCTGCATTCCAAGTCAAGTTTATATTAGAGACAAAAACAAACCTGCCTGCTCCTGTTTCGTTCTCTGTAACAACACATATAATAAAAAAGTTATTGTATTATTTATATCATTTATGTCATAGAAATTTCTTCTAATGAGCTGATGATTGGAAACAGATGTGTAAAATAAGAGAGACAAAATGTTTTATAGTGGGTCTATAAAACTGGAATTACTCCATACTACAACTTTGGGATATAAAACTAGAGATTCAACATTCACAACTTTAACAATGGTGAAAAACAATCATTGTCAAGCATAAGAAATTCATCCAAATACGAATAAATACTTAAGGGGACTGTACCCTTAACGAAGCCAACCAAACTCAGGGTTATAGGATTAGTGTTGGGTTGACAAAAATGAGGTCGCTGACTGCATGAAACTCCCCTAATAAATAATTGAAACTGACTGACCGTCTCTGTACTCTGTTGTTTCTGTCAGCAAGTGTGAAGTGCGCCGCATGCAAGTCTAAAGCAAGTCAAGCCACTGCTTTATGTCAAGCAACTCACGTCAAGTCGTAGCTTGGGTCAAGCAAGTCACTAGCTAGTCATACAATTGTTTGAGGATTGAACTGAATTTATTTTGAAATAAGTTAAAACTACATTAGTTAAGGACTATGTGTAATGGTATGGCTGTATAATCCAGAAACTGGTTTTAATGATGAAGCCACAGAAAACATGGGATCACAACTACACGTAACACTATTACAATACCAGACAATGAACAAAGGAACAGGATGTGTGTCTGAATCCGGTGGATGAGGCTGATGGCTGACAGGTGCTGGGATTGTTAGCGTGTCACAGGTGCGGGAGCATCGTGGGCAATGTAGCTCGGGGAGAATACACAGGGAGGGAACACACAGGAGCTTGACACTATTGGAGCTTTATTTGCACCAAAAAAAAATGCAATATGCATTTCTACTCAGAGTTGTCCACATACAGCTGAGTTGTTAATACAATAAAAAATAAACCTACATAGCCTAAAATGTAAATGAAATTAGCACAACATTAAAGCATGATAAGTATTTAGGTACAGCTGTTTCAGTATGAAACATAATTCAAATAATACAAAGAGAATGTATCTCACCCATTATAGAATTAAATCGAAAATAAATAACCAAATACAATAAATAAATAAATAGCCAAATACAAATCAACAATCAACAAAAGCATAAATGAACAGAGAAATACAAATCAACATTCACACATCAAAAAGGCATATAATCCAAGATATATAATATTGGTTGAGATACGTTCTGTTTGTATTATTTTCAAATACTCTCTCTCCTGCTTGTCCTGTCACTTACAGCATGACCAGGCTGCTCACAGCCTGAGGAAGGCTCATTAGCTGCAACGCCTAGGTGTACAGTACTTGTGTCACCTGTTTTTTTTAGATATTAAAGTCGTGGTGAAATAAAGGCTATTTATATTTTTTCAATAATATTCGAGTGCCTTAAATGTTTATCAACTCTTAACATGACCAAGACATTAGAGTTAGCCTAGCTGAAAACAGTGGCACAGACTTTATCTCTTACAATATTTTGTGGAATTTGAAGTGTTGAATGAAATTTGAAGAAGTGGTGGTTGTATATCCTATCGTCTTAGCAAGCCAAATTCAAGTCTTTTACTAATATTTGTTAAGCAAGTCTCAAGTCCTAAAATTTGCGACTTAAGTCTGACTCGAGTCAAGTCACATGACTTGAGTCCCCCATCTCTGGTTATACCTATGACTCAAATAAACTTCTTTATTATTTTTGCTGTTTTTGCCTATATTGGACAGACCATCATTTTGTATGTATCTTTCGTTATAAAATGTCCGTTGTGGACCGCTTTCGTAAGTATCAATTGGAAGAGTTCTCTAAAGAACAATTGAAAGACTTAGCTGGAGCTTATTAATCAAATCTTCATCAGCTGACAAATAATAAAGATCTCATCAAGGAGATAATTAAAAATCTTTCCGCCTGTGATGGAAAAACGATCTTTCTTTGGAAGTCAAGTTAAAGCAGCTAGCGCTGTGAGAAAAATAACTTAACCTCGAATGTGAACGCATACAGGCGAAGTCAAGAGAATGGGAACTTGAGGTAAAATTGGAAATGAAAAAGTTAACTACAGAAGGTAAGAGCAATTATGATAATGGTTCTGATGATAATTTTGATGTCGGTCGTTGTATTAGGTTGGTACCTCTTTTCATTGACAAAGATGTGGAAAAATATATCCCACATTTTGAAGAGTCGCAACCCCTCTGAAATGGCTTGTAAGCGTGTGGACTCTCCTCTTGCAGTGTTTATTGACTGGTATAGCTCAGGAAGCTTATTCTACGTGAACTTTGAAACAGTGCGCTGATTTTCAGACTGTTAGATCCTTACTCGCTTATCAGTTTGTTCCTGAAGCCTACAGTCAGCGTTTTCGGTGCTGTTGAAAGTCCGAACAACAAACGTTTATGGAGCTAGCGTGAGAGAAAGAGGGTTTATTTGATCGCTGGTGTACCTATGAGGGAGTCGATAGACTTGAGAACATGCGTTACTTAATTCTTCTTGAGGAATTTAAGAATCGCCTATCTCCCTCTGTTGCTACATATGTTTGTGAACAAAAAGCAACTGGGATAAATCAGGCTGCAGTCCTTGCCGATCAGTATGTATTAACTCACCGATTACTTCCAAAGAACACAATCAAATTATGCTGACTGAAATGGGTCCGGGAGCAGTCCGGTAAAAAGCTGGTTCCTCGCTCTGAATGCTCACAGCGGTGTTGCTTTTATTGTAAAAGACCCGGTCATGTTATTGCTGATTGTTTAATCCTGAAGTAAAAGTCCAGTAAACCCGTCGGCTCAATTTCTTATGTGACCCAAATAGTCCCTGGTTCTGTTAGCACTTTGGTGCACCAAGAAGGTGGTTTTGAACCGTATATTAGCAGCGGTTTTGTGTCTGTCAATGGTCAGAACCCCGTTCCTGTACGAATCCTTCGAGATACAGGCGCAGCGCAGTCCTTTCTGCTTGAGGTAGTGCTGCCACTATCTAAGCTCTGTGCGACAGACAGTAGTGTATTAATTCGAGGCATTGAGATAGGCTTTATAACTGTGCCACTTCACAAAATACACCTTGTTTCTGACCTAGTCTCTGACACATGAGTAGTAGGCGTTCGACCAGTTTTGCCAATCGCTGATGTCTAGTTTAGGGACATTACCCGGTGGATAATGGAATTTCGCCCCAGTGTGAGCGAGACCATCCTGGATGAGGTTGATCATCCAAGCCCATTCAAACACGCGTTGAGCGACCCAACTCTCCTCAACCCGGAGTCCTCTACCGGAGACAGAGCCCGCAGTTATCCAGTTGTCTCCAAGCCGGTTCCATCCGGCCTTCCAGTTCCCCTCGAGCCGGTCCCGTCCGGCTATTTGTTGCTCTCGGGGGCTGGTCCCACCTGGCCTTCCAGCCGGTCCCGTCCGGCCATCCAGAGGCCTTCCAGCCGGTCCCGCCCGGCCATCCAGAGACCGCTGCCCAGCCAGTCCCATCCGGCCTCCCTGTATAAACCTGGACTCAGCCCAAATATTTTTGGGGGCCATACGGGTGGGATGGCGCTATTGGCCAGTCGGGTCGTCTGGCTCTCGGTGCGGTCGGCACCCTCCAGGCCACCCGAGCGGCCGGCAACCTTCAGGCCTCCTGAGTACTTTATTTTGGGTACCCTGTGGAGTATGCTCTCTTCTGCCAAGCACGCACGTGACACTCAGAACTGACGTTGATTTACAGGATACGTTTATGATCAACCCTGAAAAAACCTTTCTCTAGCTCGCCTGGTGCCTCTATGCGCCAAGACGTTGGTGGTAAAACCAAACCTGAAGTACTTTCGCGGAGCAAGCTAGTCACAGCTCCGTCTGTGGAGCCTAGTTTGAAATCACTGTTTGCTTCAGCACGTTCTGGTTCTGTCAAAACGAGTGACACTCCTTATTTTTATTTGCGCGATGGTTTACTTATGAGGTTGAGGAAACTCCGTAATAGCACAGATACCTCTGCCATGCTGATAAGTCAAATTGTAGTCCCGTTGCCTTATCCTAATGACGTTCTAAGTCTAGCTCAGGATGGTTTGGCTGGCCATGCGGGTATCACTAAAACCTATGACTGAATTCTACTGCATTTCTTTTGGCCAGGATTAAAAAAGGGTGTAAAAAGGATTGATGGTGAACTTTGTCCTTTGCGGGGGGGTGATTTTTCCTGGACCCCCACGTTGCGACGGAACACCCACATCGCGTTGACCTTTGGTACATATCCACCACGTAGTGAGGGACCTTTTCCTGGGGTCATGTTTGGGCATGCCTTCATGGAGGTTTTGTTTTGACACATATCTTTCGCATGAATGAAAATACGGGTTATGAAAAAAATATTAATAAATAGACCAAGTGATTAAATAAAGGAATGATTAAATAAATAAAGGAAGGATCAAATAAATAAAGCAATAATTAAATAAAGCAATGGTTAGATAAACAAAGTAACGAATGCAAAAGTAATTAAAAAAAGCATTTGATATATATATATATGGGATGGGATAAATCTTATTCCTCTTATTCTCATTCCTGATGTTATACTGAGAGGCCTCTGTTTCAGGGAGACAAGATGCAAACACGATGCCTTATAAATTGTTGTGCCACGTGCAGTTATAATGGGGTATATTTCAGCTTATTCTCGTCCGGGGGGGTGATAGCGTTGGATGTTTTAATCCTCTATGGGTTGTTTTACATCAATGTTGTGAAATTGTCTGGGGTATGAATGGTTATTTTAGTAGTTGCATGTGAGAACACGCTACAAGCAGATTATCTAAACAAAGCGAAACAGTTGTTAGGAGGAACAACTGTTTCCCTCCTGTCGCTTGGACATCAGCAGATCACATGAAGCAATGGGTGACTAATTGACCTGTGGGGCTCCTGTGTGATGTAACAGTGGCCAATGCCATCTATATAGGGTTAATGATAATCTATAATCTCTCTATATCTCTAACCAACCAGAAAACAATTTATGCTACTAATTTCCACTAACATTCTAAACATAATCCGCTTGTAAAATAAAACACAAAAACTATCTTTATTCCTCCTTATTATCTATTTTCTTTTCTCAAACCATTCTCACACGTGACTTCAGCAGAATGCATAGCCATTTGGCCCTGTGAACAGATTCCATAGAGCAATGGCGACATCTGTTGGCCATGCAATGTCTTAACTTTAGGACAGGCAATGTCTACTATATAATATTTTTTTATAAAAAGATATTTGTCATGCTTAAATGATTCAGATCATCAAACACCTTTTTATATTGCTCTAAGAAAACAAGAGTTAATACAAAATGCAGTTTTTAAAGCAGTAGACCGCAAGTTCTTTTGAGTGAAACTTTGCTAAAACCAATTATTGAGCAAGTACAAGAACGGTGTTTAAAACTGTGTCATTATCCTTGCTGGATCCACCATGGAACGCTTGTAATAATGGTTTGTAATTTGCCCTGTCGGGTCAACTTTCCTGGTGATCCTTATATGGTGTCTTTCATCTATGTGTCATTTCGTCACATTCGTACACAGAACGAAGAGGATCAGGCGGTTTGTAGCGTGTCCTCACAACTGCTGGGTAGGATTTCAAAGGACAACGTTAAGTATTATTTATGGTGGCGTTTTGTACTTTTACTTTTAAATGCAAAGCAGCGTTGACATCTAGGGATTCATAATTTGTGAAAAATAAGAAAGAACGAACTGATGACAGTTTACAAAGGAAAAGGTAATGTGATCAGACTCGTGCGAAAACAATAATTAATATTGGCAAGGAATTTCAAAGGTGCTGTGAACTCCTTTATCTTAAAGGATTGTAAACGGATGCTGACATGGCTTCATTTCTTCTGAACAGGTAAGACATTTCAATATTTCCATATATAACACAAAAACCGTAGCTCCCTTGTTGTATTAATACAGACGTGTACAGTTTCATCTGTTGTTCTTTCTCTCTTTGTTTTTTTCATTACGATAAATGTAGTCTAAGGCTCAGACGTCACTCCCACGAACCGTTGGGTGAGCGTCTGATGCATATGGCACACTTTTCTGTAAACACTTCAGCACATTCGAGTCATCATCTGATTGGTTGAATTTCACAGGATTTACGTGTCGCGTTCTTTAACAGTCCGCATGGAAACAATAAAGCCTTCTGATCTAAAAAGAAAACAGTTGTGTTTACAACATTTGCTAAAAGAATTCATCACGATCGACAAAACACTCAATTCTTAAAAGTATGCTACGTTCAGGGCATAAACTTAATAATCATTGTTGTTTCTGTTAACTTTTTACACGATCGTGAATGTACATCGTTCTGTTATTTCAGGGACATTTCCAAGCCTCTAAACATGTCGCAGCACAAAACGAAACCACTTGGGCCTTTCCAAAGAATGCAGCGATAAGTTCCAGACGGCGAAGAAGAGTGGGCCAAATTCCTCCACAGCGATGTGACTTTCGCAAACGCTTGATTGCAGGGCACAACTAGTTATTAGGTTTAGGGGAGAATTACTTTTTCACATAGGGTCAGAAATGTTTGGATTATTATTTCCCTTAATAAATACATTTTTAAAAACTGCATTTTGTATTTACTCTGGTTTTCTTCGTGTAATGTTAAAATTTGTTTGATTATCTGGATCATTTAAGCATGACAAATATGCAAAAAAATCAGGAAGGGGCAAATACTTTTTCACACCACTGTATCTAAAAAACCCTCATTCTTTTGTTTAAAATATATGTTACGATGCGGTCGCCTCCCGAAAACGTGGGTTTTACTGGAGCAATGTTATAAGTTCTTTGTTTTCCTAAGTGATTAACCATTCGTTTCAGGCTCCGTATTATAACAGAAAGTCTTTGCTAAAAGAATTATCTGTGTTTCCCCAACTGTAGAACATAAATGTTTACGTGATATTTCATTGTTAATAGGAAATATCTCGTATGTACAAGCGTTTACGATCAAGATGAATTTGCCAATGTTGAAGAATTACGTAAATTTCCTAAATCTTTTATCAATATGCGCATGTTTTTGTTGAGTGAAAATAATTGTTTATATACTGATCTTTTTTTAAATCAATGTTGAGGCACTAATCTTTAAAATAAATAGTTTAATTCTTTATATCCACATGCTTGATTAGAGAAAAATATAAAATTTAATGATTATGTAAATTATATCTTCAATAGTAAACATTGCGGCTTCAAATTAAGGTAAAAAATGTTGTGACTTTCCCTAAAACCTTTGTCTGTATTATCATATAACTTCAAACAGTTATTTATTTATATATATATATATATATATATATATATAAGTACTCTTTATTAGAACAGATGCGCTCGAATACCGGAACATCACGTGAAATCCGCATTTGACGTATAACCATCCTATGCTAAGAATTATGTGAATTAAAGTAAACTTGCATATGCTCATGTTTTGTTAACTCTTTCACCGCCATTGACGACTTATCTATTCATTTAAAAAAAAAAAACGGTTCCTGCCATACCCATAGAGTTGTTACGCCATTCAGTGTTTGTACTGTTGTACAGAAGGTGGCGCTATTACACACCTTTGGGAAAAAGTACAGAATCACAGAACCTAGAACGTATATTTCTTATTGGTTTTTAATGTTTGTTCTGAGTGTAATCTGGGCGGAATCTTTGACAAAAAACGTTAATTATCAGCTGTTTAATCAAAGTGATGCATTTTTTAAGAAACCTACCCACATCTACGGAGTGATAAAAAAAGAACAAATGAAGATAGAATACGGTTTCATTTGTTTCAAAACAGAGACTCTGATCTTTCCTTTGATTTATTGTTTGTCCATATATTCTTTACAGAAAATGTACTGTGATCCATTAAAGTTTGGTGAAATGTAACTAAACGCTGGCGTAGGCTGGAAACTTTTTTTTTAAAAGGCTGGCGGGGAAAGAGTTGTTTGTTTATATACTGATCTTTTTTTATTTATTTAAAACGTTTGTCGCACACCCAAGTGTTTTATATCAATGTAATCATTGGCTAAAAACATTTATCTCCTTTTCATTTCCAGTAATTTGTGCAATGTGAACTAATTCGGCCACCGGGGGGTGAAGTAACACTTTTGGAGTACATAAACAATTGTGTATCACGTGACACTTACATATACCCAAACTATTTACATCACATGATAGTTCTCCTCGATCTGAACAACTTTGCCTCTGGACCCACTTCTGTCGATCGAACGGTTATCGCTGATGATGTCAAAAACATACTTTCGAGAACTAGTTTTAGGTTTTTCGCTCGATCAGAACCCAACCAATGTTGATGAATTCTGTTGACAGTTCAACATTTAGGGCAAGGGGGCACATCAAACTAATGATATCATATGATAGCTCTCCTAATTCTGAACAACTTTGCCTCTTGATCCATTGATGTCGTTCAAACGGTTTGTGAGTTACCTACTATTGCAAACTAGTTCTAGGTCTTTCAAGCCATTTAAAAATTTCCACCACATTACAGTTCTGTGGACTCTTTGGTCAATAATTATCAAAGACATGTTGAAATTTTTCATTTGCGTGACCATATCAGGGTCCTTTATTATATTAACCTGAAAAGTCTTCCATGAAAGCTTGCTATCCAATTGACTTGCCATTAAATACTTTTATACATCTTATGACAATAAACAAGCATGCCAAATGTGATGCTCATCGGAATAGGCATGCCTTCATAACAGTCAAAAAGGAGAAATCCGCTTTGATCATACGAAAGCAACTTGATGTGCAATGTGCATGATTAATAGAAAGAGTTTCTGAATTTATTTTGTGATTATTGTGATGTTTTGCTTTGAAAACAATACAGTTTTTCTGCCGAGGGAGATATTTGCCATATTAACTCATTGTACTGTTATATAAAAAGTCAATGTAAGGATGTTACAGCAGCACAAACAGTACATTGATATGATGCAGGGAATTTCTTTTAATTTGCAGTCAGTCTTAACATTTGCAAATTATACTTGGCAAAAAAACGTTTCTTGATAATATGTGGTATTTCAGTCCCTAGAGACCACAGCAGTTTTCCACAATGTGTTTCAACACTGTTTTTCCACAAATAAATATTGTCAATTGTTTTATATTATACTCTCACAGGACCACAGTGTTAAACGTGTTAAACATTAAACATTGCTCCATATTTGTAAGATGCTGTATTGCTATATATAACACACCTTCATAAGCCTCAATATGCCACTATGTGGTGATGAAGGCCTATATAGACCGTAACAGTAACGTGGCCTCGATAGGCCACAACGTTATGATGAAGGCCTTGATAGGCCATGACAGCGACGAAGGCCTTGACAGACCATAACATTAACTGAGCCTTGATAGGCCACAACATTGAGACAAGCCTCGTTAGGCTACAAGATGGAGACGGGGGCCTCGATAGGCCACAACATTGAGACGGGTGTCATGATCCCGTTTGTGTCTTTGAGTTGCCTGGCTTGGGAGGTGTATGTTTGTTTTGTCGAGCATGAGCGATCCGTGTTTAGTCGCTAGCACGCGCTCGGTGTCTACGTCATTTACCACACCCTCGTGTTCTCCCCATCAGGGCTTTCCCCTCACCGGTGACTATTTTGTAATTATCACTTTCACCTGCCTTCTATTACCTCCCCTTAGAATTACCCTTATAACCCCTCTGTTTTCCCTCGTTCCTTGTCTGACCGTTGCGTGTTTTTGCCAGCTCAGACTGCCTACGTTCTAGCGTGTTCTAGACGTTCTAGCCTTAGCCTTAGCTTTAGCCCTTTTCTTAAAGCCTTAAGCTTAGCCTTGTCACGTCCTAGCCTTAGCTCTGCAAGCTATGAACCCTTCTTCTCTGATCTCAGCTGCCCTGCCTTGTAACCTCTCCCGCTGCACTTACTACAGATCCCGTTGGCGTTCCGGACTGCAATCTCCTGCTTCACCAGGCTCCACCCTTGCTCCTGGATTCCACCTGTTACCAGGCACTACAGATTCTCTCGCCTGGCGAGCTCCGGGTCGAGCTTCCTCCCCGGACCCAGTTCTCTACAGAATCTCTCGCCGAGTGAGTTCAGGGTCGAGCTGCCTCCCCGGACCCAGTTCTCTACAGATTCTTCCCTGTGGCCCGCAGTGGGTCGTCTGTGGTGTGTTATTTACCGGACTGTGGTGGAGTTATTTGCCTGTCAATAAAACATTGTTTTTTGCCCCGCACTTGAGTCTCCCTTTGTCCGCCATGACAACGGGGGCCTCGATAGGCCACAACATTGAGACGGGGGCCTCGATAGGCCACAATATTGAGACGGGGGCCTAGATAGGCCACAACATTAAGACAAAGGCCTCGATAGAGGACGTGGGTGGTCCCTTAAACGTGGGTGGTCCGGGAAAAATTCAAACCCCTGCAAAGTTCACCATAAATTATTTTAATACAAGGTCCCCCATATATACTTCTAACATCCACGGGTAATCAAGAAAGGTCCAACTAGTGCACGAGACATTATTACTTTGAATGCTTACTTCGATGTTTGTGAATGGGAAGAGGGTGAGTACCGTACTTATATGCTCCTAGGGTTTAGTAATAATTGGCTAGGACCATATGTAGAATGATGACGTAACATTTGATTCTTCCTGGTAGAACTTGCACTCAAGCTTACATTATCAACCTACGGGGTCAAGAGGCAGACAATATTGGATAAAATGAACAACATTTATTGATAAACATAAAGTGTATGATTTTAGCGTGCTCCGTATTAGAATCCAAATTTTATGGCCAACCCCCAAATATTTAGGAGACTAAAGTGGTACCCATCGGTAGATTTTACATTTGTAATTCCTAGTTTTATAAAGAGAAAAGTAGACAGGTTTATTTATACACGTAATATAAACGGGAAAGATGTCCATTAGATGACAATAGCTAAGATTTGTATAAAGAGACGCGTGGCATTAGGAAATGAGATGGATAGTGTTGGTTGGCCATATGGACGTATTGCATGCATCATCGGAATGCATCATGCATAGAGCAGACAATGAAACATGCACACGCTGTAATAACAGCGCATGTATGTGTCACTGAATGATTTATGCATAGAGCAGACCGTGACACATACACACGCTGTTATTACAGCGTTTCTGACTGCACGCGTTTCTTTGCAGGTCACCATGGTTAAAAATGGAAGAACAATGATTTCAAGCATCACCCTCCTTTTAACATGTCAAGTCTGCCATTCTAACCCAATCAGCCTGACATAATGATCTCCAGCCTTGTGCTTGTCAACATTCTCACCTGAGTTAACAAGATGATTACTGAAATGATCTCAGCAGGTCCTTTAATGACAGCAATGAAATGCAGTGGAAAGGTTTTTTGGGATTAAGTTAATTTCCATTGCAAAGAAGGACTATGCAATTCATCTGATCACTCTTCATAACATTCTGGAGTATATGCAAATTGCAATTATAAAAACTTCAGCAGCAACTTTTCCAATTTCCAATATTTATGTAATTCTCAAAACTTTTGTCCACGACTGTAGAATCCCTGAACCTCCTAAAGAGCAACACTCTGCAGTGCTTTCAAGTGGTCAGAACGGATTTACAAAACATATTTTGGATTTAGCACCTGTGATAAACTCGGAGATGTGGATTCGGACGGCAATTAAATTAGCTTGGTATATGTAAAAAAACAGTAGGTAATTCGGCCGGGGGTTTTCATGCGGGCCGTGGGAGAAAAATACAGACATTCTGGATACGGACGGTAATAAAATCACCATTACCCAACCTTTTGCAGGTGTTTTTAGATATTTTTAGACGGCCCCTGACAATTCTATTATAAAACAGTTAAACAATCAAACATTAAATGTTTTGTTACTTACATTGCAGTCATTCAAGTTAAAACTGAACCCGAGCTCCGCTTCTGTCTAAAGCAACTACCCAGTCTAAATCTCGCCTTCCTTCATTTGATTAACCACCACGATCAGATTGACGAGCACTATTAGGACACTGAGGTATAGTCATATAGGTGTAACAGTTCACCGTCTGCATGTCTTCATCAAGGGACTACACTACCCATAATCCTTAGCACCCGTCTCACCTGATCTTCATCACTGAACATAAATTATTAATCCCCATCACCTGTGTATCCCTCGTTATCTGTTGTATTTAAGTTCTCCCCTTCATTGTGGTCGTTGTCCACTATTGAGAAAGGACAACTAAAGGATTTAAGGAATGTTTATGTTTTGGTGCGTATCCCTGTGTTCTCTGTGGATTAAAGGAAACCCATTTTTCATCATCTTCTTGTTTTGAGTGTTCCCTGCATGAACCGTGACAATAGGCATTTGGCAGCACTTCATACAGTTTGTCCTATTATTCATGACTTTTACTACACACCATGGAAAATAACTGAGGGTACTGCAGGAACTGCATACCCTGCACTTGAATACCCCGACTTATGAAAAAGTGTTGTGGCAGGGTAAGAGACACGACGGACACAAGACGGCAGATATAACAAGCCCCGGAAGGGAGCTTATTGAAACACACAGTGAAATAGTTAGTTGGGGTGAGTTGCCACCCCCAAGTGATCCGTGCACGTGGTTTTTATGCCCGGCAGCTAATCAGCCTCAGGTGTAGACGATCAACATTAACTGCCGGGCTGTTTCCTAGGTGATGCTGATCCCTGATCTGTAACCACCCCGCCACACTCCCCCCAAGCGTCGACCTCGTATCCTGGGTCCTTTGGAGGCTAGTAAGGGTGGGAGGGAAGTGTTGCCTGACAGACCTGCCCAGCCGGACCACATCTGTCACAACCCATCCACGTTGTCGTTCCCGACCCCGGGCCGATGTCGCACCGTGAAGTGGAAGTCCTGGAGCGCCAGGAACCAACGGGTCACCCGAGCGTTGGTGTCCTTCGCTCGGGCCATCCACTGTAGGGGTGCATGGTCTGTGACCAGGGTGATGCTTCGGCCCAGCAGGTAGTAGCGCAGCTCCAGGACTGCCCACTTCACGGCCAGGGCCTCCTTCTCCACTGCGGCATACTTGGTCTCGGCGGGGGTCAACTTACGACTAATGTCTGCGACAGGACGGCTCCCAGACCTTTGTCGGAGGCGTCTGTCTGGAGAAAAAAAAGGCAGCCGAAGTCTGGATCGTACAGGACCGGTGACGAGGTTAGGGCTTGCTTCAGAGCTCGAAACGCTCCTACTGCCTCAGCCGTCCAGTCCAGGGTCTAAGGTTTCCTTTCTTCGTCAGGTCTGTCAGGGGGCTGGCCATCGAAGAAAAGTGGGGTATGAAACACCGATAGTAGCCCGCCAACCCTAGAAATGCACGCACCTGAGTCTTGGTGGTCGGTCGGCTTGCCGCCCGCACGGCCTCTACCTTCGGTTTCTGGGGTTTGATGAGTCCCCGACCGATCTGATACCCCAGGTACTTGGCTTCCGTAAGTCCCAGGTGGCACTTCGTCGGGTTGTCTGTGAGTCCAGCCCGACGCAGCTCGTCGAACACCCCCCGGGGTCGATCCACATGCTCCTCCCAATTCTATGAATGAACTATCACATCGTCGATATAAGCAGCTGCATAATTCTGATGGGGCTGTAACACAATGTTTATCATGCGCTGGAACATTGCGGGGGCTCCGTGTAGGCAAAACGGTAGGACTCGGTACTGCCAATGGCCGCTGGGGGTGCTGAAGGCCGTTTTTTCTTTGGCCTCAGCCGATAGGGGTACCTGCCAGTGGCCTTTGGCCAGAGTTGAAATGTACCAAGCCCTACCAAGGCGATCGAGCAGCTCGTCCACCCGCGGCATCGGGTACCCATCGAATGAGGATACCTCATTCAGCTTCCAGTAGTCATTGCAGAACCGGAGGGTGCCGTCTTGCTTTGGTACCATCACGATCGTGCAGGACCACGGGCTACGGGATGGTTCGATGACCCCAAGCTGCAGCATCCGTTGAAACTTTTCTTCGATAGCCTTCCGGCGGGCTTCGGGTACACGGTAGGGCCGTTGCCTTACAATGATTCCGGGCCCCGTCTGGATCTCATGCTGGGTCACGTTGGTCCGTCCTGGGTGCTCCTTGAACACATCCCTGTATTAACGAACCAGGACCACTAGCAATGTCTTCTGAGCGGCGGCGAGCTGCTCTCCCAGGTGTCCCACTGGCTCCACCTCCTGAACGTACGCTGCCACCTGCGCTGGCGGGCTGATCCACCTCTTCAGGAGGTTGATGTGGTACAACTTTTCCTCCTTCCTTTGTCCCGGCTGACATATCCGGTATGTGACCGGCCCCACCTTCTCTACGATGGAGTACGGACCCTGCCAGGACGCCAGTAACTTTGAAGTGGCCGTAGTCACGAGGACGAGCACTCGTTCACCAGGCTGGAATTCTCGTGTCTGGGCGGGCCGGTTATATAACCTCTGCTGGGCGCGCTGGGCCTCTGCCAGATGTTGCTTCACAATCGGCATCACTCGGTCAATCCGTTCCCGCATCTCCTTCACATGTTCGATCACCGTCCGATGTGGCGCCGGCTGCTGCTCCCATGCTTCCCGGGCAATGTCCAGTAATCCTCTCGGTTGGCGTCCGAACAGCAGCTCAAACGGAGTGAACCCGGTGGAGGCCTGGGTGACTTCCCGGACCCCAAATAGGACATAGGGCAGCAAGAGGTCCCAGTCAAGCCCGTCTTCAGCTATCACTCTTCGTAGCATCCATTTTAGGGTTTGATTAAATCATTCCACCAGTCCGTCCGTCTGGAGATGGTAGACCGATGTACGCAGTTGCTTGATTCTAAAGAGTTGGCAGAGGTCCGTCATCAGCCGGGACTTGAAGGGAGTACCCTGGTCCGTCAAAATGGCGCCGGGGATACCCACTCGGCTGAACATCAAAAACAGCTCCTTAGCGATGTTCTTTGCGGTGGCTTTGCAAAGGGGAATGGCTTCGGGGTATCGAGTGTCGTAATCCACAATGACCAGGATGTGTTCATGACCCCGGGCGGACTTCGACAACAGCCCTACAAGATCCATGCCAGTCCGGCCGAAGGGTACCTCAATGATGGGCATCGGTATTAACGGACTCTGGGGGGGGTGCAGAGGAGATGTCCGCTGGCAAGTGGGGCAACTCTGGCAAAACCGGTTTACTTCCGCCTCAATCCCTGGCCAGTGAAACCGATCTCGGATCCACTGTAGGGTATTCTGTGTTCCTAGGTGTCCTGCCATCGGGTGCAAATGAGCCAGCTCCAAAACCGCCTCCGACTTGGTCCTCGGCACCACCAGGAGGTGTTTAATTTCCCCCCGCCATGATGCGACACAGTAGAGTAGGGCATTCTTGACCACGTAGTGGGGGAGAGGGTGAGGTGCGGGGAGTCGGTCTTGTCCTTCCAGCACCCGAATCTGATTCCAGCAGTGCTTTAAGCGCTCATCCTCTCGTTGCTCAGAGCCAAAGGCCCCTCCCTCGAAAAACCTGATGAAACACATCCATATACACATTCGGGTTGGCACACTCTACCTCTCTCTCGCTGCCTGTGGCCAGGAAGGCTGGTTGGTAAGCTTTGGTCCTTGGAGCCCGTCGCCGTTGGCGGACCCCGTTGGCCTGCTTTCCCCAGAATGTGGCGGCCATCAGTCGGTCAAATCCCGGCCAATCTCAACCGAATATCACCGAGATCCTGGACGATGCCCACCTCGATCTGCCAGGTTCCGCTGCGATGGTCACCCGGCGTGCCGGCACGTGTTGAGTGTCGCCATGAATGCAGGTAATGGGAACCATGGCTTTACTTGCAGGAAGTGGCCGTACTACCGTCGGTCGCACCAAGGTAATTGCTCTATCTGTGTCAAGAAGGGCCCGGTATGATTCGTTTCCTACCCAGATAACTCTGGTGGGTGCTCCCTGAGGAAGGGTCCGGTGTACCATACATCCTGCCATCCAAGCTCGAACGCAGGGTGACGGGGTTCAGTGGGCATGGGTTCGTCCACTGGTTCGGGGGCCGCCGGCCTACTCCCTGGTCGCATAGTACCCTCCGGCCGTGGCCTGTCGAATCCTCCCCTCCGGCATGCCGTCCTCTCTCTCTCTCTCTGGTGTCTCTGGCCGACGATGCTTCGGCCAGCTCCACAGCCTCGACCAGCTCTTTAGTCATCCTTGGATTCCTCTACTAACTGACCTTTCAAGATGCCAGGGTAAGGTACGAAGAAGCCGGTCGATCATGACTTTCTCGGCGACTTGTACGGCTGTAGAGTCGTCCGCCAGCAGCCAGAGCTGCACCAGACGCATCTGGAACGTGCTCGTCGTAAATCCACTTCTCGAATTGCTGAGCAGCGCAGGGAGGTGATAATCCTTCCCGGGCGAGGATCTCTGCCTTCAGCATAAGGTAATTGTCAGCCTGCGCAGTCGGCAGGGCGAAATAGGCGCGCTGCGCTTTCCCCGTTAAGAAGGTCGCTAAGGTGCGCACCCTCAACTCACTTCCCAAACCCTCTCTGGTAGCGATCACTTCAAAGGTGTGTAGGTAAGCTTCGACGTCGTCCTGTGCCGTCATTTTAGTCAGCAGCGAGGTCGCGTGATGGTGAGGTGCGGATCGCGTAATGGTCATTTGCAGCTGATCGATCTCTTGGTCGGCCCGCTCCTGTCTAACCCGCATCTGGTCGAAGCACTGCTGCTGGCGGACGGTGACGTCTGTAAGTCTGGGCAGTAGTTCCTCCATTTGTTTGACCGCCGAGAGAGAGAGGGTGTCCGTCATTCCTAATATCAACAGAACGTAAGTGTTAAGAGAAAAAAAACAAAAAACGATTGTTGAGCCAGTCTCTTACCACTATGCCCGCATTCTCCACCACTTATGGTAAGAGACACGACGGACACAAGACGGCAGTTATAACAAGCCCCGGAAGGGAGATTATTGAAACACAGAGTGAAATAAGTCCCAATCGTGATAACCCGGGGGGGCTCGTGGGGAATGTCTGTCGTCCGTGCTCGTGCAATCGTGGTCCTGTTTCCTACCTCACTCGTATCTGCTGGCAAAGGGAGACAAAGTGTTAGTTGGCGTGAGTTACCACCCCCAAGTGATCCGTGCACGTGGTTTCTATGCCCGGCAGCTAATCAGCCTCAGGTGTAGGCGATCAACATTAACTGCCGGGCTGTTTCCTAGGCGACGTTGATCCTGGATCTGTACCCACCCCGCCACAGTATGTATTCACTGTATACCTGCATATACAGTTGACTAAACCACTGGCAAACACCATCATTTGGCTGGTTTTTGCTTTATTTTGCAATAGCAAATATTTGTAAACACACTAATATTACAGCTGGACAAAAACATTATCATTAGAATTGACCTATCGGTAAGCCCCTCCCCCCATAGATACTGTTGCTAACAAACAGAGTTCCTAATTGTCTTAAAATATTTTTCATACATTTTGGACACTCGTCGAGAAGCATTCTAGAATGACTTGAATATGCCATGGAGGGATATATAAATATCTTTAAATATGTTGGATAACAAGATTAGTTCCCCTCCTTGAACTGCCACCTTACCGTGGTGGAGGGGTTTGAGGTCCGAAAGACCCTAGGAGCTATGTTGTCAGGGGCTATATGCCCTTGGTAGGGTCTCCCAAGGCAAACAGGTCCTAGGCGACGAGTCAGACTAAGAGCGGTTCAAAAACCCTTATGATGCCAATTAATTGGAGGACCGTGATGTCGCCCGGCATGGCTCCTGAGATTGTGCGCGAGGTTCAGAGATTCCGACTAGAGGTAATTGGGATCACCTCTAAGCACAGCTTGGGCTCTGGAACCACATTCCTCAAGAGAGGATGGACTCTTCACCGCTCTGGAGTTGCCCATGGTGAGAGGCGGTGGGCTGGTGTGGGTTTGCTTATAGCCCCCCAGCTCATTCCCCATGTGTTGGAGTTTAACCCGGTGAACGAGAGGGTCGCTTCCCTGTGCCTTCGGGTCGGGGATAGGTCTCTCACTGTCGTGTGCGTCTATGAGCCAAACGGCAGTGTAGAGTACCCGGCCTTCTTGGAGACTCTGGGAGGGGTGCTGGAAAGCTGGAATGGGATATTGACAGACAGATCGGTGCAGCTTCTGAGATTGAATGAGCTGGGGTTTGCTTATAGCCCCCCAGCTCATTCGCCATGTGTTGGAGTTTAACCCGGTGAACGAGAGGGTCGCTTCCCTGTGCCTTCGGGTCGGGGATAGGTCTCTCACTGTCGTGTGTGTCTATGAGCCAAACGGCAGTGTAGAGTACCCTTCTTGGAGACTCTGGGAGGGGTGCTGGAAAGCGCTCCGACTGGGGACTCCGTCGTTCTGCTGGGGGACTTCAACGCCCACGTGGGCAGCGATAGTGACACCTGGAGGGGCGTGATTGAGAGGAACGGCCCCCCTGAACTGAACCCGAGTGGTGTTCTGTTATTGGACTTCTGTGCTAGTTACAGCTTGTCCATAACGAACACCATGTTCAAGCATAAGGAGGTCGATGACCAATTATCTGGGGGTCTTGTTCACGAGAGAGGTAAGGATGGAATGCGAGATTGACAGACAGATCGGTGCAGCTTCTGCATTAATGCAGTCGCTATACCGGTCCGTCGTGGTGAAGAAGGAGCTGAGCCGCAAGGCGAGGCTCTCGATTTACCGGTTAATCTACGTTCCTACTCTCACTTATGGTCATGAGCTTTAGGTCATGACCGAAAGGACAAGATCCCGGATACAGAGAAATTAGCTTTCTCCGCAGGGTGGTTGGGCATTCCCATAGAGATAGAGTAAGAATTAGAGCCGATGCTCCTCCACATCGAGAGGGGACAGCTGAGGTGGCTCGGGCATCTTTTCCGGATGCCCCCTGGACGTCTTCCCGGGAAGGTGTTCCGGGCATGTCCCACCGGGAGGAGACCCTGGGGAAGACCTAGGACACGCTGGAGGGACTCTGTCTCTCGGCTGGCCTGGGAATGCCTCGGTGTCCCCCCGGAGGAGCTGGAGGAAGTGTCTAGGGAGAGGGAAGTCTGGGCATCCCTGCTTAGACTGCTGCCCCCGCGACCCAGCCCAGCATAAGCGGAAGATTAGTTTTTCTCGATTGCTAACACAATTTATGAAACAATTCACCATTTTCTGACAACTATAAACACATTCTCAGAACAATACATCAACTTGTACAAACCCCACACACAAACAGCCTCATTTTGCAAAGGTTGTTCTCATTCAGAAAACACAAACACACTATATAATTAATTGAAGTGTCAAGATGTAAACTCGAATAGCACACATTTATCCATCAGTAAACATTCAGTGGCAAAAACTGATGACACACTGTGGCGAGTTGGTCTGCACTCAATCAGCGTCACCATGGTTACCAAGGAGAGCAGCCGATCGTCATCACCTGAGACCAATCACCAGCGGGGATAAAAGCTCAGCAGCCAGGAGAAACAGTGAGTTTCCACTCCCAGCTTCTTACCCCGCTGATGTGATGTCTCTTTCTTCTCCCTTTGAAGATTCTGATGCTTGTCGGTTGGCGGATGCCTCAACTTGGAGAACTACCTCGGATATAGCCCAGACCTCAATAGATACCGAAGGGTCTTCTGGAACTAACGGACTTCCGGGATACGAGTGAGAGAAGACGGCCTGGTGTATTGTTCCTTAAAAGCCTGTTTTTCACTTGTGTGCGAAATAAATCACCCTCCGGGGTTTGAATTCACCCACTTCCGTGACTGTCTCGTGTCTCACGCCCCACATCTGGTGGAGAATGCGGGCGAATTGACGCGAGACAGACAGGCTTGGCTAGCCGGGTGTGTGGGACACATGGAACCGCCCCGGGGTTCACCAAAGCGGTCGGTCCGTCTGGACGGAAGAAGGGTCACAGCAGTGTTGGACTCCGGGAGTTCGGTGACTCTAGTCCAGAGTTCGGTGATCCAACCAAAAGGGAAGATGGTAAACACCATCACCTGTGTCCACGGGGACACTCGCAGCGTTCCTGCCCGACGGGTGACTATGGCAGCCGGACCCGGCTCCTGGCCCCTGGAGGTCGAATAATCCAGGATTCCTGTGCTGCTTGAAAGAGACTGGCCAGGGTTCGAAAGACTCTTGACTCAAGCGATACAGCCAACGAACACGCTGAGACGAAACCAACGCCGTACGGTGATGGCCAAGGAACGACCGAGACAGGTCGTGATGTTAGCCACCGAGAGCGGGAGGGTGAGTCCGAGAATCGTGTGAATAACCTTTTTTCCGATTTGTACCACCAGGTGAACACAGGAGGATCGTTCGGCCGAGAACAAAGAGAGGACGACGATATAAGACACTGTTGGTCCCAAGTCCGAATGGTGGACGGAGAAATCCGAAAGAACCCACCACACCCACTCCCATACTTCACGGTACAGAATGGTCTGCGGATGCCTCAAGTTGGAGAACTACCTCGGATATAGTCCAGACATCAACAGATACCGAAGGCTCTTCTGGAACTAACGGACTTCCGGGATACGAGTGAGAGAAGACGGCCCGGTGTATTGTTCCTTAAAAGCCTGTTTTTCACTTGTGTGCGAAATAAATCACCCTCCGGGGTTTGAATTCACCCACCTCCGTGAGTGTCTCGTGTCTTACGCCCCACACACACCAATAAGAATCTCATTATAATAGGAAATTATATTATAACAGGTAATTGTGCATCTTAGAATCATCTACTGCGCTTCATACTACTTACTGTAAACATACATTATACTCTAAGTTTATTTAGTACTGTAAACACTAACACTGTGTCTACAACGGACATGCCGCGACTCAACACACATGGTTTGCTCTAATATGATTGTCACGTCGCACAGCGCCACGTCCGGTGTGGACCAAATTTTTTATTATAATGGGTTCTAATCCGTTCTAATGTCGCTTCCCATCTCGCCGCGCAGCAACCAGTGTAGACACTGGGTAATCAGTCTAATTAGTCTTGAATCCCAATAAGATGTTTTAGTAATAGTGTTTCGAATTGATCCCACCATTGTCTAAGACTATGTTACAGTGTGGGTGATTTTAAGGGCTTGTGTGACATGTCTGCGAAAAAAGTTTGTTTTTCAAGCAAGTTTGAATGGTTTTGAGAAGAGAGCTTAAGTTTGACCTGAAAATATGATGTTTGGGGGAATTGGGTTAGATTTCATGGATTAGTGTTTTCTGTTTTGAGAATATGAGGCATCATTTCAAGAAATTTGTTTAAGCAATCGAGAAAAACTGTTTGGAAATAATTTATGTATGATCACAGATTACAACATCCAGGATCAACACTGTTCATATACGTAGACCCCTGTTTGTGTGTTTATGACCAACATTGAACATGATGTGAGAACAGTTAGCTATTTAGGTTTGTACGTTAGCATAGATTCACTAACCCATCCCCTCAGGATACTTGGAGTCAATGTTTTAAGGACCCTAGGCACATTGTTTTACCATTATGGCTACATTTGTGCTGTTAGTATATTTTAAAAACGTTTGGTAAAAACCTTATGGTAAGGTTGTCATTTGCACGGAATTCAGGTGTATACAGTTGTATACTTTATTTGCATAAAAGTATCATTTACCTCAGTAATATGTTAGTGTTTTTTCTTACCTGTGTAGCAAAAAAAAGGATTATTTCCATAGCACTCAATATCAACCCATTCTCCATGCTCTAAGCCAACGCATTCCTGTTTTCCACCTACGTTGTTTGGCTGGTCAGAACGCCAAGCCATGAATGTCATGTTCTCATCTTAATAAGACCACCGCCAGCTATTAATGTCATTGTAGAGTCCAGTCCAGACAGCTGAAGTCAATGCCGGTTGAACTGCTTGTTGTACATTTGTCCTGTCTTCATTGTTTTGAACAGTGGCCAGGTCAATGTGATTCTGCCTGCAGTAAACTTGTGCCTTATCCCAGGTCTTCTGCTGATTGATCAGAATATACTCATATGCGATGCTTTGGGTGAACAGACAGAGTCCTGATAAGAGGAAAGTGATGAGATATTGATCTAATTTCCCTTCTTATGATTTAAACATGGAATTGTTTGTCAATACAGTTTATAAAGTGAAACTGCTAATGAGATAATAAATTGACAAATGAAGCAATGATTGACTCAATAACTGAGGACCATTTTCAGTAGCACTTTATAATATGGTTTCAAACTGAATAGGTTGTAAAAATAATAAATAATAACATATAATATATAAAATATTAATAAAAAATGCAAATTTGTAACATTTACATAGAGCTTTTCTGGTTACTCAAATCACAAAGCTTTACATGGAAGGGGGGAATCATCCACCAATGTGCACCATCCACACTGAAAAAAATGATTATTGATTGTTAGTAAATATTACCCATGCAAATCTGTTAAATTTGACTTACATATACTAGGTAGCGAAGTAAACTACATGTAAACTGCCTGAATCTACTCAATAAAATTGAGGCAAGGATTTCCACTCAATTAGATCGAGTAGATTTTATTCTATGTTTTTCTGTAAAGAGTACCTAAATGTATCAGCTATGAGTCATGACACACAAAAAATAGATAAAGTCTACCTTATATTTCTCAATAATAATTACTTATAAAAATTGAGTAATGTTAGTTTACATAACCGACAACAATTCATTTGCTTATTATGAATGATAAGTATTGAATAATTAAACACTAAATATGAATTATTCAGAGAAGCTTTGATTTACCTAAAAATGGTCAGAAACAGCAGATTGCATCAATTACTTTTATTGTCCACAAAATAAACGTCTACAAAACCCCTTTTTGACAATAAACACAAGATTTATTTAATGTCACCATTATTGTGATCAGTGTTCACTTTAGATGAGCTAATGACCCATAAACATTAAGACTCATTCATCTCTGAATGTTTAGATGTTTACCTGAAACCATATTTGTCGTAACAAATGAAAGTCAGATGAAAGTGCTAATAGTGTAGCTGTTGAGTTGTGAATTTCTGAGCTTGACTGAGTTGAATTTAAATTTGATTTATGTCAATAGCTTTGGTCTTACAAGACCTTTAGTCCTGCCAAGAAAATTATAAGTGATGTTAAGAATTAAAAGCTGCTGGAACACACAGATACCCAGACACATCAAGAATCAATGTATGAAACTCAACAATGGTGACAATCAGTAAAAGAAAGCTTCATGTTGCAATGCATGCTGGGTAACATCATAATACAAAACTCATTCATGACTCCCAGGATGCATTGCAGTTTACCTGAATTATTTTGATGATTGTCACCATTGTTGAGGTGTGTATGGTTAATGTTGATCTCTAAATGTAATCTAAACACACAAGTTTCTACATGGCACATGTCATGGGAACTTTATTTTGTCATTTCATCGCAGAATCCTTCTAATACCCATTTACATTCTTTAAAAAACACTTAAATATTAAAAATGAATTAACTTATATTATCTATTATATTATATCTCTGCAGCAAACTTGTATTGTTATCAACACAGAAGTGTGGCGCATGAAACACAGCTGTGATTGACAAAAGAGAATTAACTTTGTGAAGTGTAAGAGTCAAGAGCTCAACTAAAGTGAACACTGATCACAATAATGGTGACATCAAATTAATCTTGTGTTCATTGTCACAAAGGGTTCTTGTAGATGTTTTTTATTTGGTCAATGAAAGCAACTGATGTGATCTCATGTTTCTGACCATTTTTAGGTCAATTCAAGCTTCTCTGAATAAGTAATATTTATTGTTTAATTATTCAATATTTATCATTCATAATAAGCAGATGAATTGTTGCCGGTAATATAAACTGATATTACTCCATTTTTATAAGAAATATTACGTAGACTTTATCTAATTTATTTTAGTGTGTCATGACGCATATCTGATAATTTTAGGTACCCTTTACTTATAAACATAGAATATAATCTACTCAATCTATTTGAGTGCAAATTTTTATCTTAATTTTATTGAGTACATTCAGGAAGTTTGCATATAGTTTTCTTTGCTACCTAATATATGTAAGTAAAATTTAACAGATTTGCATGGGTAATATTTACTAACATTCAAGAATCATTTTTTTCAGTGCACCTGGATGACGCGACGGCAGCCATATTGCGCTAGAATGGCCCCCGCAAACCATCTTATCTAGCAACTAGTCTTAGGCTACAGGGTGATTATGCAGGAACTAATGCATAACAAATGGTCAGTGCTGCCTGTAGTCATTACTGATAACAAAAAAAAGATGTTTAAGGTCAGTAACAAAATAACTTTTTACTGTACATTTCACATTTGGCAGACGCTTTTATCCGAAGCGACTTACAAGTTGGAGAGCATATAAACATTTTGTTAACATGCTAAACAGTACTGATTACAAGACCATGCTAGTAGGAGGATTAAAGCTGGAGTAAGAAAATTTGAGAATTAACAACAATATATTGTGGCGAGTCCACCGGTGCGCAATCAGCGTCGTCATGGAAACCAACAAATCACACACCTGCTGATCATCCCACAGCTGCCGCCACTCAAGCCTTCCGGATATAAGCCGGAAGAACGAAGGAGAAGGTGGGCTCACACTCCAGGTGAACAAACTACTAACCTGGTTTTTCTTTGTTCACCTCAGATAGCGAGTGACGATCGACCAGGACACTCACGAAACCACGATCGGCACTAACACTCAGAAAGCAGGGCAGGACGACTAACAACCCCGGGACACAAGGATGAGGAGGATTCACTCTCACCCAGTGGACTGAGCTAATTCCTCTGTCATATACCAACACTGTACTTGAGTGAATTAAAGGTCCCTCGGAGGGGTGTTGTTTCACATCTCTGTGACTGTCTCATTTCTCTGCCTGCCACAATATATATACAGTTGAAAGAAAAAGTATGTGAACCCTTTGGGCTTACTTGGATTTCTTCATAAATTGGTCATAAAATGTGTTCTGATCTTCATCTAAGTCACAACAATAGAGAAACACAGTCTGCTTAAACTAATACCGCACAAACATTATATGTTTTCATGTTTTTATTGAACACAACTTGTAAACATTCATAGTGCAGGGTGGAAAAAGTATGTGAAACCCTAGGCTAATGACTTCTCCAAGAGCTTATTGGAGCCAGGAGTCAGCCGACCTGGGATCCAATCAATGTGATGCGATTGGATGTGTTGATTAAAGCTGGCCTGTCCAATAAAAAACACACACCAGTTTTGAGTTTGCTGTTCTGAAGAAGCGTTGTCTGATGTGAACAATGCCTCGCACAAAAGAGCTCTCAGAGGACCTACGATCAAGAATTGATGACTTACATAAAGCTGGAAAGGGCAACAAAAGTATATCTAAAAGCCTTGATGTCCATTTGTCCACGGTAAGACAGATTGTCTACAAATGGAGAAAGTTCAGCACTGTTGCTACACTCCCTAGGCGTGGTCGTCCTATAAAGATGATTGCAAGAGCACAGCGCAGAATGCTCAATGAGGTGAAGAAGAATCCTAGAGTGTCAGCTAAACACTTACAGAAATCTCTGCACATGCTAACATTTTTGTTGACAAATCTACAATAAGGAAAACATTAAACAAGAATGGACTTCATGGGAGGACACCACGGAGTAAGCCACTGCTGTCCAAAAAAACATTGCAGCACGTTTGAAGTTTGCAAAAGAGCACCTGGATGTTCCACAGCACTTCTGGCAAAACATTCTGTGGACAGATAAAGCCAAAATTGAGTTGTTTGGAAAGAACACACAACGCTATGTGTGGAGAACAAAAGGCACAGCACACCAACATCAAAACCTCATCCCAACTGTGAAATATGGTGGAGGGGGCATCATGGTTTGGCGCTGCTTTGCTGCCTCAGGCCCTGGACGGATTACTGTCATCAATGGAAAAATGAATTCCAAAGTTTATCAAGACATTTTGCCGGAAAACTTAAGACCATCTGTCCGCCAACTGAAGCTTAACAGAGGATGGACGATGCCACAGGACAACGACCCAAAGCATAGAAGTAAATCAACAACAGAATGGCTTCAACAGAATCAAATTCGCCTTCTGGAGTAGCCCAGTCAGAGTCCTGACCTCAACCCGATTGAGATGCTGTGGCATGACCTCAAGAGAGCGATTCACACCAGACATCCCAAGAATATTGCTGAACTGAAACACTTTTGTAAAGAGGAATGGTCCAAAATTTCTCCTGACCGTTGTGCAGGTCTGATCTGCAACTATAGGAAACGTTTGGTTGAGGTTATTCCTGCCAAAGGAGGGTCAACCAGTTATTAAACTCAAAGGTTCACATACTTTTTCCACCCTGCACTATGAATGTTTACATGTTGTGTTCAATAAAAACATGAAAACATATAATGTTTGTACGGTATTAGTTTAAGCAGACTGTGTTTCTCTATTGTTGTGATTTAGATGAAGATCAGAACACATTTTATGAACAATTTATGAAGAAATCCAAGTAAGCCCAAAGGGTTCACATACATTTTCTTTCAACTGTATATCTATATGTATGTTTGAAGCTGTTTTTTGAAAGTTGTGGAAGATGCTGCAGTTCAGGGGGAGGCTGAAAGTTCATTCCACCATAGGGGAACTGAAAGAGTTAAGGTTTTTGCAAGCGATTTGGTGCCTCGCTGTATTGGACCAGGCAGGAATCGCTCATTTTCAGACCAAAGTAGACTGGAGGGGATGTAGACTTGGAGCAGTGAGCTAAGGTAAAGGGGTGAATTTGAAGTTCCCTTTCTGTCGGTCTCTCGACGTTGTATTGAGAACGACAGATGGGGTTCGTCCTTGAGAACCTATCAACCCTGACTACTAAGAAAAGGCCAATGAAATTTGGCGAATGAAATTTGCATGCCGGGCTCCGCCCCCGGATATCCGGTATAAAAGGGAGCCGGCGTGCAGCATTCATTTACCTTTTGTTCTTCAGAGCCATCGACTCATGAGCAAGCCTAAAGCGAAAAGCTTAAACTCTCTACAGCTACAACAACTGCCGGATCTACGACCTGTCCCAGCGGATCGTCCCTCCTGTGTCGACCTTCCCCTGGGTGTCTTGGCGGTTCCAGTGGTGTCAGAGCAAATTCTACAACAGTCCTTTTCAGGACTCACTCTACAGTGTGGCATGTCCCGCTGTTCTCTTGGGTGCGGTACCCTCATCGAGGAGGGGGACAAACACGAGCGCTGTGTCAGGTGTCTGGGCGTCCAGCACGCCGAAGCAGCGTTCGTTGACACATCTTGTCCGCACTGCGGGCAGATTGTCTTACAGAAGTTGCGGTCACGGTTGGCTGTCTTCCTACGGGAACCAGCTAACATCTCGTCTGCTACCTGGGCTGTGACATCTATGGTTCCATTTTTCCCGGAAGTGCATGAGGAGCTGTGTCGGACTTGGAGCGCCCCTCTCACGGCTTGTTCCACTCAGACCAGCTCCGCCTCCCTCACCACCCTCGATGGTGGGGCAGCCAGGGGATACGTCGAAGTCCCCCAGGTGGAGCGTGCCATCGCGGTGCACCTATGCCCGCAGACGGCTGCCACCTGGAGGACCGGACCCCGTCTCCCGTCCAAAGCCTGTAAGACTTCTGCTTCCCTGGTGGCGAAGGCTTACAGTGCTGCGGGCCAGGCTGCCTCGTCTCTCCACGCCATGGCCATCCTGCAGGTCCATCAGGCGAAGGCGTTGAGAGAACTCCACGAGGGTAGGGCCGACCCGGGTGTCATGCAGGAACTCCGCGCCGCCACTGACCTCGCTCTAAGGGCGACTAAAGTGACGGCGTGGGCCCTGGGTCGGACGATGTCCACTCTGGTGGTCCAGGAGAGACACCTCTGGCTCAACCTTGCGAGTATGAGTGACGCCGACAAAGTACGCTTTCTCGACGCACCCATCTCGCAGGGTGGGCTGTTCGTTGACACCGTCGAGAGCTTCGCACAGCAGTTCTCGACGGTGAAGGAGCAGACGGAGGCGATAAGCCATATTCTTCCGCGCCGTGAATCGACGGCCCCCCGGCCTTCGACTTCCCGCGCACTTCCTGCTCCCCGACAGCCCAGGGCCTCTTCGAATCCGAATCCGGGTAAGGTGCACCCTCAGGCTACACCCCGGAAGAGGACTCCGAAGGGAAGGCCCCCTCCTCGTCAGCAACCTTCCAGGAAGCGACCCTGACGAGACGACACCGGGGGAAACAACATCTGGCCTGACCGTCACATCTCCATCTCTGACTGGTCAGTATGGAACGAAGCCTGCCTCGTTTCCAAAGCCGGGCCCTTTTCAGGGCCTGGCGCCCACTTCCTCACAAAGAGAGTTGTTTCCCCCGGGCGTTCCATCCAGCCGTTCGCACACTCCCCCGGACTGTGCACGGCGAACCGACCTCACACCCTGGCGAGGTGTGAGGCCGTACACATTCGACAGCTGTCACCACTCTCGTTCCGACAGTGCGTGCCGTTGTCCCGCCAGGCAGGCAAAAACGTGGAGCCAACCATCCCTCCGGGGAAGCCCCGGCGACATCCGGTTGACTCCACCCGCCTACGAACCACCCTCCGTGGGAATGGTGAAGCAGGCCGTCCCCTTGGTCCCCCTGTCACAGTCCCTGGGAGCTTGGCAGAAGTTGCCCACACTGTCTCGGTGGCTGATGCGGACGGTCCATCTCGGCTACTCGATCCAGTTCGCCAGGGCCCCTCCCAAGTTTCGGGGCATCATCTCCCCCTCTCTCAGAGGCAGAGACGCCTCCGTGCTTCGGGCAGAGGTCTCCACCCTCCTGGCGAAACAGGCGATCGAGTCCGTCCCTCCAGCCGAGATGTTCAGCGGGTTTTACACCCCCGTCTTCATCGTTCCAAAGAAGGACGGAGGGTTGCGCCCCATTCTGGACTTACGTATCCTGAACAGGCACCTCCACAAGCTGCCTTTCAAGATGCTAACCCAGAGGCGCATCCTGGCATCTATCAGGTGTCAGGATTGGTTCGTGGCAATCGACCTGAAGGACGCTTACTTTCATGTCTCGATTCTTCCTCGACACCGACCGTTCCTACAGTTCGCTTTCGAGGGTCGGGCATATCAGTACAGAGTCCTCCCCTTCGGTCTGTCCCTTTCTCCACGAGTCTTCACGAAGATCGTGGAGGCCGCCCTCTCTCCTCTCCGGGAGAGAGGTGTGCGAATACTCAACTATCTCGACGACTGGCTTATCTTGGCGCACTCGCGAGATCTGTTGTGTACTCAGAGGGACATGGTGCTCCGGCACCTAGATCGATTGGGCTTTCAGGTCAACCGGGAAAAGAGCAAACTCTCCCCAGTGCAGAGAATCCTCTTTCTCGGTATGGAACTCGACTCTGTCACCATGATGGCGCAGCTGTCCTCAGCTCGCGCCCAGTCAGTGTTGGATTGCCTGGAACATTTCAAGCAATCGGCGGTCCCCCTGAAACAATTTCAGAGGCTCCTGGGACACATGGCATCTTCCGCGGCAGTAACACCCCTCGGACTGATGCACATGAGACCGCTGCAACACTGGCTACAGAGTCGAGTTCCGAGGACGGTGTGGCACACCGGCAGCAGGCGTATGGTGGTAACTCCTGTTTGCCGACGCACCCTAGCCCCGTGGTCTTCCATGACTTTTCTCCGAGCGGGAGTTCCCCTCGGCCTAGCTACGAGGCACGTTGTGGTGACGACGGACGCCTCGCTGCAGGGGTGGGGTGCAGTGTGCAACGGGCACGCAGTAGCGGGGCGCTGGACGGGCCCCCGGCTGCGCTGGCACATCAATTGCCTAGAGTTGTGCACTGTACTGCTTGCACTCAGAAGGCTCCGGCCTCTAGTGCAAGGTCAGCACGTACTGGTTCGCCTGGACAGTACCACAGCCGTAGCGTACATCAATCGCCAGGGTGGCGTACGCTCACGGCAACTATCACAACTTGCCCGACGCCTCCTCCTCTGGAGTCAGCAGGTGATCCGCTCCCTGCGTGCCACACATATCCCAGGCGTATTGAACGAGACAGCCGACGCGCTCTCTCGCCAGTACACACCCTGCGGAGAGTGGCGACTCCACCCTCGTGCAGTTCATCTTATTTGGGCTCGGTTCGGACAGGCACAGATCGACCTCTTTGCCTCCCGACTCACCACCCATTGTCCGCTTTGGTATGCCCTGTCCGAGGCCCCCCTCGGCACGGATGCCCTGGCGCACAGCTGGTCACGAGACAAGCGGAAGTACGCCTTCCCCCCAGTGAGCCTCATTGCACAGACACTGTGCAAGGTCAGGGAAGAGGAGCAACAAGTGCTTCTGGTTGCGCCGTACTGGCTCAACCGCACTTGGTTCTCCGAGCTGATGCTCTTGACAACAACTCCCCCCTGGCCCATTCCCCTGACAGAGGACCTGCTCTCTCAGGGGATGGGCACGTTTTGGCATCCCAGGCCAGACCTCTGGAACCTCCATGTCTGGTCTCTGGACGGGACGAGGAAATCCTGAGTAGGTTACACCCCGCTGTGGCTGAAACCATCCTACAGGCTAGGGCTCCATCCACTAGGCGACTATACGCCTACAAATGGCGCCTCTTCTCATCCTGGTGTCTCTCCCATGGAGAAGACCCACAGAGATGCTCGGTCGGGATCGTGCTGTCCTTTCTACAACAGAGGCTGGAGACCAACATCTCCCCTTCCACACTGAAAGTGTATGTAGCCGCTATTGCCTCTCATCACGACTCAGTGGACGGAAGGTCTCTAGGGCAGCACGACCTGGTCACTAGGTTCCTAAGGGGCGCGAGACGACGCAACCCGCCTCGTCTCCGCTCCATACCCTCATGGGACCTGAACGTGGTCCTGAGGGGCCTATCCGAGCCCCCCTTTGAGCCCCTTGAAGCTTCCGATCTTCCACACCTAACGAGTAAGACAGTTCTTCTTGTGGCGCTCGCATCCTTCAAAAGGATAGGGGATCTCCATGCATTCTCTGTGTCCCCGGACTGCCTTAATTTCGGCCCTGGTCACTCTCACGTTTTCCTGAGACCCAGGCCCGGATACGTGCCCAAAGTTCCCACTACTCCCTTTCGGGACCAAGTGGTGAACTTGCAGGCGCTCCCCACCGGGGAGGAAGACCCAACCCCGTCCGTGTTGTGTCCAGTACGCGCACACCGCCTCTACTTGGACCGCACACAGAACTTCCGTAGTTCTGATCAGCTCTTTATCTGTTTCGGAGGTCAGCAGAAGGGGAAGGCTGTCTCCAAACAGAGATTAGCGCACTGGATCGTGGATGCCGTTACCACGGCATACCGATCGCAGAATCTACCATGTCCATTGACGGTCACGGCTCACTCCACTCGGGGTCTAGCCACCTCATGGGCACTGGCTAGAGGCGCGTCTCTGGCAGATATTTGTAGAGCTGCGGGTTGGGCTACGCCCACCACCTTCGCAAGGTTTTACAATCTTCGCGTAAACCCGGTGTCAGCCCACGTCCTACGTGGCGACATGTAGGATTGGCATCCGGGAGGGCGTATGCCTGCGAAAGCACCTTCCCACCCTCCCCGAGGTTGGGTCAGTGTGCTATCTACCCTTTTCTTCTTACCCAACCTTGGCTAAGAAAATTGGTACCTCACCAGCCTCCCTTCTTACCCAGACTCTGGTTAAGAACAGGCATTCCATCCATCACTAAGCAAGCACATCCTGGGGGTTGACTGAGCAGAGCAGCCTTCCCCCTTAGGCCGGGATACCTTATGACCTATCTCACATAGTTCTAACCGGACCTGTGCTATCAGACGCAGTAACACCCCCACCGTGGGCTGTTCCGTCTGTTATACCCTCATGACTTGGTTCCCACACTTGGTAACCCATGAGCTTCCCCAGGTGGACCTCCACCTCGCGGTCTTACCCTGTCCGCACGTTCCATGCGTTCTCCTCCTAGGACGAGACCATACTTTCTCCACCTTTTCCTCCCCACGGGTAGGAGGTGGCCTCTGCAGCGCTTCTCTGATTCTGAGTGCGCTTTCCCGGTGTAAACCGATCCGGACGGCCTCTCGCCTTTAGAGAGCTAAGGCCCCGTCCGTGAAAGTTACCGGTCAGGGCTGTTCCCATCTTTCTCCTGAAAGCTCTGGTACCCCCCGACCACCACACTGGAAGGTTACAAGTTTCACGACAGCTTCGAGCATACACGCCCCGGCTTGTTTCCGTCGCTTCGCTGAGATTGTGACGCGATACAGCGTTTGTGGCGTTTTCCATAGATAACCCCATCTGTCGTTCTCGACACAACGTCGAGAGACCGACAGAAAGGGAACGTCTTGGTTACGTATGTAACCTCAGTTCCCTGATGGAGGGAACGAGACGTTGTGTCCCTTATGCCACAAACCTGTATCGTTTCTGTTGCAGTTGTGAGAGGCTCTCAGGCTCTTCAGAACAAGAGGTAAATGAATGCTGCACGCCGGCTCCCTTTTATACCGGATATCCGGGGGCGGAGCCCGGCATGCAAATTTCATTCGCCAAATTTCATTGGCCTTTTCTTAGTAGTCAGAGTTGATAGGTTCTCAAGGACGAACCCCATCTGTCGTTCTCGACACAACGTCTCGTTCCCTCCATCAGGGAACTGAGGTTACATACGTAACCAAGACGTTATCATTCTGAATGAGAGTGTCAACAATTTAATCTTGAAGTGGGCGGCAATTGCCAGCAAGTGAATTGAGATCAGGAGGGGTGTTATATGGGTTATTTTAGGCTGATTGAAAACTAGACGTGCAGCTGCATTCTGGATCATTTGCAAGGGTTCATTTGACTGTATTGGTTGGAAGCCCGGCTTGAAGAGAATTGGAGTAGTCCAGTCTTGATATGACCAGAGCTTGGACTAGAAGCTGAGAGGAATGCTCCGACCGGTACGGCCTGATGTTGCTGATGTTGTAGAGCACATACCGACAAGTTTTAGAGGTTGCTGCGATGTAGGATTTGAATTTCAGGTGATTGTCAAACATCACCCCCAGGATCGTTGCAGACTTGATGGGTGTTATAGTTGACGATCTCAGCTGAATGGTAAGGTGATGTCCAATTGATGGGTAGGCCGGTATAACCAGGAGTTCTGTCTTGGAGAGGTTGAGCTGTAGGTGATGCTTTTTCATCCAAGACGAGATGTCCAGAAGGCAGTCAGAGACACGGGCAGAGATGGTGGGGTTATCTGGCTGAAATGAGGAAGGTGGATGATATACTGGGGAAAAGAGTAGAGAAGCAAGAACTGATCCCTAAGGAACTCTCTTTGTTAGCTGGTGCGATCTTTATGTCTCACCACTCCAGTATACCTTAAAGGATCAGCCTGTGAGAAAAGAGTCAAACCAGTTGGGTGCAGTTCCAGATATGTCCAGTTTGGAGAGAGTGGACAGCAGAATCTGGTGGTTCACAGTGTCAAATGCAGCAGAGAAATCAAGCAGAATAAGATGACAAGGATTTATCCATTGCCTGCTGTAGGATTTCGATGACAGAAAGGAGAGCGGTCTCTGTAGAATGTCCTTTCTTGAAGCTGGATTGCTGACTGTCCAGAATGTTGTACTGCGAGAGATAGGCAGATGGTTGGTTTAAAACTACCCTTTCGAGGGCCTTGGAAAGGAAGGTCAGGAGTGAGATTGGTATAATTGCTGACCACTGATGGGTAGTGTAGGGACTGGATCATTGAGAGGAAAACCATAAACTCCTCCACTCCATTTTTTTGTCCTGGTTTCTTGATCCTTCATCAAAAGACCTTAGCAAAACCTGGCTCCAGCGGCCTGGTTGTAGGTTTTGTTATCTCACTGAGTGTCTTGATAACCCTTTGGTTACCCTGTGGGATATTAATTACTCCTAAGCTTCAAAGCATTGGTGAGAAGTCTCGGTCTCATCTCTAACGTAATATCTGAGGCTAACCAGAGAAACTTCTCTGACAATAGGAACTTATGTGATTAAACTGTCCTTTCCTATAAATGTATCTAAATGTCTGGTTATATGTTGGCGCTCATGCCATTTTAAATAGTCTGTAACTGTTAGATATACAAGTTTAATTCAGAAGTGGTTTGTATTCGTACATCCAAAAGAATCATAACTTGATGCAATTCAAACCTGTCCAATTTTGATATCCAAATGTTTCTCTTTACAATTCCTCATTTTTGATACATAATGTGTGACCATAGAAAACATTACAATCATTATGTTATAATTTGGACTTGTATCTTGTAAAGTTACCTACAGGTCATAAGATGCAAATTAGCTGTTGAGTGGACAAAGAATATCTTCCCCCACTCAACTATGATTGGCCGACTCAAACTCTGAGGGCATGCCCTTAATGAAGTTAAATGTCGACCGGGGACACAGTTTTTTATTCTTCTCCTTTGCTCTCTTCTCTTCCTGAATCACTCAGTTTGAAACTTCATCAAGTCGCATCGTTGGACCTTTACTCTCACCTCCCCCTTTCGGGAGGTAATTCTTCCCTATCTGGAGAAGGAACAATGCACTCTGCTACCACGCACACTTCGGCGAGCCACACGGCCGGTCACGAGGCCCGAGGCCTGCTTCTCCAAAAAGCCAATGCAAAGTCCATAGCAAAATGAGATGTTCCTGCTCTTCAGCCGTTTAGGAACTCCATCTGAGTTTCTGACTGACCAGGGAACTCCGTTCACGTTCCGGTTGATGATGAATCTCTGCCACCCCCTTGAAGCAGCTACGCACCTGTCTACCATCCCCAAACGGACGGTTCAGTAGAAAGATTCAACCAGATTTGTATTGACGTGGCCTGGGAAGCCTGTGAACAACAGCCAGCTCCATATCGAAGTGTAATCGAACATGTACAACAGACGAGTAAGCGGATCGAGAAAATTATCCCTCTAGTAAAAAAACACCTCACCCAAGCCCAGCGCACCCAGCAGTGCCTTTATGACCGGCCTACTCAGCCAGAAGAACGATTGTTGATGCTAACACCCACTTCAAAGTTTCTGAAAGTGGACTGCGCCCTCAGGAACAGGGGGTGGCATTTGCACGAAAAGAGTCCCCGGTTGTCCTTCTTGGTGAGCAGCTGTCCTCTGCAGAAAACCGAACTCACCTCCCTGGTCAGTCAGTTCACGGATGTCTTCCAAGAGCAGCCCGTGCAGTCCAACGTTATTCAGCATGAGGTTCAGACGCCCCTTGGTGTCATAGTCAGGCATCAGCCCGAACGGGTTTCTAAAGCTCTCCACTCAAGACACACACATTCAACGACCAACACACCAAATTGAAAACCAGGCACTTAAATACACAGAACAATGAGTAGGCTATAGACAACAGCTGGAACTCATATTGGTGACTATGGTAACTAATAACAAAAAGGATTAAACCAAATACATGAAGTGAACGTGTGAACAATGGTTACTAAAAAGAAGTCCTAGCAAAACACAGGACACAAGCATTGTCACACCGTGTTGCTTATTATGAGTCTCGTGGACATTATCTGAAGAGTTGTGTTTTTATTATTAAGAAATTCTTGGTAACCCATTATTTATTATTAAAAATGTTTTATTACTCTTTATTCATTTAAATGAATTAATCTTTGAAAATCATAGTAAACTTCTTTAGGCCTTACCATATTAGTTTTAAGTAATTATGATCCGGAACAGTATTATAAGGTAAAAATCATGATAACCCCTTAATAAAAAGTAATTCTGAGGCATATGAAATAAAAAATAGAAAAAAGTACAAATTTTAGACACAAATCAATTATTTGTGTATGACTTTCAAATGGTGATTTTTTTACTGTGAACTGCTTATGTACTTAAAAACTAAATTAGCCTATAGTGTCTGTAAACTTGGTACTTTTGTTTTTGAGTTTGTGAAGTAAATCACTATAATGCACAAAACTGCAATTTCCTATCAATATATCAGGTTTTCTGCACTAGTTAAATGTTATTTAAAAAAAGAAACAGACCTGAAAACAGCAGCGCGTGAATCAGTCTTTCCATTGTCGAAGGATTTGCAGTATGTACTAAATCTGAAACAGTGAACATATTGAATCATGACTAACACTTTTAGAAAAATGTACAGTAAATTATATTGAAGTACCAAAACAATTACAGTCATCGCTTTTGAGTTATAACAGGAATATTGTTTACCTGCATGAACAAACAGGAGAGATTCTAACTGTGCTTGCTTCTGTGTCCAATGATGTGTGTTTATAAAAAACATAGTTTACACTTACAAGCCACATTCTTTTAAATTCTCGTTGGTCTACTAAACAAATTTGTAAGCATTGCCTTTTAGCACTTTAAGCAAAACAGACTTTCAAATGCAAAATATTTGAGAATTTGTCAAGGAACTAAAAGTGATTTTCATACTGCTTTGCCATATGAGGCTCGTCATTCAAATACCATTGCAAAACATTTACAGCAGGAATTCCCAAAATATATCTGAATTGATTTATTTAATTCAACCAAATATTAACTGGTTAAACAGAGAGACAGAATCCAATTAATAAATCTAAGGTAGTAACAAATTCTAACTATTAGTGAAACAAATAATCCCAGTACCAGGGAACATCCATAAATATAACAAACAGAAATGCAAGAGTTTACACAAAATCCCTGTGATAAAATTAACTATGCTCAGTGTTTATAAGTCCATTGATTTGGACTTCCTGTTTGCTGATAGCGCGTGGTTTGAGACAGAGCTCCGTCAAACTTTTTTTAAATATATTAGATTAGATTAGATTGGTATACAGGTACAGTGTAACGAAATGTAGTTAAGGTCTAACCAGAAGTGCAGTTAGCAAGTGCAGGATATACAGTGTGAATAAATACAGAATACAATATTAGGAAAAAATACTATACAATAGGCATGTACTATGAACAATATATACAGAAGGCTGAAAACTGTGAACATTAATGTACAGGTGGTTATGAACAGATACCAATTTAGACTATACAATAGTGCAAGTGACTTAAGTGTGCATTAATTATAGACATAGCAATTAAAGGTACGGTGCAGTATATGAGTTAATGCGGTTATTAAGGTTACAGTGCCGTAGATGAGTTAATGCAGTTATTGAAGTTATAGTGCATATATTTGACCTGTGGTTCTCTCTCTGTCTGTCTTTTGTTGTTTTCCACCTTTTTCTTGTTTTTACAGGTATATGCCTTTAGTTGTTTTACTTGTAATCTATTGTGTCTCATGTACAGCTGCTTTGTAACAATGAAAATTGTAAAAAGCGCTATATAAATAAAGTTGAGTAGAGTTGAGTGCAATAGATGAGTAGATGCAGTTAATAGAGTTACATTGCAGTAGATAAGTTAGTGCAGTTATTGAAGTTACAGTGCAGTTGATGAGTTAATGCAGTTATGAAAGTAGTCCATTAGTGCAAATGAGCATTCAGTACAATATTCCTGGTGTGCAAGTGAGCAGTATAGAGTGCAAATGATGCTATGTGTGTGTAAACAGTCCGGTGGAGCAGATAACATGAATAGCAGCATTGAAGTTAAAGTTATGAGGGGTAGTGGAATCAGTGGGGGGGGGAATTCAATAATGAAACAGCTCTGGGATAAAAGCTGTTTCCTAGTCTGCTGGTTCTTGTCCGGAGAGGCAGAAGAGTAAACAGTCTATGAGAGGGGTGAGAGGAGTCCTTGAGAATGCTGCGAGCTCGACGCAGACAGCGTTTCTTCTGGATGTCCTCAATGGAAGGGAGTGTAGTTCCTGTGATGCGCTGGGCTATTTTCACCACCCGCTGCAGTGCCTTGCGCTCAGCAACAGAACAGTTCCCGTACCAGACTATGACACAGTTGGTCAGGATGCTCTCTAACGTGCAGCGATAGAAGTTCACCAGGATAGTTGAAAACAGTTGGTTCTTCTTCAGTGTCCTCACAAAGAAGAGACGCTGGTGAGCCTTCTTGACCAGGCATGAGGTGTTGGTGGTCCAGGACAGGTCCTCCGAAATATGGGTCCCCAGGAACTTAAAACTGGAAACACGTTCAGCCGCCATCACATTAATGTGGATGGGGTCGTGTGTGCCTCCTTTCGCCTTCCTGAAGTCCACGATGATCTCCTTTGTCTTGGAGGTGTTAAGGAGCAGGTTGTTGTTTGAACACCATGCCAGGTGCCGGACCTCCTCCCTGTAAGCAGTCTCATCGTTGTTGCTGATGAGACCAATCACTGTTGTATCGTCTACAAACTTGATGTAGGAGTTAGGTCCATTCACAGGCCTGCAGTCGAGTGTGAAAAGGGAGTAGAGAAAGGGGCTCAGTAAGCAGCCCTGTGGTACACCAGTGTTGAGGGTGATGCTGGTGGAGCAGATGTGGCCTAACCTAACAAGCTGAGGCCTGTTCGTCAAGAAGTCCATAATCCAGTTGCAGGTTGAGTTGTTAATGCCTAGGTTTCCAAGTTTGACGATTAGCTTGGAAGGGATGACGGTATTGAATGCAGAGCTGAAGTCTACAAACAGCATGCGTGCATAAGTGTCCTTATTGTACAGATGTGTGAGCACGGAGTGCAGCGCCATGTACACTGCATCATCTGTGCTCCTATTGCTACGGTAGGCAAATTGGTATGGGTCCAGTGTGGATGGTAGAGAGTCTTTTAGGTGTGCCAGGACCAGCCGCTCAAAGCACTTCATAACAATGGGTGTGAGTGCAACAGGGCGGTAGTCGTTCAGGCATGTCGGGCTGGAATGTTTCGGAATGGGCACAATGGAGGTGGATTTAAAACATGTTGGAACCACTGGTTGGGCAAGGGACAGGTTGAAGATATCCGTGAAGACCCCAGCGAGCTGCTCCACACATGCCCTAAGTACGCGACCAGGGATGCCATCTGGGCCAGCAGCCTTGCGTGCGTTTATCCGGCTTAGTGCAGTGTAAACATCTGTGGAGTTTAGTGTGATGATTGGGTGGTCAGTAGAGGGTGTGAGCTTGGTGGCCGTTTCCTTATTGTCTCTCTCAAAACATGCATAAAAGTCATTAAGCTCGCTCAGGAAGGCGGCATCTATGGCTATGGGGGTGGAGTGGTTGGGTTTGTTGTCACTAATGGCCTGGATGCCCTGCCACATGCGTCGAGGGTCAGAATTGGAAAAATGCTCCTCTAGCTTCAACTTGCAACAGTGCTTGGCCTTTTTGATGCCCCTCTTCAGATTTGCCTTCGAAGTACTATAGGCCTGTGCATCACTTGATCTGAAGGCAGTGTTGCGTGCTTTCAACAGGAGGCACACTTCCTTGCTCATCCATGGCTTCTCATTGGGGTATATGGTGATCTGCTTCTGAGTTGTGACACTATCAATGGTGGTATTGATGTAGTCCAATACTGAGGAGGTGTAGCTGTCTATATCCGTGTGAGAGCCACTGGTGGCCTGAGAAGCAAACATACTCCAATCTGTGTGTAGAAACCTTACCTGGAGTGTAGAGTCAGCCACGCAGGCCACACCTTGATGGTCTTCACTGATGGCTTCACACGGTTAATGAGAGGTGAATACTTGGGGATGAGGAACAAAGAAAGGTGATCAGATTGACCCAGGTGGGGGAGTGGGGTCACGGCGTAAGCTTCAGCCATGTTTGTATAGACACGATCCAAAGTTTTGTTTCCTCTTGTGTGGCAGGAAACATGCTGGTGAAATTTAGGGAGCACTGTCTTTAAGTTAGAGTGATTTAAATCCCAGCAACAATAAATATTCCTGTTATATTTTAAGATTTATGTTCTAAATTGATAATTCACAGAGGCTAAAACTTATCCTTAAGTGAATCCCATACCAAAATCTTCATATAATGCACAGATACATTTGTTTTATACGATCATTCGCTATTAGCCCTCGGCTGTTAGCATTCCCAGCCTTTAGTTTCTGAATATTGCCCTTACTGCTTAACTCACTGTTCTCATTATTACACCACTAATGGCTAATGATTCGGATATGTGTTTAACGTTACCTCTGAGTGCAGATGATGAATCTTTCTTCGCACTTCAGTCAGAACTGGAAGCATTGGAGAAGCAGATCCACGATCTACTCGAGAGGGAAAAACATCTGCTAGAACGTGAAATGGCACTGGAATCATCCCAGGCTGACGTTCGCAAAGCTGCGGTAAGTTTTCGACGTGATTGTAATACTCCTACCACTTCAACTCTGCATGTTTCTATGCACAGAGCCCAGGCTATAAGAACACGACGAGCCCAAATGAACTTCACTCATGCACCGGCACCCACACGACGAAAGGCGAAATCCAGGTCCTGAGCGATGACCTCTCCCCCACTGCCGCCACCGGTCTTCAAGATCCCTACCGTTAACCGCTTTGCCGCCCTCTGCAAGACGATATGCAATACTGTGGTCATCGGAGACGGAGAATTGTCCTGAACGTACGCACTTCATTCAATCAAGGTAAGGTGCGCACTCACTGTTTTCCTGGCGCCCGTGTTCTCGATGTCTCTGCGCAGGTAACTACGATTCTGATGGACGACGCAAGAGTGGGAGCCGTAGTCTTGCAAGCTGGGATGAATGATGTGAGAATGCAGCAGTCGGAGATCCTGAAAAGGGATTTCAGGAGTCTGGTCAATACTGTTCGCAACGCATCGCCCATGGTGAGGATCATCATATCAGGGCTGCTTCCTACTTACCGACGAGGGAACGAAAAGTTCAGTAAACTATTTACGCTTAATAATTGATTAATGTCATGGTGTATTGAACAGATCCTGCTCTTTGTAAATAATTTTGATCTGTTTTGGGAACTCGGAGAACAAAGCATACATTTAAATTAAGTGCTTGCGTTGAACATAATTGTTCCAAACAAAAGTAAAAAAACATTGGTCTCTCTTACATTGGCTACTGTTTATAGACCTCCTGGGCCTTACACTAATTTTCTGGTAGAGTTCGCAGACTTCTTATCGGACCTATTGGTTAACGTCGATAAAGTACTGTTTGTCGGAGATTTTAATATCCACGTAAAAAGTGCTTAATGATCCATTAGCAGTGGCGTTTAAAGAGCTAGTGGCGTTTAAAGAGCTAGGTGAAGGGCGTGTCTGGCTCTGGGTTGGAGGCCTCGGAAGAGGACCCCTAGGAGCCCTGTTTCCCCCTTTTGCCACCGAGGTCCGTCAGCGGCGGAGGGAGTACTGGAGGTGAGAAGGAGGACGGTGTGGAATTCCCCAAGGTGAGAGTACCCACCACATGGTCCTCTGGGATGGACCCAAACCCGGGATTAGAGGAGACTGGATAACAACTGGGAGAGGAGTCTTTGTAACACTCCTCTCGAAGCTGCAGCCATTCCCCTAACTGTGGGAACGGCTGATAAACCAACTCCTCCCGCTCAGGAAAAGATGGTGGGTTGTCCATCCCAGCCATTAGGTAGCCACTCACCAGCACCTCGGGGACTGATGCCCTCCTGGCGTCAACCTCCCGAGCATAGTCCTGCAGAGGCCTATTGCACTCTGCTGGGAACGGAAGAAAGATCTTACTTAACAGACAGTTATCAATATGTCCATTTAAATGGGAAATCGTCAAATCTCACACAAGTAAATTATGGATTACCTCAGGAATCGGTTTTAGGCCCCTGTTTTTTCCATATACATGCTGCCCCTTGGCAACATTTTTAGAAAACATGGAATTAGCTTCCACAGGTTTGCAGATGATACTCAGCTATATATCTCATCAAGACCAGATGATTCCCTCAAACTGGCAGAGTGCATCAAAGACATAAAACATTGGATGACTAGTAATTTCCTTCTTTTAAACTCTAGCAAAACAGAAATATTAGTTAAAGCACCAAAAACATTCACATTACATCACATTACAACCCATTACGCTCTCTAAGATCTCAAAACTCAGGACTTTTGGTAACACCTAGAATAACTAAATCCAACAAAGGGGGTCAAGCTTTCTCATACGTATCACATAAACTCTGGAATAGCCATCCTGATACTATTGGAGGGTCAGACACACTCTCCTTATTTAAATTAGACTAAAGACACATCTTTTCAGCCAAGCTTTCACTTAATGAATAGTTAATGAACAGCAGCTACGCTAATTATTCTCTTTCTGCCTCCGCCTCGGGATGCCCATCCGGAGGTAGGAAGAAATTCCGCCAGGTCCAGATGATTGACATATGCCCATCCCCAAGTAGAGATTACGTCAGCTACAGCTGCAGACTGACTGACCATCCCAGCTACATCTAAGGCAATTCCACCACCACCCAAGAGAAATACGACCATCGGACCATCCCAGCTTAGACCACTTCATCCCTAACCAAGAGCAAAGACTGACTACTTGTCACATTAATGCTGAAATTACAATACTTGGTATTTAATGCTTAACTTATATCACATGTCAGCAGTTTGAAGTTACAGCTGCATTCAGTGGCCCTGATTGGAGGTTCCTGGGTTGGTGTTTGTGGGGAGTGAGGTGGCTCGTTGGTTTTGGTTGGGGGGATTCATTTGCTGAGGCTGTGTGGGTCCCGTTTGACCTTGTTTTGTGGTCGATGTCGGACAACAGAGGAATAAAGTTACAACATGCCATTACTATTTTCCCTGGTTGTTCCTCTGTTTTCTGGTGTCGATCGTGGAGTGGGACCGGGTTGCACGGTTTTCGGCGAGTGGGACTTTCTGGGTTGCAAATGGTGGGCTCTTCCTCGTGGATATTTGCTCGGGGTCACTGAGTGCAGCTTTAAAACGTCAGAGGGGATCTGGCCTTCCCGGCTGAGCCTGGTTTCTCCCGAGTTTTTTTCTCCATTAATCAATCATTAGAGTTTGGGTTCCTCGCCACAGCAGGGAAGTGTTGGCTTGCTCACCGGGAGACTGCGTTTATTTATTTATTCATTAATTAGATATTATTTATTAGAATGATCTTGCTCGTTCTATAAACACCTTGCTCTGTGCTGTGTTTTACTTTTTTTGTGTTTTTCCTGTTTGCCCCTGTAAAGCTGCTTTGAAACAATGCACATTGTGAAAAGCGCTATATAAATAAACTTGAATTGAATATAATCCACACCCAGAGGGATACAAAAGTGATAGTATCGAATCTGTTTTGTACAGAATGTTTCACTCCTGCAACCCACCGGCCATTTTCACAATTGCTCATAGGATTCCAGGCTACGAAGAACAAAAGGTGAATAAAAGCAGCACGTCAAACCCGTTGCATGACAAACCATGCACACTGCTTTCTATAAGTTAAGCTACACAAGACAAATGCATTGTGTTTTCTCTAAGTGAAAGTAACAGAACACAGGACAATCCTTGTAATCTCTTGTCTCCTGTGAGGCTGGGAACAGTTTTCTGTGCTGCTCTGTGCAGCCAACAACAGAACAGTTAGCATGCTTTGTTCTGCTTTTCTTACTTTTGCCATGGTGTCGGAACTAATTCAGGCATGTAGCTTACGAAAACAAAAACGGCGGCAGAATTATGGATGGAGAATTTCAGAAAAAGGGGCGGTAATTTTATAATAAGAACGGCTGCCTACGTCAGAAGGGGTGCGAAATCTGATCGGTTCATTTTCTCACAGGCTTGCAGAAATAAGCTTAATTTAAAAGCAGGGGGGATGATCCTGTCCAGAAACACTTGTCATGTTGTTTGGAAGTCTCTTCATATTTTGATAGCAACAAAGAAGTATAAAGGTCAATAATATTTTTATAATTATATATCATATGTGAAAGGCGTAGGACCAAAAAAAAAATTCCTATCAAAACGTTCTGGCGGAATGCTGTGACTGGTCCTGTGTACATTTTCAGCCAAACAAATATACATTGAGTAAACTAATGAAATATATGATTTAAACTATATGCTGTTTTTTGCTTCCATAATATTTTTTTTGCTTCCATAATATTAGTTATGATAAATTAAACAGACAATTTATTAGGCACACTTTGACATCAACTGTCATCATGAAAACCTCAACAAAGGTGACAATCATCAAACTTTGAAAAAAAAAGATAAACAGATCAACTCAAATACATGCTGTGAGTCATGAATGAGTTTTCTACTATGATGTTACCCAGCATGCATTGCAGCTTGACGCTTTCTTTTGTTGATTGTCACCATTGTTTTTTCCATCTACACAACTACCTTGGGACCCATCAATCAGGCACATGTCTTCTCGTATCACTGTTATGCTGACAACACCCAGATTTACATCTCGTTTCACCCAGTTGATACTAGCATTACAGCCTGCCTAGAAGACATCTCAGCTTGAATGAAAGGGCATCACCTCTAGCTGAACCCTGCCAAGACAGAACTAGTCGTCTTTCTGGCACATCCCATGGTGCAAAACAATCTCACAATCAAACTTAAGCAATACCACAATCATTCCTTCCAAAACAGCCAGGAAACTCGGCGTCATATTTGATCAACAGCTGTCCTTCAATGATCACATTACAAAGACAACGCGGTCATGCCAATATGCCTTATATAACATTAGAAAGGTTAGACCCTTTCTCACTGAGCATGCGGCGCAACTCCTTGTCCAGGCCCAGGAAATCTCAAGGTTGGTCTACTGCAATGCTCTTCTTGCTGGTCTTCCTGCAAAGGCTATGAAACCGCTCCAGCTGGTTTAAAATGAAGCAGCACTCCTAATCTTCCAACAGCCAAAAGGGCTCATGTGACACCCATTTTCATTTCTCTCAACTGGCTACCCCTTGAAGCTCGTATCAGATTCAAGTCACTAATGCTTGCCTACATGACTATCACTGGATCTGCACCGGCAAACTTTCACACCCTTCACACACCTACTCCCCACCAAGAACCCTGTGTGCAGCAAACAAGCGGCGTCTTGTATTTAGGCATGGGCCGATAACCGTTTTCAAGGTATTCCGCGGCTTAAAAAATTGCGGGGTCAAAACCATAAAAATCCCTTTATACCTATTAAACTTCAGGTTCCTTTCGAACACTAAGTTTCTTTCTGTGTTTTGGATTACCCTTAAATCAAATCAGAAATAGGTTGGATGTTGTGAGAGAATTCTTCTGCAGATCTGGGAGCACAAGAACTAGACACAAAAGCATCCAGCTTTTGAACTCATTTATTTCAGGTAAGACAAATCCTTATATAGTGCACAATAAGACACCTGCTACAACCAAATAAGGTATAGAAACTGCAGTCAGGTCCATAAATATTGGGACATCGACACAACTCCAACACCCTCGGCTCCATACATAGGCTACACTTATTTATTCATTTATGTGGGCTTATTTATCTAGGGGGGAAATAATATCTAACAATACCGTTCCTGAAGTAGTCGCAGTTTTGGTTACAAACAGCAGCCGAACGCCAAGACTTCAGAGGCAGCGTCTGTGCAGGAAGGCAGCCCAGAGAAATGGATATGTAGCTTAACAGAAGTCTATTTGAATTATAAACAGAGAGCGTCTTTGCAATAACTAATCACATATTTAAAAACTAGAATACAAATTTCTCGCTAGAAATGCCTTAAAAAGTTGTTGAAAGTGAAAATAAAAGTTAATATGTATTGAAAACGATGCTCCAACAGGCGTTTCGACTCCATTTAATCTTCTCGACCAATGTTAAACTTTTTTCAACCTCAACAGACGCTCCGAGCTGCAGAAAAAGATGCCGGCGCTGACATTTAAAAAAGCGCTCAGGACATTTACGTATTTGGCAGACGCATTTATCCAAAGCGATTTACATTGCATTATCCTATACATTTTGTTTCTAAGTATGAACATACCCAAGGGATTGAACCTGCAATATTGCGTCGTTAATGCAATGCTCTCACCACTGAGCTACATGAAAGCATTTACACCATAGGATTATAATGTAAAACAGACACTAGCAGCTTAAAAATGTAGTCAAGTCAGAATAAATACTATTTGGCTTTCTACCGAGGCAAATAACATGGCCAATCAATAAGCCCAACGTGAACTAGTTTGAACAAGGTGAACATGCTTACATTCCTGCATTATAACTTGGACTGAAAAATAAATGTGTAGAAAGTGAGCATGTCTCCAAAAACATCGTTCAGCTGCAGGTTCGATGACTGCTTTTTTACAGATTTTTTTTATTTGTTGAGCTGCCGGTTGAAGTGACTGCATTTTTTTCTTTTAAAATTATTTTTTTCAGAAACTTTTATGTTCTGCACTTCTGATTATTGTTGAGCTACAGGCTAAGGCTCAAATAACTGACTGCATTTATTTTAATTTAATTAAGAAGAACCCTCAAATTATTTAACCTGACGTTTTACTGTTCCAGAATGTTCTATGTTTGTTAAAAATAAAACATATTGTGTTTAGTGAGCTAAACACAAAAACGTTTTTTTTTTTTTTTAAATAACACATTGTAAATATGTAATAGTAATACCGTGATACCGTGAAAACGTGGTAGTTTTGCTCAAGGTTATCACACCGTCAGAATCTCATACTGGCCCATGCCTACTTGTTTTGCCTTCTCAGCAGTAATGGCAGTAAATCGCTTTTCCGCTCGTTCTTCTTCACAACTCCTTCCTGGTGGAACATTCTTCCTATCTCCATTTAATTCCTAAGTACATTAAAAAAACTACTTAAAACCCATTTCTTCTGCGAATACTTAGATAACACTAACCCTTTCTCTTTCTCTCAACAGGCATTGTTCTAGCTTTTGTGAGTGCTAATGACCAAATGTAAATATAAATGTTTTATTGTAAAACGGTCAATTCTGGTCCATGATTCTGATTGGTTTAGCAGAGTTCTAAGCCGTTATAAAATATCCCGATTCATAACGGCTGACCATATTACATAGGTTGAATATCATTTTATTCACTTTATTTTATAAAACCTTGCCACGCATGTGGAATAACCATTTTATAAAAGCAATAAGCCCCACGAAGCAGGGTTACATTACATTTTATAACAGCAAAGGGGGTTTTAGACACTCTGTTGTGCTACAACACCCTTAGCTGTTATAACATGTATAATAAATGTTAGAAACTGTAACCCACTGCCCTTTGGGGCTTATTGCTTTAATATGAGGTGAGGGCCTGTTACAAACATGACTCTAAAACGTGTAGTAATGCCAACGTTTTACTTTAGTATATTTTACAGCCCATATTGTAGTTTAAATTGAGTAAACAAGTTTAGTCAGTACTGCAATGTCGTTCAGATATATTTTAAACATTAGTATCTGTACTTCTACTTGAACGAAGGATATGTGTACTTTGCCATCCCTGGTTACATACCGGTTAGTGCTGATTTGGGATATTTTGTTTATTCATTATACTTCCTAGACTCCACTTGACATAAATGCTGTGGGTGGATTTCCATCAAGCTCTTGAACACTAGTTTGACTGGTTAGTTGATTAATTACAAGTGTGGCATCAATAAAGAATAATACACACAGAAACTTTCTAAGAAATGTCCAGCAGATTGTTCTCCAATGACTCCTGATGTTATGGTCCCTGTATTCCACATACACTTCTGGAAAATAGTTTTGCATCTTTATAGACAGAAAAACAAGTGCTTTGCATTTCAGGCAAATGCCCAATTTATACTCTTTCATTCTTCTAAACAAAAGTGAAAGTTACTTATTTGTCAATGTTTGGCAGCCCATAAATAAAAGAGTACTGTGCATTTGTTACATTCCCCTCTCTGTCTAGGGGCGGCTGAGAGGTTGTAACAAAGATAAATGAATGAATTAATAAATAAAATAACGTTGACACTTCAGTTCATCTGTCCAAGAGTGAAAACACAACACTTAACATGGAAGCAAATAAAGAGGCTTATATTTAAAAATATCCTAGTAAATACAATTGATTCTAGGATGCATCTCTTCAGGAGAAAGTATAGCCAAACTAACAAACAAAAAGTAGCTGACTAAGGTTTAAGAGAGCCCTGGCTTATCTGAAAAATGGACAAAAGAAAATAAAGAAACAACTGAGGTCCATCAGGTTTCCTGTTGTTTTCTTTAGTTGAACCTCAAGAGCCCCAACAGAGCTGAATCCCCAACATGAACCATACGCACCTGCATCTTCACACTGGACACATATCCCTTTTTTCTACAGTCAACATAGTCTGGGACTGAATCCCCAGAGGAGCCCACAAATTTTGCCGTTTGCCTCCTGAAGCCAGGAGAGGAACACGAGTCACAGCTAACGCTCGCAAGATCTCTTCTGTTGTCAAGTCACCAATGTGGTTCATGTTGGGCCTTCAACTCTGTTGGGGCTCTTGAGGGTCAACTGAAGAAAACAATAGGAAAGCTGATGGACGTCAGAACTAGGTGGACTGTTCCTCCAAGTATGGCAACAAGGGTTGCAATGATGGTTTTATGAGTGCAGCCTTCGAGCATGTCATTGATAATGTTGGAATAGACCCAGAGACATCTTATCCTGTACGAGGCCCCACTTGTTACGTTCCCCTCTCTGTCTAGGGGCGGCAGAGGGGTTGTAACAAAGATAAATTAGTAAAGAAATAAAATAACGTTGACAGACTTCAGTTCATCTGTCCCAGAGTGAAAACACAACGCTCAAGTTGGAGGCAAATAAAGTTTATATTTTCTTTGGAAGCAGTAGGGCGAAAGAGCCTTCTCCACCATTTTCACCTGTTTTTGTTTAGCGAGGGAGTCTATTAATGTTTTGCAGAGGCAATTGGACAAAGGCGGATTCTTAAACACTCTGATTCCTAACACGATCACCAAGGCCTGCTGTGAGCGGAGCCATCCAAATGTTTATGTTGTATGTTGAACTCACAGTGATTTCACTCCACAGAAATCTTTTGGAAAAGGCCAACGTTTTAATGCTTAGATCAAGAGAAACTCGAGCTACGCCCACCTGTTCTTGAACCAGCATGCTTCCTATTGTGGCATTTCGGTCAATTGAGAGCACGCTCTCATATAGCAAAAGTATAATACGTCACGACTACGCCACCCCAGCATTAAACTAACTGGGGAAATACCCCTACCAGGGCACACAAGTTCGTTTCTCTCTCTCTCACACAATCACAAGACACTGAGACGTAGACCTGAGAAGTACAGCAAAATATATTTCTTTATTTGACATAAATATTCTAAAAGGCTACTAGAGTCAATAATACAATGGTGCTAGCGGGCCAGACCACTGGTGGTAGGAGCAACGAAGCTCAATCAATACCCAGACATGCAGACTCTCAGGGCGGAGCTGGGGTTCACCATTAACTGGGCAGGCTAAGCGATGGACCTCAAATTAGCCCGCAATGAGGACACCGTGCCCCCAACTTCGCAAGCACACACAAACACTAGTGAATTACACTGCAAGAACACATTTACCGCACACTTAAAGAGAATTCCCGTCACCAGGCATAAGATGGCTAGCCTGCCCGCGTTAGGGTCACCCCGCTCCTGCAGAAAGAAAACAACAATTAACCGGGTATATAAGTGCAGCCTCTCAGAACACCGCATTAATTGCTACAGTTACAAACAATAAACAAATAACAGTAAATAAACACCATTGCTAACAGATAGTAGCAAGGAAAAAAGAAACAAAGACCCAAACTAAATTATATCCAAATCTAAACTCAAGCCCAATATTACAAAAGGCAAAGAAACAAAAAAACATAAATAGCCGTACACAACAGCTGCACGCAACACAGTTGTCCAATATAACTGTAAGCAAGGCAGTTGGAAGAAACGGCTGTAAACAAATAACAATTAGAAACCAAAAATAATTATAACCAAAACAAACAAATAAACAAAAGCAAAACAGCAGTGTTGAGGCCAACCGCGTCGTGATCAAACGCAGACTTTAACCCCCAATCTGCAAGACTTCCGTTCAAGCATCCGGCAAACCATTCTTTTCTCCCATTTACTGTATAGAGGAATTCCTGGGTCATACAGATGCAACAATTACAATCCCACACCCGCATATACACCGTATAAATGGACCTACCGAGCCGAAGAGCAACAGTCACTCCCAACACGCAGTGTTACACGTGTGCTCAAACCTCAGTCAGGAAACCGGAACTTCCGTAGCGATGTAGGAAGCCCTCGCACAATACACTGTACCTCCGAACAGACACCAGCTGCATGGAAAAGTTAGTAAGCACGCGATCTAGATGCCAGCCCATAGCTATGGCCCTCCAAACACCTACCTCATGTAACAAGCAGTAGCGCGGCAGTCACTCGCAGCACAACGCGTGTGTGCACTCAATTCTCTTCTCTACGCTGGAGCTACAGCAGCAATGTAAAGGGCACCCCTCACGCAGTATGATTCGTACCTCCAGACAGACACCAGCTACACAGAAAAGTCAGTAAACATCAACACCAGCTAGATGCCAAACCATACTAAAACACGTACCTCACCCCCAGAGCACTCGGGCACCGGCAACCAACACCCCGATGACGCAAGGATTATGCAATATCCTACCATTCTAGGGATGCCCCTTATATAGTCCAAATAAGGCCTGCAACATAATCATGGGGCGGGGACAAGCTTAAAGGGGCACTTCACCACAATCTACCCCCTGTATTTGCATCGCCCTCCCGACGATGGGCAACCCCCCCCCCTCAAGTCCAAGGCCTAAAAATGGCAGCTACAGAATTAGATACAGAGTTGGTAGAGGATACAATCCTCCCGGTACGAGGAAGGTGATAGAGATTTGAATGGTGACCAGCAGTGACTCGTCCTGTTCTTCGTACCAGAGTTTCCCTCTCATTTACCTGTCCTAACACTAAGGGATCCGAAACCGGTGTGAGGTTGGCTAATACGATCCCGGACTCGCCAAGAGAACTAACTGGCCCAGACAGAGGCACCTGTAAAACGCCCTCTGGTGTCCGAGGTCCGGTTTGCATGGGCTGGTCCGATCTCTCAGATTCTCCAACCCATGCAACTGGGCCTCCGGGCATCACGCCGACCAAGTCAACTTCTTCCTCTTCCTCATCCTGTCCTAACACTAAGGGCTCCCACGGTTCCCCCAAGGGTTCTTCCGCCAAAACTCCTCTCTGGAGTCGCCCTTTAAGCAATGAACGATGTACGTTCCTTACCTTACTCAAGTCGCCCCTTGGTGCGATAGAATAGACCCCACCACCCTCCTTTGGAGCCCGCACCACCTGATACTCGACTGGGCTCCACAGATCCTGAATTTTATGACGACCCTTGTGGCCCTGCTCTCGCAAGTAAACCAACTGCCCTTCCGTCAAGGGAAGTTGCCGGACCCGCTGATCATGTCTTGCCTTACGTCTCCCTGCGGCCATTTGTAAACGCTCTTGTGCACTCTCAAAAGCCACTTGTAACCTGGCTTGATGTTCCCGAACCCATTCGTGCACACTGCCAGCAACTGGTTCCTGTACCCTACCCAACAGGAAATCCACGGGCAATCGTGGTTCCTGTCCAAACATCAAAAAATGGGGTGAGTCACCAGTAGATTGATGTGGAGTAGTGTTATAATAAAAGAGAACTTGGGGCAAACATGCCACCCAATCTCTCTTTCTAGATACCGGCAGAGTGCGCAACAAATTATGCAGGGTCCGGTTGAAACGCTCACACTGGCCGTTTCCAGCTGGATGGTAAGGAGTTGTACGAGATTTCTCCACTCCATACAGTCCACAAAGTTGGTGGATCAGTAGAGACTCAAAATTACGTCCCTGGTCTGAATGCAAGCGACCTGGAATGCCAAACTTATAAAACCATTCATTAACCAAGACCTGAGCCACGGTTTCGGCCCGTTGGTCTCGCGTAGGAACAGCAAGAGTGTATTTACTGAAGACGTCAGTCATAACTAGCACGTTTTCTACTCCGGACCTAGATGGCTCCAGTAAAGTAAAGTCAATGGCCAAGATTTCATTTGGCCTCGAGGCCAAAAGATGACCCATGAAACTCTGCGCTACTGGCTGCGTGTCTTTAGCCGCTTGGCACCTTTCACATTCCTGGCACCAACGTACAACATCTGCAGCCAAACCTAGCCAGTAACACCGCTGTCGAACCAACTCAGAAGTTCGCTCAATCCCCTGATGTCCATGACACTGATGTAACTGTGTCAGCACTTCTGACTTCAGCACAGCAGGCAATAACAGCTGCAAAACCTCCTCTCCACCATTAGGACAATAGACTCTACGATAAAGTACCTGGTCTCGCTCCACGAAGCGATCCCACTGATGGATCAACTTCCGGGCCTCCATCGACATCTGCCGACGTTCATCCACCCCCGGTCGGGCCTTTCGCTTCCAAAAGGGCAAAATCTCAGAGATTACCGGATCTGTTATCTGCAGTTGACAAAGATCAGTTCCCACATAACTAGGCAAGATAGTAATCGCTGCCTGTTGTACCTCAAGCACCCGCTCAGTTTCCCGCACTTGCTGCAACACAGTTGGCACTTCAGTTCCCAGCATTAATCCACCCAACACTCCACTCCCTGGAGGATTCTGTCGGGACAGGGCATCAGCATTCTTATTACTCTTCCCTGACCTATAACGGATCTGGAAGTTAAATGCCGACAGCTGAGCAGGCCAGCGCTGCTCTGTAGCTCCCAGTTTTGCGGTGGACAGATGGCTCAGCGGGTTGTTGTCTGTAAAGACCACACACTGACTGCCCAGCAAGTATTCTCTAAATTTTTCAGTCATGGCCCACTTAAGCGCCAAAAACTCCAGCTTCATGGAGCTGTAGTTGGACATATTGCGCTCAGTGGGCCTAAGACTGCGACTAGCGTATGCGATTGGACGAACTCTCCCGTCCTGTTCTTGAGAGATGACTGCCCCCAAACCACCATGACTCGCATCCACCTCCAGGATAAAAGGCTGAGAAAAATCAGCATACGCGAGCACAGGAGCAGTAGTGAGTTTTAATTTCAACTCCTCAAAGCTCTTCTGACATTGTTCACTCCAAGCGGTCATAAACCCTGCACCTGTTTGTTTCCTGGGCTTGGGCTTACCACCCGAAAATTCCGCTACCAACTTATGCAGAGGGCCTGCAATCTTAGCAAACCCCTCCACAAAGCGGCGATAATAGCTAGCAAAGCCGAGGAATGAACGCAACTCCGTAGCATTAGATGGGCGCCTCCATTGAGCCACTGCCTGGGTTTTACTAGGATCTGTGGACACCCCTTCGGAGGAAATTACATGGCCCAAGTACCTCACTTCTGACTGAAGAAACGCACACTTCTCCAACTTAACCTTAAGGCCCTCACGCTTTAGTCGTCCCAAAACAACATCTAGCCGTTCTAAATGCTGCTCCACAGAGGAAGAAAATACAATAATTTCATCCAAATACAAAAGTAATGAATGACACTGCTGATCACCAAACAAGCGCTCCATGAGTCGTTGAAACGTACTGGGGGCATTGCAAAGCCCAAATGGCATCCTATTCCATTCAAATAAACCAAATGGGGTGCAAAAAGCAGTCTTATGCTTATCCTGATCAGTGACGGGTACCTGGTTGTACCCGCTGGTTAAATCCAAAGTGGAGAACCAACGGGCACCCTTTAACGAATCCAGGGACTCCTCAATACGAGGCAAGGGAAATGCATCCTTCCGCGTCTTAGAGTTCAGGTGTCGATAGTCTACACACATGCGTATACTGCCATCTTTCTTCTTGACAAGCACAAGTGGCGAAGCATATGGACTACAGCTTTCTCGGATCACTTGAGTCTCTAATAGCTGGTTAATATGTACCCTAACTGCGTCATAATCTGATGGGGGTATACGCCGATATCTCTGCCGAGTGGGGACATCATCAAGGAGGGGAATATCATGAGAGATCAAATCTGTACACCCAACATCTCCCTCAAAAGTGGAAAACACAGACTGATACTTACACAGAAGGGCCTTAACCTCCCTCTGTTCTCCTACTGACAAATGAGCTAGATCTACTGTGTAACAGAGTTCAATATTCAAAGGAAGAAAGGAGGCAAGGGTCGGCGTGGCTGAGAAACGTAAGAATCTTTTTTATTATACTTCCGGGTTTCACTTCCGGGTTTCAAATATTTACACAGTCTATTTATAGCTCTTCGTTGAGTGAGATTCTTTCCTTGGAATCCTCTTCCTCGAGTAAGATTCTTTCCTTTTAGTCCTGGACACAACGTCACGAGGCTTCTCCTGGAACACGTTTCTCAGCCGTCTCTCTCTCTCCGTTTGCTTCCTCCGTTGAGCCTTAAAAGCGTCTCCTCGCCAATTACTAGAACAAGAAGCAGGTGTTTTCACTATAGCGTTGATCTGCTTACTTACCGTCGTTCTCCCGACACGCCTCTCTGCCGCAGACCGTGTCAGGCCACGCCCCCCTTGCCACATACCCCCACCGCCCGACTCAGGCCGAGGCTCCATCCGGCCTGCAGCCTCGTCCCCCCCCCTTCGGGAGAGAAAGTCGGCCACCGCCATCTGAGTCCCCGGCCTGGGGATCACCTGGAATTTAAATGGTTGCAAAGCAAGGTACCAACGAGTGATCCGCGCGTTGGTGTCCTTCATGCGGTGGAGCCATTGGAGGGGCGCGTGGTCCGAACAGAGCGTGAATTCCCGCCCCAGGAGGTAATAACGGAGGGTGAGGACCGCCCACCGGATCGCCAGACACTCCTTCTCGATGGTGCTGTACTTCATCTCAGTCCGAGACAGCTTGCGGCTGATGTACAGCACCGGACGATCCTCCCCCTCTATCTCCTGGGACAGGACCGCGCCCACGCCCCTATCAGAGGCATCAGTCTGCAACAGAAAAGGGAGTGAAAAATCGGGAGAGTGCAATAACGGCCCGCCACATAGAGCAGCCTTCACCTGGGTAAACCCCTGCTGGCACTGCTCCGACCATTGGACGGTATCTGGTGCCCCCTTTTTAGTGAGGTCAGTCAGCGGGCTGGTGAGGTCCGAATAATTGGGTACAAACCGTCTATAATATCCCGCCAGCCCCAGGAACTGCCGCACCTCCTTTTTGGTCTTGGGTCTCGGGGCGGTTGCAATTGCTGCTGTCTTATCAATTTGGGGACGCACTTCCCCGTGACCCAAGTGGAAACCCAGATACCTTACCTCTACTCGCCCAATCGCACACTTCTTCGGGTTAGCCGTCAGCCCCGCCCTCCTCAGCGAACTCAGAACCGCCCTCAAGTGCTGCATATGCCGCTGCCAGTCATTACTATATATGATGATGTCATCGAGGTACGCGGCGGCATATGTTGCGTGGGGTCTGAGTATACGGTCCATGAGACGCTGAAAAGTAGCAGGGGCCCCGAATAACCCGAACGGAAGTGTGACGAATTGGTGTAACCCGAACGGCGTCGTAAAGGCTGTTTTCTCCTTGGATAAGGGAGATAGAGGGATCTGCCAATACCCTTTCGTCAAATCCAATGTCGAATAAAAACGAGCCGTCCCTAGCCGGTCAAGTAATTCGTCAATTCGTGGCATTGGATAGGCGTCGAATTTCGACACAGCATTCACCTTGCGATAGTCCACACAGAACCGGACCGAGCCGTCGGTCCTGGGTACTAAGACTATCGGGCTCGCCCAGTCACTATTGGACTCTTCTATTACTCCCATGTCCAGCATAGCTTCTAATTCCTTCTGAACCACAATTTTTTTGTGTTCAGGTAACCTATATGGGCGACTGCGTACTACCGCAGCCGGTTTTGTCTCAATGTGGTGCTCTATGAGATTCGTGCGGCCGGGTAGGGGTGAGAACACATCTGCAAATTCTGCCTGTAATTTTATAACATCCGTAAGCTGGGAGGACGAGAGATGATCTCCCCCTGGAGTCAGAGCGAAAGATTGCAATTTTGTGTTCGCTTCTGGCCCGAGATCATCTACTCTACTCACTGTCGTCGCCAGCATTACGGAGTTCAACTCAGTCCATTTTTTGAGGAGGTTGATATGATAAATCTGATGTGCCCCACTCCTATCCGATCGTACTACCTCATAATTGAGATCTCCTATTCGTCGTGTGACCTCAAAGGGTCCTTGCCACTTGGCGAGTAGTTTAGAGGTGGACGTTGGGAGTAATACAAGAACTTTCTCTCCCGGTGAAAATTTTCGTAGTCTGGCACCTCTGTTATAATGACGGCTCTGTCTGTCTTGTGCCTGTAACAAATTCTCCATAGAGAGCCGCCCCAGTGTATGGAGTTTTGTTCGCAGGTCCATGACATACTGAATTTCGTTCTTACTCGCGGAAGGTCCGTCCTCCCAAGCTTCTCTTAGGACGTCTAAAACCCCGCGAGGCTGACGGCCGTAGAGAAGCTCGAAGGGGGAAAACCCCGTAGAGGCTTGGGGGATCTCGCGGACCGCAAATAACAGAGGTTCCAACCACTTATCCCAATTTTTGCCGTCTTCGTGTACGAATTTCCGGATCATGGTTTTTAACGTACGATTAAAACGTTCGACCAATCCGTCTGTTTGTGGGTGATAGACGCTGGTGCGAATCGTCTTAACCCCCAATAATCCGTACAGTTCGCGAAGGGTTCGTGACATAAACGCCGTGCCTTGATCTGTGAGAATCTCTTTAGGGATTCCCACACGGGAGATCAATCGAAACAGTGCGTCCGCAACACTCGTTGCCGAGATATTGCGAAGCGCCACTGCCTCAGGATATCGGGTTGCATAGTCCACAATGACTAATGCAAATCGATGTCCTCGTGCAGATCGCTCTAACGGCCCGATCAGGTCCATACCAATTCGCTCGAAGGGGACCTGAATAAGTGGAAGCGGGCATAAAGGTGCCCGTGGGGTGGCCGGTGGGTTTACCAACTGGCATTCAGGACAAGACGCGCACCACCTGCGCACGTTCTCATGAATGCCCGGCCAAAAAAAACGGGCCGTTAGGCGATTTAGTGTTGAGGAATGTCCGAGGTGTCCCGCCATTGGATTACAATGAGCCGCCTGGAAAAGCATTTCCCGACGGCTCTTCGGTATGACCAACTGGGTTGTATCCTGCTTTGACTGAATGTTCTGGGTCACTCTATACAACCGGTCTTTTAGAATAGCAAAATATGGATAGGTCAACGGTTGCGCAGGATGGAGGAGTTGTCCGTCGATCTTACGGACCTGATCAAACGCATGTTTGAGCGTCTCATCCTGAGACTGCTCCAGAGGAAAATCATCGCTCTGGGAGAGATTTCTTCTCTCCACAGTGCTCCGTTCCTCTGGGGCCGTCGTCAGAGGTCCCGGCTCCACCTCTCCCATCTGCGCGACCGCCCCCCCCATCGCTCTTGGTTTCGCCCAGAAACATCCGCACATAAGTATCCCAACAATGTCGAAAATGAAGGCCAATTTGTTCCCAAAATTAGCAGATGTCGGAGGTGCTTGTTAACAGCCACCTCTACACTATGTTTTTGTCCCCTGAATTGTATGGTCAGAGGCACCACAGGGTAGTTCACCACATCCCCGTGCACACACCTTACTTTAACCGCGCGGCTCGTATCCATTGCCTCGAATTGAATCAGGTTTTGATGAATTGAGGTTTGGTTACATCCTGAATCCACCAACGCCTGATATATACCCCCCCTAATACTCACAGGTATTTGGTACAGTCCGTCCTGACCGGGGGCAGCCTGAGGATTGTCGGGAACCCGGATCATCATGCCGACCTCCATCATAGGACACCGGTCGACAAAATGTCCGGGGTCCCCACAACGCCAACAGGCCGGCCCAGGAGTCCCCGCCGCCCCAGTGGCAGGAAGCAGACCCCCGAATTGGCGAGGAGAGGCTGATGAAGGGTAAGAATTTTGTGGACCGCTGGTGGTCCGGTGGGGGTGTCCCTCCTGGGACCTTGGAGCTCCATAATGGCCCGCCTCTGGTGGGAACCGGGTTCGCGGCGCCGGACGCGGGTAGAAGCCCCCCCTGGACCTGGGTAGTGGCACCGGTCTCGTCGGTATCACAGACCTAGAGGGAGAGAGAGAAAGCGATGTTGGGGTCGCGCCGACCCCTGGGCACGCCACCAGTTGGTCCTCCGCCAGCTGGATGGCCTGGACCAGCGTCGTCGGGCGGTGACACTGGACCCATTGAGCGGTTTTCTTGGGCAACCGCCCCACGAACTGCTCCAGTGTCACCTGGTCGACGATGGTGTCGACGGTAGTGGCCCCGGCCATCAGCCATCTGCGGCAGGCATCCCGGAGCTGGTGAGCGAAGGCAAAAGGTTGGGAATGTTCCCCGAACTCCAGGGATCGGAACCGCTGCCGATGCTGCTCAGGACTCCGGCCAACCCGTTGGAGGATGGCCTTTTTGAGGTCCGCATAGACCATGAGATTCGCCACCGGGAGTTGTTGGGCAGCCATCTGGGCTTCTCCAGACAGGAGTGGGATAAGGCGGGAAGCCCAAGCGTCCGGTTGCCATCCGGATAGTTCCGCGGACCTCTCAAATAAGTCCAAGAAGGCTTCCGGCTCGTCCTGGGTTCCCATCTTATGCAGCGGTACAGTCCCCAACAGCGTGGATGATGATGAGCCTCTCTCCTGGCTCAACCAGCTCCGGAATGACTCGCGGTCCTCCTGCTGAGTCTGGACGAGAGCCTGGAATCGTACCTCTTGGTCCTCTCGAAGACGCAGCAGGGCCTGGTGGTGTTCCTGATGGAGACCAGCGAGTGAAGTTATTACTTCCGCAAATGGTGATCCTGGCGGAGACTGCATGGCGGCGGCTCCTTCCTTTCTTCCCGGGTTTCGGCACCAGTGTAACAGAGTTCAATATTCAAAGGAAGAAAGGAGGCAAGGGTCGGCGTGGCTGAGAAACGTAAGAATCTTTTTATTATACTTCCGGGTTTCACTTCCGGGTTTCAAATATTTACACAGTCTATTTATAGCTCTTCGTTGAGTGAGATTCTTTCCTTGGAATCCTCTTCCTCGAGTAAGATTCTTTCCTTTTAGTCCTGGACACAACGTCACGAGGCTTCTCCTGGAACACGTTTCTCGGCCGTCTCTCTCTCTCCGTTTGCTTCCTCCGTTGAGCCTTAAAAGCGTCTCCTCGCCAATTACTAGAACAAGAAGCAGGTGTTTTCACTATAGCGTTGATCTGCTTACTTACCGTCGTTCTCCCGACACGCCTCTCTGCCGCAGACCGTGTCAGGCCACGCCCCCCTTGCCACATACTGTATCCAACTGTTCCTGCCCAGTCAAAACACCCATTTGAGAAGAGACTGAACAAACAGTTCCTGGCCTTAGCTCAGATATTCCAGGGGGCAAACTCACAACAGACACAGTAGTTAAGGAACCTATCACCCGACGAGGGAACAATAAAGCATCGGTAGTTCCTACATTCACAATAGGAACATACACTGTCCCTTTAACTACTCAAACTAGAGAGGGGGAGATTAAAAGCCCAACAGGGAGGCCAAACTCAGGGGGCTCAAAGAGTGCAATGCCACTAGAATACTGTTCTGAACAAGTGGCCGCTACGAATTTAATCGTGCCACCTGGAATCCGATCTACTCGAGGACCACGTACCTTCACCCTACCTTTGCTCACCAAAGAGGGTGTAATACTCGCCTGATGGCAGCGTTGCAATGCTTGCACCATTATATTGGGCACACTCGGCGCAGGTGGGGAGTTAAAAAGAGAGGCCCCGTGCTGTCCAAAGAGCTCCTGGTAGCACCGGCCCAATAAATTCATCCCCAACACACCAGGGGCCTGAGCACCGGTACCACCAGGAGGATCCCGGACTACTAACACTCCACATCTTGAAAACAACTTCCCACAGAGCTCAACGTCTAACTCCATATATCCTATGTAGGGAATGGACAGCCCATTCGCAGCCCTAAGCTGCAACCACTGACAAGTCTTAAGACGATCCTGGCCCCATGGCTCAAAATGTTCTCGGAAACAACTCTCAGTAAGGGTAGAAACCATTGAACCAGTGTCAATCAAACAGGACACAGATACACCTCCCATAATCACCACCAAATGAGGGCATGACGACATTAAGGATGACCCTGACCCATTACCATCATTCAAGCCTATGTTTTCCCCGACCGAGCTGTGGCTCAACAACTCGGCGGGAACTAGTTTCCCGATGCCGTACCCGAATGAGGCTGCCTATTTCCCGGTATCCTGGTGTCTGTTCGGTTAGGCAAGGGTGAGCGAGGAGAAATACGTTCTCCATTGCAATCTCTTGCGAAATGGCCAGGTTTTTGACATCTCCTACATATCACAAAACCCGCACGAGCCGGCCGATCGCTACGAGGTGGGTTCTGCAATTTAGCGACGCTCTGGGCAAGTTGAGTCAGCTGCCCTTGTTGCAGTTTTAACATCTCCTTAAGCTCACTCATCTCGGAGGGCTGAGAACGACGATCTACTTGTGGCTGCACGCCTCCTTGCACCACATATTGAAAACCATGAGCTAATGGAACGGAGTGGCTTCGATTTCGTGCCCCTCCAGGCATACCCTCCCGTTCCCACCTAATAGCATCACTACGAATATCGAGCAGTGTAGCAGCAGGCTGACGACGTACCAATTGCTTTAATTCCCGGCGAAGAGCACTGTCAAGAACATGCTCAACAAATTGATCACGTAAAAGTATTTCGGCGTTTGGTAACACGACTGGTGACTGCTGCTTTACCTTCTCCAGAAGACCCATGATAGCGAGAGAGAATTCTAACAAGGTCTCACCCTCTTGTTGCCTCCGGGAGAAAAATGACTCCTGCAAGGCAACATACGACTGTGTACACCCATAGAGTTCTTGTAGGGCAGAGATAATTTTACTGGGATCTTCCCGTTCACTAGCCGGCCGGTACTTAATTTCCTCACGTGCTTCCCCCTCCAAATGATCAAATAAGAAAAAGGACTGGTCCGCCACGGATAAATGCCGAGCCCGCATGCAAGCCTGCGCTTCCTCAACCCACTCATTGATCCCTATACCCGACCTACCATTAAACTTCGAACACTTTCTGTCCCTCGGTATAAACACGAAACGCTCAGGCAGTGTGCCGGTATCTACAGGTTGTGATGTACCTACAGAGGGTCCCGGTAGCATCACAGGATCACTACTAGGACCAGGCAAACTGGCCAGAGCTTGATCTTGTCGCAACTTCAAATTATCAGCTCTTAATTGAGCTACTAATTCTCTTAATTCCTGTAGTTCGTCTTCCATTACTAATTCAAACCATAGAAGGGAAACTTACAATGTGGAATAAAGGATATTACGTGTTAAGATGGATCTCAGCTTTCTACAAAAAGCACACTCCCAGGCCAAATAAACACTGCTGTTTTGCTTCTAGCGGAAGAAAAAGAAAACAAATCAATATTCATAAAATTAAACAACAATCAGGCACAACAATCAAAAACAATTATCCACGTCTCAGATCAGAATGTGGAGAAGGAGAGAGAAACCCTGCCGACTACGCCAGATGTGGCATTTCGGTCAATTGAGAGCACGCTCTCATATAGCAAAAGTATAATACGTCACGACTACGCCCCCCAGCATTAAACTAACTGGGGAAATACCCCTACCAGGGCACACAAGTTCGTTTCTCTCTCTCTCACACAATCACAAGACACTGAGACGTAGACCTGAGAAGTACAGCAAAATATATTTCTTTATTTGACATAAATATTCTAAAAGGCTACTAGAGTCAATAATACAATGGTGCTAGCGGGCCAGACCACTGGTGGTAGGAGCAACGAAGCGCAATCAATACCCAGACATGCAGACTCTCAGGGCGGAGCTGGGGTTCACCATTAACTGGGCAGGCTAAGCGATGGACCTCAAATTAGCCCGCAATGAGGACACCGTGCCCCCAACTTCGCAAGCACACACAAACACTAGTGAATTACACTGCAAGAACACATTTACCGCACACTTAAAGAGAATTCCCGTCACCAGGCATAAGATGGCTAGCCTGCCCGCGTTAGGGTCACCCCGCTCCTGCAGAAAGAAAACAACAATTAACCGGGTATATAAGTGCAGCCTCTCAGAACACCGCATTAATTGCTACAGTTACAAACAATAAACAAATAACAGTAAATAAACACCATTGCTAACAGATAGTAGCAAGGAAAAAAGAAACAAAGACCCAAACTAAATTATATCCAAATCTAAACTCAAGCCCAATATTACAAAAGGCAAAGAAACAAAAAAACATAAATAGCCGTACACAACAGCTGCACGCAACACAGTTGTCCAATATAACTGTAAGCAAGGCAGTTGGAAGAAACGGCTGTAAACAAATAACAATTAGAAACCAAAAATAATTATAACCAAAACAAACAAATAAACAAAAGCAAAACAGCAGTGTTGAGGCCAACCGCGTCGTGATCAAACGCAGACTTTAACCCCCGATCTGCAAGACTTCCGTTCAAGCATCCGGCAAACCATTCCTTTCTTTTTGCTTCAATTGCCTACCCCACCTGTAAGTCGCTTTGGATAAAAGTGTCTGCTTGATGACTAAATGTAAATGTAAATGTACTCTAATCCACTCAGATACAACTGAGCTAGTGACTATATTGGGTTACAGTGTGCCTAAATGTGAAGTAAGTGATAGCTGTTCATATCTCTCGTTATTATGCCAAAAGTGCGTTTTCGTTCTTGTGCTATTCATATTAACCGATTAGGCTAGCTCCGTTGATATAACATGCTCGATTCTGTACATTCCTTAATGCTCCTATGCTGTTTGTTGTAAGATGTTTATATGTAAACTGTTAGTATTGCCTATCTGCATTATTATTGGACATGTGGGAGCCCATGTTCAGTCCTGAAAGCTGCCACTATACAACATTTGCGTGCTAGTAGTGCCTCCTTGCGGATATTTAGAGGATAATTACCTCTTATATATATTGAATTAGTAATGTTATATGGTAATTGTGTTACAGTGTTGCAGTGCTTAAGATATGTTTAATGGGAAAACGTTGTATATTCATGTGATTAAGTTTGTTCTTGGTTTAACTTGTTGCAGAAAACCACATCTGTATATCCACCAAGCTCTTCAGTATATCGGACATCATTCAAACCTTTGTCGAGTGCTTAATTCTGATTTAAGAATCCATTTCACTCAGTTCTTACCGACTGCCTACTGTTTCATACATCCAAATTTAATCATCAACGAACCCCTCATTTCACCACAACATTCTTATGATCCCAGCTTTCAGCCTTGCTCCTGCACACATCCAAAATCCCGAACAGCAATTCATTGGATCATTTTGCCACTTACTTTTGTTTGAATTATTTGAATGTGACCCCAAAGAACCTCAAGTATTTCTTTTCAAATGTGGATGCAACGAGTTATAGGTTGCAGTCGGGCACAACGTCGCCACCTGCAGTTCGGCAAAACAGACACCGCTGCATGCCTGTCCTCGTTAGTATAGTGGACAGTGTCTCCGCCTGTCATGCGGAAGACTGGGTTTCGTAGTTTTCATTGTAATATACTTATCATCAAGCACGCTTCCAAATTTTATTCTAGACATCAAATGCATGGAGGGTAAATCTATCTGAATAAATCAATGTACTCTGGTCTCTCCACAGTGTGAAGAGCATGCAGTGCTTGAATGATGAAGTTATTGATCAACTTGATAATGTAAAGGTGGGGCTACCTCTTCTGAAATACTGTGCTACACTGCCTTGTATGAGATGAACATGGGTGTTCCTCCACCCTATTCCTAGATGTGCTCCTCTTGTTGTCGCACTTACGTTTCATTTCCATGGAGGCAATTTTGGTTGGTTATACCCTCTACTAAATTTTAAAAACATCTTGATATCATTTTTCCCTCCTATATGCACTATATTTGTATTTAAGTTTCTTTTACAGTACACTGTAAAAAATGTTCCGTAATTTTTACAGAAAAATAACGGCAGCTGTGGTTGCCAGTAAAATTCCGTAAAAAATACAGGAAAAGAACGTAAACAGCTTTGCAGTTTAAAACTCAGGGCACAAACTTCTAGCTGTGTATGAACTTAATACATTTGAGTCTTTTATATTAAAAGCATTTCTTCTTATAAAATGAAAAGTTAGTACAAATGCATAAAAGTGAATACACTACTTTTACTTAATTTATTTCTTTGTAATTCATTATTAAAAAACATCAAAGTCACTTTTAAACAAAGCAACATGCAGTATGACATCAGCATCTCATTGCCGGACCTTGACTTAAACACAGACTCCACTCTTCAGCATAGTGGTGACCCACGAAACATTTAATATCAGAAAAGAAAAGAGAAAATACAAATTCCGTAGTTATTACTGAAAAAATACCGGCAGCTGTGGTTTCCAGCAAACTACCGTAAACTTACGGGAACATCCTCTTTTTATTCATCCCAGCAATTCACAGTGGAAAAGATGATCTACACCCACTATTCACCTTGGAAATATGTCAGAATACTGAAGATGATCACAACTTCTGCTTCACAGGGACTGCAGCATAACATCCATGACTTGATGTTTTATTGTTGTTTAAAGTCATCGTTATTGTGATCAGTGTTTGCTTTAGTGTATATAGTGTACATATGTAAAATTCCAGTTTTATTTGGGCTGCTAAGACAGTGTTTAATATAAAACATAGTTTTGTAGCAAATAACATCAAAAGAAAATGTGATAAGATTCGTTCACAAGCTTTTTCTCTGTTGTTGTTTAATTTCTCAACAGTCTGAGTGAAATAACATTTAATCCGTTAAAAGGTCTGCATTTGGGCTTTGACTCAAACATCAAGAATCAGTGTATGAATCTCAACAGTGGTGACCAACAAATGAAAAGCTTACATTTGCAATGCATGCTGTGAGTCATGGATGAGTTTTGTGCTTTGATGATACCCAGAATGCATTGCGTTTATCTTAAGAGGTTTTTTTGGTTGTCACCATTGTTGAGACAAACTGTTTTATTCTTGATGTCTGCTAGAACATTTTTCATGTGACCGACGTGCTGTTTAAAGACCTGCAGTATGTTATTTAGTGTCATACAATATCATTCACGAGTTTATCTGCACAGATAACAGTGATGTTGATAGGGATAATGATAGAGTTGGGTTATGAAGGTTATGCGTATTTGGCGTGCTGTCCGGGAAGCGGGCTCCCAGCTCGCCAGATCTATCCGAACCCGAAACACTCTACCTTGGTACGAGTGAGTGCGCCTAGCTTTGAAACCTGTCTGAGCCCAGAGCCCCCATAAAGCGAGAAAGTGGGACAGCCGCCGGAGTACGCAAACCCCCCAACTCAATGCTGAGCGCTGTGGAGGCGTGGCCTGCGTTCGGGAAGAGAAAAGAGGATGAGGGCTCCTTAGAAGATGTGGTTCGTTATAAGACAAAAAAGGTGTAGGGGTTCCCCTGAGGATGGTTGAGACTGAGAAGATGAAATGAGGGTGGACAGAAAATTTGCAGGTGTACATAAATCAATCAAACTTTTTGACAAACAGTATATGATAACACTACTGGGCTCATGCCTGATGAACAGGGAAAGGAATAGCATTTAAGGCTCTGTGGCGCAATGGATAGCGCATTGGACTTCTAGATTGAGTAATGTGGACATTCAAAGGTTGTGGGTTCGAGCCCCACCAGAGTCGTGGTTGATTTGGATTTGCAGAAAACTCCTCAAAATCATGACTAGTGAACGATATGTTGTTACATGAAGAGGGTACAGACATTCAGTTATTCTTAAACAATCCCTCTGCATTTTTTCCTCCAATTTACTGTGAGTTTTTGCCCCTTTGTTACTTTTCAGTCACATGACCTGCAAACATTGGGCGTAGGCGCCGTGGCTTAGCTGGCCAAAGCACCTTTTTCGTTAACAGGAGATCCTGGGTTCAAATCCCAGCCGAGCCTAGTGCCTTGGCCCTTCTCGTTGCACATATTTTCGTACTTGAAAGAAGGATTTTGTTATTTTAAATGTTCCAGAAAAACCCAAGAAGTGAACTTGCTCATCACATCCTGCTTACCTGTACAGTATTGCAACACTGAAGTGATGATGGATGTCAAGCAGTCCTCACAAAAAACTGACTTGTGTGGCAAGTTTCAGTTAAAAAACATTTTGTCAAGTTCACAAACTGTTATTGTTGTATCAAAAATGAAGACCCTGATGGTTTTGAAATAAAGTGATCAATTCATGACTGACTCTGCCCCAGTGTGGCCCTCGGTTCCCATACCCCTCTCTCAAAGGTGACCTTTTCCATGATTCCCATCGCTTCTTAATTGTTTGTTTTCCACTTTGTTACTTGTCAGTCACAATCATCCCGAAACCGCTTTTTGGTGTTGGCGCCGTGGCTTAGCTGGTCAAAGCACCTGTCTTGTAAACAGGAGATCCTGGGTTCAAATCCCAGCGGTGCATGAAAACTTTGTGTGAATCCTTTTTGATCTTTAGACTAGGGAAACATAGCCATTGCCTCTCGACATGTAGTTTTACTCATTACACCGTTTAAACTGCAAAGTTTGGAAATATTTAAGAGATGATGGATGGGCATTAATCTTCGCAAAAGCTGGATGCGTGTGCAACGTGATGTAGGAATAATGTGTGGCGTGCAGGGCTAAAAGGTATTCTCTAAACGTTGAGGAAAATACTGCATACCTTTCAGTTGCTAGAGATAGGGCTTCAACCTGTCGACTGCCTTCTGCATCAACTTGATACTTTGTCATCATGTTGTGGCCCCTTTTGTTTTTTCAGTTACACGTGCTGTGATCATTCCAGGTGTTGGTGCCGTTGCTTAGCTGGTCAAAGTGCCTGTCTAGTAAACAGGAGATCCTGGGTTCAAATCCCAGCGGTGCCTAGTGTGTGTGCTCTTTGTTTACTACTCCCTTGTCTTTGTAGACTGATTTATTCCTTTCTCAGCCGGTAGAGCATCAGACTTTTAATGTGAGGGTCCAGGGTTAAAGTCCCTGTTCGGGTGATGAGTTTCCCCTTTGTTAGTCACCTTTACCTTGTGAGCTCTTTTGGCGCTGCCCTCTGTTGATTAAAATAAAATAAACAGTTTGCTCATGCATTGGAGTCGACACATGGGCTTTGAGCAGGGATTTCATCGAGCACATGCGTCAGGAATTCTGTGAGACCTCAGCAAAAGCTGCCAATCTTCTCCCTGTAAATGAAAGTCAAGAAGTCCTTCTAGCGCTACTTGGCCGAAGGGCTGTTGGCTTGCCGTGATCTTATAGTGGTTGGTACTCTGCGTTGTGGCCGTGGCAACCCCGGTTCGAATCCGGGTCACGGCAGTGAAACACGTCTTATTGAAGTCCTGCCTTTCCCATTTTGACATCCTCCTCTTTGCAGCATGACCAAAACCCATAGGGCCTCGAACCTGTTGTAGTCGTGGCTGAGTGGTCAAGGAGATGGACTTGAAATCCAATGGGGTCTCCGCACAGGTTCAAACCCTGCCGACTACGGCTGCTTTAGGGAGAGAGAGAGAAGATGATCAAGCATTTATAGACACCTACGAGCGACTCTGCTACAGATGGCACGTGTTCCTGATCTAACACAAATTGATACAGGTACAGGTGTGCTTGATGGGTTCTCGATGCAACTAGGTATATAATAATGTAGTAAACATTCAATGTAAAACAATGTGTACATACTGTTATGTGATTTTCTGAGGGTCCCTGTTGGGCGATGAGTTTCCCCTTTGAAAGTCTCCTTTACCTTGTGTGCTCTTCTGGCCCCGCCTTTTTATGTGATTTTACAAATGTTTTCTTTGCAGGGATCTTTAAGGAAAGCACGGCCAGATAAAAGACCAAAGATGAGCTGTCAGGGCAGTTTTTAAAGCACGTCTGACTTTCACTTTCCTGCCAACTCCCAGAGCCACGTTACCCGGTTCAGGTGTACTTGATGAACTGCAATCTACAGGTGGCATCGCCTCCAGAGATAGGACTGAACACCCCTGTATCAGAAAGGTGCACTGAACCCTAAGCCTTCTTCTTCTTCTTCTTTTGGTTCAATGGCCGTTCACTCTTTAGGAGTATTACCGCCACCTACTGTGTATCTAGCGCACATGGGTAATGAATCTGTTTTGCTACAAAAAAAAAATGCCCCATTCATCTCAGAGTATCATAGCCCAAGCTTCAGCTGGTGCTGCGTGTTCAGCTCCTCCAGTTTCCGCACTGGTCTCCTCAACCTCTTAGATGGGCAGAAGCAGCAACCCTAAGCCTACAGAACCCTGTAAGATCTTGACTGTCTGCGTAAAGTTGTAGCGGGCCTACTGTAAAACACAATGGTGGAAACCGGCAGCAGAAAATGCATTTCGAGGTATCTTGGCCGAGCGGTCTAAGGCGCTTGATTTAGGCTCCTTTGGAGACTGGAAGAGCCTCAACTCTAGAGCCCGGTGGCGTTCTCGATGTCCATTGTGAGATTGGACGGGAGCAATCGGGGCTCTCGATGTCCATTGTGAGATTGGACAGGAGCCAATCGGTGCTCTCGCTGTCCATTATGAGATTGGACGGGAGCCAATCGAGTCATGGGAAGAGAATGGACAGCGACCACGCCCATTGTCAGATTGATTACAAGTGGAGGGTTGCGGATTCATCAACAAAGTAAGTATGTTTTAATCTTAACACTACGTTCTTAATAAGTCATTAAGTCGTTCCTTGTTTTAATCAGTCACAAAATGTGGTTTCGTCGAGTGGCTCTCCGCGATTGCGTGCTTTTGCGAAATGACATGCGCAGGTAACGCACAAAGAAGCATCAAAGTAAATCGTAAAAAGCTGTTTTCCTCTTCTGTTTACAATATTCTTATATCTAAAACATTTGTTGCGTTTTAATCCATCACAAATAATAAACAACAAATAAGGTTTGTCGAGTGCTTCCCTGAAGCAACGGGTGATGTTAACTTCGGCTAACGTCACTTTACAACACATTGTAAGGGAAACATTACAATAACTTCATGTAAAACTTTTCCTTCGTGATAAATTATTATGAATCTGTGTTATGTCGTTCTTCATGCCGTAATTTCGATTTTGTGCTTATTGACTGTGGTCGGGTTATAACGACTTGCCTGTAATCATACATGTTATACCTAATTTATTCATCTCGAAGTTCGTTTTGACAAAACTAAACTATATTCGTAAACGTAGTCATCCCTTAAGAAATGTACCATGGTTTTACTAGAGTAAACGTTTGTTAGCCATATTTTTTGCATGTTAATAACCTTTTAAATAATTACCATTAGTTTAACCACAGTTTTACAGCAAATGTTATGGTTTAACTATTGTGGCGAGGCGCCGACCTAGGATCAGCGTCGCTTTGGAAACCGCCCGGCAGCTAAAGCTGGTTGCATCCACCTGACGCTGATTAGCTTTCGGGCATAAAAGCCGTGTGCTCACACCACTCTGGGTCCTGGTTTATTCGCACCCACCACTGTCCTCGTTTGACCCCCAGCGCGAGAGAGTGAGGGGACAGCGAGGGAGACACGAAATTAGAACGACCTACCTGCAGGAGCACGGACTGGCGGACTTTACACTACGATTACCCCGGGTGACACCTCTTCTATTGTTTATTGTTGAGTTGTGCAATAAATGCCCCACTTGGGTTGTTCGTATCACCCTTCTGCCTGTGTCGTGTCTCTCACCTCGTTAAACTATGGTTAGATTAGCAAAACATTCTATTTGTGGGTGCAAACTACTCTTCCTTTTTTGTTATGAAATCAGTGGTACCATAATTAAGTTAGCTTCAGGTTGTAATTGATATACAAGTTTTTATGGTTTAAACCTTACATTTGAATGAAATAATAATACAAGTAATCAGTGTATTTATCCAGTACCTGCAAGAATTAACCCTTTTGCTTTAACTCCCATGTTATGTTTAGATGACCAATAAACCAAAGAGTCACAAGGGTATGGGAGATGGCGAGTGGATGGCCAGGTTGAGGACTTTTGCCAGCTCTGGGGTCTGGACTTCTGAAGGAGGCAATAGACCAACCCCAAGGCAGAAAAAATGGCATGACCTCTATCAGAGGGTAAAACACATTTACCTGTATCTATTAGATAGCGTGTAGTATGCAGGTCACCTTACTGTGGTGCAGAAAATAGTTATTGTTACTTATGTTTTCACATTGAGAAATGCCCCATGCAGACCCGCGGACAGACCTCTCTCTTTGGAAGGTCTATGCACTACCATTGTGGATTCAACACCACTAAGGTGATCTAATCGAAAATGACATTTTAATGTTGTATCACATATCTGTGAAAAATTATGATATGCTGTTTCATTACATCTTATGGCTTTTTCCTGTTGTTTTAGCAGCTTGACACTGCCACTCAATCTCCACAGTCTGAACTTCTTCAGGCTGGGGCTTCAGACACGATTCCTGTCCCACGGTCATTCTTGAGGCCCCCTCCTAGTTTGTCATATATATTAAAGTTATTGGTGTCAATACTCATTAAATCATTTCTAAAATTTGCACATAACAGAAGAGTTAAACAAATACAGACATGCAGACAAACAGACGGTATGCAACATACTTAAATTAAAATAAATTGGAGTTTCATGTCACTACCATAATGCTGCATATTTTTTTTTTCTTCTCTTTAGAGTTCACAAAGTCACGCTTTGCCGGGTCCCAGTCAATTAAACCCAACTTATGTGATCGGGGGAGCCCCAGCCCTACTCCTCCACCTTCTGTGAGGATTCCCAGCCCCTATCCACCATCTGCAAGGCCCTCTGACACTTCTCCATCCTCTGTGAGGACCGCCACCCTTTCTCCATCCTTTGTGAGGATCCCTAGCCCTTCTTCCTCCTCTGTGAGGATCGCCACCCTTTCTCGATCTTCTGTGAGAATCCCTAGCCCTTCTCCATCCTCTGTGAGGAGCAACAGCCCTGTTTCATTCACTGTGAGTTTAGCAACACCAATGTGTTATACAATTTGTCACGTATCGTAGTGCAGTCTTTGTTTTTAATAAAAACATTATTTTTGAACTAAAAAGGATTATTTTGTAATTATCTACCAAACAGGAGGAGTCTGCAGGAGTCCAGCCTGCACCTGATGATGCCTCAGCTACAATCTGGTTGCCAGGTGAATGGAACAAGACCGTCCCTGTGCAGGACAAGAGGTGGATTGCCAACACCTTGTTTCTCTCGTGAAGGGCTACGGTGTCCATAAGAAGGCTAGGAAGGTCCTGGACATTGACAGGTATTACCTGATGGTGACAGAGACACTCAGATGCACTGTGTGTTCTCTGAACTATCTGTCAACAAGCCAGACTGTCTGGGACCAGCTTGACCTACCGCACCAGAAAATGTTCCTGCTGATCCTAACACGAAAGTGAGTGAACCAGTGTAGTAAATATGGAGATAGTGAGAAATAAGATCACTGTAATGCCACTCCAATGAAAATGTAACTAATCACAGCAAACATTTGTCTTTCTGGTTTGCCTGTGACATCAGTGTCATGAGGCTGCTTCGGGACCGGAAACTGGGCAACAGTCCAGCTCGACTGGTGCGGCAGTTAAAGGAGAACCATGAGGAGGAATGGCTGAATCGGTTGGCGCACAACCTTGGGGAGTGTGCTGACTTTGTGGATCGACCCATTCTCTTTCCGGTGGTGTGCCAGGAGCCTCCAGAGCCCATCGACAACCCCATCAGTCTTTGGCTGCTGTCTGTATATGGCAGGGACATCCTCTCCCGAATTGATCACATCTAGGACAGGATCACAGCCATCTTTGGTACCATTTTAAAGATGGATTCCACCAAAAAGGTAATAATAACCTCCTTTTGAGGTTAAAATGTTATTATGTTTGTTAGTCTTTATTAGTGTGATCCGTGTTTGTTTTAGTTGAGCTGTTGGCTCTTATCATTATTATGTTAATTCTTCCGGAATGTGTGTTCTAAATAATGTAACTTTATAGTGGATAATTTTTTTGAAGTGGTGTGATGTGTTAATTTATATTAATTTGCAAAAGTGGTGATTTGATAAATACACAACATATTAAACTTCTTCACCCGCAGTACACACCGAGAGATCAGCATACATGTCTTTGTTCTGACGAATACAGAGAAAGATATTAGGAAGAATGCTTTATACCAAACAGATCGACTTCTATAGTTGTTTTTTGTCTTTCAAATACATTTTAAAGAATGTAGGACAGCAAACAGGTTTGTCTCTTTTTAATACTATTGTATTTTTTGGAAGTCAATGTCAATGGAAGGCAAAATCTATCTGGTTATCAATGGAAGGCAAATGGAAGGAAAAATCTATCTGGTTATAAGCATTCTTCCAAATATCCCCATGTTCATCACAACAAATAAATTTAAACAGATTTGAAACAACCCGAAACTGAAAACAATAATGAAACAACTATGCACAAGAGCTTAACCTCTGTTAATTCTCAATCAGAGCTTCTGTAGAAGTATGACAGAAATAAAGTGAAAGTGGTCTCTGTAATAAATAAAGATGTTAATGGTGTTTGCATGTTATTCTCCTCTCCAGTTGAGGTTCATCTTAGACTGTGTGACTTAAGTGAGTTAATAGCTCATTTTTATTATCTATCTTCGTTTACTGTAAAATAACAACAGTATTTTACATTAAAGTATATTACTTCAGAAATAGCTGGGAAGGTCAAACAATGCCGATAAAAGTTTACATTGTTGTCAGTGGCAACATTACATCATGAATATGTTGTTACATTTGTAAATAACAGATCACAAAGAAGCTGGCTGGTCATGGACGGGGGACAGCACTCTGGGTAACGTCCATTGACAACGAGGTCGGACAGATACTGACCAGTGTCCTGTCAGTGCAGGAGGGGCCAGGATTGGACAGGATGGTTGCAGGTGTCATGGAGCGGTACCGCCAGGCAGCCGTTCCGCCCCCAGTCCTACTGTATGTGGACTGTAACTGTTACATGCATGAGGGGGCAACCAGCAAGCTGCAGAACAAGTATATTTTGTCTCCTGCAGAAGAAAGAAAGTAATACTGTAATAATATAATGTTCAAAATCACCTGAGAGTGAGTGAATGATGACATAATTTGTATGTTGGGGTGTACTTTCCCTTTATAATAATCTTTCTTTTAGTTATTATTAATGTATAATAGTTTTAATTGTTTGTTTTCTGTTCTGTTGCACTTTAAAACAACTTAATAGTTTAAATAATGTATAATAATTATATCTAGGTAATCTAGGTTTCAGTACTGTTGCACTATATTTAACAAAGTTTTATGAATGTATAACCGTTTTGTTAATGTATGTTTAATCTTTAAATAAGTAATAAAATGAAAGTAATTTAAAATAAAAGTTTTGAAATAATCGCTTCTCTCCCTTTTTTTTGATATGCCACAATGCATTTGCTATTGCACAGTCAAAATGTTATAGGCCAGGCTTGTTTATTTATATTGCATATAACATACATAAAGGTAATTCAAAGTGCTTCACATAAAAATTATTGACAAAGGCAAAATAGAATAGAATACATCATGCAAAAGACATCTTTAAAAAGCAAATGATTAAAATCACAAATACAGCTTATAATAAAAAGGAAATAAAATGTATCTAAAATGTGAATTAAGAGTAAAACTGAAAAATATAAATAAAGTGCAGTTGGTGTGAACCAGCACAGTGCTCAGGTTGTAAAAAATGTTTTTAATCTGATTTTCTAATGTTTTCTAATCTGAAATTTAAAAATGCCTACTGTTGTGTTGTGGAAGCAGATTCAGTACATTTGCTTTTGTATAGTCAATAATTATATGTAATAAATAATAGGATTGACTAGTTATCACTATAGAAATATATTTAAAAGTACTTAAACTCTGTAAAAAAACTGTATATAATTTATAATATATCATTAGTACAATGCAAATTGGAAAAACACAAATAATGTTTGCATATGTCATATGATTTTAAACTATGAAGCATAATTCACAACAGAAAGTAAACATCTTCTTTTCTGCCAACCGCGGGATTCGAACCAGTAACCTTGTGATCATCTTTACTCCCAAACAAATGAATTGTGAAATTGAAAATAGTGTTTTAACAATAGTTTATGATAAACAATTTAAAAAAGTTATTGCTAGTGGGTGGGAAATCACTTTCTTCTCTGTTTCCCTCTTCCCCTTTCTTCACCTTCTTCCACCCCTTAACAGACTATTGTTCCCCAGCTTGTCTGAAAGGGGGAAGAAAGGGGAATAAGGAAAAAGAGGGAAAAGGGAGAAAAAAGAGAAGAGAAGATAGTGACTTTTTTCCTCTACCGGCAATAACGTTTTTATATTGTTTATCATAAACTATCGTTAAAACACTATTTTCAATTTCACAATGCATTTGTATGGGATTAAAGATGATCACAAGGTTGCTGGTTCGAATCCCACGGTTGGCAGAAAAGAAGATGTTTACTTTTGTTGTGAATTATGCTTCATCGTTTAAAATCATATGACATATGCTAACATTAGCAAAATGGAAATTTATTTTCCTTATTACAATAAAACCAGTGTTGCCACAGTTACTTTGAAAAAGTAATCTGATTACTGATTACTAATTATACCTCTAAAGAGTAACTTAGTTACTGTACAGATTACTGGATTTTAAAAGTAACTAAATTAGAAAACACGTTACTTTATCAGTTACATTCAGCAGCTGCCGCCAACACCCCGCTGCCACAACATAAAAATGACAATCGGTTTTGCCAACACTCACTTTATTGGAAGTGTATTTTTAACAGTAATGTCAACAATGTATCTCCTGAAATTTTAAATTGAACTTAAAGACTATTTCCTGAAAAAAACATATTTTTATTAAAAATAAAATAAAGACAAATAAAATAAAGACAGTCTTTCTTGACCTGACATATTTAACTGTTAACACTTTAATAATGGCAAAAAATACTATTTATAATCTACATTATTTATAAATGTAACTATTCATTTCTTTTTAACATGTTTTATGAACATTGAACCTGTTGTTCACAGCATTAGAGCAGAAAGGAGTGGTTTTACAAAACAAGTGTAAAACGCACGAAACGAGAGCGATTCTACCGTGTTTAAGGGCAGCATTTCCTCTTCAACATACTGCCCGATAGAGATGCACGGACAAGCTAAAATGTCACTCGCATCCGCTGTTTCAAATATTTCAAATAATATACGATTTAGCACACACATGATGTACCATTTTAGAGGTACCAGTCATATAGCTTTCATATACATACAGTGCCTCACAGTCGTTGCATATTACATACCCAGCACTTGATTCATCCTTGTTAACCACTTCGCTAAAAAGCTCCCAAGCGATACTTTTCTTTTCTACCTTTTTTTTCTTTTTAATTCTCCCTTTTTACATTTCTCTCGGATCTGTTTTGCCTCCATTTCTGCTTTAAGAAATAGACCATCCTCTACCGCCGCCACGCGCGCATTTCTTTTAAATTACTGCAAATTAGCGCCTGATGAAAAATGCATTTAAAACACATTCGTATCTTTAGAGAAATGTTGTTAATATTGTATATGATATCATCACCCGCGACCCACCCGCAATTAATTTGAATGTATTTTTTTATTACCCGACCCGCGGATCATCCGAAGCGCCCGCGGATTTACCCGCCATACTGCTCGACCAACTTCTTCAACTCTTCCCCACTTACTGGTTTTGCACCAAAGTCCCGCATTTGTTGTTTGGGTGGTGGGTGACCTGCTGCTCTCTGCTTGGTGGGAGTTGCTCTGTAAATTGGACTGTGCAGTGCTGCGACGCCAGTTGTTTCTTCAAATTTGACGTAGTGTTTTTGTAGCTAGATAGCACTTTGTCGCCAGCACATGTAACGGAGGCAAGCTAGTGTAGAGCTGTACAGTATGTAAACCTCACTTCCCGACCTCAAGACGCGACAGATGCTAGAGACTGTGGTCTTTAGCCTCCTCGCTAGAGCGCCAGACTCCCATGCCGGACCGACCCGATTCGAGGCCCGCTTGAAGCGGTGCGGAACGTTCCGGTTACATTGGTGCCGTGACCCGGATTGGGAGTGAGGTTTAGGGGGTGAATGTAACGGAGGCAAGCTAGTGTAGAGCTGTGCAGTATGTAAACCTCACTTCCCTTCCTCAAGGACTCTCTAGCAACAGACGCTAGAGACTGCGGTCTTTAGTCTCCTCGCTATAGCGCCCGACTCCCATGCCGGACCGACCCAGTTTGAGGCCCGCTTAGAGCGGTGCGGAGCGTTCCGGTTACACACAGACAGTACAACGAACCTTAATATTGTCATCTAGCGGTCACAAACTTGTGCCTGTAATTCCATCTAGAAATGCGCATCTCTCTCCTCCCTCCATTGTTGTTTACGTTTGTGTCACTGTATGGTAGGGGCTATTACACGTGAATTGTCCACATGCTGAAAACGTGACTTTTCGCATCGTGACTCCACTCCCTGAGACGCAAGAAGAAAGCAAAAATTATATATTTTTACTCAAGAAAATGACAAAAATAGTAACACACAGTGACTTGGATAAATAACTTTAATCTGATTAATGGTTTGGAAAAAGTAACGTGTTAGATTACTCGTTACTGAAAAATGTGGTCAGATTAGAGTAACATTGCATTGTATTAATGATATATTACAGATTCTATACATTTAAACAGGTCTTTTTACAGAGTTTAAGCACTTTTGAGTATATTTCTATAGTGATAACTAATCAATTCTATTATTTATTACTTATAATTGTTGACTATACAAAAGCAAATGTACTGAATCTGCTTCCACAACACAACAGTAGCTACTTTTAAATCCAGATTAAAAACGTTTATTTAGATGTGCATTTACAACCTGAGCACTTTACTGGTCTACACCAACTGCTTTTTATTTCCTTTTTATTATCATTTAAATTCTTAAGTTGTATTTGTGATTTTATTAATTTGCTTTTTAAAGATGTCTTTTGCATGATGTATTCTATTCTATTTTGCCTTTGTCAATCATTTTTATGTGAAGCGCTTCATGTATGAAATGTGCAATATAAAGGAACAAGCCTTGCCTATAACATTTTAACTGTACAATAGCAAATGCACTATGGCATATAAAAACAAAAAGAAAGGGAGAGAAGCATTTATGTCTAAACTTTTATTTTAAATTACTTTCATTCTATTACTTATTTAAAGATTAAATAAACATGAATAAAACGGTTATACATGCACAAAACTTTGTTTAATATAGTGTAACGGTACTGAAAACGTACCTAGATAAAACTATTAAACATTATTTAAACCGTTTAGTTGTTTTAAAGTGCAACAGAACAGAAAACAAACAATTAAAACTATTATACATTATTTATACCGTTTAGTTGATTTAAAGTGCAACAGAAAAGGAAAACAAACAATTAAAACTATTATACATTAATAATAACTAAAATAAAGATTATCATTAAGGGAAAAGTGCACCCCAACATAAAATGTATGTGTTGATTCACTCATTTTAAACATGCAAGACTTTCTTTCTTCTGCAGGAGACAAAATATACTTTGAAGAACGTTGGTAACAGAAAACCATTGGTCGCCGTTGATATGTGCTCAAACAAAATAGTGAATGGGGACCAATGGTTTTTGTTCACTAACTTCTTTTAAATATATTTTGTTTTTCGCAGAAGAAAGACAGTCTTGCATGTTTAAAATGAGTGAAATGACAAGAAGGTAATAAAATGATCTTTCCATTTTGACTTGGAGGAGTTACTTTTTTTATATTCTCCAACCTCTGTTCCTTTGGTACAGCCTCTACAGAGGGGCAGTATACCCCCTTGTATTGGCTCTGCCCAGTCTCTGCTGTCCTGAACTTCCCACATTTCTTGCACGTGTTGTGCAGCACTTTTCGTGTGAGTTTTCGAACTGGACCAGCAGAAGCAGCAGGAGAAGGAGCAGAAGAGAGGCTGACAATAGGAGCCTGTGAAGCAGGAACCAGCGCATGCCTCTGTGAGGTCACTGGCATCGGCATCAGCATCACCATTTGAGGACCTGGGGGTGGAGCAGGAAAGAGTTGCCGCGGTGTTGGTGGTTTTTCAGCAGTCGGTGACAAAACTGCTGGTGCTGATGGCATCTTCCTTCTCAACTGAGCCTGCCCAACAGTGCTACTGGGCAAAAGGTATTGGTGAGCTGGGCCTGGCTGGGGGGGTGCAGACGGGGGGCGCACATTGCCAGGGAGAAGAGGGTCAGCCGCCACAGACAAGGTCCCCTTGTCTGGCAGCGAACACCACTCGCTGCTTGTCGTAATCCAGCAGGTTCTGCCAAAGAGCAACAACATTGCTCACCTAAGCACAGAGAGCATATAATACATAGCAAATGAGAAAACAAAACACTGTCAAGTATAAACATGTTTGACAGATCAAAAAGGGAAAGTAAAGAAAGTTAAATGTTCCTGACCTGCTGGTTGGTGAGGACAAGAGAGGGCTGGTTCCTAAGCTCCACAAGATACTCTGCCAGGCTGTCGACTCTGTCCATCCCTGGCATACCCAAATTATCCACAGCCTAAAATTGCGGATTGAAGCTATATCCATGTTGAGTGGGTAAGGTAATAAAAAAGTACATTCTGATTGATAGCGGAAGGATAAGATCAGTCATTAATTACACTAAATATTTACTACATTCTCTAAAATATAAACGTCTTTTAAAAGCATTTCCATCAGATAGAGACACTAATCAGACTCTCAGTTGAAAAAAAACAGTTGGATGATTTTTTTGAAGCAGCGGATCCGGGTGACATTTAAGCTGATTTCAATACACTGATCCATATACTGTATATAGCCGAACGCCTCATTGAGTTCTAAACTGACAACAGAACAGACCACAAGTATTTGAGCGCCCATTTTACAGTTTCTATTGACCCATTTGCAGCATTTTGTCATATTAATAGTTTTTCAGACATGTGAGTGTTATCTTAAAGACACAGGTGATTGAACGAATACAAATATATAATTATGCAGCAAATGTTACGCATTATAAAAGAGTTGTTTCCAGTTTTTGATTGTGATTATTCAATAGCTGTGTTTTATTCACGATCAAGCTCAGCTTTGACAGCCGATTTAACAATTCTGTGTAATCCTGAAAAGCTTGATAAATTGAATCAAATGTGTTTAATTAGAGTTGGAGATAAACGCTGCAGGACAGTGGTCCTTCAGAAACTGAATTTGACACCCCAGTAATAATTCAAAAGGTAAGGAAATAATAATGAATTGGGGTTTCAGTTTTTATGAAGTCTTTACCATATTATATATATATATATTGACCTATATAAACGGCTGAATTGCTATTTACATACCGCAGAAAGATCAGCAGATTTTGAGGCACCTGACTGTGGATTGGAATCAACAGCCAATATGGAGGACTCAGCAGCCAGACCGGAAGAGTCAGCAGCCAGGGTGGAGGCAATAGGCAGAGAGGAAGGAGTATCCAGGGTGGAGGGAATAGGCTGAGAGGACGGAGTATCCAGGGTGGAGGCAATAGGCTGAGAGGACGGAGCAGCCAGGGTGGTGGCAATAGATTGAGAGGACGAAGCAGCCAGCGTGGAGGCAATAGGCTGAGAGGACGGAGCAGCCAGTGCAGCAGCCATGTTGGAGTTCTCAGCACCAAGGCTGGAAGCAACAGGCTGTGCGGATGGAGCAGCCAGGGTGGAATAGTCAGTAGCCATGCTGGAGAAGTCAGCTGGCGGGTTGGTGGAGAGAGACTCAGCAGAGGGCAAAAAGTGTGAGGAAACAGAGAAGCTTGATTCATCTGAGAGACTTGAGACAGTAACATCAAGGGTCTGTTCTTCACCGAAACCCTCATCGTCCTCGTTCTCTCCTTCATCCACTTTCTCAAAGATGTTCTCTGTCTCCTCTGAGTCGGGATCCACCACAAGCGGCAGTCCAGTCTGACTCAAAAGGTAGTCAACACCAAGCAGCTCTCCTACGAAAAATAACAGAAATGCACACACGTCATTAATTATCTAACTATTCAATTACTATAACAATAACTATTCAATATAGATGGAATGCAATCGTAATTAGACTTCTGTATTTGCAATTAGAATAATCAATGTAAATACTTAAAGAGATAGTTCACCCAAAATGAAATGTCTGTCATCAATTACTCACCCTCAGATTGTTCCAAACCTGTATAAATTCATTTGTTCTGCAAAACACAAAGGAAGATGTTTGGGTTTATCCAACATTCACTCCCATAGTATTTATTTACACTACTGAAGCAGTAAATGGGGGATTAGATATGTCTGGTTACTGACATTGTTCCTAATATCTTTCTTTATGCCATATAAATGTATACTGGTTTCGAACAACCTGAGGGTGAGTAAATGATGACGGAATTTTTGTGTGAACTATACCATTTATTTTGTTATCCTCACTTACATAAATTAACTATAGTACCTACACCTACTGGTAAAAGCAATATTTAGTTTGAACATTGGAAACCCACAAACCAAAAGTATAAGGTAGCTAGAAAAGCTAAAACATACCTGTGTATTTGGCAGGTGACCTGAAAGTGGCACAAAAGCACGACCAAACACCTTCAAGTTGTTGGTGTTAACACAGTGGGCCATTTCCCCGGAGTAAGTAAGGAGAGATGCTGTTTGCTGGTCACTGCTGCAGTCGCCCGATCTTGATTCCACCTGTTTAAGCCTTCCAGGAGGTAGAGCTGGAAATTAAGTGCATTGGCACTGGTTTCTAGAAGAAAAAATATGTATCAATAGAAAACGACATGAGTTTATGTTTGAACAATACATAAATAATTAAAATATCAAACATTATTTGTGAAACCAACCTGGAATGAACCTATTTAAGTGGCAGTGGAAAGACTCCAGGGATGTGGACCCTCTGGAACAGCGATACCTTGTTAGGGTCACCCCTGACTTTGAGGTGGTGCCGACTTCAATGTAGAGTGGCATCCCTGAAACATCCTGGATGCACCTGACATGGCGTTTCTGCACAGGTCCAGATGTGCTCCAGGCGCACCTCATCCAACAGTGGCACACCCATAAGGTCCCTTCCATTTGCCCCACCCAGCTCCTGGAGTAGCTTGTCAATGAGGCGTATTGTTGCCTCCTATCTGCGTGTCCTCCTGTGGCAGTAAAGGCTGAGATGATTTTCACTGATGCTCCTGTCCTCCAGAAGGTCAGTAATAGCTGGCACACCCTCCTGCATCAGTTGCCATTTTTTTGCCTGCCGCAACAGGGATGCAGGGATCCCACAGGGATCCCACTCAAAGATGCAGGCGGACAGGCATCACATGAAGGTGAGGTAGAGAGGATGGGCATCTGTGGTGCAGCCCACTGCCAGCCTCCTCATATAGTGCCAGATGTCCAGCAGTATGTGGAAGTCTGGCAACTTCCTAAATCTGTTCTGCAGCTTGCTGGTTGCCCCCTCATGCATGCAACAGTTACAGTCCACATACAGCAGGACTGGGGGCGGAACGGCTGCCTGGCGGAACCGCTCCATGACACCTGCAACCATCCTGTCCAGTCCTGGCCCCTCCTGCACCGACAGGACACTGGTGAGTATCTGTCCGACCTCGTTGCCAATGGAGGTTACCCAGAGTGCTGTCCCCTGTCCATCACCAGCCAGCTTCTTTGTGATCTGTTATTTACAAATGTAACAACATATTCATGATTGTCACAGAAGGTGGATGAGTAGGGCTGGGGGTCCTCTGATCAACTAAGTTGGGTTTAAGTGACTGGGACCCGCCAAAGAGTGACTTAGTGAACTATAAAGAGAAAAAAAATGAATTTAATTACGCAGCATAGTGGAAGTGACATGAAACTCTAATTTAATTGTTTGTTTGTGTGTCTGTATTTGTTTAACTCTTCTGTTATGTGAAAATTTTAGAAATTATTTAATGTGTATTGACACCAACAACTTTAATATATTATAAAGTACTCAGATGTATATTGTTATTTGCCTTTTTAACTCACACTTTACCTATCTGATATTTTGAATAAAAATTGGAAACTATGTAACTTTCTGATTTGTATATAGTTTTTGTACATTTGATTGGTTTCAGAGTTCTCCAAATTGAGTTTTTTCAGAAACAAAAGAAGCTGTTGATTCTCATAGATGCTACAAAATTATTAAACCCAAACAATAACAGTTTACTACACTTATATTAGGGGCCAAATATGGCTAAATATTATAACTGAATAATAAGGACATTTTACTGGTCCTCGTTAGATATAAGGTCTTTCACAAATATGAAAAAATATGTGATTGTTATATCTTGGGTTCTTTGATAGAAAATAACAAAAAAACCTGATCAAATCACATAAAGTCCATGAAATGTCCTCACTACAGTAATACAAAGGTGTGTATGCCTGTCTCGGACTAATACATTTGCAGAATTACGCTAGAGTCAATCTGAACTTGGAGGGCTGTGCTTCCTATCAAACAAATTAAAAAATAATTATAAGTCCAAATTAAGTACAGAGAATCTATTCATTGACAAACTAGGAGGGGGCCTCAAGAATGACCGTGGGACAGGAATCGTGTGTGAAGCCCCAGCCTGTAGAAGTTCAGACTGTGGAGATTGAGTGGCAGTGTCAAGCTGCTAAAACAACAGGAAAAAGGCATAAGATGTAATGAAACAGCATATAAAATTTTTTCACAGATATGTGACCCTGGATGACAAAACCAGTCTTATGGGTACATTTTTCAAAATTGAGATTTATACACCACATGAAAGCTGACTAAATACACTTTCTATTGATATATAGTTTGTTATGATAGGACACTATTTGGCCGAGATATAACCATTTAAAATTCTGGAATCTGAGAGTGGGAAAAATCTAAATATTGAGAAAATCGCCTTTAAAGTTTTCCAGAAGTAGCCCTTAGCAACGCATATTACTAATGGTGGGAAATAAATGAAACTTACACCATTGATTAACCACAGCTGAAACTTTATACACACAAAATTTCATAAAATTAATTTTCCAGGAACATATAAAATTTTACACCTGAATTTTACACTTGAGCTGGCAACGAATCATCAATAACAGAGGCAGACCAACATGCTAAGATGATGTTTTGTTTACATTTTGTCAGAGCAAAATTGGCATAACTTTGACAAACAACTCATGAAAACCACTACTTTGTAAAGAAGGCATTTAAGAACGTATGTGACTGACTGAACTGAACTTTGAAGAATTTTCCCACTCAAGCGGCTCGAATTCTGAGTCTGCAGTGAACACTTTGTATTCCTTCATGGCACGGAATCGAAGCGATCTAAACATTAATTGAATTTGTCGTCTTCCGGGGCATCCTCTTATGTCAAGCCGGTCTCTGGACATTCTGTATTATCTTCCCAATGATTTGCGAAACAATCATTTACTAGGTTCGTTAAATTATTGCTGTCATTAGCGTTTAGATTGAGCAAACGCGCTTCCATCAGAATCCATGTTTTGAAGCGCGATCATGACGGATTGTGTACGCTGCGCACGTGAGACGCTATAGCAGGCCGTTGCTAAGAGGAAACAGGTTTGTTTTAACACTCTCTATTGGCTTACCCTTGTAATGACATAGAAGAGAGTAGATTAACTTGAAAGCGGAATCTCTTAACTTTACATAGATACCAAACTTGAATGGGTAGTTATCATAGAGCGGACAGCAGCGAGTTAAGTTTGTAGGCATGTTTCTGACCATTTTTTGTTCGCGATATTAAGGGATCGACTCACATAAATAAAGTTTTGATATATTTACGGTAGGAAATTTACAAAATATCTTCATGGAACATGATCTTTACTTAATATACTAACGATTTTTGGCATAAAATAAAAATTGATCATTTTGACCCTAACAATGTATTTTCGGCTTTTGTCAGAAATATACCCGTGCGACTTACGACTGGTTTTGTTGGCCAGGGTCACATATGTGATACAACATTAAAACGTCATTTTCGACTAGATCACCTTAGTTATGTTGAATCCACAATTGCAGTGCATAGACCTGCCAAAGAGAGAGGTCTGTCCGCGGGTCTGCATGGGGCATTTCTCAATCTGAAAAGATAAGTAACAATAACTATTTTCTGCACCACAGTAAGGTGACCTGCATACTACACGCTATCTAATAGATACAGGTACATATGTTTTAGCCTCTGATAGAGGTCATGCCATTTTTTCTGCCTTGAGACTGGTCTATTGCCTCCTCCAGAAGTCCAGACCCCAGAGCTGGCAAAAGTCCTCAACCTGGCCATCCACTCGCCATCTCCCATACCCTTGTGACTCTTTGGTTTAGTGGTCATTTTAGCATAACATGGGAATAAAAGCAAAAGTGTTCATTCTTGCAGGTACTGGATAAATACACTGATTTCTATTATTATTATTTCATTCAAATGTAAGGTTTAAACCATAAAAACTTGTATTTCAATTACAACCTGAAGCTAACTTAATTATGGTTCCCCTGATTTTATAACAAAAAAGGGAAGAGTAGTTTGCACCCACAAATAGAAGGTTTTGCTATTCTAACCATAGTTTAACCATAACATTTGCTGTAAAACTGTGGTTAAACTAATGGTAATTATTTAAAAGGTTATTAATATGCAAAAATATGGCTAAGAAACATTTACTCTAGTAAAATCATGGTACATTTTCTTAAGGGATGACTACGTTTACGAATATAGTTTATTTTTGTCAAAACGAACTTTGAGATGAATAAATTAGGTATAACATGTATGATTACAGGCAAGTCGTTATAACTCGACCACAGTTAATAAACACAAAATTGAAATTACGGCAGGAAGAACGAAACGAAGGCGACATAACACGGACTACTAATAATTTATCACAAAAGAAAAGTTGAACATGAAGTTAATGTAATGTTTCCCTTACAATGTGTTGTAAACAAAGTGACGTAATAAGAATAAACATACATGCCACGTGTGCCTCCTCAATCTCAGTTGCCTTTGCCAGCAGTGTGCTGTCATCTATCTCAGTGGGGCGGGTGACGATGGCTGAGGGACCCGTGGCTGCCTCAATGGACACAGTCGGGCGGGTATGGGTGGCTGAGGGCCGCGCACATGCCTGGGTCAAGCTACAAAACACAGCACAGATAAACATGACAACTGAAAAGGAATAAATACTAAACAAAGCAAAAAAGTGTTACATAATAAATACACAAATAAATGTCTGCTTACAAGGTGTGGTTTTAAAGGGGGAAACCAGCCTTTCTACCGTTTTGGCAAGGTTTCTCTGGTTAGGCAACTTCCCAACCAAGAGGGAGCCGAGAAAGGCGGTGGAGTATGAGGGGTGGTAGTGTGCTGGGTGGGGGAAGCATGCAGGGTAGGGGCAGTGTGCTGGCTCGGGGCGATGAACTGCGTGGGGGCAGCGTGCTGGGTGGTAGCAGCATGCTGGGGAGCTTTCCCAGCATATTGCTCTTCCTTCATGGCAATTCTGCCCAAAGGAAAGAGCTCAATATACTCCCTGAAACTCCCCTTGTTGTGGGCATGTTCTTGGGTGTCTTTGCTGCCTCCTGTGGGGTCCCTCTTCATAGCTGTAACCGGGTAAGCAGCATTCCCCAGGGCATTTTCAGCCACCCACCTGAATGTTTGCCCATGAAATAGACCAAACTGGATTTCAAAGAAACCCAGCAGGTGCTTTCTAATAGTTAAATCCCCATCGTGCTGATGTAAGCTTTTCTTGGCCTGGTCCAGCACTGCCTCTGTGGACAGTGGTCTTGTGAACGGCTTTCCTTTGTTGGCTTCCTTCACCTTTGTCGCTTCCACTGAATCTGTCAGATTCAGGCTGCTATCAGCCCGTCTCCTGAAGCGAGGTTCCATCTAAATAAATAAAAAATCAAGATATAAAAACTATAGAGGAGCAGACAATCACATTTTGAGGATTTATATTTTTGTGTGTACTTATGCCTTTGTCCATGTATAACAGTCTGTGGCTGGTCTTAAAATTTAACTCTATATATTTTATTTCTATTTCTTACAACTTTATAATTGTGTTTTTTAATAATAATTGTTCACTTGTCATCCAGAAGAGCTGCTAACTGTATTTCATTGTTCCTAAACAGTGACAATAAGATTCTATTCTATTCTATTTGGGAACACATGAGTTAATGCAGCCGTGTATATTACAGTATTGCCGTGGGCAATTCAACGCAAAGATCAACCTTACCATGAAAAACATGCTTTTTACCAAGAGTTTTCACTACATTTATACCTCAGATATCAATATTTGGTAGTTTCAATACCCGTGTGTAGTAGAGTAGGGGGGGCGAGACCGTGGTTCGAGTCCGGTGAGTAAATGTGGATGAGCGCCGTGGGTCGTCCGTGAGGGGCCGCCGGCTATTATAATATTTTATTAAATGTTTAAAATGTCTTCCGGTTCCCGACTCCTTCCATCCCTTCTATGGAGATTTGTTACATTGGTGCCGAAACCCGGGAGGAAGGAGAGGCATGCTGTAGGAGAGTCCTCGCCGCCGAGTGGCCTCGCGGTGCCTGAGAGTTCGGGCAGCGCGGACGAAGGGCGTCCGCCAGTGGCTGCCCGAAGCGGTGGCTCTGGGGAAACGGAAGTGCACAGTGCGGCCACCGTCAAAGCTTTGGTGGAACGCCGACCTTTGCTGCCTCGCTCCCGGGTCGAGGTGGGGTGGCTTTCGTCCAAGGGGGAGCGGGGGAGTTGCCGCCGTCCGCCAGAGGCCGGAGCCTGCGTCTGTCCCCCGAGGGGGAGGAGCAGGGGGCGGAAGTGCCGGGTGCGGCCATCGCCTTCCAGGGGCCGGATCCTACATCCGTCCGCCCAAGGGGGAGGAGCAGGGGATGGGGAACCCGCCCCGACTCCCAGATAAAGGAGGAGTCACTGCCGGCCGCCGGGGGGCGGACGGTCGAGCCGTCCACCGAAGCCCCAGGGCCACCGCAAGGCACCGCGAAGGAGTGTACTCCGGCTGGTTGAGGAACTAGCGGCAGCATGTCAGGGAACCGGACTATAACATTTTTTTTCTCCTCTCTCCCCTCTCTCCTTCCGGTCGCTCCGAGGGCTCCCGTCTCCGTTGTCTCGTCTCGTCGCTGCATACCCCCCACCCCGAGGGAGGGGGAGGGAGCTTGCACAGTCGCGGGGGTACCCCCGGCCTGTGAGGGGTTATGGGGGTATGTAGTAGAGTAGGCGGGGCGAGACCGTGGTTCGAGTCCGGTGAGTAATTGAGGATGAGCGCCAGCTGTGCGCACACCCGCTCGAATCTCGTAGGAGATAGGGAGCATATAAAAGGAATGAGCGACCGGTCCGTCGAAGAGAGAGGACCGGGCCCGAACTTGTGTGTATTTATGTTTATGTTTTGTTCGCCGGCGGTTGTCCGTGAGGGGCCGCCGGCTGTTATATTGTTTTATTAAATGTTTAAAATGTCTTCCGCTTCCTGACTCCTTCCTTCCCTTTTATGGAGATTTGTTACACCGTGTGATGTCTCTCTAAAAGATTTCAAAGCATTTGCAATTTTACATTTACATTTAGAAGACGGTTTTATCCAAACTGATTTACAAATGAGGTAAACAATGGAAGCAATTGGAACAACACAAGCACAACAAAAAAGCATAACTGCAAAAGAACTGGTCTCATATAACTTAGCCCACTACAGTATGTATGCAAAGCAAAAATGAGAAAAGTGATAGAGGTCAGAACTGATTGGTTAGGTGTTGACAGAAGAGATGTGTTTTAAGCCGATTCTTAAATATTTGTCACATCCATAACGGTACATATTCCTCATAAGTGGACACATGAAAATTAACTATTTTGTGTTCTAAGCGTCTTTGCTTCTATATTTGTTCGGTATTTTGGCTTCTGGTTTGTGCATTTTAATTCACTGAAATCCTACAAATTATGTCGAGCTACAGGTTGTTTATAAAATACAAAAATATATAAATGACACTTTATTTTTGTTGATCAAATAAAGTGACTTACTTTGCAAATGTTTGTCTGAAGTTAATGAAATCTTGTCATCTTCAGTCGCCTTCGTCATCCTCAAGTCTCAATGGGCTCTTAACGTTAATTGGTCAATTATTGGTTGTTACTTGGGGAATCATGGTTGCGATGCGAGCGCTGATTATTCGTTGGATTAGATTCTTGGTTGCAGCTCGGTACGTGATTGGCTGTCATTACCAAGAATAACCACGATCTAAAGGTGACATAGAGAGCTTGCCAAGCTTATTCACGCACGACCCTTGTCTGTCAGTGCTTCCAAACGGTCAGGCGGAGTTGTATGGTGCCATCACTGTTAAGGGAGTATGGGACAAGAACATACACGAGCACCGACAAATCCACAGCTTCCTTGAAATTTCTAGTAAACCTCTGAAGGGCTTGATTACCAGGCACAGGTGTGTCTGTCTGCTCCTTTGCCAGCTGTCGATTTGCATTCTTCCTGAATGCCGTCAGGGAGGGCCAGTGGCGCAATGGATAACGACTACGGATCAGAAGATTTTAGGTTCGACTCCTATCTGGCTTGTTGCCTATCTGGCGGCTTCCGTTGACCTGCGTCAAAAATAGCTCAGACGGTAGCCGGTTACCGGGCCTAGATGGCGTCCAAATCCGCGTTCCCTGACCGGGAATCGAACCCGTGCCGCGGCGGTGAGAGTGCAAAATCCTAGACACTACACCCCCGGGGAGCACACGCTTGTAAACGGTCCTCCGCGGGTGCCGGCAAGATGTGTATCCTTAATAGAGGCAGTCTGTTTGAAGGTACACGAACAGTTACCTGCAAGTAAATGGGGCCCTACGGGATCTGAAACCAGTTCAAAAGAATTTCCCACTACGCTGCCACATGTGATGCTTGAAGTCACGATCTTCAGATTATGAGACTGACGCGCTGCCAAACTGCGCCACCAAGGAGTGCCACGGCACTTATCATTAGACAGCAACGGTCAAAAGTGAAAAGATTAGGCCTTTTGTTGATATAATGGGGAAGCAATCCATTTGGTTTCGGCCAAACGTTTGTGTTGGAAGGGAACTGCACATATTAACAGGCTGCGGGGAGTTCTAAGAATGGATACTCTTGATTGTGACCATGATGTGATACAATCTAAGAAAACATAGGAAATAGCTGTGCACTTGAACTCTTTGGCAGCGTCCGTCGGACGCGGTGGCGCAACTCTGGTCTGACATTTTTCATTTCAGCGACAGTTTATCTTGACATTTCAGTATGCAATGTTTTATGAAAGTAATAGTAACAACAACCGTAAAAATACACAACTTTTCATTAAATCTGATTCATCAATTTCATATGAGGTGTGAAAGCACAATTAGTGCATCGCATAAAGAGCAGGACTTAGTTTAAATGACTGTAGGGTTAACTTTTTTATGAAACAGGTTAAAGGGACAGAAACTCCTTGGGATAATAAAGTGTGAGAATTTGGGTTAAATCAGGGCTGTTCAATTAAAGCGGTCAATATTCTTATTTTGTAAAAACTACTGAACATACAAACAAAGTGTAACAATTGAAATGGAATCATCGCGAGCAGATTACTGACAAAGCTACTCAAATGACGCCATTCCATGCCTTTTATACCAGAACTGATTCTAAATGATCTTCCCAAATAAAACTGTGTTCATTAGGAAATGCTCTTAACATGCTGATCATTAATGCAATTGGTTCAATATATATAATTCTTGCAAAAAAGTAGAAACTTTTGAAAGGCTGCAATCAGAGGTCATTCTGAAAGTCAAAGGGTACGGTTGCTGAGAGGCCCGAGTACCCCACAGTCAGGTTGGCTGATCGATCTAAGGTGCTGCGTTCAGGTCGCAGTCTCCTCTGGAGCCACTTCTGACATTGCTTTGCACACGCTCCAGGCTCGGCTTTGCACACGCTCCAGGCTCGGCTTTGCACACGCTCCAGGCTCGGCTTTACAAGGAAACAGACATGCGCTAATTTCTGTCAGACAATGTGAGGGTGCCAATCCACAGCTGTCTTGAAGTTGCTAATAATCCACTGAAGGGCTTGATTACCAGGCACAGGTGTGTTCCAGCGAGTGTTCCAGTTCTGTCTGCCCCTTTGCATGCTGTCGACCCTGAGTGCCGTCAGGGAGGGCCAGTGGCGCTCCATGTCACCTGTAGATCTTGGTTATTCTTGGTAATGACAGCCAATCACATACAGAGCTGCAACCAAGAATCGAATCTAACGACCAATCACTGCTCGTATCTCAACCATGATTCCCCAAGTAACAACCAAGAATTGACCAATTAACGTCAAGAGACCATTGAGACTTGAGTATGACGAAGGCGACTGAAGATGACAAGATTTCATTAACTTCAGACAAACATTTGCAAAGTAAGTCACTCTTTTTTGATCAACAAAAATAAAGTGGCATATATATATTTTTGTATTATATAAACAACCTGTAGCTCGACATACTTTGTAGATTTTAAGTGAAATAAAATGCACAAACCAGAAGCCAAAATACCGAACAAATATAGAAGCAAAGACGCTTAGAACACAAAATAGTTAATTTTCATGTGTCCACTTATGAGGAATATGTACCGTTATGGATGTGGCAAATATTTAAGAATCGGCTTAAAACACATCTCTTCTGTCAACACCTAACCGATCAGTTCTGACCTCTATCACTTTTCAACTTTTTAGCTTTGCATACATACTGTGATGGGCTAAGTTATATGTGACCAGTTCTATTGCAGTTATGCTTTTTTGTTGTGCTTGTGTTGTTCCAATTGCTTCCATTGTTTACTTCATTTGTAAGTCGGTTTGGATAGAACCGTCTTCTAAATATAAATGTAAAATCGAAAAAGCTTTGAAATCTTTTAGAGAGACATCACACGGGTATTGAAACTACCAAATATTGTCATCTGAGCTATAAATGTAGTGGAAACTCTTGGTAAAAAAACATGTTTTTCATGCCAAGGTTGATCCTTGTGTTGAATTGCCCACGGCAATACTGTAATATACACGGCTGCATTAACTCATGTGTTCCCAAATAGAATAGAATATAACTTTATTGTCACTGTTTGGGAACAATGAAATACAGTTTAGCAGCTCTTCTGGATGACAAGTGAACAATTATTATTTAAAAAACACAATAATAAAGTTGTAAGAAATAAAATATATACAATTAAATTTTAAGACTAGCCAAAGACCGCTATACATGGGATTTAGCAGGGTGGACAAACTTTGGTGGTATCCTCCACAGGTGCCACTGAAGACAAGCAGTTTTCCTTCCTTGAAGAATTACTTGGGCCATCCCCTGCTGCTCTGGATGCCACAAAAACTGTTGCAAGTGAAGCTTACCTGTCCAAATCCAGACTGTCAGAAAGACCTTCTGACCTCAGCAGGCTTGCTTCAAAAGATCAGGCAGGTGGTTGCCATGGGTAATATGTACTGTGTGGCATTTGAGTACCTGGGGTGCCGAAGATGTAAGAGGAAGGTCATTAGCTGGAGCCATGGTATTGTCTCCCAGCTCAACATTGGCCACAGGGTGCAGTTCCCTAGCTGATGTCAATGCCACATTTCCGTCCATTATACTAAAAAAAGCCCCATTACTGCCAACTCACTTCCTGTTAGCCCGATAGCGCCGTTCAGGGTGGTGTGGCCGTAAGCGAAAACTGAACATCCGAGCTCGCCTCATAAAGAAAGCGGCCAAAAGGCCACTATGCTTTAAATAACCAAAGCTTACAACACCTGGTGTTCCCAAGCAGTCTCCCATTCAAGTACTGACCAGGCCCGACCCTGCTTGTCTTCCAAGATCAGACGAAAGCGGACATGCTATTTTTTTATAGTTTTTTTTTATTTCACAAATGCAAACATGTATCTCTGCAAATTGCAGCAGCAGTCCATTGATATTGGCACTTGGAATGTCATAAAACTAAAACTTTTAGTTTAACAAGGTGTAGCAACCAATAAAAATAAATAATTTAAGATTATCAATTATCAGCAGGCAATTTCCAGTTTAAATCATCAATAATGTTACACACGTCTTAGGTAAAAACATCATAAAAAACATCCAGCTTATCTTGGTACTTAGAATAGCAGCGCAAACATTTCAAGTAGTTTTCCACCTTCCTTATGAACATTAGTCCTACATCCATTACAGTCTTTTCATTCTTGGCAACTACTCTTCTTTCCCATATCGCTCTCTTCATCAGCATTACTAATACATTTATAACTTTTTTGTTTTCACATTTCTGGTGTTCACCCAACATCACCATTTTGTTCCTGTCCATTGCATCCCCTTTAAAATCCCCTCTCTCAACCTCTCAAACAAAGATTTACATTTCGCATTAAAAACCTCCAGCTTCTTACTGTCATGAAAGAACACAGGATAGACCCAAATGCGGGGGTAAGAATATTTATCAAGCAATGTACAGACAATAATGCACTAGTGTCCAACTGGTGAAATGTCCCCGTCCAAAGCGGTTGTAGTCCTGGACAACAGATACCAGCAGATATGGTGAGAGTGACGTCTTTAACTCGGGTCGAGTAATAGTCAAAAGGAGCGTCAACAGGAGCTGGAGGACAATACCAGAGGAGATAAGATACAACAGGATCCAAGCCACCAGACGACCGTCCTTAGTAGTGAGGTGCGGAAGGGTGGAGAGAATGCTAGGAATACTGTGACAAAAACGTCAGGCTTGATAGACAAGACAGGATGATAATAACAAGACTTCAATAGGTGAGCTGCTGCAGCAACACCTAGGTCAGTCTGAACTGGCAAAATGCAACGGTCAGACAACGGACAAGAGACACTGAGGCATGATATAGGAAAACATAACAAGAGTAAATGGCTAGCAGGTGCGGGAGAAATAGTGAGCTAATTGAGAGATTGTAAACAGGTGTGTATGCATGAGTGGAAAATCACCCGTGTTGGGGAAACCTAAGAAAACACGGGGGCGGGGAGAGTGACGCAGACACTGAGCACGTGGTCAGCGAGTAACCAGCCTCGTGCTCGACAAAAACAACACACCCATGTGCAGAAGATGTCCCGACCCGATCTGGGTCGTGACACTTACAGTATAAAAACACATGTATAAAAATCCCTCGTCCTCCTCTTTACACACTTTGCTCCATCCCAATTTTGTTTAGTAAAACATCAGAAAATATTGCCTTGTGTCTAAATAAAAATTCAAGGTTTCCGAGTTTCGTCTCTATCATTTCCCCTTTCATGTTAGTCCATATGTCAGTCTCAGTAAGATCTTTGTGCTTCTGCAGCCAGTATTCATTAGAAAAAGGTTTCTTAAAAACACCTTCTCTAAAAACAAAATATAACAGTTTCACTGTAAAATCCTTAAAACCTTGTATTTTCTCATCCAACATAACAAACACGTGTTTTCCTGTTCCTCCTGTTTCCTTTTTCGATTTGACTAATCCAGTCTTCAGGTATGGCGCTCCTAATTATGGCATATTTGTTAAAGATGTCTTGTATGGTATAGTCCTCTTTTGCCTCTTTCATGGTATCCACAACATACTGTACAGGTTAAAATCCATTTTTGAACTCATATTAAACAACTCTTACTTTCGTGATTTTCACATCCCACCATTTCTTAAAAAACACTTCTTTCCCTTTATTTACAATGTTCTTGTCTAAAAACAAAGGGTTGTTTTAAATTGATTTCTCTAGTTTGCGGATTGTACTGTACAAAAGTTGAAATGTTCCCCATGCGCTCAACAGCTCCTTGTAAAAATCAGGCAGACTATGTGTCATCCAGTTCTTAGTTTTCATACATAAAATATTATCTCCCAAATTGAAATTCCCACATTTGTTTAAAAAATAATCCATAGTTTTTTTGCATATGGTTTCATTTCCATCATCCAAATATTTTTTTTACAATTTTCACTCTCAAACAGTTCTTCCTTTGTCTAACATCAATCAAACCCAAACCACCTTTTTCTACTGCTCCTATTAATGTGTTGTATGCGATCCTCGGAGGTTTCCCTCCCCATAAAAAAATTAAAAAACATATTTTCAATCTTTTTTCAATCCACAAAGGCAAGGGTGGCACATATAAAACATGCCACAATTTTACACTATTAAAACATTCAAGATTAAAACCTTCCCTTTAAGACATAACATTCTTAATTTCCATAAATTCAGCCTTCCCAGATAGCAAACGACATCTGGCCCAGTTGTGGGCCACATCTCCACGCGGAATGACGGCGATGATTCTACCTGAGTGTGGCAGGCAGAAGTCAGCCATTACAGGGCCAGATATGGACCAGGTCCTGTCACTTTCTCAGCTGTCTGGGCCAGACCCTTTGGGCCCTTGGCTTTTCTGAGAAGTGGCCCATGTCTGGCCCTGTTATGGCTGCCATATTCTATGGAGTCATCACCGTCATACTATGTGGAAGTGTCTCTCACATCTATTAATTAACATAAAATAAGAAAATACTCAAATAGGTGAAATTAATTAAATATCAAAATCTGACATTGTCAATCATTTATATTATATAATAATTTATCATATAAATAACAAATTACACAAAATATCTAGTTATGAATTATAGGTTATTTCTTATAATATATAGACACATAATATATAAAAAGTTCCAGTACAGTTACGATAGATACAATAGAACACAGTAAAATCATACATATATATTTTTTTAGGACTGATAATCTAATAGAAATCAGTCTGAGCCCAACAACCAGAACAGGAGATGGGAAAAGATAGGGATAGTTCAATGAAAACTCTTTGTTTTGCTAAACAAAAAGCAAAATATTTTCAATTATGTTTGTAAATGAACAGTCAGTAAGTGAACAAAAACATTTGGAAGGGTCCGGAAACCCTTTAGGGTGAGTAAAGGATGACAATTATTTGGGTGAGCTGTCCCTTTAAATCTTCTCTCTTGCCCGACGACCTCCATCTCGGTCTGTGGCAAGCTGCAGCCATCTCTAGACCCAATGCTCAACCTCTTGGTCTATAGCAGTTGCCGTTAGTGTCTATTTCGTCTGACTGCAGCTACGACACATGTAAACAGTAATTATTATTTATTTAAAATCTAACATTAATAGGGTAAACATTTTAGATCACACCAAACAACATTGATAAATCATATGCTATTTTCATAAAGACTTACCATTTATTACAGTTTTTAAACTGGTGTCTTGAGTGCTGCCTTGCCATTAATACCCCTCCAATTTGTCTGACGGGCTATATCGTTTGTTAGCAGGAAGCTCATGATTCTCTAGACACTGTCTTTGATTGTGGTGCCACCTCTCAAGGCTAAGGTGTTTACCTGTAAAATGAGGAAACAAGTCAAATCTTTGATTAGAACATAAAAAAACCTGTGTTAACTTTTTCCTGTTGAAATGACAGGAGTTCAATGTGAATGGATTAATTGAAGTACTATACGTATCGAAAGTAAATGTCCTTTATCAAAGCATGTTTTACTGTCACATATCTTATGCCTGTAAGGTCTCCCACTGATTACACTGACTAGCTCCCAGAATCAATGGTATTAAGAGCTTTTTAGTAACAAAACATATAGAAATGCAACAACTGAACTAACAAAAAAGACAAACATGATTATCTTAATTTTTTATTTAACACTCAAATTAGGCTACTGCCTTAAACTCTTTTTAGCACTTGTTTAAAACTTTAAAGGTTCTTTTTCAAAGAGACATTGAAGGCTTATGATATGGTTTAATTTAGGGAAACAAAGCAAACATTGAAAAGGCTAGCCATGTATTAAAGGATTTTACTGGAGGACAAGAACTAACCGACGCGAAGCGGAGTGTGTTGGGTCTCGGGTCTAGTGCTTGTGGGGTTTTTTCTCTGTCGTTTGTTATTGCTTGCCATGTGTCTGAAATCCTCGTTTACCCCGCCCTCTGGTTACCTTGTTAGTTTCCTTGTTACTATGTTCTTTGATTCACCTGGTTTTCTGATTTTCCCGCTCTTTTCTCCAGCTGTTCCTCGTTATCTCTCCGTGGGCCTTGCCTTGCCTTGCCTTGCCTTGCCTTGCCTTGCCTTGCCTTGCCTTGCCTTGCCTTGCCTTGCCTTGCCTTGCCTTGCCTTGCCTTGCCTGCACGTCAGTAACCGTTTGTCTTCTAGGCTCCTGAGCTGTGTGACCGCACCGAGTGCCTACCTCTGTCTTGCTCACTGTCAAAACTCCAGGAATCCTGGATTTCATCTCTAAACTCAAGGGAACTCACTTCAACCTCCTAGGGAGTTGATCTAAAACTTCAGGGACTTTGTGAGAGCCACTGAGGGTGACTATCTCTCCGCTCAAGGGACATCACTACAGTTGGAGGATCCTGGCCCTCGTCGGCGGATTTACGTTTGTTTGCCTGCCTACAGCGGGTGGATTTTCATTGGCCCTCGTGGGCGGAATTACGTTCGTTTGACCTGCCATCAGCAGGAGGTTTTGCGTTGGCCCTCGTTGGGCGGATTTATCTCCTTTTTTGTGGATTACCTTGACTGAACTCCCTTGCTGATTCTCACATCTTAGAGAATTCCCCTGTTTTTCACGGCCGAGCGCTCGAGCCCTTGTGACATTGCTAAGTTCCCGTTTCCTCAGATTCCTTATTTCTTGTCATATCTACTGTTGTGTATTCCCTGCTGGGATCTTAATAAAGCTTCAGCTAACCTGCACTTGACTCGTGAGTCGTTCTTAACAGAACGGACTGACCAAAATGGAGTCAGCAAGATCTGATCCCGTTCGCTCGGCTCTTGCTCAGCAGGGGGCGTTGTTAGGACAACAGGCTTCCCGATTACATGCTACCGCCCAGGAGATAGGAGCTCTGAACAATCGTATGGCTGAACTCACGTCACTCCTTGGAGAGCTTCAGGCTGCCCCTGCCGGCCGAGACCCTGACCCAGAGCCCCATGCTAACAACCCACCTATCTATAATGGTGATCCCTTGTCTTGTCGAGCCTTCTTGTCACAGTGTGCCCTGGTCTTTGCCTTACAGCCTCGCCGTTATACCTCGGAAGCCACTAAGGTGGCATATGTAATCACGCTTCTCTCCGGTTCCGCCCGGGACTGGGCCGTGGCAGTCTGGGATTCGAAGGCACCTTGCTGTGCTACCTTTGAACTCTTCCGCGAGGATATGATTAACCTATTTGATCAAACAGCTCAGGGGGATGAAGCAGGTGCTCAGTTATCCCGCCTGGCCCAAAGGGGAGGATCGGTCACAGACTATGCCATTCGACTCGGGACCCTTGCGGCGGCATGCGATTGGAATCAGGGCGCCCTGCGTGCTCGCTTCCTGGATGGGCTGGACGCTAACATCGCGGACGAACTGGCACCTCTAGACCTTCCAGAAGAACTCGATGCTCTCATCGACCTATCGGTGTGGTTTGAGAGCCGCCTAACGAGACGCAGTCAATGCAGCCTGACCAAGCCCTTCTGGAATTCCCCTCCGGCGGGGAACACGGAACCTTCAGGCATCTCACCCGCTACGTCGGAGCCCATGCAATTGGGGCGCCTACGCCTCACTCCCCAAGAGAAGCAGCAGCGTTTAGCCCAAGGACTCTACTTGTACTGCGGCAGGGCCAGACACTTCGCTATCCGGTGCCCTTTAAAATCCAAAGCCCACTAGCAAGCCGGAGAGTTCTGGTGGGCGCCATCTCTCCCTCAACCTCTCCTATCAGCCGCAGCCTGCTTCCTTTTTGTCTGCAATTCCAAGGAAGTATTTATTCCGGTATGGCCCTTCTCGAATCAGGGGGCGAGGGAAACTTCATTGGGGTCGCTACAGCCCGGGAGTGGGGCATTCCACTTCTACCTCTTGCCGAGCCGGTCAACGCCTGGTCCCTTGCGGGTGGACTTCTCTCTTCGATCACCCATGTCACTCCTAGTGTGAGTCTCTCTCTTTCGGGTAATCACCACAAGAGGATTGTGCTGTATGCCATCGAGACCCCTGGTAACCAGCTAGTGTTGGGGCACCCCTGGTTGGCACAGCACAATCCTCACGTGGATTGGTGCAGTAACTCAGTTTTAGCCTGGAGTCGTTCTTTTCATGCTTCTTGACTGGGTCCTGCCTCCTCTCTCTCTGTCCCTTGTGCTCCACAGGTGCAGCCCGCAGACCTTAAAGGCGTCTCAGTGGAGTACCATGATCTTGGCATGGTCTTCAGCAAGTCCCGGCCACCTCTCTTCCTCCACATCGCCCCTACGACTGCGCCATCAACCTCCTTCCTGGCACTTCTCCGCCCAAGTTGCGGTTCTATTCCCTTTCTGGACCAGAGAGAGAGGCCATGAACACTTATATTCAGGAATCCCTCTGGGCTGGTCTCATACGGCACTCATCTTCCCCTGCGGGTGCGGGGTTTTTCTTTGTTCAGAAGAAGGACGGCTCCCTGCGGCCTTGATTGATTTTCCGAGGTCTGAATGACATTACTGTTAAGAATAGGTATCCCCTACCTCTCATGTCTTCTGCCTTTGAACTTTTGCAGGGAGCCCAGGTCTTTACTAAGCTGGACCTCCGCAATGCCTACCACCTTTTCCGCATTCGAGAGGGCGATGAGTGGAAGACTGCGTTCAACACTCCAACGGGGCATTATGAGTATCTGGTTCTCCCATTTGGTTTGACCAATGCTCCCGCTGACTTCCAGGACCTTGTTAATAGCGTCTTGGGTGACATGATTAATCAGTTTGTTTTTGTGAACTGGGATGATATTCTTATATTCTCCCCTTCTCTCCAGGTGCACACCCAACATGTTAGACGGGTCCTGCAACGGTTGCTTGAGAACCAGTTATTTGTCAAGGCGGAGAAGTGTGAATTCCAGTCTGAGTTGGTTGCGTTCCTTGGTCATATCATCTCATCTGGCGGGATTAAGGCGGACCCCGCTAAAACCTGTGCTGTTGCTGATTGGCCCACACCCAACTCTCCAAGGTGCTCCTGGGATTCGCCAACTTCTATAGGCGTATCATCAGGGGCTTTGGTCTCATCGCAGCGCCTCTCACAGCATTGACCTCCACCAAGGTGGCGTTCAGCTGGAATCATGACGCTCAGGTGGCCTTTGACATATTAAAGTGTCATTTTGTCTCTGCTCGTGTCCTGTCTTTTCCAGATACCAAGCTCCAGTTCATTGTTGAGGTCGACGCTTCTGACGTCGTTGTCGGCGCAGTATTGTCTCAGCGCTCCGCTCTCGATGGGAGGGTGCACCCCTGTGCCTTTTCCCACCGCCTTAGCCCTGCAGAACGCAATTACGATATTGGTAACCGAGAGTTGTTAGCGATCAGGCTGGCATTGGGAGAGTGGCGCCATTGGTTGGAGGGAGCCGCGGACCCCTTCTTGGTCTAGACGGATCACAAGAACCTGGAGTACATCCGTTCAGCCAAGAGGTAAAGTTCTCGCCAGGCCCGCTGGACACTCTTTTTTGGTCGTTTCGACTTCACCCTCTCATACCAGCCTGGTTCCAAGAATCTTAAACCAGATGCTCTCTCACGCCAGTTTGAGGCCCCAGAGAGAGAGCCTTGGGCAGAAACCATCCTCCCTAAGGGGAGGGTGGTTGGGGCACTCTCTTGGGGAATCAAACGGCGAGTGGTTAAGGCCGGACGAGGGGTGCAAGCACCAACTGAGCGTCCGGCAAACAGGCTGCGCCTTGCTCTCAAGTCCTTCAGTGGAGTCACTCCTCCAAGTTGGTCTGTCATCCAGGTATTCGGGGAACGTTGGTTGCCATTCGTCAACGCTTCTGGTGGACTTCACTGGTCGCCGATGTCAGACAGTTTGTGTTGGCATGCCCGATATGCGCTCAAACCAAGTCCCTTCATCGCGCTCCTGCTGGTCTGCTCCGTCCCTTGCCCATTCCCTCACGCCCCTGGGCTTCCTTCCTCCAATGGTAACACTGTGGTGGATCGCTTATCCGTCACAGGAACCCGACATTGCGGTTCCGTCTGCTCTGGCCTTTGTCCAACACTGTCGCCGCACTTGGGAGAAGGTCAGGGGGGTTCTGGCCCGAACCGGAAGACGGACCAAAGCAGCAGCCGATCGTCACCGGTCCTCTCCCCCAGCCTATGTTTGTGGTCAACGGGTATGGCTCTCCACCAAGGACCTGCCTCTCCGGGCACCTTCTCGTAAACTGGCGCCGAGGTTTATTGGTCCATACCGGATCACTGAGGTGGTTAATCCGGTGATGGTCAGACTCAGACTCCCTCCTGTTCTTGGTCGGGTTCACCCGGTTTTTCATGTATCCAGTGTCAAGCCTGTGTTCACTTCCCCCCCCTACCCGCCTAGTGGATGGTGTCCCTACCTACACAGTGAGAAGATTACTAGACATCCGACGCCGGGGCGTACAATTCCTAGTGGACTGGGAGGGTACGGCGCAGAGGAGCGTAGTTGGGTACCCTCCCGGGACATTCTGGACCGGTCCCTGATCATGGACTTCTACCGAAGACGAGGTGAGCCCCCTCCTAGGACGCCCGGGGGCCCCACTGGGGGGGTACTGTTGGGTCTCGGGTCTAGTGCTTGTGGTGTTTTTTCTCTGTCCTTTGTTATTGCTTGCCATGTGTCTGAGTTCCTCGTTTACCCCGCCCTCTTGTTACCTTGTTAGTTTCCTTGTTACTATGTTCTTTGATTCACCTGGTTTTCTGATTTTCCCGCTCTTTTCTCCAGCTGTTCCTCATTATCTCTCCGTGGGTCTTCCCTTATATACCCAGTGTTTCTTGTGTCCTGTGTCAGTTCGTTTTGGTTCTTACCGAAGGTTGTCTTGTCTTGTCTTGCCTTGTCTGATCTGCATGTCAGTAACCCGTTTGTCTCGTCTAGGTTCCTGAGCTGTGTGACCGCACCAAGTGCCTACCTCTGTCTTGCTCACTGTCAAAACTCCAGGCATCCTGGATGTCATCTCTAAACTCAAGGGAACTCACTTCAACCTCCTAGGGAGTCTATCTAAAACTTCAGGGACTTCGTGAGAGCCACTGAGGGTGAATATCTCTCCGCTCAAGGGACATCACTACAGTTGGAGGATCCTGGCCCTCGTCGGCAAATTTACGTTTGTTTGGCTGCCTACAGCGGGTGGATTTTCCTTGGCCCCTCGTGGGCGGAATTACGTTCGTTTTACCTGCAATCAGCTGGAGGTTTTTCGTTGGGCGGATTTATCTCTTCGTTTTTTGTGGATTACCTTGACTGAACTCCCTTGCTGATTCTCACATCTGAGAGAACTCCCCTGTTTTTCACAGCCGAGCCCTTGTGACCTTGTGGCTAAGTACCCGTTTCCTCAGATTCCTTATTTCTTGTCATATCTACTGTTGTGTATTCCCTGCCGGGGATCTTAATAAAGCTTCAGCTAACCTGCACTTGACTCGTGAGTCGTTCCTAACAGGAGTGCACATGGGTTATGCATGCGGGTATTGCACTCTGCACAATATATGCTAACAATTGTTTATTTTTTCTTAGGAATGTGGCAAAACCGGTTCTGTGTGCTTTGTAAAGCAGTGCATGTTAAATAATAGGACACATGCCAGACATCTGTTTCTAATTTCTAATTTGTCTCAAATCATTTTGTAAAAATCAATCGTGAATAAATCTCATTGTGAGATCAGAATCAAGAATAGGATCGTGAGCAGAGTGAATTGTTACTTACATAGCGCTTGATGTTTTTTACTGAAATGAGAAATCTTACTACAGCTGTTCTAAAGTCCTCTTGCTGCAGCTGTCCCTCAATCTCTTGGAGTGGTTTGTGACGGCTGATGGGAAAATTGTCTGAATTAAGTGTTGGGCTATCCTCTGCAACAGATAATGTTTTGAGGTCATAGACCAATTTTAATAATGTGCCCATTTGTTCCTTGACGATTTCCTGATTTGCCATAATTTTGCGTATCACAGCTAGAAAAGAATGTTCAATGCATAACATTTTATTGGAATTTAGTGCAATGTTAAAAATGTGTCAAACTAAATATCGGCAAAACTTCAACCCACAGCAAGAGAAGGATTGGCGAATTATATTTCATTCATTAATGAACATGAAAAGAGAACAAAACGCTGCACTGTATTACTATGTCTAATGAACCTGCTGCTGAAGCATATGAGGCTGGTATGCACAGCTTTATACTAGGTTTGCACGGTTTACCATTGCTACGGTAGCATCGCAATGCTAAAGCTTCAAAATACCTGAGATGCCGCTCAATTTGTTAATGGTAGTATCGTAGTATTGCAAGTACTGTTGCACATGCGCATTAACACTTACATCTGCCTTTTTGCGATGCTTCTCTACTAAATGAATCCGTGTTTTGAACGACTCGGACAAGATAATTCAGATTAAGTGATTCACTTTCTCCTCATCTGATCTTTTCCGTCCTTGTCCATAAACTACAATATTTTTACTCGTCTCTTCATTTTTCATTTGGATAAATAAGCAATTTAATTTTAGCAATGAATTGATTAAGGACTTATTTGTGTTATGTAATTATTTGTAATTATTTCTTCATGAAAGGTGATTAGAAAGTTGAATTGTGCCAGGGTCTATCCGCTAAAACCACGTTATTTAAATGATCTTTTGAATAATTATCATGGATTTTGTTATATCTCTGAGTTAGAAAACCTTTAATCAATATATAATATTGTAAAGGGTAAATATAAAAATAAAACAAAAACGTAAATAAACTGCTGAAAATAAGCTCAATATTAATGCTTCGTATTTAAATTCTATGAATTAAAACTATGCACGATATAAACAGTGTCAATTGAAGAACAAAGCAAGGTCAATGTTAATGTTACATTAGCTTCTCAATAATTAACAACATGTTTAATTGTACATGAAAGTCGGCTGAGACTGTTTTGTGAGCTGTGCCTGGTATTCAGTCCTGTGGGATCATGGGATGTATCCGTCGCTGAGTACTTCTAAATCTGGGCGTAACCAATAAGCCAGCTGGGAATTTTTTATGAATACTGAGGATTCAGACATTCTACATTGTTTTCTCATACTATATAGAAAGTAAGTATGCGTATTCGGATGCAACATTAGTACATGGACGTCCAAATCTCCCGAGAAATAGTGCACCAGCCAGGAATTTCACGCCTACTGTTTTGTGAAGACCGAGGATTCGGACATACTATTCATTCGCCTACTGCTTTTTGCCTACTAAATAGTATGAAAGGATGCGATTTCGGATTCACCCAGTCTGTACGTAACCCTAGTTTGTGATGAGGGGAATTAGGAACAGGTGCATGGAAATGGCCTAAATCCGTGTAGCCAGTGTAGGCAAAGAAACAGTCAGACTTGAGAACCAGAACAAACTGTTGGATCATAAAATTTGCTTGATTTATAGAAAGGTTTATACTACCCCTCTCAAACCGATTTGAATTTGATTAGGTTTGGGCATTTTTATTCCGTTTGAGGTGTTTATGTGGAGCATTTTCATTCGGATTGGACTTTTAAACCCATTACAATGCTCCATGTAAACGCACCTAGTGCTAAGCTAGGTTGTGGGTTAGTCCTTTCTCTGCTGATAGCTGTGAGAAACAGAAATGTCAATGTTAAGTATCTTTCCAGCATATGAGCGAGTAAGCACAAAAATACTGTTTTACCAAATCATTCATCTTCAAAAGTGGTTCACTTCTATTCTTTATGACGTCATTCAAATTAGAAGTGAGCTCAATTAAAGATCACACTTTGATTGTCTACAAAAGCAACAAGCCCCACAAAGCAGTGGGTTACAGTCAATTTTATAACAGAATTGTAAAATGTTTACATATTTTTGGGACGTCCATCTGCACTTTACAAATTGGTTACAGAAGTGTCTCTGCAAATATTGTATCTTGTTTATTAGGAAATTCACATATTAACATTTCTCAGGTGTTGTTCATTTAGATGCACAATATATATATGTATATATATATATATGTATATATATATAGATGTGGCATTACGGGTAATTGAGAGCACGCTCTCATATAGCAAAAGTATAATACGTCACGACTACGCCACCCCAGCATTAAACTAACTGGGGAAATACCCCTACCAGGGCACACAAGTTCGTTTCTCTCTCTCTCTCGCACAATCACAAGACACTGAGACGTAGACCTGAGAAGTACAGCAAAATATATTTCTTTATTTGACATAAATATTCTAAAAGGCTACTAGAGTCAATAATACAATGGTGCTAGCGGGCCAGACCACTGGTGGTAGGAGCAACGAAGCTCAATCAATACCCAGACATGCAGACTCTCGGGGCGGAGCTGGGGTTCACCATTAACTGGGCAGGCTAAGCGATGGGCCTAAAATTAGCCCGCAATGAGGACACCGTGCCCCCAACTTCGCAAGCACACAAACACTAGTGAATTACACTGCAAGAACACATCTACCGCACACTTAAAGAGAATTCCCGTCACCAGGCATAAGATGGCTAGCCTGCCCGCGTTAGGGTCACCCCGCTCCTGCAGAAAGCATCCGGCAAACCATTCCTTTCTCCCATTAACTGTATAGAGGAATTCCCGGGTCATACAGATGCAAAAATTACAATCCCACACCCGCATATACACCGTATAAATGGACCTACCGAGCCGAAGAGCAACAGTCACTCCCAACACGCAGTGTTACACGTGTGATCAAACCTCAGTCAGGAAACCGGAACTTCCGTAGCGATGTAGGAAGCCCTCGAACAATACACTGTACCTCCAAACAGACACCAGCTGCATGGAAAAGTTAGTAAGCACGCGATCTAGATGCCAGCCTATAGCTATGGCCCCCAAACACCTACCTCACGTAACAAGCAGTAGCGCGGCAGTCACTCACAGCACAACGCGTGTGTGTGCTCGATTCTCTTCTCTACGCTGGAGCTACAGCAGCAATGTAAAGGGAACACCCTCACGCAGTATGATTCGTACCTCCAGACAGACACCAGCTACACAGAAAAGTCAGTAAACATCCACACCAGCTAGACGCCAAACCATACTAAAACACGTACCTAACTCCCAGAGCACTCGGGCACCGGCAACCAACGCAAGGATTATGCAATATCCTACCACTCTAGGGATGCCCCTTATATAGTCCAAATAAGGCCTGCAACATAATCATGGGGCGGGGACAAGCTTAAAGGGGCACTTCACCACATATATATATATATATATATATATATTTATATAAGTATATCTAGCAATTACAAATACATTGCTGACTATTCTATTCAAGGAACTGTAGAAAAATGTAAACACATACGTTTTTCTGTTTCATAAAATAAAGTAAATAAAGTGATATTTAGGCTATGCCAGAACTCTGCTCAACCAATCAGAATCAAGGACCAGAACTGATCGTTTTATAATGTCACAGTCACCAGCTGGAGCTCACTTCTATATCCACTAGAGGGCACTCCCTTTATCACCAAGACTATCATTGGACACTACATTTCCCATAACCCATTGCCTGAACTCATTGAACACTGATCACCCTCATTTGTTTGTAGTTTACCTTGTCACTTCTGTCTATAATAGCCTGGTTCAATCACTCTGAATTTGCGAAGTCTTGTTAGTGTCAGCTGCATTTCTGAGCGTTATTTCTGTTTTGTCTATCGGTGTTTTCACCTTATTTACCAGTTGGATTCTGATTGTTTTCTGCCTGCCTCAACCATTGCCTGTGACCCCGTTTGTGAGTTTTTTAATGAGTTTTATTATGTTTGAATCTTTACTCTTTATTATAGTTTGATTAACATAATGTGTGTGCCTTAATGAAAATGTTTAAGCAGAAGCTGCGAGGGGTTTCTGTGCTGAGATTGAAAGTGCCTGCTATGGTAATGTGTGTGGGGGTGCAGCTTTACACGTAAAGATAATGGAGTAACTGAAACTTTTGGACTTTTGAGTCCATCACCTTCATGAAGTTAAATATCGACAGGAGGACACAGCTTTTTTTTCTTTTTGTTTTCTAAACTCATCCTTCTTGAATCATCTTCCTCAAGTGCAATGTTGGACTCTTCCTCTCACTTCCCCCTCTCAGAGGAGGTGGGGTATTTCTTTCTAGAAAAGGAAAAACGGACGTCCGCTGCATCGCACAGCCAAGGCCTGCAACTTTTTCGCAACTTCCAGCCAGACCTCAGTTCTGAAACCATTTGAACTTTACATCTCTCCAAGCGCCTGCAAATACATCCAGTTCAAAGCTTGCAAGTATCCGTAGCTAAAATAGATGCGTTTAAGTTTGTGCCTCTTGGTTAAAGATGATTTTCTTGGTTTTCAGACATGTTTGATCTCTCACTCACCATGGTCTCTTGCTCTTTCTCTCACTCACTCACGCTCATCCTCTCTCACTCTCTCTGCGCTTCCTAGCATGTTCATGTTAAATGTATTTGTTTATGTCTATTTGTTTGTCATTGTGTTTATCATGTAGAGTAACTCACATGTCCTGCGTTTTTAAATACTTACAATTCATTGTCTCCGCCTGCTCTGTGAACAGTAGCTGAGAGTAATTATTTGCTGTTGGTAGTTGTATGGGGAAAAGTTTGAAAACATGGGTGACATCAATATATGATTTCAAGTCAGTATCATAACACGAGGGGTTGCATGAAAGTGTGCTCCAATGGTCCAGAGACAATACACGATAGCATATGCCCTGATCATAGGCATATTTGTTAAGTGATTATAATACAGTTTATACATTTACATCATGCATTTAGCAGACGCTTTTATCCAAAGCGACTTACATTGCATGATTATCCTTTTACATTTGTATTTTAGGATGTGCAATCCCTGGGATCTAACCCATGACCTTGGCATTGCTAGCACCATGCTCTATAATCACTGAGCTACAGAAAAGTAATTAGTAATTACAATTATTAACAGTTATTATGTAAGAAATTCTTTGTGTATTGTCTCAACAACCTACACCATGAGGTTTTAATTTGCATCTAAAATCAATTAAAGGGGACATTTCATGAAAAACAGACTTTTTCCATGTTTAAATGCTAAAATCGGGTCTCTTTTGCATCTCCCATATCAGTTAATGTAAAAAAAGACAAATCTTTAACTTTTTTTATGTGAGCCTATCTCTGCAAGCCTTTGAGAAAACGAGCGCTTCAGAAATCGCGCTCTTACTGACGTAAGTAGCCGTTCTTATTATAATATTTCCGCCCCTTGTTCTGGACGTGTCCAATCGCGCCGCCGCCATTGTTGTTTTCACATGTGAGAAGTTCCAAGACGATGGCAAAAGTAGAAAGCTTACGAACTGTTGTTGTTGGCTGCACAGAACAATGTTCCCAAACTCACGGGAGACAAAAGAGCAATGGATTTATTTAGTTTTCAATGGAAATCATCCACACTGAGCAAGGAAAAGCTACAAATAATTTATTTTTCCTCCACTGGTGCACGTACATTTACTAAAATCAAATCTCTTCCTTCATATTTTATTTCAACCGCTAAACATTTTCCCTTAATGTCTTTGTACAATAAAATTATTTACCCTCATAATTGGTTTCAACCATCAAAAAATTTCCCCATTCGATCTTTATACACAGTCTTACTCAATTTAAAAACATCATCTTTCATCAAAAAAGCAACACCTCTCCCATATTTGCCATCGTTTGTTTCCTGTAGTATAATGATATCTTCTCTCTTAAATCTTTCTTTGACTTTTTCAAATTTGTTCAAGTCCAGCAGTCCTCTTGCATTAAAACACACACAACTTAAAACCATTAGAAGAAAGAATAAATATCTTAAACCCATTATCTTAGTTCTCCTCATCCAAGCTCTTTAACAAATGAAATCTATTGAGACATTTCACTAGTCCTCTTTTCATATTTTTTTCTGGTTATGTCAACATTTGGGGTTACCTTTAAAAGTCTTCTTCTTGGTTGTCCTTTCTTGTAGAGGTCGACCGATATGCATTTTTCAGGCGGATACCGTTTATGACGGGCATTTAATCACACCCATGTGTGTCTCTGAACAATTATGTGTATAAATAAGTTATGAAAAATAACTCGATCTAACATTTGTCGCAAGCAGCTTGAGATTGCGGCGTCTTTGTGTGTGTGTGTGTGTGTGTGTGTGTGCGTGTGTGCGTGCGTGCGCGCGCGCATGAGAGCGCTCTGACTGAAGACCGACGATTCAAGTTCTTTATGCTTAAAAATGGCTTGTATTTTTGAAATGCCGTAACTTAAAATGACGTGCAAAACGCCAGCTCGATCAATTACAAGAAACGCGTGCAGTGTGCTGCTCGCTTGTAGAGCAAAATCATTGTTATACTATGGATGTGAATTATATCTTCATGATAATAATGCGTAAATCCTGCGGAACCATTGCAGCCAGTTTATTTGTTTTGGTTTGAAACACTTTGTTCTTCTTTCCCCATTTTGTCCATAACGTTTTTAAAACTGCTTAAGATTTCATTTAGAGTCTATGATGAGTCTTCTTCCTGCGATTGTCCGTCATTCATTTTGTTCATCTTTTCACCTTTTCCTTCTTCTTCAATAGTTGCTTCTTTCCCCTTTCCATTGTATATGTCTGCCTCTTGTTCTTCATTGTTTATTCCCTCTTTTAATTTTTTTCCTTCATGCATTTGCCCTTCCACCTGTTCTTGCACACCTCCTTCCACCTCCTCCTCCATACAACACTTACACTTATTTAAAAACTCTTGGCATTCCAGGCACATGATAGTATTGCAGTCCCTCGCAAAGTGTCCCTTCTCTCCGCACTTATAGCACCTGAAGTCTGGAAAATCCTTGAACAAATGTTCAGGGCTCATGCACAACATACAAGTTTTCACCTGATGGCTGTGCATCACCCTGAAATATTGTGGTCCCTCCGCTGTCTCCAGGTTCGTGCTATAGGGCAGGGAGGCTACCTCCTTAGGGAACCTGACCTTCACAAATCTTGTACCGTCCTCAATTTCGGTGCCTGGATAAAGCCTTCTTTTGGTTTTAGATACGGTCAGAACTCCTCAACTTTCTTATTTCTCTGAAATATTAGTGTCATCCAGGTAAACTGGCAAATGTATGAAGAAAACAACATACTCTTTGTTTTGCAGTTTTCTCACTTCATAAGTATTTCCTTTTATCATTAGTCCGTTAAGCATTTCATTACAAACTTCTTCATTTTCCAATGTCAGTTCACATTCTTTGTTTTGCATTGGTCTCAAAGCCAAAATCATGCCAGCTCCAGTCATAACCCTACTGAATTAGATTTTTAGAAAAACAATCAAACAAACAATGAAAACAAAAATAAATTGGAGAGCCTTCCTCTCCTAATTACTGCCAACTAACTTCCTGTTTTGCTCAATAGCGTCTCAGGGTGGTGTGTCTGTAAGCGGAAACTGACTGCCCGAGCTCGCCTCATAAAATAAGCAGCCAAAAGGCCACCATGCGTTAAAGAACTAGAGCTAAAGCTTACAGCACCTGGTAGTTCGAGGCGGTCTTCCATCCAACTACTGACGAGCCCCACCCTGCTTGGCTTCCAAGATCAGACGAGAGCGGGCATGCTTTTTATTTTTATTTTCTCTACATCACATTTAATACATTTATATACATTTTATAATCAAACTAAAATCACCATATAATTCAAAAAATTGTTACTAGAGAAACATTCATAAGATTATCAAACACATTCATAACAACGATTTAAGCCAAGAATTTAAAACAAAACAAGTTCATCCTCTTTTGGAAAGTCAAAGTGCTTTTGTTTAAAAACGCATATTACATTTTTGGTAAAAAAATTGTAAAATTCCCCCATCCTGTTCTCTAATTTGAAATAATTGTACAACATTTTCACATATTCCTCTACCATCTGTTTAAAAAGCACCCATAGATTTAGAGTAAAATCTCTGGTTCTTGCTACATTCCTTCTCTTCCATATTGCTTTTTTCACCAGGATTAAACACAAATTCACCAGCTTCCTATTTTCTTTGTTCTCTGTCATTCCCAGCATAAAAAATCTCTTCCATTCAGTAACTTCTTCTTTTTCTCTTAATTCTTTGACAGTTTCTTTAAGTTCTTAAAAAAATGGGTTCAGCTTTTCACAGAATAAAAACAGATGTCAAATCCCCTCATCTTCTTTTTTACAGACTTTACATTGAGCATTTGTTTCTTTGCATTACCCACAATCTCATTTCTGTATAAATTGCATTTTGTCTAATAAAATAGTCTAAACATTCTAAATCTACATCCAACCATTTCCATGTTCTATTCTTCCAGATGTCTTTTTCTTCAATTCCATTAAAATTGCTTAGCCGGACCTGGTTGAACACCGGTTTCTTAAAAACTCTGTTTATAAAAAAACTCATAAAACATTTTCACAGTGCCTGAATTAAAATCCACCTTTTTGTCTTTGCATTTTACGAACACAGTTATTTTGTTTTCTTTTTCTTCTTTCTTGTTAATCTCATCTAGCCATTGCCTTGGGATTGCTTTCTTGACATCTTCATACTGTTTTTTTTAAAACATCACATTAAAATCCTCCTTCTCCTCCTCCATCGCATCCATAATCACTTGAAGTGGTAAGAATCCCTCTTTAAACTCCCATAAAACATCTCTCTCTTTTACAATCCCCACTTGTAGCCACTTCTTAAAATAGATATCTCGCTCTTGTATCTTTATATTGTCATTTAAAAACAGAGGCTGATTTAAAATCCCTTCCCTCCCCTCTGGATTAAAATCCACCTCTGTTAGAAAAAGCCTCCAAGCATTTAAAACCTCTTTATAAAACTGTGGAATCCCCTCTATCATCCAAATTTTCAACTTCATCCATAAAATGTTTTCCCCAAGATTAAAATTCCCACATTTATTTAAATAAAAACCCATCAATTTCTTCCATTCAGCTCTATTCTTGTCATCCAAAAATTTCTTAATCACTTTTACCCTCATGCTTTTCATCTTTTGTTCCACATCAACTTAACCCATCCCTCCCTCTTCTGGTTTTCCTATCAGCGTATAATATGCTATCCTTGGAGGCTTTTTTTCCCATAAAAATTCTAAAATACACTTTTTTTTATTCTCTTAAAAACCCAGTTTGACAATGGCATCACATGTAAATTATACCACATCTTTAATAACATTAATACGTTTACAGTTAAAATTTTCCCTTTTAAACTTAAACTTATTTCTCCAAAAAATCAGCCTTATTTCAATTCAATTCAAGTTTATTTATATAGCGCTTTTCACAATGTGTATTGTTTCAAAGCAGCTTTACAGGGGCAAACAGGAAAAACACAAAAGTTAAAACACAGCACAGTGCATGGTATTTATACAAGGAGTAAGATCATTCTAATAAATAATATCTAGTTTATAAATAAATAAATGAATGCAGTCTCCCGGTGAGCAGGCCAACACTGCCCTGCTGTGGCGAGGAACCCAAACTCCAATGATTAATTAATGGAGAAAAAAACCTCGGGAGAAACCAGGCTCAGCCGGGAGGGCCAGATCCCCTCTGACGTGTCATAGCTGCACTCAGACTGCTGACATGTCGTTTTGGTTTAGCATTTAATACCAAATATTGTAACATCAGCATTAACAAGATAAATAGTCCGTCTTTGCTCTTGGTTGGGGATGTAGTGGTCTGAGCTGGGATGGTCCGATGGTCATATTTCTCTTGGCTGGTGGTGGAATTGCCTTAGATGGAGCTGGGATGGTCAGTCAGTCAGTTACAGTCTTTGTAAGTAATTAAAAGAATTTTAAAATCAATACGATACTTAATGGGTAGCCAGTGAAGCGATGATAAAACTGGGGTTATGTGATCGTATTTTCTTGACCTAGTAAGAACTCTGGCAGCGTCATTTTGTACTAACTGTAGTTTGTTTATCGATGATACAGGACAACCACTAAGTAGAGCATTACAATAGTCAAGCCGTGAGGTCACAAATGCATGAATAAGCTTTTCTGCGTCTGCAACACATAAACTATTTCGTAATTTTGGCAACATTTCTAAGGTGGAAGAAGGCTATTTTTGTGATATTTGAGATGTGATTTTTGAATGACAGGTTGCCGTCTAATATAACGCCTAGATCTCTAACATTATTTGTTGGAGTAACAGTGCAGCCTTCAATTTGCAGGCTGTAATCGGAGATATTCTGTTTACTTGATTTTGGTGCTATAAGTAATATTTCTGTTTTGCTAGAGTTTTTTAAAAGGAGGAAATAACTAGTCATCCAATGTTTTATGTCCTCGATGCACTCTGCCAGTTTGGATAGCTTAAAGGAATCATCTGGTCTTGATGAAATATATAGCTGAGTATCATCTGCATAACAATGGAAGCTAATTCCATGTTTTCTAATAATGTTGCCGAGGGGCAGCATGTATATAGAGACAAGTTGATTATGTTACAAATGGGCTCAATTACAGCAGGTAGTAACTCTTTTAATAAAGTAGTTGGGATGGGGTCTAATAAGCATGTTGTCGGTTTGGATGTTGCAATAATTTTAATTAAATCTTCCCGATTTATAGGAGAAAAACACTCTAGCTTTTCTTTTTGGGTGACGGTTGAGACTAATTCTTCCGACACACTTGGAGGTTTGGTTTTAGCTATGTTGTCTCGTATTATTTCGATTTTCTCAGTAAAAAACTTCATGAATTCATTGCTACCAAGGTGCGGCGGAATACCCAGGTCAGGTGGAGTCTGTTTGTTTGTTAGTTTAGCAATTGTACTAAATAAAAACCTTGGATTGTTTTTGTTATTTTCTATGAGGTTACGGAAGTGCTCGACTTTTGCTGCTTTTAGTGCCTTTTTGTAACAGCTTGCACTCGCTTTCCATGCAATTTTAAATACCTCTAATTGGGTTTGTTTCCATTTTTGCTCCAGTTTACGCGTTTCTCTTTTTAGAGCGCGAGTGGTGTTATTATACCATGGTGCTATGATCTTTACATTAATCCTTTTTGACTTCATAGGTGCGACCACTTCTAATGCATTTGAGAAAATGGTGCCCATGTTGCTGGTCATGTCATCGAGCGATTCTATATTAGTTGGAAAGGTTATTAGAGGAGTCAGATCTGGCAAGTTCTTTACGAAACTATCTTTAGTAGTTGAGGTGATTGTTCTACTCAGTCGATAACGAGATATACAACTGATTTCTGCAGTGCGCAGTGTACATGTTATAAGATGGTGATCGGAAACATCGTCGCTTTGAGGTATAATATCGATATCGGTTAGATCGGCTCCGTGAGATATAATCAAGTCTAGGGTATGATTAAGGCGATGAGTAGGTCTATTGATGTATTGTGTTACACCACAAGAGCCTAGTAGTTCTTTAAACGCCACTGCTAATGGATCGTTAGCAATATCTACGTGGATATTAAAATCTCCAACAATCAGTATTTTAATCGACGTTAACCAAAAGATCCGATAAGAAGTCTGCAAACTCTACCAGAAAATTAGTGTAAGGCCCAGGGGGTCTATACACAGTAACCAATGTAAGAGAGACCAATGATTTTTTACTTTTGTTTGGAACTGTTATGTTCAACGCAAGCATTTCAAATGATTTAAATATATGCATTGTTCTCCGAGTAAAGCTAAGAAAGTCCCTAAAGATTGTTGCGACACCACCACCTCGACCAACCGGACGTGGCTCATGAATATAACCGTAGCTTGGTGGAGTAGACTCATTTAGACCGAAGTAATCATTTGGCTTAAGCCAGGTTTCAGTGAGGCAAAGTATATCAAAACTGTTGTCTGTGATCATTTCATTTACAACAACTGCCTTTGGATTTAGTGATCTAATATTAAGTAGCCCAAACTTTAGGCGTTGGTTTTGCTCATTGAGAATATTGTCTTTTGGTTTAATCATGATAAGATTTTTTCGCTGACTTTTAAATAAATTATTATTTGGTGGTATTATTCGAGGGACAGACACAGTCTCTATGCATTTGAAAGCAGTAAGATTTTTAACTGTAACATTCTTAACAGTTGGGTGAGAAGAACACAGATTATAGTTAAAATTTGTACTTACTAGTCAAATGGTGCGTAGCGTCTTTGAGATGTTGTCAGACAGAATTTCCGCTCCAATGCTGCTGGGGTGCAGGCCGTCGGGGCGGAAGAGCCTTGGTCGCTCCCAAAACAGATAAAAATTATTTACAAAGAGCAGCTTCTGTTCAATACACCATGACATTAACCAATTATTAAGCGTAAATAGTCTACTGAACTTTTCGTTCCCTCGTCGGTAAGTAGGAAGCGGCCCTGATACGATGATCCTCGCCGTGGGCGATGCGTTGCGAACAGTATCGACCAGATTCCTGAAGTCCCTCTTCCGGATCTCCGACTGCCGCATTCTCACGTCATTCAACCCCGCGTGCAGAACTACGGCTCCCACTCTTGCATCCTCCTTCAGAATCGCAGTTACCTGCGCAGAGACATCGAGAACACGGGCGCCAGGAAAACAGTGAGTGCGCACCTTACCTTCATTGAATGAGGCGCGTACGTTCCGGAAGATTGAGTCTCCGATGACCACAGCGTTGGATTTCGTCTCGCAGAGGGCGGCAAAGCGGTAGGGATCTCGAGGACCGGTGGCGGCGGTGGGGGAGAGTTCATCGCTCCGGTCCTGGATTTCGCCTTCCGTCGTGTGTGTGCTGGTGCAGGCGTGAAATTCATTTCGGCTCGTCGTGATCTAGAAGCCAGGGATCTGTGCATAGAAACACACGGAGTAGAAGTGATAGGAGTATTACAATCACGTCGAACACTTACCGCAGCTTTGCGAGCGTCAGCCCGGGATGTTTCCATCGCCGTTTTACGTTCTCGCAGCCGTGTTTGCCTCTCGAGTAGATCGTGGATCTGCTTCTCCAATAGTTCCAGTTCTGACTGAAGTGCGAAGAAAGATTCATCATCTGCACTCAAAGGTAACGTTAAACACATATCTGAATCATTAGCCATTAGTGGTATCATAATGAGAACAGTGGGTCAATGAACCACATAGAAGATGGAGGGTCTCACAAAGCCTATTAAAGTGTACAGAGCCAAGTGTAGTTTATCTCAATTTTAAGATATTGTAGAAAAGATATAGAAATCAGAATCGGTCAGGTGCTGACGGAAGAGATGTGTTTTTAGCCATTCTTAAAGATGGCAACAGAATCTGCTGATCTTTTCATAAGGCAGATCATTCCACAAATGTGTAATCGATCCAGAAAAGGTTCGTGGGTGCGATATTTTAACTTTTGGGATGGACCACAATACGTTGTTTGTTTGCAGAGCATAAAGATCCGGCGGGTACATAAGTCTGCATAAGTGAATGAAGATAAGGGGGTGCCAAACCAGTTGTGGTCTTGTAGGCCAGGAGCAGAGTCTTGAATTTGATGCGAGCAACTATAGGGACCCAATGTCACTTAATGAAGAGAGGAGTGACGTGTGCTCTCTTCAAATTTTCCTGATATTGTAGAGGATGAATCTACATGACGGAGTGGTGCTGGCAACCTGATCTGTGAAGTTTAGCTGATCATCTATCACCACTCCCAGGTTTCTGGCCGTTCTGGAAGATGTGATGGTTGATGAGCCCGGTTGAGTGGAGAAATTTTAATGGAGTTTAGGGTCAGACGGGATTACAAGCAGTTCTGTTTTTGCAAGGTTCAGCTGCAGGTCATGGTCCTTCATTCAGAGCGAAATGTCACTCTGGCATGCTGAAATGCATGCAGAAACAGTTGGATCGTTAGGCTCAAATGACAGGTGCAGTTGTGTGTCATCAGCGAAGCAGTGATAGAAAAAGCCATGGTTTCGAATGACAGGGCCAAGGGATGTCATGTATAGAGAAAAGAGAAACGGCCCAAGCACTGAGCCCTGAGGCACCCCTTTCTTCAGTAGTGGGGTGACACAGGCTTAGTAGAAGACCGTGGGAAATGTACCAGTGATGAGAGACGAGTTGAAAATGTGGCTCAGAGAGGGAGCAACTGATGGAGAGGTGGCCTGGAGGCGATAAGAGGTGATGGGAGCTAGCGGGCAGGTCTTTGGGTGGTTTGAAGATATGACCTTGGAAACATCATCATCAGATAGGAGGGAGAAAGAGGGGAGTTAGCATGTGTCGGGGGTTAGGGAGTGATCATGAGGCGGCAGCCAGAGAACTGCCTGCTTATAGTTGTAGTTTTCTTTACGAATAAAGATTCAAACTCATCAGCTGTTAAGTCCGATGCAGGTGAGGGGGAAGGCAGGCAAAGAAGAGTAGTGAAGGTTTTAAAGAGAGTAGGAGACTTAGGCGAGTTGTTCATTTTAGCATGATAGTATTGAGTCTTTGCAAAGGAGACATCAGCAGAGTGTACAAGACTTAGGTGAGTTGTTAATTTTAGTATGGTAATATTGAGTCTTTGCAAAGGAGACATCAGCAGAGAAATAAGAGAGGAGAGACTGATAGAGAGTGAGGTCAGTGGATCCTTTATATTTGCGCCACTTTCTCTGAGACCCCGAGCGTGACCTGAGCGTGGCACAATGCTCGCGGAGAACATCAGATAACCAGGGAGCAGAAGGGGATGCACGAGATGGCCTAGATGTAAGGGCGCATAAGCTGTCTAAGCAGGAGGTAAGTGTGGAGCAAAGAGTGTCAGTGGCGGTGTTAGTGTCCAAGAGAGAGAGCTATTCAGAGAGAGGGAGTGTGGCGGAGACAGCAGATGATAAGCAGGTGGGAGACAGTGTACGTAGGTTGGTTCGGAATTTGACCAGTGGGGAGGCATGTGTGGCATACTCTGCACGACACCAAATGCGTCTGACAGCGGGACTCTTCAGGTGCTCTAAATATAAACCTGAATTAACATGTTGCGTCCTAGGATCGACAGGATCCCGTGGCCAGATTGTTGTTGTCTGGTAGAGTGCATTTTTGTAAAACTCTGTGACATCAATTAAAGTCCAAAAAAACAAGGTAATTATGCACTGACTAGATAGTCTATAATTCGCGGAGACTACAGCAAGATCAGACAGCTGGTTCTGGGTAATGGTGAAGTCATGCAAAGCTATGTAATGTTAATGTCAACCAAACAACTCTAATTCAGTGGCACAACAAGGGACTGAAGAGGGAGGAAAATAATATTCTGCTTTTAACTTGCCTGCCTCCAGTCCTGTTGCTCATGTACCTCTCCAACCAGAACATGTGCACTTCACTGCTGCTGCACCACCACAGCCTGGCCCTCAACATCAATACCACTTGCCTAAAAATACAGCAGGATAAGCAGTGGTCAAGATGAACTCTGCAGCTCCGGCCCATCACAAAATATGTTCTCACTCGCCATGAGTACTCTAGTTACGCAAATGAAACATCATGGTGTATAAGGACACCTGTAGGGCATCAGACTCTCATGCAAAGTAAGACTGATCGCTGGTTCGAACCCTGCTCTGAGCAGATTTAGCTCGAAATGGGTCAACGTTAGAATGACTTGTTTATTACCTTTATTGCGTCATTTCCGTATGTATGTCTGTATTTATACACTTTATCAAGTCATTTCTCATTGTCGATCGAAAATTAGGCTCTGATATAATACACTTTCGGTGGCTGGTGTTATTGATGTAAGGATGGATGAGATATAGTTTGATATACCTAATTCACTTTAATGAAAAACTGTACAGTTTTAATAAAAATATCCCTCTTTTAGGATCAGGCTTGAGTTACCCCGCCTTCTCGGGTATGACATACCTCCCATTTTGAAACTATAACTATGAAAAATTCTAATTTTCGGGTTGATATACTCTAAAGTATCTCACTAAACCTGAAACAGGCCCCAAGGGTGTATTCCAGAAAGCAGGGTTAACTTACCACCAGCTTAACCCAGAACTTTCGGTTGATTATCCCAAAACCTGCTTACCGTGATCATGTCGGTTCCAAAACACCTGATAAGAGTTAGTTCGATCAACCTCCCAAATGATACCCAGAGTTAATGCGCCCTCACAGAAACAACATGAAGACTTTGTCAATGGATCACAGATTTCACGCGTCACCATGGAAACGGATGGTAAGCCTAACGTTCTTGACTGTAGTCAAAAGTTTTTTTTCAGTGAAGTCTTAAATCTGCATCAGTGTGTTAAGTGCGGGATAAAAATCATAAAATTAAATGATTTAAGGTATGTGTTTTTAAAACTAAAAAAGCTATGAATTATTTATTTAATTTAGTATATAAATATTTTAAATATATGCACAATTTTTATACTTTAATGTTTAAAATATATACTCACCATGGCTATCTTTGTTACATTAACTGGAGATTTGTTGAGATGTTTTTAACTGTTATTTTAATGTGTCTACCATGGTATTTTACCAACATTGTGTTGTGTATATGTATTTGATTACATTGCTAATTTTGAAGGCAGTATTAAACCTCTTCTAAAAAGTCCCTCAGAGAAGACAATTACAGTATTGCAGAACTTTCTATTCTAATTCCTTTCATACAGAACGCTACTGCCAGGATTCTGACCAGAACCAGAAAATCTGAGCAAACATTTAAACATTTAATCAAAATAATAACAAAGTAAAAAGACAGCCGGCAGCCCCTCATGGACGACTGCCAGCGAATAAAACATAAATACAAACATAAACACGTTTGGGCCTGGTCCTCTCTCATCCACGGTCCGGTCGCTCGTTCTCTTATATGCTCCCGATCTCCTACGTGATACGAGACTGTTGCGCTCACAGCTGGCGATCATTAACAATTACTCACCGTTCTCGAACTACGGTCTTGCCCCGCCTACTCCACTACATTTACTTGTAAAATACAACAAAACACAACCAAATGAACCTTAAGAACTGAATCAGGCTGTTAAACAAAAATCTTTAAGACTTAATATAAACAAATAAACTTAAACAGGGAGTGCTTGGTTACATATTGCGAAATACTTATTCCATCCAGGTGCATGATGAGTGACCAATTAGACAAATGACTTGATTAAAAAATAACTACTTGTGTTTGGAACTGGGTTGTTACTGTATATTACTTAATCATTTGTGTTTTTGCCATTATAGAATGAGGGACAGTGTCCCATTTGTTTAGACATATTTACACAGAAAGAGTTGCCCATGCATGCAAGTGTATGTGGAGATAGGTAATATTTAATGATATGGAAAGTTATTTAATTGAGAGCCATTTCATGTTTATAAGGTTCTGGGGTAAAAACAAGCTATATGTCATTAGAAGCAAATCTAACTTTTGGATATATGCTCAGCATATTACAGACACTGGATTATGAGAGCAGTCCTCCGTGTGGCAAACCTGTACAGCAAAACCAAGGCCCAGACATGAAATGGTACATTGCATTAATTAAACTTTAACATTCTTGCGACTTCAGAATTTTCAACCAATCTTTTTTTTCTGTTTTCATAGTCCAGATAATGTATTGAGTTTATTGGCGAGTAAGGTAGATGGAAGCAAGGATTTCAAGATCTGCACATCTTGAACTAACTTCTATCAAAGAGCTTTAATACAGTGGCAAAAACAAATACTTTGCTTGTCACTTTTATGGGGGAAGCAGGTGTTGGCACAGGGGCCATTCGTAAAGTTATGTTAGATTGTGTCATGGTTTTGACAGGGAGAACCCAATTGCAGGCAGACACTGGGATGAGGAGTTTTAGGGGCAGAATATTGGTTCCCGGGGGTGCTCGCGAGCGCGGAGTCCCAGGGGGCTTGATAGGAGAAGTCCTGGGGGGAATTGTCTTGGTCCCCGGGATGCTCGCGATTGCGGAGTCCCGGGAGACCCAGTAAGGGAAGGCTTGGGGAAGGCTAGACCCCGGCTGGAACGCCGGACTGGACATGGACTGGCGGCTGGGTAGCGCTCTCTGGTGGCTGGGCAGCGCTCTCTGGTGGCTGGGCAGTGCACAGGACCTCCGGTTGCTGGACCGGGCTGGGTGCCGGAATTGAGTCTCATTTATTGCATTGGCTGTTCATTTACTTTCAAAATTTGGTGAGGTCATTTCAATGTTTGATTTCTAAGGTGTCCATTACGTATGAAGTAGCACAAAATTTAACACCGCTAATAATTTGTCTCTTCCGTAGTTTAGAGAGTCTGTGGTTGGGTCAAAAAAAAAATCGAACTTGGGACTTAAGTTCTTCAGTTAGAGGGCATTGAACTGGAGGAACTACAATTCCCTTACATGGCTGGTCAGGGATGCTTTCTGTGTCCCAGTCAGAGTCTTGTGCAATCTGTTAAAAGTGGGTAATAGTTCATGGACATAGTATGTTTAAGAATGGTAATACCTGACGCATACCGAAAATGTAGTACATAAAAGGGACACAAAAAATTCAGAAATAAGCTACCACGGATAGGAGTGGAGGAGAGACAGGGTTTAGAAGGAGTCCAATTTCCCACAACTGGTCTGGGCTTTGATTGGCTGTTTATTAGATCTAGTACTCCTTACTCTTCAAGACTGTGCAAAACATCGTAATGATGTTTGTAACCGCCATCCATATCTCACACTACAGAAGTACAATGCTTAGAATGGAAGAGAAAACAGCTTATTAACTTAAATGTTAAATACAAATCATCATTCTTAAAAGCAGAGCTCTCAAAATGTTTGGTCAATTTATGACCAGTTTATATTTATGCTTACCGCTGGTTATGCACACTTTTTCCTGTAACTTCCCCTACCACTGCCTCGCACAGAAAACATATATCTAGCGATCTCAACATTCTCTACTCCTCGGTCTCCTCGAACTATAAATGCAAAAATGTACAAGTGTCTAGATATTTTAAAAAAGATACTTGAGAGTGTAATAAAAAAGATTGTTAGCCATGTTGGTTAAGACCAGCAGGTATGCATATAGCGATTTCAAGTTCATACTTTAAGTTTTCTTACCTTAATGGAAATCCATGTCACAACACTGATTGATGGAAAAAACGAAGGGCAGTGGATGCTTTGTGATCCGTTGCAGCTCCAAGGTACATGATCTGACATGATGTAAACAATACATTCCATCAGTTCTTTGATATTGTGGCAGGGTAAGAGAATCGATGGACACAAGTCAGCTGGTGAAACAACCCCGTAGGGGAATTTATTGGCATAAAGGTGCACAAACACAATTGAAGTTGTGGCATCCGCTCAATGCCTCCAAACACTGCTGACGCTGATCTAGGGCCTGTACCCGCGCCACAATATGTACAAAGTTTAAGGGGCAAACAATGCATAAAGAAAAAATCTTTCTGGAGTACCCATCAATAGCACCGAATATCACAAGGACATATCTGATAAAAGAGAATTTGTTAGTACCAGTTGACATAATTATAAAAACCAGCGAGAGAAACTCACAAGCATACTTAGTCATTTTTACGGATTTGGGGTAGAAATATATATCTACAAATATAAAATGTAGTAAATTAGGAGCATCAAAGTTTGATTTCAATCATTCATTTCACTATGATTTCAATCTTGGGCACTACTCAGTCAATATTGTAAATATCAAGGTTACATTTTCATAGAATATACTTAACATTATGTAGGATGTTCTATGTAGAACACAGTAAATCGCAAATAATTACTTTATCCTGTGTTTTCACAGACAGGGTATACTTCCATCTGAACCATTAAAGTAATGCCTTGAGGTGCAGAACTATATGGCATACCTTATCAGCTTATGGTTTGTGTCTTCGTGAAAAACATGAATAGGGCCCTTGATGGAATAAGTCCTTCTGAAAACACATCTCAATTGTGTCATTCTTGCAAGTATTCCAGCAGAGTCCACTCGATGCGTGGAATCCCAAACTCTTGTCCATGGAACACGGGGACCCAATGCTTGTAACTGGCCTTTCATCATTCTATGGCCTAGGTGTGGACATCCAGCTTTGATAGAACTCAGTAGGTTGTTAAGTTCTTCATCTGTGATTTTAGTGTAGATGTCCTTTATAGAAATGGCATTTTCATGGAGGCGACGTTTGATTGTCTTTGTTGACACACGAAGAAGCTTGGCAATACATGGAACAGATAGCTGCATATTAAATTAAATCAAATCACTTTTATCGTCACTCTACCATCCACAAGTGCAATAGTAGGTGAAGACCTTGTGTGCAATTCCAGCCAATGATGCAGTTCTTGCAGTTACAGGACAATAACTACAATAAACATATCTGTACAAAAACACAGTTCTGACAAAACGACATGTTCTGTACGTAAAACAAGTGACAAAGTTAACAATTCTCTATACATGTAACTCCATAGTAGCAATATAATGTGTATTTACGTACGTAAACTAGAAGAATAACAGAGTATGGCTGCCAGTTGTGGTCACAATATCAAAATATTATATGAGATGGGTTATCAATTTGTTATGGGGTAAAGTGCCGTGCTTATGATAGATGTTATTCAAGAGTTCAAGAATCTGACAGCTTGTGGAAAGAAGCTGGAACATGGTCTGCTGGTTCATGTTCTTAGGCTGCGGTACCACTTCCCTGATGGAAGCAGTGAGAGTAGGCTGTGACTAGGATGGCTGGAGTCTCTGATGATACTCCTTGCTTTTTTCACACATCGTCTGTTGTAGAGGTCTTGCAGGGAGGGAAGCTCAGTCCCAGTTCAGTTCGTACCACTCTCCGCAGGGCTTTGCGGATGAGAGCGGTGCTATTGCCGTACCCGGCAGTTTTGCAGCCAGTTAGCATGCTCACAATAGTGCTGGTGTAGAACCATGTGAGGATGTGGTGGTTCATGCGAAACTTTCTCAGCTGTCTCCGGAAGAAAAGATACTGATGAGCCTTCTTCACAACAGCCTCAGTGTGGGTGGACCATGTGAGGTCCTCTGAGATGTGGACACAGAGGAACTTAAAGCTGTTGACTCTCTCAACTGGTGCTCCGTTGATTGAGATAGGGCTGTGTTCTCTTGCTTTTCTTCCGAAGTCCACCACCAGCTCTTTGGTTTTGCTGACATTGAGGGAGAGGTTGTGTTCTTCACACCAACGTGTCAAAGTACGCACCTCTTCTCTGTATGCTGTTTCGTCGGCATCACTGATCAAACCAAATACCGTCGTGTCGTCAGCGAACTTAGTTATAGCATTGGAGCTTTTTGTTGCCAAGCAGTCATGACTGTACAGCGTGTACAGGAATGGGCTGTACGCCCTGTATTAACTAGTTACTATTAACTAATTAACTAGTTGCTGAAGATGCTGAAGATGTTCTCTGGAAATAACAAACTTTGGCGGCCCCTTAACTCCAAATTCCACTTCAAGGGCAGTTATGGGAATGTTGTTATTGTCAATATGCATATCCACTGTGTTTTTTAAAGTCGAAAGTTTGCCAAGGAGTTCCTCTGGAATTGCAATTTGATCACAGACTGCTGAAATAAACAGAAGGCCATGGCTGCAAAAAAAGAAAATAATAATCTGCAACTAATCTAAATCTAGTGGTAGGCATCTCATTCCATCCAGCAATTTGGATAGCAGTCTTTCCATGATCATCCTTCCCAATTGATGAGTTGTGGCATCATTAGGCCCACGGACCTAAGAATTAAAATTTCTTCAGTTAAATGTATGCAGAAACTCTACGTAAGGTTTGCATGATCTTATTGACTACAAGACAATATTGCAGTACTTCAGATAACAAGTTATCTCACACAGATTGTTACATATAATCCAGAATATACAATAATAAATTAGTTTATAAATTGCTATGCGAGTCATCTATAGTAAGAAGACTCTTGGAAAAAGTTTTTTCTCCACTGGTGTTTTTGGGTTCCTCGCCTCGCCTTTGCTCACCTGGGGCTGCTGACATCAACATTAGAACCTTGAATTTACTAATATTACTTATAATGTGACACTTGAGTAAATTATTGACTACTTCATTTCGGAATTTATAGTCTGTATAATATGCCTATTAATAATACCTTTATTTCTCTTCCTTTCATCTTCTGTGCGTGTTATTTCTTCTGTTTCTTTGTGATACTCTCCTGTGCGTGCATATTAGTGTGTGCATGTCTCGGTGTGCGTTAAGTTCTGTGCGTACGGGGTTGTGTATGTGTTTTTTGCGTTTGTGCGTGCGTGCCTTTGTTTTGTGCATGGCTGTTTGTTTTTCGTTTCTGTATAAATATGCGTTTCTGTGAATTGTACACGTGCATGTGCGCGCTGTACAACTTATGTATTTGTGTTTGCGCGTGTGTGTGTCTGTGTTCTGTGTGTAGTCTTTTGCGTTATCCCTGATAACACACATACATCTGGCTTATACATAGTTTGCTCATCTGCCCTACATCTCCAAGATGTCCACTGTCAGATGTCATATGGACCTCTAGTAGATGTCTGTAAGATGTGTATGATTTAGAATGGATGTACTGCAGCTCTTTTTAAGATGTTAAGCGAATGTTTTACACAATAGATGTTTTCCAGATCTCCAGATGCATGCATCTTATAGACGTACCTGTGCTATCTGGGGATGTGTTGTGTGAGATAGGGAGTCTATTTACTCACTTTCCCTTCTCTTTCTCTTATATATATTAATTGGATTGCTTACATTTAATATGTTTCTTGTACAGCTGCTTTGTTAAAGGAAATTCTATAAAGCTGTTAGCTCGATTACAGTTCGAGACGCAAGACAGAGCTCAAGCACGGAAGGATGAATTGCAGCATCAGCTGTAATTGTACCGTATTGATGCGGATATGAAAGTTAAAATGCAGCAGTTAGAATTAGAGTCTGGTCGAGACAATCCAAAAAGATCTAAACATTTTTGTTCGCAGATGGACCTAGTTCTGATTCTGACGCTGCTGCATTAGTGTCAAATGATCCGGTGATACCTACAGTTGACTCTCTGCCTGGGTTAACGGATTCTTTTGCTCAATCGACTTCGTTTAATGTAGCGAAAAATATTGTAATTGTTCCTCCTTTCCGTGAGAAAGAGGTTGAAGCTTATTTTCAGGCATTTGAAAGAATAGCTTCGGCTTTGAAGTGGCCGAAGGTTTGGTCCTTAATGTTACAATGCAAGTTAACAGGGAAGGCGCAAGAAGTTTGTGCATCTCTTCCTGTAGATGTTAGTGTTCAATATGAGTAGAAACAACGTTTTCGCTCAACGAAAAAAATCTGCTACTCAGACATATGTCGAATTTGCCCGTCAGAAGGGTATACTTTTTGATCGATGAATAAAGGCGTGCAAAGTCTTGGATTATCAATCTTTGTGTGAACTTTTGCTCATTGAGGAGTTCAAGAATTGTGTTTCGGAACACGTACTGCTTTATATTTAAATGAACAGAAGGTTACTACAGTGCAGCAAGCAGCTGTTTTGGCAGACGAGTATGCACTTATTCATAAACCTGTGTTTGTAAAGCGTGCGAGTGATTTGGGATACACTTCACAAAGGAAGAATGAAGTTAATTCTTCTGACTTTAAAATCAGGCCTCGTCCATCTAGCCCGAAAACTCATAAAGAGTGTGGCTATTGTCACAAGGTTGGTCATATTATTGCAGAATGTCAAATTTTATTTTGTCACCAGGAATATTTAACCAAGTGCTGAAGGAACAATTGCAAAATTGTGTTCTTCCCCAAAACTGCTTGTTAATAATGTATGTTGATGATTTACTATTAGCAGCAACAACAAACAAAGAATGTTTGCAGGCTACCAAACTAGTACTGAGGCAGCTACATATTTCTGGTTTCAAAGTCAGCAAAGAAAAATTGCAGATCATCAGTTACATTTATGGGAAGACTGATTACAGCCCAGGGCTCTACACTCTCCCACCGTCAATGTGATAGCATTCTAACACATCCCAAACCAACCAATGTGAAGGACATGCTTTCCTTTCTTGGCCTCACAGGGTTCAGCAGAAATTACATCCCTATGTATGTTTCCTTAACCACGTCCCTCAGACAGATCGTGAAAGAGCAGGGTATGAAAAATGTAAAGGCTGAATTAACATGGACCCCTGTAGCAGAACAGGCTTTTATCACATTGAAAGCACAATTGGCACATGCAGCTCATTTGAATTGTGCTGACTACTCTCTAAGTTTCTTCCTAGATGTCTCTGAAACAGGAAGCAGTGCACATGGGGTGCTATTCCAAAAGCAGGCAGGAATCAGGAAGATTTTAATGTATGTCAGCATTGAAGAACAGCATTGAACAACGACAGCCTAGTTTGCTGCAGATTTGGCAAAAAATAATTGAAAAAACGTCACACATTGTCACGGGCCACCAACTGACTGTTCTCACCACACACTCAATTATGTCATTCGTCAACTCGTCAGCTTTTACCTTCTCGCCCCTGAGACAGCGTAGACTAGCCAAATCATTAACAGCATCGCATATCTCTTACACCCATGAAGGCATTAATATGGCTGATCTCTTAACAGATGGCATACCCACATGACTGTGCGCCCATCACCGAGTTAGCTTCCCGTGTCAGACCAAATCTCTCTGCATCTCAACTCACAAGGGCTCCACAAGTTATGAAGCTTTTCACAGATGGGTGCTGCTTCAGATCAGAGGAAGGCTCACTAACAGATGCATTTTCCGTAGTAGAACAAACAGAGAAGGGATTTGTTATTAGGGTATCAGACAAACTTCAGGGTAAGCAGTCAGCAAAGCAAGCAGAGATGATAGCAGTTACTGAAGCATTAAAATTTGCAGGGACAGCCAGAGTGAACATTTTCAGTGATTCTGCTTATGTGGTTATAGCTGTAGATGTAGAACTGCCAGTTTGGCAGCATTGTGGTTTTGTTACCACATCATGTCGACCTATTAAACATGCATGTGAAGCCAGAGACCTTTTGGAGGCTCTGATGATACCCGCGGAAGTTGCAATTATCAAATGCCAAGGTCAATCAAAAGACGATTCCATGATCACCAAAGGCAATGACGCTGCGGATGCAGCAGCAAAATCAGCAGCAGGATACACCCACACACAGATGGTGGTTCACACCTGTACTAATTTTGACAACTTGCTGCCACAATTTAACAGGGCATATCTTATGCCTGAACATAACAAAGCGAGTCCAGAGGAGATATCTGTCTGGATAGAACATGGTGCTTTCTGAAACTGAAATTGGCTAAAATCTGTGCACAGACAAAATTGACCTGGTTATCTGCACTCCCTCTAGCATTAATGTCTGTACGTTCTTCTGTTAACAGGATTTCTAACTTTACACCATTTGAATTGCTTACAGGTCAATCTTTTCCTGGACCAACCACGCCTCTGCAGCCGGACACCATTAAACCTCTGTCACATTGTGCCTATTTTGACAAACTAACTGCTCTGATCCAACACTTTTCCCAGCAGGTCACACCGGAGACTGAACAAGAACCTGTTCCATCATCCACTGAGTGGGTGCGACTGAAGACCTTCCGCAGGAAGTGGAACGAGCCCAGGTGGTCTAAACCACTGCGTGTCACCTCACGAACATCCCACTGTGTCCGCCTCCAAGGAAAAGGCGACACCTGGTATCATTTGTCTTCTTGTGTAGCGTGTGATTCACCACACAGGTCTCTGGAACAAATGGCTGTGGACCTGAGATCTCAGGTCCAAGAGAAGGAGGGTGTTTAAGGTGAAGTACAAGGCAGTTCAGAAAAAGGAAAACTTTTACAGATCCTACACAAGAAAGGTGACATTTTTGAAAGTCCACCACAGGAACCTTTAGCGCACTGTGTAAGTGAAGATTGTGCATATGGTGCAGGCATTGCAGTAACATTTAAGAGTAAATATGGTGTAGAAAAAGTGAGACAACAAAACAAAAAATCAGGTGGATGTGCAATAACCCATGACGAAGATGGTAGAACTATTTTTCACCTGATCACAAAAGTAAAATGTACTGACCTCCCCACATACGAAGATTTCACCAACAGTTTACGACACATGAGAGACTGGTGCTGTCATGAACACTCAGGGAGACAAGGCAGGAGAACCCAAGTGCAGGCAGCACGAGACAGACAAGATGGTAGGGGTAACAGGAACTTTAATATAACAAAAAGGGCAAAACAAAACCCACAATGGGGAAAAACAAGACTTGATAAATGAACAATATAACTAGGACACTGATCAACTAAACTAAGAAAACAAACACTAGAAATAAACACTGAACTAACACTTACTGAGACACGTGGAACAGGAAACAGGAACAATGACTAGAAATTGAACAGGCATGAACAAGCTACATACAAATACAGAGCAAACGCAATGAACCGCACAAGACAATGAAACAAGAGGACTCTTATAGGGAGACAAAGACAGGATAATTAATAAGGGACAGGTGAAACAGATGAAACACTAAGGGGAAGCTAATGACACGAAATGGCGGGAAACACAGACGAGACTCGGGGAGAGTATGGAAGACCAGAAAGGTCAAAAATGTCTCTCCCCACATGAAACAGGGAATTCTGCACTGGTTCTGCCCCAAGACCAAGAATAAGCCAAAAAAGATAGGCAGAACCGTGACAGGTGCGTACAGCACAAAGTAAGAAGGGTTTCAGTGCCCTGGCTGGGGTGCGGACTGGATAAACTAGACTTTCAGAGAGTCCAGAGCATCTTAAGTGAAGTGTTCACAGGGGTGGACATAGTCATAACCATATATTCATTGTAAGCATTATAAGTGTATGTCATAAACATATGCCCTACCGGCTGCCGGTCCTACATGTTGCCATGCAAGACGCGGGCTTACACCGGTTCAATGTGGAGGTTGTAAACCTTGCGAAGGAATTGGGCGCAGCCCAACCCGCAACTCTGCAGATGTCTGCCAGAGAGGCGCCCTCGCAAATGCCCAATAGGAGGCTATACCCCTGGTGGGGTGAACTCCCACTGATAGTGGGCACGGGCGATTCTGGGATTGGTACGCTGTCGTGACGGCGTTAACAATCCAGTGCGCTACTCTCTGTTTGGCAGCCTGTTCGACAGCCCTCCCTTTCTGGAGAGGGAGAGGAAAAAACTCCTTGAAGTGGGATGTTGGGACGGGCTGGATATTCTGGAAATTGTGCAATTGTTTGTTTTGCTATCTGTTCTTCGAGGAATAAACATTTAAATGCATTGTGTGTGTAAAGTATAGATTCTTTCTTTCTTTAAATATTTTTCTTTCTTGATAACACCTCCATCACAAACACCCCACAACTGGTGCCATCCTTGTGTAATGTGTGGGTAATTGAGCAAAGCTGCCATTTAATACTTGTCCATTCCTTTTTTCCAAGCCTGTTTCGTCTCATTTTGAAGTATTCTCTGAAAAACAGATTCCTGAATACTGATCATAGCCATAATCACTCAATTTCATTTGAAGTGCAAGTAACGTGATGTGTTACTGGAATTTCTGGGCAGCTTGTCTGGAATGTTCAAGGTCATCTGTAATAGGGTCCACGACAAATATTTATCCAGACAATGTTGAAGATACTGGCCAGAAAGGGAAAAAAATTATAATGTTACATTATTTTGGTATTTAAAATTGAGTGTATGTGAGGGAATAATTAAATCACTTGTATCAGTTAAAGTTGTATGTAAGTGTCATGGTTCTGCCTCGTCTTGTCAAGTTTTTCTGGTCCTGGGGCAGGATCATGACAGTACCAAGCTTGAAATGCTTCGCTGGGTTCGGCATGCCACCAGCTCTCTGGCATCGTGTATGTCCCTGCCCTGTCATTACCTGCACAATTGTCTTGTTTTGGTTTCATGCCCCTCAACTGTTCCCTGCTTGAGTTGGTCCCTTGTTTAATGCCTTTGTATTTTCTGTCCTGTGCTCATTTGTTTGCTAGGTGGTTGTGCCTTATGCCAATGCTTGTGACATTGCGTCTGTTTTGTAATCTGTGGAGTTTCTAGTGTAGTCTAGTCTAGTCTAAGTCAAGACTAGTGGACTCGAGTCAAACTGTGTCAAGTTGTAGGTTATACATATATTTTTTTTATGCATTTGGTAGACGCTTTTATCCAAAGCGACTTGCATTGCTTTATCCTATACATTTTTACATAGGTATGTGCAAACAAATTGCCAGTGATTGCTGTTGATATTGACAAAGGAAATTGTTCAGTCATAAGATTCAAAAATCACCTGTGAAAACACACTAATTAAGCACCTTGTCCTACTATGTTTTACTGTAGTGAATAGCCGTTTCAATTAAAGGGGTTATTTGACACGGCAAAAACAAATATTTTTGTGTGGTTTAGATGTGATGCAATGTGTATACACAATTTAAGGTTAAAAACTCTGTATTTTCCACATAGCGTGCATGTTTGTATCTCCTCTTTGCCCCGCCTCTCTGGAACATGCGGATATTTTACAAAGCTCATCGCTTTGAAATGCAAGGTGTGCTATGATTGGCCAGTTCACTAGTGCATAGTGATTGGTCGAATACTGCAAGCGCGTGACGGAAATGTAACGCCTCTTACCAAACCTGTTGTACCGGCGACGGTACAATGAGTTTTAAAAGACCGCCCACCATACTTGCGTTTAGATTTGCGGGGTCTTAGTCAAATTGTGTTACTTAATGACGTATCATTGTCGGGGTGTGGTTACACGCCGTGTTTCAAACAGGTCTGGGTGATTCTAGTTACCTCTTACTCATATGACACAGAGGTTATGACCTGGTTGTTATGGTATTAACTGTGAACGGTGAAAAGTTTTCTACTGTCACAAACCTACCTCGCCATTTAACAGTTGTGAAGTCTGCATGTCTCAGAGTGAAGGTTGATTTAAACATGGACACAACCATCTCTGTTTCTGGACATGTCCACAAAAACTCCACCTATGAAATCAGTAGATTGAAGTTGTTTATAAAACTATTTGCATATTTAAAAAATTGACAGCGATGATTGTTATCACACACAAGGACTGACATCGTTGTGTGACTTACCTGTTTCAATACAGTCATGTCACATAAATTCCGGTGTTTGGGCAGGTTACTGTCTGTTGTTTCATCCTTCTTGGATGGCATTGCTTTGGTTTTAGGTTTGGGCTCTTTTTTTGGAACCGAGCAGTACTTTGAATGTTCAGGTTTTTGTGTTGTTGGCTCTTCCCGTTTAGACCAGCTTTCCTCAGCAAACATCACACTCTTCTGTGGCCTCATTGGACACACAAGGAGTTTATCCGTTTAACTGTGGTTAATGATGTGCGCTCTGTATCTTCCGTTGAGCTATGCGTACATTCTGTGAATGAATTCTGCCGGTCTGAATTTTCTTCTCTTGTGAAGAATGGAGTATTTCACAATTCCAAACCATGTTTCAGCATGGCAATTGGTATCTCTTGTCTTGGCAGAATCTGATGTGTGGCCTGTGTTCTCCTTGTCCGATGCCTGTTTCCTTAAATCTTCTAGAAGTGCACCGCTCCACAGTGGGTAGATTCCCTTACAAATATCGATTAGGACAATGGGAACTTCTGGACAGTAGTAAACATTTATGTTATGTTCATCTTTCTCTGAATCCACTGTGTGTTTTACTTCCCTTAAATACTTTTTTGAACAGCCTTGAATATGGAGATCAGCCCACAATTGTCTTGGCTGACCTTCTTTCTTCATTCTCCCACATGTCAATGTATTTTTCATCTGTAATGTCTTCTATCCCATCTTTTTTTGTGTCTAATCAGGCAATCAAGATATTGATGGCTGTTGCTGACTGTTGCACTATCATTGCTGGCCAGGAGCAAAACACAAAAGTGCCTGAAGATTTCAATTGCTGCCCCAACATTTACTGTATTTTGAAGCCTGGCAAACACAAACGTGCAGAACTCTTTCAGTCCTTTGTCACCAGTCTTCTTGCCAATGCTGATACCGACGGCCTTGATGATGTGGGCAGAACAGAGATGCAAAAAAGAAGTTCCTTTTATCTCCGCCCATGTCTTGGTCTTCATGTGTACAGCATAGGTCCACTCCAGTTATGCATCAATGGTTTGTCGATGAAGGCCAGAACAACAGTTTGCATCAAAGCCCAGCTGTAGTCTGTTTCCACCTTTTAAACTTTGTCCCAGGTGTACTTCGACAGCTTCAGTTGGAACTGCATTAGCCAAAAAGCTATAGGTGGAATGCTGTGTTCATTGCTTAGCATCTCACACATTGGAAGAGGTGGAGCATCTCTTTCTCCTCCAGGCAAAGTGACTGCATAATACAGCACTCTTTTGCTTTGCTCTGGGATCTTTGATACCACACCTCCAGTTGCATCAAGATATAATGACACAGGCTTTTTTTCTCTGAGGTGATGAACCAGTATGCTGAGGCCTGCTTCGGTGTAAAGGTGAGCGAAAAATGGGTTCACTTGGAAGTGTTGTATGTAGCCAGGTATGTCGTAGAAGTTGATGTAACACACTTTAATGATGCGCTGTGTTAGATACATCTCCATAAGCACATTTTCATGTACTTTTCATGTTCTTTTTTACTTCAGCGGCAATGACCTTTAGTATGTTTTTATCCAAACTTTGTGTGAGGTTACCAGATATCAACTCTTGAACAGGTGTTGACCTTAGTGTTTTTGAAGTAAACCTGACTTACACCCAGAGAAATGATCCTAGCTAATTTTCCTCGCCGTATGTTGCTTGCAGGCCTAAGTTGTGTTTCGTTTTTTAGATGGCAGATTGATCCGGTACGCCTGACTGTCATTGTAATGCTGGAGCAAAGTCGATTAGGTTTTCTCGGCATTATGAAAGTGTACCGGGCATTGCAAGTGGAAAATTTGCATACTGCTTCTACCTTTAGGTAGGGCACATGTCTTTTCCGGCTGCCTATACAACGTACATGCTGGTAGGTACAATTAATCTTCTTCCAGTCTTTTGGTGAAATCACAATAAAGGATTTTACCGGAGTGCATGGGACCTTTCTATACTTTATACTCTATACTTTTTCCTTTCAGTGTAGATTTTTGCCACGTGTTCCTTTCGCAGGACTTTGTTTTTCTCTTATTCTGTCTTTGGTACATATCTTTTCTCAGAATTTTTTGTGTACTTCTGAAAGAGTGTTTCATGCTCACTGTCAAAAGCCTCTTTAAAAAATAGTTGCCAGCCTACGCCAACATTTTTTAACATTTCACCCAACTTTAATGGCTCACAGTAAATTTTCTGTAAAGAATATATGGACAATCTGTCAAATGAAAGAACATAGTATCAGCTTTTAAACAAAATAAAGCGTATTCTTCTATCTTCATTTGTTCGTTTTTTATCACTTTGTAGATGTGGGTAGGTTTCTTCAAAAATGAAATCAGAATACCGTATATAAAAATCTGTTAAATAACCAGAAAAACAAGCTTTGTGCATCATAGAGAATAATGATCTGAATACATTACAGTTGGTTTGATAACTTTACCTGAAACTCTGTCAGAGTTTAATGGATTTAAATAGGTAAAGTATGTTAAACATATATAAAAAGGAATCAGTATACCGTATATAAAAATCTGTTAAATAATCAGAAAAACAAGCTTTGTGCATTATAGAGAATAATTCTCTGAATACATTACAGTTGGTTAGATACCTTTATCTCAAATGCTGTAGTTGTTTAACGGATTTATGAAATCACGTACATTAAAAGTTATACAGTTATTATAAAATACATAACATGTTATTTCCAAAAAAACAGAGCCTTGTGCCACAACATGCATGTTTTTCTGAACATTTAAGTACTGCTTTTATATGTGTTTGTCACGTAGTTAAATAGTTTAATCAATTTTAATGATTCATTTACATATCGTTTTTTTTTCAAGAAATTAAGCATTGTGCAACGTTAAGGGCATATATTTATGTCTATCTGAGTTAGCTTAGGCTCAAAACATAACAGTCACAAAGAGCTTAATTTGTATGAAACCAAATGTCTAATGAATGTTCAATGTCAAACTAGCTTTACCGCGGTTAGTTTCCTAAGCTTAAACTGTGCTATAAATCTCCTTTCAAATGCTGATTCATGTGAATTGCGAGAGCGCTGTCTCACATTGAGGCTTGCAAGTCAAACTATTTCAGTACGGAACAGTTTTAAAATGTATTTCAAATAAAATGCTTAACTTGTCAGAAGTTAAGCTACAAAACAAATAGATTATATTTAACATGACGATATGAAAAACATTCACAAAGAAAGAACCCGGCTAAAGTAATATTATGATCAGTTTAAACTTTCTAATGTTAAAAGGGTAGTTTCTGAAACGAATGATAAGCATGAGGTGTCAAAGAAAGAAAGAAAGAAATAATGTTTCTTCAATGTTTATCTAACCACCGGTTCCAGTATCTATCCAAAGATCTCATAACGTACTCTTTAATGCCTATCAAGTAATACTACCACTGTACCCATTGTCTTACCTGGTAATGACAACTGGTTAGCTGACAAGTAGAACTGTATAGGAATTGTACAAATGAAAATTTTAAAAACTGTAATACTGACACCAACAGTACCTTGTGGACTCGAGGCATCTTCTTAGTTTCCGGGTAGTTGCTTTGAAAGGATCCAGCATAATTGCTCTCTGTTGTTTTGGGAAAATGATCTGAAATGGTAAAACACAACACACACTGAACTGTCACATAACAACCTTTGGTCCATTATCATCCTTATTCTGTAAAGTGTGGATCATTTATTACTTCTTTGATTTTCAAATCTCACCATGAGCCACCAGTGATGGTGTTGGTTTATTATACCCAAAATATTGTTGAACCTCATAGGGTCAATCTGAAACAGAAACTGTACATGACGTACTGCACTCAACATAATATAATATTATTAGTTTTTGGTTTCATTACAGCTACATGAAAACATATCTCTTACCTTCAATGTGGTCTTTTCATTTTTCCAGATTTGGGACATTTCAAACAAATCAATAGAAAGTGCCTCTTCCCGATGGGTCTTGTTGTATCGTCTCACAAGAATTAGCAAATATTAATTCATAAACTTGGAATATAAAGTATATGTCATGCATGGATAACATGTATATGCTTAAGTATTTAAACTGAATTGTCAGAAAAAAATAAATGATGTGGATGTGTGATTTAAAAAGGACAATTTTGTAATATTTCTTTTTAAAATGTCATAAATACACTCAATAAGTGAGCAAATAATGACTCCATTTTCAAAAAACAAATTCTCATCCTGGATCACAACAGTAAAATACATCCATGCCAACCACTGTGGAGTAGCCCAGTGGATTTGCAACTTGTAATGAACATAAACAGAGAGATGCACATCTGGCTACAATGTTTTTCCACAGGACGCATGCACTGTTTATTACTAGCCAGAGTGCAAAGTTAAATAGTAAACCATTAAATTGACAATAAGCTACAAAATTCTTTGATCAACTCTCACATCATAAGAGCTGTTACTCTGTGTCATTTATCCTCTTTATGTGTGAGTTCTTACCGAATCCTCTATTTCTTGATTTGGGGCAGTTCTTGCTATGTCCCAAAAAAAAACGCAAAGGGTCCAATTCTTGACACAAGAACATGAGGAGCCTTCCCATTCCAATAATCTGTTATGTCTGCAGATATATAAAGATATTTGATTTCAAAATGTTATATCTTAAAATAAAGATCTGATCATTTTTAAGAACGTTGGTGGTTGTGGAGGCAGATGAGATCGTGGAGGCATTGGTGGTAGTGGAGGCAGATGAGATCGTGGAGGCATTGGTGGTAGTGGAGGCAGATGAGATCGTGGAGGCATTGGTGGTAGTGGAGGCAGATGAGATTGTGGAGGCATTGGTGGTAGTGGAGGCAGATGAGATTGTGGAGGCATTGTTGGTAGTGGAGGCAGATGAGATTGTGGAGGCATTGTTGGTAGTGGAGGCAGATGAGATCGTGGAGGCATTGGTGGTAGTAGAGAAAGGGATGGTGGCAGCAGAAGCAGAGAGAGTGGTGAAGGCTGTGGGGATGTCTTGAGGTTTTGTGTATGCCTTTAGCTTATGAGGAATTCTTGGCATCTCTTCTATGTATGGTTTTATATGGTCGATGCTGACCTTGGTGAGAATTTTGCCGCAGCTATCAACGATGTCAGCAGATTTCCCTTCAACTCTCGTCACTGTAAATGGTCCAAGGAAGTCAGGATCCAGCAACATTGTGTTTCTGTAAAACCTGAAATATTTTTTTCCTGTTGTTTTATCCCAGGAAAATACCTTCTCTTCTGCAACCACTTCCACAACCTCGTTGCCAACCTACACATAATAACCAAAAGTTTAACTATTCAAATATTGGATGAGAAATATGGAATAAGATAAACAGCCAAACATAAGGAAAAACGGAGAGTGTTTGGTTGTGATTTGCTTCTTGGTTCTGAGCCCAAACATCACTGCATCCAAATACTGGTCCCACGTGTTTGGTTTGCTGCTGACAAGTTTCCCCAGGGCCCTAGGTTTCCAGACAAAAATTGTATTACTGTGTATTATGGCAGGGTCTCTGTACTGAAGATTTTAGCCTCAACTCCAAACAAACACAGCTGAAGCAGCTAATCAAGATGTTCAAGGTTGCTTTATAATTACAGGCAGGTTTTTGGAAACAGAGTAACAGCTTCAGTCTGCAGGAAGGTAGCTTTCCAGGAGCAGGGTTGGAGATCCATGTATTATGGTAAAACAGTAATAATATACATATAGATATTTCGTTTTTTGTTGTTCTTGCTGCCCATAATGTTTTAGTTTAAATAAGAATAAGAAAAAACAGAAGCAATAGGATTATAGGCTGCACCTCTCATGTTGCTTGACACCTATTAACAATAACCTCTGTATTGCTGCATTCCATTTCTCCACTAATCCATTGGTTTGGGGATGGTAAGGGGCACACAAACTCCTTTTAATACCCAAAATTATCACTTACATTCCTGTTTATCTTAAATGACAACAATAACGGATTATATTATATTATGCGCTTTTGTGCATCATATGCTATGAAAAAAATTAAAAATAAGAAACAAGAAATGTGTACATACAGCATTTATAATTTTTCTTTTCCTTGATCCGTTAAAATTATTTTTGGGGCCTCGAACTGATGGAAGAATTTGACTATGCCCTTCGTGACCTCACTGGATGACTTTAATTCAAGAGGGTATGCCTGGGGCCACTTTGTGAAATAGTCTATTATTACACAGATGTACTGATGTCTATCCTCGGTAGTGCTCAGCTTCCCTATAAGGTCAATGCCTACTAGCTCAAAAGGACTGTTGACCTTAAGATGTATAAAAGAAAGTACACAATTTATTTAAACACAAAAAGAAATATTTGGCAAAATGTTTCATAATAAGAAATGTACAGATAAACTACATAGAACTGAATCATAAATTCTTTACAAACTGAAGCAAAATTCCACAGTCTTCTTTATTTTGCATCCTTTTGACTGGCATACTACACAACTGGAGACCTTCAGTATAACACACATTATTCTGTTATTACAGTTTTGTAAGTCAAAGTCCACAAAAGTTCTCACAAAAATGTTGCCCATGAAGACATACTGTCTGTCTTCATCATTTAATAGTATTTTGATTCTACTCAATACCTAAACCTAATAACTATCTTATAAGCAGTAATAGAAGTTAACTGAAGCAAAAGTCGTAGTTAATAGTGATAATTTTTCCCTATATTAAAGTGTAACTAGTATTTTGTCCCACCTTCTATTTAAGTGAATGGAATGCAGTTTTTTTATCATCTAAAAGTATTGGTGTCAAAATATTTCAAACGGTATAGTCCACCAAATAAATAACATCTGATGTGATATCACACATGTGTAAACTACATTTGAGGTGAAAAGTAAAAAAATAACTTTAAATATTTTTTTTTAATGCGGTTTATTCTGTTAAACAGCATATGTGCAATGTATAATGAACAATGTTTACCATAATGTCAGAAATAAGGACCTACCCAACAATCTATGTGTAAAGTCATTCCAGGCCAGTAGTATCTCTTGCAGATGGCATCCCTGGTTTTAATATGAAGTTAAAAGTGAAAGTGACCTGTTTTTGTCAGATATGGTGACCCATATCCGAAATTTATCTCTGCTTTTAACCCATCCAGAGAGTAGTGAACACACGCACAGCAAGTGGTGAACACACATACACCCAGAGCAGTGGGCAGCTATCGCTGCAGCACCCGGGGAGCAAATAGGGGTTAGGTGCCTTGCTCAAGGACACCTCAATCGTTACCCGCTGGACCTGAGGATCGAACCGGTAACCTTCTGGTCACGAGTCCAACCCTCTAACCATTAGGCCACGACTATACTACTCCAGGTGAGCAAGCCAACACCGCCCTGCTGTGGCGAGGAACCCAAACTCCAATCATGGAGAAAAAAAAAACTTGGGAGAAACAACTGTTAAATTGTTATGCATATCCAGTAAATACTTAGAATAACGTTATGCATTTCTGAACTACATTGCACATTAGATCAATATTACAACAATGTTTCATATTTGCAAAATCTGTAGTGACTGTAACCTGTAAATTAAGATTTTGTGAGTAAATGAATCAAATGTGATTAGCAACTCACCTTGAACAATGTAATTAGCTGCCCTTCTTTTGATCACAAATATTTCACCTTTTGTTGCTAATGCGGGATATTCATTATTAGAAATTAAATCAAAAACTTCTTTAAATAAGTCGGGGTTCATTTTCTTTACAGGATTTACACCCGTGATAACAAAAAGACGAGAATTAATCTTGTATAGTTTAACGGTTAATTATGGATTAGCTCCCCAAGAGGCTGTTCTGGCATCTTTTTTACTGACTTTTTTACTGACCTGATTAGAAATTAAAATACTATCCTAAATGATTACGAAAACATTTTCAAAACATTAAAAGATGCTATGATGCATAATGAGATTTGTTGACCGTGCTTTATGTGAATGGGTGTAAGCCTCAGGTCCAAATGATTTTAATGATATAAAATAGATGAGATCAGACATTGCCAGAGTGAATATATAACGTCATCAAAAGTTTTAAAATTCTTTGTAAAATAAGTAACCGTTGACAGAAATAGACAGAGGAAAAAACGTAAAGAATTTTTGAAACAAACAAAAACTGTCATGATAATACAGAATGTAATCGGGTCTTGTCTTTTAAATGAAAGAGCATGTTGTGCACTATTCAGTCGGCGCTTCTGTTTCTCCAGAAGTCTGCTTCACGCATAAGCAACACACACACAAGAGCGCGAGGCAACATGACGTCATAGTGGAGTGGGCGTGTCATGTAAATAGTTAAGAAACTCCCCTTCCGCGCTTGTGATAACGTTCACGTGCATCAGGCACGTTCTCGCGTGAATACTTGAGAAACAGCGCCCTCTAGTCACAGATTACGGCACCTCACCTGCTTCATTAAGTGAGCACGCAGCGCGCCTCAGACTAACTCGTTAGACCTTCATCCGTTTGAGTAAACCCGTTTCTCTAAAATGTAATAATTTTAATAAAAATATTTTAATAAATTATTATAGATAAAGTTATGAGCACGTTACAGCACTTATAACATACTCACCACTGAATTGGATGACTCGACAAGGCCAGCGCTGGAGCTGGCCTGAGGAACTCTTCTTCCAGAAAGTGTACGCCTCTTCTTTTTTGTCCCACTTGTAAATGTTTTCAATATTCAGTTTGTCATATCTTTGTGTTTTAACGATAGTTCACATATATGAACAGTGTTGTCAGTGAAGAAATTAACCAATGCGTATTTTACATCCATCCTGCAGGATACTGTAGACGCTGTTTGTGGACTGATTGAAATAGCAGCGCTCGAGACTTGTTGACAGGACAACTGTTGCATTGGCGCGAAAAACTAAATCTAGTCACGAGCGGAATTTATAAAGACGTGAAACATGTCCAAAGGGTGAAATTATAAATCCTTTTTTTAGAAGACGACCCATTAATTCCAAATAAGAAACATTGCAGAAGAAACAAGTACAAAATATTTCTGCTTTCTTAATTCAGCTCATTTAGTTCAACTAAACGTTATTTGTTATAAATTGTTATTCTTTTTTGTAACTAGCATTTTGAAATAATATGCATGGAGACATTTAAAAAAATTGGAGACATTTTAAAACTTTAATGGTCATTTCATTTCATTAAGATGCATACAGAAGAGGTACAAGAAGCTAACCTTACTGACTCTGAAGAAGACACACAACTAATCTGCAGAGAAGAGGTAATAGCCCTGCCTGAAAATAAATTTAAATTTCACTTGGTATTAATTCACTGTATATCTTTCATTGTGTTGTAAAGTATTTTTTTTTGTAATTATTCTACAATTTGTTTAGAATGTACTGTAGTGAGATGTTTGTTTTAAGCCAGTGGATCATTTAAATTTTTCTCCATGCACCCAGATGACACAGTGTTGATGTAGATGGCACACAATGGTCGAGCAAGGAAGAGGTAAATGTTGCTATCTTGGGAACTTACTATATAAATGGACTTGCAGTTGTATGCTTGCTCTTCAAAAAACTATTTTATTTAAAATACTTAGTTTTAATTAATTCATTTATATGTAAATGTTGTTCTTTATGCCTCTGCATTTATCAAGAAATAGGGATTTTATAAGGAAATCAGGAGAATGTGTATTTAACACAATGCCAATATACTGTACATAATAATGATTTTATAAACATCGACAAAGTAAATTTCATTTGATAGACAATCAAAACTGTATTACATCAAAAATATTGATGCCTACACATTGTCCAGGTAAATTCTTTCTAAAATCTGAACAGACCCCTAAATTAGTAAATAACTTTTAAATCAGCAGAATGTGGTTTTACCTCAGAACTTAATAGTCATAGGCAATAATCACAATTAAATGCGCTGAGTGAATGAATCAAATTTAAAAATGAATGTGAAATTTATAATAAGCTAATTCTTAATTCCTACAAAATCATAAATTTCATGGAGATTGTACTCGAAAATCACATTTAATGGTCACACATCATAAGTAAATAAAATGTTATTTTTATGTTCATCGATTATAATTTTTTTAGTAAATCTATCTAAATTTTTTAAATAAAATTTTATTTATATTCAAGTAAACAATTTCCTCATTTCATTACATTAAAGTCATATTAATATACTTCCATTGTTGCTGGTAACAAATACAATAATTGGACTCAACTGTATCAAAAAGTATTTAATAAATGCTTAATAAAATATCATTGCAGCATTTAGTTAAAATTTAACAATAAAATGCAATAAACATGAAAACAATTGGTAACACTTTATAATAACTGCACGCTATGAATCATTAGTTAAGCATCAGTACATAGTTAATTAATCATTTATGAAGCATTGGCCCCACATTAATAGACATTAGTAAGCAGTTTATAAATACAGTTATAAATGCTTTGTTCTTGATTTATAAGCATGTATATAATATGCTTAATAATCAAATTTTCATACTTTATTAAGGATGAATTCATCATTTCTAAATTAAGGATTACATTACTTACAAACCAGTTAGGTAGGAGTTGTCAGTGGTTCATGAGATCATTTAGAAAGTCTAAGTAAATGATTAATAAACTCTTTGAATGCACATTTATACATCTTATTATTCTGACATATAGTAACAGTTACTTAATTTGTTAATAAATGCTTTTTTAACACACATTCCTGCTGTAATTCATGATTAATTAAGGTAGTTATAAAACAACATAGTTGTCAGTTAACTATTTTTGTGAGCTCATCTAAAGTGAGGACTATGTATGCCTTGTAAAGCATTTACAAATGAGAGTTGCATACCACTTCACAGTTATATTTTTTCTGGAGGCGGCAGGAATTAAACATTTTTTCAGAAGTTTATTTTTCATTTTATATCAATTCATTTAATGTTAATTTATATGTTCGGTTGTACAATTTTAATTTTGCAGAGGTTTATTTTTTATTTTATATTAAATCGTTTTATATTCATTAATATGTACAGTTGTACAGTTTAATTTCTTTTGCATCTTGAAATAAATATTTCTATGTTCTGTATCCCTCTGTGTTGTGTTTTTCCTATTAATGTTTAGAAGATAACTGAGTATTTAACTCACATTTGTAAATGCTTTACAAGGCATACATAGTCCTCACTTTAGATGAGCTCACAAAAATAGTTAACTGACAACTAGTAAATGTTTTATAACTATCTTAATTAATCATGAATTACAGCAGGAAAATCATGTAACCAATGAAATCAATCTGAACACAGCAAGTATAAGCATCAACACTGGTGGCTATTGCAGCAAAATCATGTAACCAATGAAATCAATCCCAACACAGTGAGTAAAATAAGAGCAACATTGGTTACATGGTTTTGCAGTAATAACCACCAATGAAATCAATCCCAACACAGTATTTCATTGTATTACACTACATTAACATGTCTAGAACAGACAAACTTAAGCAAGCAGTTTGTTCTTTAGAGACTGATTTTTTGGGCTTGGTATAAATCCATTGAGATCCAAAAAAAGCTCTGCATATTCATCTGGATTGTCATTCTTATGGAGTTGCAAAAAAAGAAACAACATTGTAAAGCAGGAATTTAAACCACATGAAGAATTACTGCCTTTTAGTAGTTATTAGAATTGCAAAATCCATCAAAGGTGTTAGATCTTTTTCCATACATGTCAGCTTAGCTATGGAATAGTCTTTTAGACAAAATGTATTACTGCCTAAAATGTAATGATCAGAAGCTAGACTAATCGTATCGCTTTGCAAATTTTATCTGCTCTCCACCTTTGGATTCCCATCCGAAGGAAAACAGTAATTTCTCCTGCCCGGTTCCAGCCTCCCACAAAGAACTCCCCCCTCAATTTCCTGCAATTAGAGAAAAAATATTAAGTAAACCATATTGTGCTTGCATACACACACAATTAAACAGTAGCTAAAAAGTAAAGAGAATAAATGTGAACTACTATTGATCTCTTTATTATATATTTTTGTTTTTTTACCCCAATCAAATATTTTCCCTTAAGGCAAGAAAATCTGACTTTATAGTAAGCAGGTGGGGGGCACGGTGGTTTAGTGGTTAGCACGTTCGCCTCACACCTCCAGGGTTGGGGGTTCGATTCCCGCTTCTGACCTGTGTGTGTGGAGTTTGCATGTTCTCCCCGTGCCTCGGGGGTTTCCTCCGGGTACTCCGGTTTCCTTGTCCAAAGACATGCATGGTAGGTTGATTGGCATCTCTGGAAAAATTGTCCGTAGGGTGTGAGTGTGTGAGTGTGTGAGTGTGTGAGTGTGTGAGTGAATGAGTGAGTGTGTGTGCCCTGCGATGGGTTGGCACTCCATCCAGGGTGTATCCTGCCTTGATGCCCGATGACTCCTGAGATAGGCGCAGGCTCCCCGTGACCCGAGGTAGTTCGGATAAAGCGGTAGAAAATGGATGGATGGATGGATCATAGCAGGTCATCTTTGCAGTATATAAAAAGCTGTATTTAAGATCATTTAATATCTAAAGTATATTAATGATTGATAATCCATGCAAGAATTAATACATGAGTATCCATAAACATGTAGAATTTACATGCATATACATGTAGTAATTACATGCATAAACATGTAAAGATTACATAAACGGCTGATCTTTAAAGATAACAGAACTTCAGATAAGACTGTAAATGTGACAGGTGCTAAAAGTTTCAAAGTAGGCCTATGTCTCTCTACACTTTCTATTTTAAAACGTTTATTTCCAGCGTTTAAATGGTGTGGTCAATAGCTTAGTTTTATTCATGAAAAAGGATAGCTTAACCTCTGCAACCAACGATGTTGCATTGTGTAGTAATGCACAACAACGTAAACGTATTTGAAGAAACGTCTCGGGTTACGTCTGTAACCCTTGTTCCCTGAGAAGGGAACGAGACACTACGTCGCCACACCAACGCTTTGGGGAACGCCTCAGCATGACCAGCTCTGAGCACGTGTGTCAACATCGTCCAGTAGTGACACAATATGTCATGAATGACGTATGGACCAGGAGGTATAAAACGACATCCGAAACAGCTAACTTCAGCTCGAAAAAACTTCGAAGCAAGAGGCTAACAGAGATGTAGGGAGTATGGCAAGGTGACGCAGTGTCTCTTTCCCTTCTCAGGGAACAAGGGTTACAGACGTAACCCGAGACGTTCCCTTTCGAGGGAACTCGAACTGCGTCGCCACAGCAATGCTTTGGGGAACGAAATACCCAAACCGCCATACACCCAAATGCCTGTCTGTATGTACAAAAACTCACCTAGAAGACTCAAGCACCTGGGCTCCCGGGGTTAGATTCGTGTCCAAGCTATAGAATCTCACGAATGTGAGCGGAGAGGACCAGCCTGCCGCATCACACACGTCCTGCATAGACGCCCCCGACCTTAAGGCTACGAAGGCCGCCATACCCCTAGTAGAATGGGCTCTGACATCCAAGGGCGATGGTCTGCCAGAGGCCTCATAGGCCAGAGAGATAGTCTCAACTATCCATCTGCTAATGGAGTGCTTGGTTGCCGAAAGACCTTTCTTCGGTGAACCAAAACATACAAAGAGCTGCTGCGCTTTCCTCCAAGCCGCAGTTCTGTGTACATACGAGTACAGTGCTCGCAATGGACATGACAAATTTAACCTTTCCTGGTCCTGGCTCCTGAACGGTGGAGGACAGATTGCTTGCAAGGTAATTGGTCTCGGTACATTATCCATAACCTTAGGCAAGTATCCCGCCCGGGGGAAAAGGAACGCCTTAACCAAACCAGAAGCAAATTAAAGGCACATAGGGGAAACCGACAAGGCCTGAAGATCTCCCACTCTCCTGAGAGAAGTAATAGCCATCAGGAAGACTGTCTTAAGAGTGAGAAACTTAAGAGCGACAGAATCAATTGGTTCAAAGGGAGGAGACGACAGCCCCTCAAGAACTTTAGCCAAATCCCAGGTCGGTACCCTAGTGTGGCTCACAGGCCTCAATCTGCGAGCACCACGAAGAAACTGTAGGACTAAGGGGTCTCTACCAACAGGTATGCCCCCTAGCAGAATGTGAAAGGCAGAAATGGCTCCCATATACACCCTTAAAGTGGATGGGGATAAGTCCGCAGCAAAGCGATCTTGTAGGAACTCGAGCACTGTTGAAACTGGGCAGTTGACAGGGTCCCTGCGGTGAGCTGAACACCAAGTAGTGAAGACTCCCCACTTCAAGGCATAAACCTTCCTTGTAGACGGAGCTCTGGAATTTAAAAGGCTATTCCTCTCAGAGGGAAAAGCCATAGTTTCCATAACTCCAGGGGTGGGTGATGTATCTGACCCTCCGCTTGAGAAAAGAGGTCCCTTCTCAATGGAGTCTCCCATGGAGGGTTCTCCAACAGGTCTATTATGTCCGAGAACCACACTCGGGCCGGCCAGAACGGGGCTACCAACAGTAGGCAAACTCCATCCGTGCGCACCCTTTCCAGAACTCCCGGGAGTAGAGCGATCGGGGGGAAAACGTACAGGTGAAGCCTCGGCCACACCTGTGCCATGGCATGGATGTATCAGCCCCTAGAGGGGCTGGATGTATCAGGGAAAACCAGAGCCAACAGCGCGTGTTTTCCTGAGTTGCAAAGAGGTTTAACTCTGCCTGGCCGAACCTCATCCAGATCTGCTCCACCTCCTCTGGGAGGAGTCTCCATTCCCCCAGCCTCAGCCCCAGTCTCGACAGGATGTCTGCTCCTCGGTTCAGGTGACAGGGGGTATAGACTGCCCTCAAGGAGAGCAGCTCCCCCTGAGACCACAGGAGGATCTGACGTGCCAACTTGTATAGTTGCCGTGGCGATTTATTTATGAGACCACAGCTGTGTTGTCTGCCCTGACAAGCACATGCTGGCTTCTGAGCTGTGGGAGAAAGTGTTCCAACGCCAGGAACACTGACATCATCTCTAGGCAATTTATGTGCCAAGATCGAAAGTGGCTCCCCCATTGGTTTTGCCCTAATTGGCCTTCCATAACAGCTCCGCGACCTGTGAGTGAAGCATCGGCTGTCAGTGCCACGCGCCGATAAAAGCTTCCCAACACTGGGCTGCAAACGGCTGACAAGATTGCAAAAATACGAGCCGCGCCTGCATCGTGATGGAATCTCATATTACTCCAAAAAAAGTGGTTCTCTGTACTGGAGAAAGCACACTTTTCTTGGTATTCAGCCTCAGCCCTATCTCCTCCATATGTGAGAGAACAACATCTCGATGTTGAACCGACAGATGTTCCGATTTTGCTAGAACTTCTCAGGGCACACCTCGGTGTACAAAACCCTGTTGAAGCAGGGCGTGCAGACTTGAAATTGGATCCGGTAACCCCACTCTACCGTGCACAGCACCCATTTTGACACATTTGGTAGACTTTTCCAGGCTGCTAAATGGTCTACTAAAGGGAATAGCCTCACGGGACCAGCCCCTGGTGACATCGTAACAGGAACCGCTACGGCTCGGCAAACCTCGATTGGCAGAGCCGGCTGAACCCTTCTGGGGCACCGAGGAGGAATGGGCACCGTATAATGAGGTGCGAGAGCACGCTTCCCGGGGGGAAATGCTGACCTGCTGTCAGGACTTTTTCTTGTTTTCCCCTTTCCTTGCCTGAATGTCTGCCCTCAGGTCAGTCCTAGGTTTGTAAGGCTGCGGATGATACTGTCTTCCCGAACCCGAATCCTTTTGAGGTGGTGCTCGAGAAGCAACACTCTGCCTCTGACGCTCATGATAGCTAGTGGACGCCTGTGGCTGTTCCCGCCCAGGCGGGGGAGATAAAGTTTAAATGCCGCAGCCTGTTTCTTAGCCTCCTCAAACCTCTCAACAACGGTGTCTACAGCGTTGCCGAAAAGGCCCGTAGGGGATAATGAGGCGTCCAGAAGAAATGTCTTGTAAAACATCCGCCGTCACCAGCCCCGTGTCAACCAATTCACGTAGCGCATCAGCCTGATGCGCCTGAAGTAGTGCCACAGAGTATAAACATGCCCGGTCTGCCCCGCTGCCGCATATGCCTTGCCGACCAAATTCGATATCACCCTGCATGGCTTTGATGGCAAGGTAGGGGCTTTTAGGGACGAAGCCGCGGATGGAGACAGATAGCTCTCAAGCGTCTGTAACCTTGTTCTTTATAGCCCTGAACATTGGAGTAAATGCAGGTCTATGGCGTGAAAACTCACGCTGTATAAGGACGCTGCCATAACCTACACACCTCTTGATGTAGGTCAGTAAAGAAGGGAAGTTTGCGTCAGGAGGGCTGTGTGCTATGCTTAAGACTTCGCTCGTCCATTTTACTCTCAGGACGAGCGTTTAGTTTATCTTGCAGCCAGTCTATTGTCAGTTGAGCTACCGCCACTGTCATGACTTCCACCAGATCGGCGTGAACCGATGCAGTAAGAGGGGGAACATAATCTAGCTCTCCTGCTTCGATACCAGTTATATCTACATCCTCAGATGCAGAACCTTGCCGAACAGGACTCCCTCTCTGAGCGGGAGAAACCACAGTGCGTGCTCCCGACTCAGCAGAGAGAGAAGTAGAAGCCACGGAGGGCAAAGAGAAGCCGGAGCATGTCTCTTCAGCCTCCGTGACGTCCATCTGCGAGCCCCACAAGCGAAGTTTCCGCTCTGCCTCGGCAGAAGCGGGAGCATCACCGCGCGGAGCTCGCACCTGGCCGTGCTTACAAAAAATGGCCGTGCGGGAAGGGAGCGTACGCTCCACAGGGCACACAGTCAGCTGACTGTGCATGCTTCGCTCCCAGACAGACAACGCAGTGATAAAACGCGAACAAGGAGGAGCACAAGGTCTGAAATTCTTATCTGACATGTTAGCAAACTGGCTAACCAAACACGCTTCTTTTACACAACACAATTCTTTTAACTAGACACAATACACACAGAGCCACTTGCTGAGAAGAAAAGAGCTGAAGTTGACTGTTTCGGATGTCGTTTTATACCTACTGGTCCATACGTCATTCATGACTTATCGTTTCACTGCTGGACGATGTTGACACACGTGCTTAGAGCTGGTCACGCTGAGGCATTCCCCAAAGCGTTGCTGTGGCGACGCAGTGCGAGTTCCCTCAAAAGGGAACATTTTGTTGCTGTAGTCGGCCAGGGACTATTTATTCCAGCGGAAGGATGACAATTAGTTATTTTACTTCATGAGAAAGCAAAGAAGGGGTTGCAGGCACGACGCGAAGCGGGAAAAGCCCATCAGACATGATTTATTCACGATACAACAGAGCCTCCTCTAACTAAATTGCTTACTTAAGCACACTTTAATGCTCCTAACCTGATCAAATGTATTACTGGATGATCGATCATACACTATGGCGGTCGCAGCCTTGTTTTAAATGCGAGCGGTAACAGTTAGGCAGCGCAGTCATGTTCAGAAACATGGCAGAATAAGTTATGCCTAAACGCAGGTTACTGCGCACGGCACACTGAGTTAACGTTAATCGGTTAAACATTATCATCTAGCCTAGCACACCCAAGTAACGTTAATAAGGAGCGAGAGGACGCGGAGGATAAAAGGTCACACAGAAAAGTTAGCCTATTGTCAATTGTCATATTAAAAAATACAAACGTGACGCTAAATATAACGTTACTATTGCTCATCACTGCTGTTGTTCATTCACTTGTCCGAGTTAAAAAAAAAGAAAGAAATCCTTGTGAAAAACATTGTCGAATACTTAAATGTCGCAAAAAACAACCTATCTGGAAATACACGACGACCTGAAGACATTGTCTTGATGTAAATATATATTATTGAACGCTGCCAAACAGTTCTAAATTACAGTGACTTGCGCCCTTACATAAGCTAGCTAAACATGTATGAATGAGAAATAATAAAAATACGATGATATAAAACAATTAACGTTAAAACATACCTGCTTGTGAAGATGATATTCGCTCCCTCAGAAACGATCCCTCACATGGCCATAAGGCGGGCGTCTCGCGCATGCGCATTGATGAATCCTTAGAGAATACTCTTCTGCAATATATCTGTCTGGAAAATATATAAACTAAATATAACTAAAATAATTTTCCATTCGCTTTTGACTTCGAAAAATATTGCGAAATGAGACCATCTTGGATTGTTCAGGTGCGCTTCTAAAGAAAAATAAAAAATTCTACAACGTTTTTTTAAGTTGTTATAAATACTTGAGTAATGAGTGTAAATGCTACAAAAATTACATTCTTGTATTTATTTATCTTAATCAATACATGCACAACATAAATACAGCTTTTAGTTTTAATTTCACACATCAACTAACTTTTTTTATGTAGAAAGACTAAATACATTTTAAAAAAAATTTACTACCCCAAAAAAAACATTTTTTTCAGTGTAACTGAAATATGTGAATAGAATAACATTCATGCTTTGGCACAGAATGTTGTCTATAGTTTAATCATTGGTTCAAACTTTTGAATGTTTTCCAAGTGACTTGGAACTTGTAAGAAAATATATTGTATGTTTTGCATTTAATAAAACAGGGTAAAAAGGAACAGAGGTCTCTTTAAATGGATTAGAGTCCAGGGGTGCTGGAACAATGTTTAAAGTACAAAGAAATGCGGTCTGAACTTTACAGACTGGACCTAAAATCCGTGCTACTATTCTCAGCCAGGCTTACTGTCGCAACGAAGGATAGAAACCGGGCAAAACTCACATTGGTGGCATTTAGTCCAATTTGAAGTTGAAATATGAGTTGTTTTAACAGGGCCACATGCTTTATTCAGTGGGGCCTATTTTCATGATTTTGCCTACGTCCCACAACTTCACGGCCCTGATTGCAGTTTTGCTTGGAAATTTAAATTGCATATAGGGTTGGGCATATTTGCATATCTAAGTCATGTCCCTTTACACACTATACAGCAAGTCTGGGGCAAGTATGACTTAAAAGACAACAGCAGGGTTCCTACTCTCTCCCATTTGGCATGAGACACACACTTTTAGGCTTCATCTCACGCTCTCACTCTGCCAAAATAAATCTCACGCTCTCACTCAGCCAAAATAATCTCACGCTAACGTAAAGTAAAAACAGCATACCAGAATTGGGCTAAATTGTCCTGATTACACAAAATTACACCATAACTACTCAAGTTTAAAGGGATATTTCACCACCAAATCAAAATGTCCTTATGTTTTACTCATCCTTAAGGCATCCTAAATGAATATGATTTTCTCCTGGAAGAACGATGCAGTTGTTGTTATAATCCCAAGTATCATTTTACTTCCAAGCGATGGAATGGGAGTGGATGGTAGGTGACTTTTTGAAAGTTCAAAAGGTGCCTTCATCGATCATACGCAGATAGCACAGGTACATCTATAAAATATCTGCTAAAGATCTGGAAAACATCTGCTAAACATCTTAGAAAGAGCTGTTCTACATCCATTCTAAATCAAACACATCTTACAGACATCTTCTAGAGGTCTATATGACATCTGACAGCAGACGTCTCAGAGATGTAGGGTATATGAGGAAACAGCATCTGCCAGATCTCTTGCAGATGAAAATGCAGACATCAAATAGATGTCTGCCAGATGTATGTGTGCTATCAGAGATAGAACTGCTCGACACGGTTCTGTGGTCTTAACAAATGTCTTATGAAGCAAATCAATGCGTTTGTTTAAAGGAAATAACCATATAGACAGCGTTATTAAGGTTATTGTCCAGCTGAGGTTATTCCTCAGGCTGCGCATGACGAACACAGCATTTTTCTTTTTGAGCCAATAGGATCAATAAACAAACATGGCGTTAAAGGTAGCTAGATATTATGCCCTCGTTGGCTGTGGAAGAATACAGTCGCTACATAATCTTCCTTTCGGATGCCGATATTATGAATGTGTGGCTTAAGTTTATTTTTAAAGACGTTCCAGCTCATGTGGGAAAAACATGGAGCATTTGTTTGTTTCATTTCTCAGAGTTTTCCTTTGTGAACAAGGCAAGAAGCAGTGCTGTATCATCATATTGGATCTGAGATGAACGTTGCAGCAATCTTATGTGAGTAAAACATTTTTGCTATATGCGTCACTATGACTTGTTAGAGATCACTTGATGTGCCCTAAGCATATTCGCACAAGCTTAATTTTTCGTGGGGACCTCTAGTCATTCGTATTAATTGTAGAGGTTGTCTTTGGCGGGCTCATATATAATTTTTCAAGGTTTTATCCACCATATGCAAATAATGTAGGCTGTTGTGAAGTGTTATGGTATTATTTTGGGTGCTGGGTGATATCCATAAGTTACAGGGAGTCTCCCGTTTGTTTTTTTATCATGGAAACTCTCGTAACATTTGAGACCCGCGATCGCGGTGATCTTTTGTCCGGTTCCCGTTCACACACCTCAAATACGGTCGGTAAATTACAGTCATTTATCATGAAACGCAATACAACTAACGTTATAGGCTATACAAACTATACGCAAAGCCTTGCCATCACATCCAAGAAATAAGTTAGCAAATTGGAGTAAAATCATCCCGTGCGGATGCGTCACATGAAATGCTGATGTGGGGTGTGGTCATTTATAAATCAAACCAGGTCTCAGATAATACTAATGTCGTGCGAAAACTGTGAATGCTGCCAATGTATAACCTAACGTTACGTCTCTAACTTAATTCACAGAAGGCTCCAACTACGCAAACTAAGTTATCCAAACAAAGCAGTGGGCAGCTCAGCCTCTACTGGGCCATTTTGACAACAGAATCAATGTGAAATCCCAATTCATGTCCTGAGAGATGGTGGTGCCCAGGAACCTAAATGACTCCACTGCAGCCACAGCACTGTCCATGATGGTGGCGAGTGCAGGGAGGTGTGACAAGGGGGGCGTGGTTTAGTGACGTCTGCACCGGGGAGGAGAGACACGGGAAAGACGGTGAGCAAGTAGGTCAAGTGCTGATTAAGATCACCTGCGTCTTGTTACAGTGATTGGTGAGGAGACTGCTTAAAATGCTGACAATGGGCGGAAGAAGCTGCGAGAGTTCGATACTGGGAGACGTGTCAGCAGAGCTGCCTTGAAGAGACTTACGGACAGAGTTTTGGAAAAGCGAGAGGAGTTGAATATTTTGAGTTATTGTTTATTATTGAAGCGCAGGGGCGCAATGTCTTGTGAGACACCAAATTACGAATAAAAGAAGGAATCTTATCTCCCAGTATCGCCGACCCCGCCTCCTTTCTTCCTCCCATTTACGAACTGTACTACAGGAGGTTTCTCCTAAAGTCCACTATCATCCCCACTGTGTAGAGTGTATTCAGCTTCAAGTTGTAATAACTGAACCAGACAGACGGCTATTTAACCTTCTGTCTGTATGTTGGACTTCCTAATATAATATTGCACATTTAGTTATAGGGCTCATGTATGAGTTAGATATATTTAAAGGACTTATTTATGAGTTCAAGCACTTCATCACAAACTGCACGCACACCATATATTTGATTACACCGAGTCACGGACTGTACATACACCATGTATACATTTGGTTACACTAAGTCACAAACACTGGGCTGTTTCTGGGTTTATTCACAACGTTTTAGCCAGAGTAAGTCTGTGGAAAACATAATGGTAAATCATGTATATGTTCGATAGCACTTGAAATGCATATGTTAAGGAGCGCATGATATTTTTTTTTAATTTGGGAAGCGCTGGCCACGTTTAATTCCAAGAAAGAGAGACTAAAATATAACTGTGGCGAGCACAAGGAGGATTGGCCGGGTGAGCCGGATTATAATACATTTATGGGAAATAGAAAGGGACGGGCTACCAAAAAGATGATATCATGTGAAGTCTGATTGGTGAACAATGTGAAATTCAACATGAGATTTCTGTATAAAGTATGGAGTCAGATGTGCATTGGTTAGATTACTTCAGATTATTTCTGAATATCTCACTTTGTTTTCTTGTGCAAATATCGTTTTTAACACTTGACATCTGGAACCCTGTCTGCGAGATTTCGTTCTGGGTTGGAAGGCCGATTTGCCACAACATCTGTAAGCAGACTCGTCAGTGTAGTGTCATGACTGTAGTGTTGTCTGCAACTTTCAGGAGTGAGCAGTGGTGAGAGCACACCCTGGGGGCACCAGTGCTGATGTTATTGCTGTTGGATTTATGGATTTTAACTAACTGTTATCTGTCTGACAGAATGCTGGTGATCCATTGACAGATAGAGTTAGGAACTGAAAGCAGGGTTAGTTTGCTGTGGAGGACTGTTGGGATGATGGTGTTGAAGGCTGAACTGAAGTCCACGAATAGGATCCTTGGATAAGTCCGTTGTCTGTCCAGATGTTGGAGGGTTTAATGCAGTCCCATGTTAAATGCATCATTCACAGACCTTTTTGCTCGGTAAGCAAACTGCACTGGGTCCAGTGATGTCCTTTAGATTAGCCCACAGCAGTCTTCCAAATGACTTCATGGCCACAGATGTTACCGCAACAGGTCTGGCATCATTTATTCACCCTTAGATTGTTTCAAACCTGTATAAATGTCTTTGTTTTGCTGAACACACAGGAAGAATTTTGGAAGAATGTTGATCTTTCCCACCATTTACTGCCACAATCGGGAAAATAAATACTATGTGAGTCAATCTGGCTGTGTGTTTAGCAAAACAAAGAAATGTATACTTTACTATCCACTGATGTCCTGCTGATTTGTTGAGGATGTTGTTTTGCTTCTGTCAGATGCGCATGTGTGTGTGGTGTGGTCATCATGCTAATGCTGTTCTTAGCGTTATGTTGTTAGCGCTGTTTATGATGATATACAGGCTTAGTCCATTTTCACACTTGATTTTTTCTTTGAAGCTGCTATAATCTGTTTTACATTATACTCCTATGGAGTAAACTGTGCTTTTAAATATGTTTTTTTGTGTTAAATATGTATTCATGAATATTTCCAGCTTCTATTTGTAACCGAAACACTGCAAGTGTTTTTTTAATCAAAAGAAGCCATTGTCAACTTTTTCTTGTCAAAAAAAAGTAAAATGTAAACACAGCCTTATGGTGATGAAAAGCCTGTTTGAGTTTAAAGTAAGTATTCAATAAATTGCCCACTCCCTGTTTTTTGTCTCTTTCAACCATTTCTTGTTTTGTCATTTTGAAGCAGCGGAAATGCAAAATACTTGTAATGTTTCCCTCGGTCATAAGATTTTGTTCAGGAGTGTACCTATATAATGCGTATTATTCATCATTCAAGTTGTTGCTTTGCAATTTCCAGTGTGTTCAGTGTTATACTGAACAGTGTTATAGGGGCTTATTGCTTTTATAAAACAGTTACTCCATATGTTTAGCAAAGTTTCATTAAATAAAGTAAATACAATTATATTTAGGCTATGTGGTGCGGTCAGCCGTTATATATCGGGGTATTTTATAACGGCTTAGAACTCCGCTCAGCCAATCAGAATCAAGGACCAGAATTGGCAGTTTTATAAATAGACGTGAGCTGTTTTAATTTAATTTTACTGCTTCCAGAAACAAAACATCCCCACATAACTGTACACATGACCTATTTGCATGACAACCAGTTGACATAACGCCATATTACCACAAGATGCCCAGATGTCATTTCATATTCATCGCCATCAGGGCTTGACATTAACTTTTTTGCTCACCAGCCACAGTGACTAGTAGTTTTCCAACGTTACTAGCCACTCAGCATTTTAACTGGCCACAATTGTGTTGTTGGGAAAATACATTTTGTATGATTAAAATTGACTTCTGCAAGCTAAAATTACTTAATTTAAAGTATTTTTTTCTTGATTTAGCTAGATTTAAAACCTTTCAAATGCAGATTGACCACCCAAAATTAAGGCTATTATATAGCACAATAAATCACACATCCACAAGTAGTCCGTGAAGGGTCGAACTTTGTTCCAAATAGCGTGTGCTTCTGGAACAGCGATCTTAACTCAAAGGCAGCGTCCTCTGTAGGTCGCATTTGTCAACAGCATACGTCAGCAAGGTTGTCTTATTTTGTAATTTCATTCTTACCATGTAATGTAATAGTTGCCATTCTGCAATAATAAACCTCGGCAACGTATGCGCCTGATTAATCCCTTTCAAAAATGTTACTACAGTTAAAATTATTATTAAAATAATAATTATAGTATTATAGTAAAATAATAGTTATCACAAAATAACCATGGTTTTGAAAACCATGTTCATGGTAAAAACCATAGTAAATGATGGTAACTGTAGTAAAACCATGGTTTTGCCCTAAGTTATCAATGCATCAAAAAACTATGGTTACTTGTACAACAAAAAAAACATCGTGGTCAGGAAGACGCCACCGGCCCCGCCTCACGGCTCCCGTTACGTCTTCCTGACCACAAACATTACCACTTTCTTTCTGGTGAATCACGTGATATGCGCATCCTCTGGTACAATTATCCAAAAATAATCCGGTAGTGTGTTATATGCATTCAGGCCTGAATATTTATTTACTCTTTGATGCTATTTGAATGAAAAACCTACTAAGTCCGGATGTAAATCAGTCTGAGATCCTCCTAAAAGGATTTGCATCAAGGCTGTTGCATAATCATTTGTCTAGAAAATAAAATCCAGTATGTAGAGATTGCAAGTGGAAGACTGAAATATTTTCAGTCCTCACTGTTGATGCAGGTAAGCTGGTTTAGTTTTTCTGTATTGTATTTATCACTGCACTTGCAAGCTCATACTCTTATTTAAATTACTTATTTAAAAGTGTTTGTCATTATCCAGCACTATTCCCACTGTTGCAAAACCAATACAATCTGTAAACCCATCAGCAATGGAAAGACTGATTCAAGTCCTGCTTTTCTCAGGTTAGTTTTTTTAATATTTAAGTATTTGTATGTATGTATGTCTGTATATTTACACCACTCTTGTGTTCAGGGTAAACAGTAATTAATGCAATGTAAGTCGCTTTGGATAAAAGCGTCTTCCAAATGTATAAATGTAAATGTAAGATCGCTTCCCTCTCATATATCTAATATATGCATGTAACAAGCTGGGTGTTTGTGGTTTTATGATGAAAAAATATGATTTCAGGAAGTTATTATGCCATTGTGACAATGTAAAACACAGCAGACATCACGTTACATGTTTTAATGGTAAAAGTGTTACTATTTTTATTCAAGTATACAGACAGACATGGTATTCTTAATTATTGGTTTGATGCTCCTAAATTTTTGTCGGTGCTCCTAACTGTTTCAAGTTGGGGGCACCAGTGCTACCAAGTTAAAAAGGTAATTTTGTGCCCTGCAATATCACTTTTGTACATACGATTAATGATAAGGAAGATATTATTTCATCTCAGTACTTTACTTTACTAAAGTACTTTTATACTTTAATATATAGGTTTAAATGGTTCTCCACCTAAGAATTAAAATTCTGTTATGAATTACTCATGCTTAAGTTGTTCCTCACTGGTAAGACCTTTGTTCATATTCGTAACACACATTAAGATGGTTTTGAAGATATCAGAGACCTATTGGACTCCCCAATAGACAACGTAACACACTCGAAGCACACAAAGTTAGAAAATACATTAAAATAGTCCACGTTACCTCAGTGGTTCAACCTTATTTTATGAGGTAACTTGACAAACGTTGGCGACTGACATGGAAGGGAGAAAATACAAAAAAACATTATTTTTCCAAAGCTTAAACACTAATTATATGCATGAAACACTAGTAATATACATACAATGATACATTTGTATTCCATTGCTCAGTCAGATCACATACTTATTTTAGGGAATTTCCCTGGTTCCTGTGTCATTTAAACAACACATTAGAGACTTGTTTAAAAAAAACGGTGAAGTACTGGTAATGCAAAACTCAAAATAATGTAAATTAATGTTATGTAATAACGTTTGGTTAGATAATATTATTGTCAGGATATTCGAGGAAGAGAATCCAAATGCAAGACAGCGGAACCCAAATAAACAAAAACTTTATTTAAATCAAAACAAAACCCACGATGGGGATCAAATCAATGAACATAACTCATATATAAACTTGAAACAAAACCTTTCCACAAGGGGGCAAAACACAAGAGAACAGTATAACTAACAAAACAATATGAACGACAAACAGACTAGATTAAATAACAAACATGACATAGGGCAGGGCAGGGCGACACAGGCATGAACGAAACGGCACAGGACAGCAAACACAAGGACATTAAATAGGAAGACTAACAAAGGATAATTGACAGGGGGCAGGTGTGGGAAATGAAACACTGATTGAAAGCTAAACGAGGGCACGAGGGGGCAGGGTCAAAGACGAGAAAGCACATGTCATTATGGCAAGCCAAAATAATAGAACCATATCTCTCTCAACACAAAACACTTGGGTCTGTCATGATTCTGCCGCAAGCCTACGAAAACCATGGCCAGAAGGGGAGGAACCATGACAGTTAAATACTTGCACTTCAATACCGCATAATTTTTGTCACGCTGAAAACAGTTCATTCATATTTTTTATTGTTGTAAGGTTAGGTTTAGGGTTGTGTTAGCTAATGTAATTTTTTGTAATTATATGGCGAGATTTTGCACCACTTCCGGCTGTAGGTGTATCCCTTCTACGAACAATCATTCAGGGCAGCTCTGTTACATCTTATTCTTCTTACTGTATCACAAACTGAACTGTTCTATTTTCGCCTTCTACTGTATTAGCTATGTATTGCGGCTTTACGCTTCACTGAGAAGAGATTGTAAATTTGGGAGAACCCAAATGCAGGCAGACGGTGGAAAAAGGGGGTTAACAAAGAATTTACTTAAACAAGAAAAGACAGGAACTAAACAAAAACCCAAGAGGGGGTAAACAGGACACGATAGAAATAATAGGAAACAAGCAAAGAGGAACTAGACTAACTAACACTAAACCAAACAACACTAGACATAAACTAAACTAAACACTTACTAAGACTCACGCAACAGTAACAACAGGAACAGGCAATCACGGTAACCATCAATGGGAAGTACAATAGTGGCACACTGGAAACACATACAATGACTGAGCACAGGACAATAAAACACGAGGACTATTTAAAGGGGTGACAGACAAAGGATAATTAACAGGGACCAGGTAACAGGGATTAAACACTGAGGGAAAGCTAATGAGGAAACGAGATGGCGGGACCAAAAACACGCACACCGGAGAGGGAGTAATTAAGCCAGTAGGATCACTATTTCTCCCTCCACGCACAACTATGCCATTACTCCGCCCCAAGACCAAGTATAACATGACATGATGGAGGACTCATGACAGAACTTCTCTATTTATTTTAAACATTAGTCAATAACACGTGTATCACATAAAAATATAGTATACTTTAGTATTTACTGTAGTAATTTGTAGTATATTACAGCTGTCGAATATCACTGTAACTATCACACTCTATTACCACAGAATTCTGGAGGTCTATAGTATTCTAGCTATAGTAAATTCTTACACTCTATAATTTCTATAGAATACTTTAAAATTTACTAAAGTAAAAAACGGTACTGTATCTAGGAAATGTATTATACAGTTTGCTAAAATAAATATAACACTCCTGTATTTTTTTATGAGATATTGTTAGAAATTAAAATTATTGGTAAAAAAATTAGGTTCAAAGAAGTTATCTACTTTTTTGTAGTAATGTGTAGTGTAGCTAACTATTTTTCTACTTTTAACTACTTTTTTTTACTTTTCACTTGGGTAGCTAAGCTGTAACCTCACTTCTTTTATTAATGAGTAGCTTGTAGTTTATCTAACTACAATTTCAAAGTAGCTTCCCCAACACTGATACAGTAATTAAACATTATTAAGTGTAAGCTGTGGTGGCATCCTACATATGAATGTAGACTGGAGGTCTTCACACAGGACCCAAGACTATATTTTAAATGGTCAGCCGGGTCAGATCCCAATCTTATTTCTTCGGGTCTCAAGTCTGTGTAATACCTGAGTCGATCGGAGAACACCTGCCGTGATCGGTGTCAGTCAGCACTGTGCGTGTTTTGTAACTTGCAACTTGTGAAATAGGTTGAGAAAAGTGTGAGCCTGAGAAAAAGCTGAAAATACTCAAGCGATCTGAGCAGTGGGCAGCAGAACTCCCCTACAGTGTTTTACTGGAAGCTGTCTGTGATCATTGATGCCTTCAAAGTTGCACCTTGATCCGAAAGCTGTGTCATCTGGACTGCGCTCGCAACAGATTGCAGAAACAGATCGAGCTGATGTGAAAAAAGGTTAACCCACTGGCACCTCTTCTGTCTGGGCCACCTTCATGCAATTCTGAACAAAGACGTCAAAAAAAGGTTTTGACATTAAGTCTAGGCTGCTACATGAGATACGTTTTTGAAGTTTCATTCAGCGTATGTAAGGCAGCTGGAAACGTCCTAAGAACTAAGGTTGTTTGTGATGCTAGAGCACAAAACAATAAAACCCCATTTGTTGCTGGATCCTGAGGAATGATATCCTGATCCAGGCCCTGATCACTGGGAAAATGCTTACACATTTCATACTGTGTATATAATTTATTGTCTTATAATGAATATTTGATCATCATGTTTGGTATTGTTTTAATGGTGATGGTGCAATGGGTAAAAAGGTCTAGTTCTTTCAAACCTAACAAAGAATATATTAAAAAAATTTAACTCTAGGACAAAGGCTGCACTCCTCTAAGAGGTGTGCCTTTCTCAAGGAATCTGGTTACAGATAGATTGAGATCCCATTTGATGCTCTATTCAGTCATGAGAAAACAAACAAACGTTCCCTTCCAGTCGGTCTCTCGACGTTGTGTCGAGAACGACAGATGGGGTTGCCTAGGGAAAACGCCACAACTCTGTATCGCGTCACAATCTCAGCGAAGCAACGGTAACAAGCCTGGGCGTGTCAGCTCGATGCTTTCGCGAAACTGTAACCTTCCAGTGTGGTGGTCGGGGGGTTCCAGAGCTTTCTTGGAGAAATATGGGTACAGCCCTGACCGATAACCTTTCAAGAACGGGGCCTTAGCTCTCTACTGCCGAGAGGCCGTCCGGCTCGGGTTTACACCGGGTGAGCACAACTTCCTTAATTAGGGATGCGCTGCAGAGGCCACCTCCTACCCGTGGGGAGGAATATGGTCGATATAGGTATGCTCTCGTCCTTGGAGGAGAACGCATGGAACGTGCGGACTGAGTAGTTAACCGTGAGGTGGAGGCCCACCTGGGGAACCTTCCCCTTCTGCTGTCCTCCAACACCGACAAGGAGCTGGTCAGAGCTTCTGAGCTCTGCGTGCGGTACAGGTAGAGGCACAATGCACGTACTGGTCACAACACGGATCGGGTTGGGTCTTCCTCCTCGATGGGAAGCGCCTGCAAGTTCACCACTTTGCCCCGGAAGGGAGTAATGGGAATTTTTTGGGCACACATCCAGGCCTGGGTCTCAAGATAACGTGAAAGTTTCCGGGGCTGAATTCAAGGCAATCCGCGCACACAGAGGGTGCTCAGAGGTCCCCTACCCTCTTGAAGGAAGCGAGTGCCATCATGTGGGCCGTCTTACTCGTCAGGTGAGAAAGATCAAAACCTCCGAGGGGATCTTGGGGGGCCCAGAGGCCCCTCCAGGAGCACTTTAGGGTCCCAAGAGGGTATGGAGCGCAGATGAGGCGGATTCCGCCCTCTCGCGCCCCTTAGGAACCTGGTGACCAGGTGGTGTCATCCTAGAAACTTTCCATCAACTGAGTCGTGATGAGTGGTGATAGCGACTACATACACATTCAGTGTGGAGGGGTGATGTTAGTCTCCAGTCTCGTAAGAAGGACAACACAATCCTGATTGAGCACCTCAGTGGGTCTTTCTCATTGAGAGAGACACCAGGACGAGAAGAGGCGCCGTCTAGAGGCGTGTAACCGCCTAGTAGATGGGGCCCTAGCCTGGGTGATGGTCTCCGCCATACAGGGGGATTAGCCAACTCAGGATCTTCTCGTCCCGTCTAGAGACTAGACATGGGTGTTCCAGAGGTCTGATCTGGGATGACAGAATGTGTCCTTCCCCTGAGAGAGCTGGTCCTCTGTCAGGCGAACGGGTCAGGGGGAGTCGCTGTCCAGAGCATCAGCTCTGAAGCCAAGTGCGGTTAGACTCGCAGGGAACGGGTCACCTATTGACTCTAACGGAGGAGGCGTTGAGCAAGTAGTGTTAGCTGCTGTGAGCGAACGCCACCCTTACGATCTGATGTACGCTACAGCTGTAGTGCTGTCCTCGGACCAGCACTTGCTTGCCCCCCACGAGAGGCCGCAGCCTGCTCAGTGCAAGTAGCACAGCCCACAACTCTTGGCAATTGATATGCCAGCAAAGGCGGGGGTTTGTCCAACGCCCCGCCTGCGTGCCCGTTACCGATGCACCGCACCCCTGCAGGGAGGTGTCCGTCGTCACCACGACTTGCCTCGTAACCTGCCCAGAGGGACTTAGTCCGTCGAAAAGTCAGGGAAGACCAGGGGTTATGGTGTGTCGGGAGCTAACCATGTCGCAGGGGGACCCTGGACGGAAGGTTGGCTCTGCTTACTTGCCTGCCTGGCAGGACAGCTGCACTTACTGTCGGTTAGAGAGTGGTAGAAGCTGTCGGGTTTTGCCGGGCACAGTCCAGTGGAGTGTGCGATCGGCTAGAAGGAACACCCAGGGGAAACAGAAAACTCTCTTTGTGAGTAAGTGGGCGCCAGGCCCTGAAAAGGACCGATCAGAGCCGTAGCTGTGAAGGTCAGGCCCGATGTTGTTCCCCCTGGGGTCTGCCCGTCAGTGTCATTTCTCGCGAGAAGGTTGCTGACAGGGTGGAGGTTTCCCCCTCGACCTCTGCTTCCGGGGTGCCGCCTGTGGGGGCACAGGAACCAGAGCCGATGTCAAAGGGGTCCTGGGCTGCCGAGTCGCAGTGCGGTAAAATGTGGCTAATCGCCACTGTCTGCTTCTTCACCGTCAAAAACTGCTGAGCGCAGTCCTCAACGGTGTTACCAACAACCCACCCTGCGAGACGGGTGCATCAAGAAAGCGGACTTTCTCAGTGTCACTCATCTGCGCAAGGTTCAGCCGGGGGTGTCTCTCCTGGACCTCTACCGTGGACATCGTCCGACCCAGGGCCCGTGCCGCCACCTTGGTCGCCCGTAGAGCGCTGTCAGTGGCGGCACAGAAATCCTGCATTATACCCGGGTCGGGCTTACCCTCGTGGAGGCTCTCTTGGCGCCTTAGCCTGGCGGACCTGAAGGATGGCCATGGCGTAGCGAGAGGAGGCAGCCTGGCCAGTGATGCCGAAGTCCTACACGCCTTGGATGGTAGTCGTGGCCGATTCCCCCAGGTGGCAGCCGTCTGCGGCACAGATGCACCGCAGCCGCACGTTCCACCTGCGGGATATTGACGTAGCCTTCGGCTGCCCCACCATTGAGGGAAGTGAGGGAGCCGGAGCTGGTTTGACTAGAGCGGGCTGTGAGTGGAGCGCTCCAAGCTTTACACAGCTCCTCATGCACCTCTGGGGAAAAAATAGCACCCGGGTTGGGCGTGGTTTGCACCGCGCTCCGACCCCAGGAACCACGTATCCCCGGGTTAGCATGGCTGACATCGCTTCTACTTCCTCCGGAGCTCGACCCCCCTGGGGCATAGTTTGGATTCGTCAGAGTCGGATGCCAGTCTTCCTCCGATGCTGCCAGTGACATCTCATCTACGTCATGCATCGTTTCCGAGTGCGTGCCTGAGGATCCGGACGGTATGCCATCGGTTGGGGAATGTTCAGAAGAGCGAATCGGGGTGCGATCGGCCCGTGAGCACTAGGCTGGCAGGTTTACGTTCGCAGAGGTCCCCACATCACTAACTATACTGTATAATCTATCGTATCATCCAGAATCTGTCCCACCTAAATTAACAGCCAGGGGGCGCTACTGGTTCTACCTTATGAAAACAAATTCTGCATTCCTGATTATAATTTGGATGAGAACTCAACTTTGTACCAAAATTACCTTCATATCAATATTAAAAAGCTGTGTTAGACACTGTATCAGGCTCTGCGCTCTCAACCTGTCTGGGTGATCATTTTGATATTTTATTTCGCCAAATACAAAACACACAAAGTTTATTATCATTTGCCATTGTTTTACAAACACAAGTGATTCTATCATGAAATAGAAACATGATTTTTGACTAATACGATCTAAGCTAATTATGGTATAAATTGTATGGTCACATATATTCAAGTAATGACGTCACCAGCTGCTGATACAGAGCGATCACTCATTAGTATTATGAACGCTCGGTTCACAGCCAAACAAATAGAACACAAACATTTGCAATAAATACACACACATACACACTGTACATACTAAATTATTATCCTAAAATAATACACATTATTTATTTTATGTTCATTGCCTCCAACGAACTAAAAGGCAGAAATATATATAAAAGAAATAATAGTGGTCTGAAAATGTTTCTACTTGCTATTTAACTCATGTCTGTCAACAGGATTCTTGCCATTTACCAGGAGCGTCTCACAAGAGTATGTTCTGATCGAAGACCATAAGACCTGGTATGAGGCACAAGTTTACTGCAAAGAGAAATACTTTGACCTGCTCATTGTTCAAAACGTTGAAGAATGGACAAGACTACAAGAAACAGTTCAATATGCATTGACTTCAGTGGCGTGGATTGGAATGTACAATGACATCAATAGCTGGCGGTGGTCTTATCAAGATGAGACAATCACATTCGTAAACTGGGCCTCTGGTCAACCAAACAACGTTGCAAACCAGGAGTGTACTGTAAAAGAAGGCTCCTTTTGGAAGGATCATACATGTACAGAGCTACTTCCCTTTTTTTGCTTCAAGGGTAAGAAAATAATATAATATGTTCATAAATGGTTTTTACTAATGTAACAATGTTTAATTTACTTAAATATTGCATTTCATTTAATTTCTTCATTTGCATTCCTCAAATATTTGACATTCACTGGCTTTTTTACAGTAACATTATGGCAAGTTACACTGTAGTCAACTATAAAATCACTTAAGACACTACAATGCCTATTTACAGTTATCCTGTAGTTTTAACATGTTGACCTAGGGTGTTTTTACACCTGTCTTGTTTGGTTCATTTGAAGAGGTGGTCTCGGTCCGGTTCCAAACAAACTCTGGTACGGTTTGTTAAAGGTGTGAACAACTAACCTTGATTTGACCCAACTCCAGAAATCCGTCTTCTGCACAGTGCCACTGTCAGCATATAATGCTCTCTCCGCCAGAACCTTCTCGTATTATACTGGCCCTGTTCTTTTGTGAGCTACAGTTATAAAGCCTTATATGGTTCAGTCCTAGAGATATGAGGATATTAATATGGCATCATGAGTAAAACGTAGAAAAATTCAAATATCCAAAACCAAATATGGGTCAATTTGCAAAATATCTGATACTTCATTTAATTTAAAGAGGAATGTCTGAAGAACAAATAACGTTGAAGCTAGAGATTTATCTTTTTTTCTATTTATAAAAACAACTGCACTGAACATAAACATTTCAGTTTCATCTTGGAACTGAGTTGCTTTAAAAAATAATTGGGTTGAGGCACAGTAAATTACTCTAACTAAATGTTACTCATAAGATTCTATATTTGTTTGAAATTTGTTGTTTTTAATTATGGCCTGAGGAACTATGTGAGAAATGAAACAATTTGTTATTCCATCCAAAAAGATTCACATTTTTTAGAGCTTATACATGCTTGAATAATCATGAAATTTTGTATATGTCAGCGTTGGCGAGATTTACATCTGATTTACAGAGATTTACATCTGATATGGGTTTTAGACCGAACTGTGGCAAAATGGCTCTATAGTGCCACCTACAAGATTGAATTAAAGCAGCCCTCGAAAGCAGTTTCACGTAAAAAATATGACATTTTTTAGGGTTATCTAACATTCTAAAAGTTGAAAAAGCCCTATGAAACGAAAATAATTCAATTTTGCACACGTGTAATGGTGGTCATCCTGTTACCAAGTAGGGGGTCTCTAGTTTTCCTGTAGCTCGGTGGTAAGAGCATTGCGTTAACAATGCAAGGTGGTGGGTTCAATCCCAGGGGATTGCAAATACCTATGTAAAATGTATAGGCTAAAGCAATGTAAGTCGCTTTGGATAAAAGTGTCTGCCAAATGTGTAAATGTAAATGTCTCTTCCACTCCCTCTATAGTGCCACCAGCAGTTAAAAAAATTACTTTTCAAACGGCTAGTACTTTTGAACCCATTGATTTACAGAAGTTCTATTCGGCACATGGCATCCACCCCTTGCGCTCATAACATATCGGTTAACATCGGTTATCCCATATCAGATGTACATTTTATCCACCTCTGACATGAATGCAAACTTTCATAAGTTTACGGTTATGCTTAAAGGCTCTCAAAAATGTGATTAATTTTGGAGATAATAACAAATGGAGCAATTCCTCACACGATTGTTCATTGGGCTATAATTAACAAAATCCCTTTATCCAAATTTCCCTGAATCTTAAACTTTCATAGAATCTTATGAATATCGTATTAAGTGGAAGTTAATGTGCCTCAACACGTTTCTAGTCTGCAATCACCCTCCCCAGCTAACAAAAATTTGTTATACGAACGTTCCTTAGAGGTTTTTCATGTTTTTGAAAGTGTCCAGTTTTAAGAACGTTCTCAGCTAACAAAAGTCACCATCACAGTGATCAGTGTTTCCTTGAGTTAGTTCCTTTACCCTTGACTTAAAGAACACTATATGATCACACACAAAGTCATATATCTACAGAAGCTCTTACTGAGGTTAAACTTTGTAAATCTCCTGTAGTGCAATCAGTGTTTCTTATATTGCATTAGTGGCTCTCATTAATAAAATTATAGCTTCCTAACTTTAACCTCTGATTCTATATATTTTTGGTAAACATTGGACAATTGGCATTAACTTATGCGACCCAGTAACGATATCTATAGTATTTTAATTTCCATGCGCTAATAACAGAAACATTTTAAGCGGCAAATTTTTTTGCTTGTTTTAAGCACAAATTCACTGAAATTTCATATATTTTTTTACAAAATACCAGACTTATTTTCTTAGGTCATTTTGCTCATCAAGAAAATGCATCTTGATTCAAGAATTTGTAGACATTTTTACTGGAAAACAAGAAAAAAAGACAGTGAGAAAGTATTTTTTTGCAGTGCATTCACATGATTTATAAAGGAAGGTTTCATCACCATATATGGTTCGTTGGGGGCATTTCCGAATGCAAATGACCATGAACGGGAACAAGTATGGCGCTGAAGAACATGTGGGATTTATCAACAATGAATACTCACTGCTGTTCGTAAGAACCTTGTACGCACGTTAGATAAATTAAAAGATAAAAAAGATAAAAAAACAGATTTTTTGTATTTAGACACATTCTAAATTTAATTTGTAGGACAAAATATAGAACCTTTTCTAAGCACTGTTGATAAATGAGGCCCCTGATTCCCTTTGTCATGATTAAAGTTTTCTTTATTTTTGTAAATACTTCTGTCTGTGTTCCTTGGGACATTCCGTTACACTAGGACGGAACCATATAGGGCCTTACAAATGTAGTTCCCAAGAGAACCGTAGATAATTCAAAATAATCTAAAAGGAGATTAAGGTCGGGCCGGGGACCTCTGGTTGAGTTGACACTGAATGCCCAATACATGGATAATAACTTTTTCTCTTTTTATGACAGAGAGTGGAGCAGACAGGTTTGTTCTGATCACTGATATCCCGAGGACTTGGGGTGATGCTCAAAGTTACTGCAGACAGCATTACACAGATCTGGCCACCATTCGCACTCAAGCTGAGAATGACCAGCTGTTGACGATGATGCAAAGTTACGTTAGAGTTTGGATTGGTCTGTACAGAGACTCATGGAAATGGTCAGATGGAACAAATGTCATCTCCTTTATTGACTGGAGATCTGGAGAACCTGACATGACTGGGATAAGCAAACCTTGTGGAGCTGCAGGTCCTGATGGTCTGATAGAGGATCAACTCTGCTCAAATGTCCTTCCTTTCATCTGCTTGGTTTGTATGTTTCATGAGTGATTTGTATCTACTCACTTTACTAACATTTAAAATCACACCTTTGAAAATATCTAAAATAAATAATTCACATTATTTTTTTTGCTGCAATGCATCTTGGGATAGTAAGTACAAAACTCATCCATGATTCCCAGCATGTATTGTAGTATGAATAAACGATAATGATGAACTATTTTCTTTAATTTATACATTTTATTGTTGTGTTTGTTGTGACTTTAGTAGATGAACTTAACAGTTTATCAGAATATTTTATTAACTCCAACCATTGTAGAGATTTATATGCAATTCTTCTCAAATATGGAGATCTATTGGGGACATTGGGCCTCATTCATGAAACAATCGTAAATATATGTGTAAATTGAGAGTTATTTGCGCGTAAAACAGACCTTCCCGAAAACTCTCCTACTGATTCACACTTCATAAACGTCAGATTTGACAGTAAAATGTGTGTGTGTTAATGAATTCCAATCATTCGTAAACATGGCGTGCATGCATGCTTATTTGCAATATTCATACCCAACTATGAATTTCAGCAACGCAAATTACGTATCTAGTAATGCTGGAATCCTCTGTACTTCATTCTCTGGTTTGGCTTCATTATAATGCATAAATTCAAAAGAGACTAATAGGCTATATGCTTACAAATAAATTAATCAATTAAACTGTATCCCACAATGCATTTTTATGTAGCTGAAATAAATATACCTTCAGTTTGACCTGTAGTTTGACAGGAGACAGGGCAGTGTTCAACTCTTTTTCTGATGTCTGTAAATGTTCACACCAAACGGCACAACATTACTCCAATTGTAGATTGTATGCCCATAAAGTGTTAAATGTGGTTGTTCTGGAATAAACAGAATGAATATACATCAATATAATCTACTAATTTTAAATAATGACATGTAATAGCATAACATGAAACCAACAATTTGCTGTTAACAGCCCGTGCTACATGAATCAAAGTGACCATAAAAGGATTAACTGTGGTAATCACACGCATGTTAATCAACAGATATATTTTAAATATTCACATTATGAACAATATAGGGTTCGATTGCACAAGCTGAATATTTAAACATAAAAATGAAATAAACATCTTTCACTCATATTCGTAAGTAATTTAATAAACTTAAGTTCAATCACACACATTTACATCTAAAGAAAATGCAGCTGGAGAAAGTGAAATTAAAAAAGTCTCATTCCTAAATCCTTTTTTGTTTCGAGTCAGATCTGTGGTCGTGGCTTGTTGGTTTTGACTAAATTCTTGCCGTTTCAAGTCTTACGAAACCTTTACCCTAACCCACACCCTAACCTTACTCTGACCATCTAAACTACCCATGATTGTTAAACTCGCCAAAAAACACGGTTGCGTGATGACGTCAATCTCGAAACACCAACGATTTAGTAAGAGCCAATAAAAACCGCAGAAGTGAAAACTACTCCAACTAGCGACACACTTTCATAATAAAAGTTATTTCAGTCTAAACATATAGAGGGAATTCAGAACACTCAAACTGTATTTTCACATCTTCACATATCAGCTAATATATAAAAACATTAATTAAAAAATTACATATAGCATTAACTGTTTGAGCAGTGTGGTCAACAGGTGTTTAACGTTACATACAGCTAGATATAAATATATCGGCTTTGGTGGGACACGCTAAGGCACGGTACAAATGACAGTAAGGCATATTATGTGTTTTTTCTGTCACAAAACACTACGCTAAAATTATCATAAACAAGAAGTAATGTCAAAGTTATTGAGGTGTTTTCATGTGAAAGTAAACAAAAACTAAAATTAATGTTTGAAAAAAGCCAACACTGAAATTTAGAAGTAAAAAATATGCAGATTTAAATCAACTTTCAATGCACAATGAAGCTGGTGATATTTAAATGTACAGTATACAGTATATATGCTTGTGTAGCAGTACTGGCTATTGCTGACTTAATATATTGATAGGAGGGGGAGTGTTCTACTTAATTGCACTCATATCGTAGTGTATATATAACCATTGGTATGGTTTCGCTATGTGTGGGCGTTCTCCTGTAGCCTGGTAATACCAAACTCTGTTACTTCTCTTTGCTTCGTAGACAGAGACTGGAAGGGCTTTATTTTATTTTTACTCCGGTATTTCGCTAAATGATTTTGTTTTCGCCGCATACGTTATGTGATTGGCTTACGGGTATACCAATGATTACCAATTTAAACGTCAGACAAGCGCTTTCTTTCTCGTGGGCAGGCGCTTGTCTGACGTTTAAATTGGTAATCATTGGTATACCCGTAAGCCAATCACATAACGTATGCGGCGAAAACAATATCATTTAGCGAAATACCGGAGTAAAAATGGCTGTGAACGACTTTTGCAGAATATGTGAAGTAAATCGATGCATCCATGTTACAATTGGCGGTCTAAACTAATATTTGACAGTACACAGCAAAATCCCCAGTGTTAAATCAACACTGATCAGAGTACATATGGTCCCACTCCCTAGAGTGTTAAAGTCACACTGATGTAGTGTTGAAGAAAATGAGGTAATGAAGTGATTCATTAAGTGAAGATTAAGCATTAAAGACAAACACGTGCGGTCAACAACCAGAATCACTGAAGTTGGGCTCTTGACTTTTTGCCTTTTAAGGAAAGACTTTCCTTAGTTTATCCCATGTGTTGAAACAGAGACAGGTTGTAAAAGTTAAGAACAACAACTGACATCCAATCACAACATTAGATGAAATTACTTGAAGATAAAAAGACATTAAATCTCTCAAGATCTGATTAAACAACTCTACAAACAGCATTACCAGCTGAATTTACTACTAACCAGATTATTCCTGTCAGACGTCCATTATTCCAGAAGTTATTATTGAGAGTTAATATTGATGTTTCATTGGTCAAAAAATGCTGACACCATTATGGTGGTCACTGTTTGCTTTAGTTGAGCTCTTAACACATTTATCTTTTAAACCAATGTTTTAACCAAATGTAGTAGTGTTTGATTTTTAACATGTTTTCATAATTAAAGAAATGCACTCACAAATCAAGTCAGAAATTTCTGCTTTTAAGACTTAAGAACAAATTTAGTAATGTAGATTCTTAATTTTCTTTGGATTAATAATTTAGATACAGGCATTCCAAAAATATAAAAAGCTGAAATTCTATTTAATAACTGACAGTGCTGGAAATGAAAATTTCATATTGTTGAAGAGAAAGACATCAACACTTCTCCTATATTCCTCTAAAGTGGTTATAATTTATACATGATGCAGTGCATGCTGGGTGTTAACCCATCATGCATTGCAGTATGAAACTTTCTGTTTATTGTCACCGTTGTTGAGATTCATACACGGATTCTTGATGTCTGTGTGCGTCCAAAGAAAAAAGGATCAGTTTTAAATTTAAGCACAATAAATTATGTTCTCATGTTTTGTTTTACAAAATTATCAACGAAAGACTGAGACCCATCAATAATGACATACTAGATAGCAACTATTAATGCTACAACAAGCCACAATGACTCAGTCATTACACACGAAACATGTGGGGCTGGTAACGCGAGTGATAATGAGTGTAAGCTGCGTGTTGCACCGGTCACGCATCTCTCACGGCAGAGATTGGAAGCATAAAAGGATGATCGACAGGAGTTTAGGACGAGAGAGTACCAGGCCTGGACATTATGTTTGGTTTTATTATGTTTGTGTGGCCAGGAGGATTTTACGTTAGTTTTGTGGTTTGTTTGTTTTATTATGCTCGCCTCCTTCCTTCCAGGGTTTTGCACCAATGTAGCAAAGTTCCAAGTAAGAAAGAAGGAGGTGGGAACCGGCGAACGTTAAACAAAACTTTAATAAAAGAGACCGGTGCAATGCACAGCTGACACTCATTATCACTCGCGTTACCGGCCCCGCGTTGTTCCCTCACGGCTCTTGTCCCGCCTTGCTCGTTACAATATAACATATAGTTAAACTATAATAATACAACTGTATTGTCTTTGTAAACTTCATCGTTATTCAATATATCAAGGACGTTAAATGGTTGATTGTATAATGATTTTTGAAATATCTCTTTTAAATAGTATGGTGCTGTTGTTAAATATGCTTATACACCATTTCAGATAATACAAGATCCACAGAAACATGTATGCTGAGATCTCTAAAACAACATAATCATGAGAAAATAAGACAGAAAATAATAATAAAGTTTAAAAAAAAATCCTGTGATGTCATGCTCCTGAATCTGCTCTTGAATAGCTGCAGAGAAATGCATGCATTGCAATGGAGACGACTACAGAGGCACCATCTCCATCACTGAAAGTGGATACACCTGTCAACGCTGGGACTCTCAGACACCCAACCAACATGATTATGTCCTTTCACTGTGAGAAATTATTAATTACTTAATGATCGATGATTTAATATTTTCTATCAATTCACAAGTAAATAAAATGTGTGTTTTTGTAGTTTGCCTGGATTGAACTTGGAGGAGAACTATTGTAGGAACCCTGAGGGATCACGTAGGCCCTGGTGTTATACCACAGATCTCTCCAAACGCTGGGACTACTGCTCTATCCCTCAATGCAGTAAGCTATACTATTGTAAGTTTAAAATTACTGTGCCAAATACTCAAAATTTCATCAGTTATTGGTCTTTTTTTCTTGCAGTGACTAAACCGCCCACAATTGAACCAGAGCTCGCCTGTACTACTGGAGATGGAAGCTTTTACAGGGGAAATATTTCTGTGACAAAATCAGGGAAAATTTGCCAAAGGTGGTCACTTCAAACTCCTCACACACATGACAGAACTCCAGAGATCTACAACTGCAAGTAAGGCCTAGTCCACATGTACACTGGTATTTTTACAAAAAAATACGTGTCCACATGAAAATGCTAAAACATGCTATAAAGTGCTGTCAAAAGCATGGCAAACCCACAGGTGGCGACATAACCTTAACCATAAAGCCATGCTGGCCAATCAGAAGCGGTTTTACACGACAACACTGAAATCAGAGTTTCTAAAAATATTCACCCTGACTGGAGTTTAAAAAAAGTTTGTTTTCAGTGACCTGGTACTGCGTTTGCGTGTGGATGAATTGCCAAACCGCACAGAAAAACCTGCAGTTTGAAAATACTTTCGTTCATTTGGACCGGGCCTAAGAGTGAATGAGATTCATTCGGAGAGTTTAAAGGTGCCATTCCCGATGACGCCAATTTTAAAACTTTATTTGGTGTGTAATATTGCTGTTAGAGCATAAACAATATCTGCAAAGTGATAAAGCTCAAAGTTCAATGCCAAGCGACATACAGAATTCGCTTTTCAAGGACTACAGAGAACGGCAGGAATCGGACAACAGCTCATTACTTCCCGGGTACATGATGTCACTATTCCGAGTTGTTGAACAACCTCAGCCCAAAGGAATACGTCAAAAAAGGGGCTAGGTCTTTCTTAAAGAAGAGGAAGAGCAGCTGGAGTAGTCCTCGGTCATCAGAGATTGTAAACATTTGACTAAGCTGCACACTTAATTACTTTCACATTCATCACAGTCCTACAGCTGGTAATAAGAATTCCGCTACACACATTCTTAGATAACCAACGGTCAAATAAACAGCTTCCATGACTTTAACACCGCCTGTGAAAGCTGTTCTGTGTAATACACTGATTTTGTGTGTGTGTGCCCATACCTCTAAAACAGTGGTTCCCAACCCGGGGGTCGCGACCCCCACTAGGGGTCGCTAAATGTTTACGAGGGGTCACCAATGTTACATAAATTTGAAAGTTAAAATAGGAAGATTTTTTATGTAAAACCATGCTGATTATTCTAGTAATGTTCTCTTATTATACTAATGAAAAAATAAGCCATTTCTTAATTTTTAGATGTGTGTTGCTTGAGTCAGGAAAAGGCAGAGTGTGACTTTAAAAAAAATGCGTGGCAAAATTAATATTTCAGACTGTCCGTATACAGCGCAACGCTCAAACAAGGTAAATGGTCAAATAAAACTAACAAATATGGTAAAGCGCAATGGAGAAAAGAAAAATATGTGTTTTAAAAAGAAAATAAGGATTTATTTTGACAGTTACCTGGAACTTGGTTTTATTGAAGCAATGGACAATGTGAGAATTGAGTGTGTAATCTGTGGAGAGGGACTAGCGAATGAAAGCATGAAGCCCTGCAAATTGAAGAGGCATCAAACCACCACACACCCTGAGACGGTGGGTATACCAAGAGAATTCTTCCAATGTAAAAATGAACTTGTTATATCAAACAGGTCACAGAACATTAGAGACGTTTTGCAAACGCTTGAAATGAACACAGACATTAAACTGTTGCGTCCTTCCAGTGCGCTCTTCTAACTCATTTGCCGCCAGCCTCTTTAAAAAAATGTTGCCAGCCTACGCCAGCATTTTTTAACATTTTCACCCAATTTTAATGGCTCACAGTACATTTTCTGTAAAGCATATGTGGACAAACAATATGCCAAATGAAAGAACAGAGTCTCAGCTTTTAAACAAAAGAAACCGTATTCTTCTATCTTCATTTGTTCGTTTTTTATCACCCCGTAGATGTGGGTAGGTTTCTTAAAAAATGCATCACTTTGATTAAACAGCTGAGATAATTAACGTTTTTTGATTCCATTTAGAACAATCATTAAAAACCGCAAAACATATACGTTCTAGGTTCTGGGAGTCCGTACTTTTTCCCAAAGGTGTGTTATAGCGCCACCTGCTGTACAACAGTATAAACACTGATTGCCGTAATAACTCGTTATTTTTTTTTTAAATGACGAGATAACGCGTCAATGGCAGTGAAAGAGTTAATCGCCAAATCCAAAAAGCTGCACACCATCAGAGAAACGTTGATAAAACCCGCTTGTGTAAAATGGCAAATGTGTGGAACGGAGGTGGCTTCCAAGCTTAAAATGGTACCCCTGTCAAATAATACAGTAAAAGACAGAATTGACCGAATGGCAGACAATTTTGAAAAAACGTTGGCTGAAAAGTTAAAGGAGCACCCATTTTCTATTCAGCTTGATGAAACGTCCACTGTGGCAGACGAAACAGTACTCGTTGCATATGTGCAATACATTGAAGACGCCGAAGTAAAACAGGACATTCTTTTGTCTACCAATTTGTCAACAATGACACGAGGTGAAGATATTTTCCATATTATTGATTTGTACTTTACCAAGTAAAACATTCCTTATAATAACTTAGTTGCATGCTGCACAGATGGAGCTGGTTCAATGATGGGAAAGAACAAAGGCTTTAACGCACGTCTGAAGGAAAAGGCTCTTCACTGTCTTGTTTTTCACTCTATGCTACACCGCCAAGCCCTGGCTAGCAAACAACTCTCTGTTGAGCTGAATGAAGTGCTCAAGATGGTTGCAAAGATCGTCAACTTCATCAAAGCCCGTCCATTGAACAAACGCATCTTTGTGGAGCTGTGTGAAGATGAGGCGCACAAGACACTCGTCCTTGATACCGAAGTGTGCTGGCTATCAAGGGGTCAAATGTTGGTCTGATGAAAACAGGAACTACAGCACTTTCCATCACTTTTCAAACACACTGGAGGTAATTTACCAGAGCCCTTGAGCCGCGAATTCACGTGTCACATGGAACTGCTACAGGAGCAGATGATGTCACGGTTTGCTGATGTTGATGAACATGTCGCCAAATGCGCATGGGTAATGGATCCATTTACCGCAAAGGTGGAGGACGTGGAGTATTTAGACGTGGAGGACGAGCTCATGGGCGTTAAAACAAATTCTCTTCTGAATAGGTTCTTTACCGAACACGGGTACAAACGGTTCTGGCTCGTGAAACGATTCGTCTTCGCGACAAAGCTTGCGCAACATGCCACAACCAGACTCATCCTGCTGTTTGCCACAACGTATCTGTCAGAAAATGCTTTCAGCTCTCTGTATCAATCAAAACAAATGCACGCAAAAACCTAGGCATGCACAATGATTTTTGTCTGGCTGTCGCACAAATCATGCCTGCTATCCAATCTTTAGCTGAGAAAATACAAGGCCAGAGCTCACATTAAAAAGCCTTACACACTTGAAAATGGCCATCATTCAGAGATAGGCTACATAAATGGCAAGAAAAAATATGCACACACACACATTATTCTTCAGACACACGCTCTAAGCGGGGAATCAGGGCGTTTCGGAAGGTGGGACTTTATATAGACCAGAAGAAATCCAGTCGTTTTGTTAGAAGAGGGACAGCGATGAACAATAGACTTGAAATATGTGAAGCGTTTTTTGAAATGAGAAACATGAACATCCACTGTTAAAAACCCCCAAAAACATAATCAACAACTCAAAACAGCAAAAGAATGCCCCCTTTAAATGAACAAGTTATGATAGAGATTATAGTATTGAATTTTTACCCACCCTCAGAAAATGCTGTAATTCTTCTGTGGAACACTAGATACTTTTTAATAATGCAACAGTTATAATGGTTTATAGTAACTTTACTTATCATTTCATTCCAGAGGTCTCGAAGAGAACTACTGCAGGAACCCTGACAAAACAGAAGCACCCTGGTGTTACACAACAGACCCTGATACGCGCTGGGAACACTGTAATGTGCCCGGTTGTGGAAATCAACCTATACCAGGTCTGTATTTATAACTCTCCTGTTTGCCCCTTGCCTTGTTTTCCCTATGGACTGCCGTTTGTACACACTCCCTCGTCATTGACTGTCTTCACCTGTTCTTCATTATTAGTTAATCCCCAGCACCTGTTGCTCCCTCGTTCTCTCTTGTATTTAAGTTCTCCCCTTCATTGTATCCTTGGTCGAGCATTGTATTGTAAACCCGGTTGTGTCTCCCATGTTCACTTGTTCCCGTGTCTGTTATCATTAAACCCCTTGGACTATACCTGTTGCGTCTCCGTTCGTCTTCATCCGTGTGCCGTTGTTACAGTATTAAGGATGTACATTTTTTTTTATCTTGGAGATTAAAATACTCATTTCAAAGCCTAATATTTCTTACATAAATTTAAGTTCATTACACTTGAAACACTTAAAAGTTTGGCTTAGTTTTAATGTATATCTCCAATTAACACAGATGTTTACTCGGTTGTTAGTACCAAAGTATCATTTTAAAATTGCAATGTTATTACAGGAAACTACAGGCTAATAAAGGACGGTTAAAGGATGGTACTACACTGTGATTTCACACTTAATGATTTAACATCAAAACTGTGAATTTATTATAGTTAATTTCTTTGACTGAGTTATGTCAACAAGTGCCAAGTTCATTAGACTGTTCAGTGTCTAGTGTACACTACAAAGTGTGTAAAATGACATTATGGCAGGGTTGTGATTAATGAAATAATGAATTAATTAAGTAACTAAGTAACGATTGAGTGATTGGTGATTAAACAACTGCTGTTACCAAGCAGAGTAAAAACATGAACAACTGGGCTTTACAGGCTAGTGCCGTCTACAAATATTTGAACTGTGTGTTTGTAAAACTCATTTGTTCTGGTATAGGATATTTACGTAAACTATGTCACATAGATATCAAATTAATCTTAACGTGACAATGATTTGATTCTCTCATCTAAAAGAAGATTTATTTGTTTTATTAACACATTTCGCTCTTTGACAACCCTCGGTGAAAGGAATAACCTTAATGTACAAATTAAAGAAGTTTTCAATAATTTCAACACAAGAGACATCAACAATCAACATATGAATATCAACAATGGTAACATAAAAAGCTTCATGATGGGTGCATTGCACATAACTCCCAGAATGCAGTGTGATATGAATAAATTAAACTTATGATCTCTCTTATTGGTTTCTTTCGTTAATAACCACTATTGAGGTTTATAGTAAGAATAAAGTGAAAGTAGCCAGTTAAAACACAGTGATTTTGTTAAAAAATTGGCTAAAAAATCTTTTACATCTGTAAATTACACTAATTCTACTCATAATTTAATAACTTTTGCCATACAAACCGAAAACAATTGTAACATGAAAAAAAGAAGAATATTACAAATGACAAGAACATCAGCAAGGTTATCTGAGACAACAAAAGTGTGTATAAAATAAACTATAGGCATTTTCTGTTGTCAAGCAACGGTTAAACTTATTATCAATTAATTATTATGTAATGAAAGTGCACTTTGTTAATCAAGAAAAATCAAAAACCTTAAATCTTTGAAAGAATATGCAATGACAGTGTAATGTGCAAATGACAAATCATTGCATTTCTATAACTTATCCGTTTACTCAAGATACATTGACTCCAAATTACAGTACCTGAATCCTACGATGCTCGTGAATTTTTGCCCAAATATCCACAAACTCATCAAGATTTTGCTCATGCTCGAAGTCTTTAAGATCAGACCCATACATCCTAGCAAAAGCAAACAGAACATCCTCTTCACATAATGTTCAATCTACATGTGATTAAGAGCTTGGATGCTGCTCAATAAGTAATAATTTTGATCTGAAAATCTAGTCTTCATATCATTTAGCATCATGTCCAAACCCTAATAAAATATCCGTACTCTAAAAAAATCTTTGTGGTTAAGAGCTGCTTGACTTCTTACTGTCGTCATGACCCAGTGTTTTAATAACCTTGTCTGTTACATTGTCTTTGCAAACGTCATCATTATATCCACTATATCCAGGGTGTTGATTGTTTGAGAGATGCCAATTGAAACGGATTATACAAGAACAACAATTATGAGTAAGACTTGAATTTGTTTCCCTCAAAACAAAATGGCCAGTGTCAAGTCAACACTGCTTAGAGCAGTGGTCACCAACCCTGCTCCTGGAGATCTACCGTCCTGCAGACTGTAGCTCCAACCCTGCTTCAGCACACCTGTCTCTAATTATCAAGCAAACCTGAACGCCTTGATTAGATAGTTCAGGTGTGTTTGATTGGGGTTAGAGCTAAAATCTTCCGGACGGTAGATCTCCAGGAGCAGGGTTGGTGACCACTAGCTTAGAGTATAGGGATCACTTGACAGCAGGGGTCTTCAACTACTTTTCTTTGAGGGCCAGATTCCAAAAGTATAAATAGAGTGAGGCCAGTTTTTTTTCCCATATCCTTATTTCTGTTATTTACTGCATTTTATTTTATACTGCTTTGTTGCGTTTACTTATAGGTCATGTATTAAAACATGCACACAAATATTGCATCCAGTATTAGGTTTTATATAGGCCTTTATAGGCGTTTTTTCAAGAAGATTTTGGGGAAGAAATTTGGTTGAAATAATGAAAGTCAAATAAATAAATGTAAAAAATGCTAGTGCATTCAGCACAAATGTAATGCATTAAACTGGTGTCTTATTAAGTGAATCAATTGGTCTATGCAAAAAGCTGACGCTAATGCGCTATTAACACGTCTACTAGTACCTGCCAATCACATTCATGTGCCCCACGCACTTTAAAGGGCAGATCCTTTGAAGTGTAAGTTCTGTAAACATAGCTGTGTTTTACTACATTATGAATGCAGTAATAAAACAACACAGAGCACAAGATTTGTTTAGAACGCAACCTATTGCATGTGCAAACCAACTGCCTGTAGCAGTTTACTTTTGTTTGAATGTAGCAGCGTTTTGGACTTTCAAAGATGTCGCGTCTCAGGACGTGCTAGCAAATAGTCCTTAAATTCTCTCCATTTATTTGAAATGTTAAGGCAGCCGGGTTAAGATGATTGACAGGCAACAATTGGCCCACGGGGTGCCAGTTGACTAGCCCTGCTCTACAGAGAGTTAAATTACTAATACTGGTGTAGTGTTGAATACTGTATAATGAGATAAGTACGTGATTAATTAAAGGCGGAATGTTCGATTTCTCCTAGCCGTTGTTGATGTTCAAATCACCCTAACAGACACACCCCTACCCCCATCTTTCGCTTTCATCAGGCATCGGCTCAACTAATGTCCATCCTGTGCACTGTGCACCTTACTGCTGATTGGCTACAAGGTGGTTTTGGTACTCTGCCGGACATATCTCTTTTTATGTCTAAACAAGCGTAATTTGGAAATCGGACACCCCGACTTTAAGGGATGACTAAACATTAAATTCAAACACCTGCTGTTAAAAGCAGAATCACTGAAGGAATGAGTGATGTCAAATCTTTCTTTAATAGATGCAGAGGAGTGTATGCATTGCATTGGAGACGATTACAGAGGCACAATCTCCACCACTAAAAGTGGATACACCTGTCAACGCTGGGACTCTCAGACACCCCACCAACATGATTATGTCCTTTCGCTGTAAGAAATTTCCACTTACTTACTGAACATTAATGAAATATTGTCAACCTTGAACAAATAAAAAAAATGTGTTTTGTAGTTTGCCTGGAATGAACTTGGAGGAGAACTATTGTAGGAACCCTGAGGGATCACGTAGGCCCTGGTGTTATACCACAGATCTCTCCGAACGCTGGGACTACTGCTCTATCCCTCAATGCAGTAAGCTATATTATTGTAAGCTTAAAATGACTGTGCCAAATACTCAAAATTTCATCAGTTATTGGTCTTTTTTTTCTTGCAGTGACTAAACCGCACACAATTGAACCAGAGCTCGCCTGTACTACTGGAGATGGAAGCTCTTACAGGGGAAATATTTCTGTGACAAAATCAGGGAAAACTTGCCAAAGTTGGTCACTCCAAACTCCTCACACACATGACAGAACTCCAGAGATCTACCAGTGCAAGTAAGAGTGAATAAGAGTCGATTAGAGAGTTTAAATGAAGAGGTGATTAGAGCGATTCTGTCATGATTCCACCATCATGTCATGTTTATATTTGGTCTTGCGGTGGAGTCATGCCTTGGGTTTTGTGTGAGAAAGACATGGCTTTGTTTATATTTTGGATTGCCATGCTTTTCCTCGTGTCTCGTCAGTGTTTCCCCGCCCTTTGTCTCGTTAGCATTCCCTGTCTTTAACACCCATCACCTGGTTCCTATTAATTATCCTGTGTTTGTTCCCCATAAATACTCCTCTTGTTTCTTTGTCCTGTGTCGGTCATTGCGATGACATTTACATTTGTCTTTGCGTTTGCCTCTGTGTTCGTTTGGATTACCTGTTACTTGTGCTCATGTTCCTGTCTCTGTTATCCTGTCATGTCTAGTAAGTTGTTAGTTTAGTTAATGTCAAGTGTTTATTAGACTAGTGTCAAGTCAGTCTTCATTCTGTGCTTTTATACTATTGTCTGTTCCTGTTTTACCCCATCGTGGGTCTTTGTTTTGTGTTTTATTGTTTAATAAATCCTTCTTTGTTAACCCCGTTATCCCCGCTGCCTGCATTTGCGTTCCCGCCACCACGTTTCATGACAGATTGACGTATTGATTATTTACCCACCCTCAGAAATTGCAGAGACTTTTTCTCACAGCTATAATGGTTTATAGTAACTTTAATTATCATTTAATTCCAGAGGTCTCGAAGAGAACTACTGCAGGAACCCTGACAAAACCGAAGCACCCTGGTGTTACACAACCGACCCTGATAAGCGCTGGGAACACTGTAATGTTCCCAGTTGTGGAGGTCTGTATTATAGACGGGGACTAGCTAGCATTTTAAAATTGGGGAGAGACAGCTTCATTTACTTAGAGGCACCTGGGCTGAATAAATAATTATAGATTTAAAGAAGTTACGAGAGCCCAGACAATTTTTTTAACAATCATATTCATATTTGTATTGTAATTTGTCATTGTTTGATTACAAGACATTAAGATTATCTATAGGAAGCGCATTGTGTTCGTCCGGGGAAGAAGATATAAATAACCCAGGCAACACGATGTTACAGCAATCTAACAGTGATGTCACCATTAGTTTGCAGAATACACACGATGAGGTCAAAATGTAACCTCACAGCAAACTCACTGTGTGCTCAAACTGTGATCTTAGAGGTTTAGATGTGACTGGATTGTCATTTGAAGTCACCATTATGTTGATCCGTGTTTGCTTTAGTTGAGCTCTTGACTCTACAGTGTTTGACTTCTCATTCTCTGGTTGCTGTAACTGTGTGTTCAATATGTTAGAGCACATTTGATATATTGAGTTACACCAAAGAAATCTTGGATGATAATTTAATAATTGGTAAATGTTGATGAGAAAACTGTCAGTATGTGTGATTGTAGATAGTGAGATTCTGCTGGTTTGAGATGTTCATATAGTTCAAAGGTCTTTTAAATGCATTTTGCACACATATTTTACAACAATTGGTTTACATACAAATACATCAAGAATCAGCATATTAAACTCAACAATGGTGACAATCAGCAGAATGAAAACTTCACGCTGCAATGCATGCTGGGTACCATCATAGTTCAAAACTCATTCATGACTCCCAGCATGCTTTGCAGCATGAAGCTTCTCAGTTTATGCTTACCATTGTTGAGATTCATACACTGAGTCTTGATGTATTAGTGTCTTAATTATAAATTGTTGCAATGTTTATGTGTGTAATTCATTTAGAAGATGTTTATAATATATGTTTGTCTCAAAACAGCTGAATCTCACTCTCTACTATCACACATTCAGCAGCACAACACTGTTCTCATCAACATTTACCAATGATTATCATCAAAGACTCCTTTGGCATTATTCAACATAACAAATGTGCACTATAAAGGAAACACACAGTTACAGCATCCAGAGAATGAGAAGTCAAACACTGTAGAGTCAAGAGCTCAACTAAAGCAAACACTGATCAACATAATGGTGACTTCAAATGACAAACCAGTCACATCTAAACTTCTAAGATCACTGTTTGACCTCATCGTGAGTATTCTGTAGACTCATGGTTACATCACTGTGAGATTAATGTGACATCATCGTGTTGACTGGGACATGTAAATATTTATATAATATAAGTCAAATTCATATTATTAATAATAACAATAACAACAACCATAATTATCGAGAAATTACGCAGGTTCTATTGGAGACCAATGTCTTATTTGGGTCATGCATGCTAATTGACTTTGAATCAAAGACTTTAGTTTTTATGAAGATTGCAATTTTATGCAGTTGACAATAAAATGATGTCACGTTGAAGTAGTAGAAAGTGTCTTCACGTTTGGTTTGTCCATCTGTTACCTTAAATTTAGGTTTTCTGATTTACTGGCTAGCCAGCTTCTGTTTAAACATGTACTGTGTGATTTGGTACATGCTAGTTAAACTTGTATAGATTATGTCTGTATTTGATGGAGGAACAGTGCGCGCAGCAGGTTTTGCCCTGCAGTAGGCAGTGAGATGTGATTGAGAAATGCACAGGGTAAAAAAATGCTCTTAATTGATAACTAAGCTGTTAGTTAATATGTAAAACTACATTTAAGATGCCTGTTACAATCTAACCTGCAATATTACAAATTTAAAATTATCCATCTAAAACTTTTCATGGAAATTAAAGGGGGAATTGTCTGTCATATGCAACCATACTTTTCTGGAAAGTATTCCCGAGACAAGATTACATCTAACGTGCATAATGTTCACACAGTGTCGAAGAAACAGATTGTAAGATTGGTGGTGAAATCTGATCAGAATCTAAATGATCCTGCAGTGATGGAGAGCATCTTACAGTTGGTGAGTATTAAGCTATACATTTAACAAGTAATATTTGCAATAATTGAATACTTCAAATAATAATGTAAAAGCAAACTGTTTTACAATTAATGCAGCTTCCTACTCTCATCTTGAATTTCATGCACAGCAAAACCAGTGTTACACACTGCTCAGAGTCAATAGTCCATGAAATGATTATTGAGCACTAAAGAAAACACACCTGCTGTTAGCAAGCAGAATCACTGAAGAAAGATCAATAACAAGAAGCCATGCTAACTGCAATGGCTAAATAATTATTATAGTGACTGAACAAAACACAAAAATAGGTTTGACATTTAGCATTCCAAATCCCCTTATCCACAGAATTCCAGATCCAAAATGAGATAATATAAATATGATTAAAGAGATGTGCTACAAACTAAAATAACCACTTAAATAAAGCAAATATATGACTTACTTTTCATGTGGTGTTGAGTCAGGCTGTGAAATCTCCTTTTTTAATGTTTTTATTTCACGTTATATAAAGGCCCTCTAATCCGTAAAATTCACTTTTGAATGATGTTTCAACATATCTGTGTGTACAGAACCACCCTACATTTTAAAAAATATTCTGTTATTTTTACAGAAAAATACCGGCAGCTGTGGTTGCCAGTAAAATTCCGTAAAAAATACACAAAAAAACGTAAACAGCTTTGCAGTTTAAAACTTCAGGGCACAAACTTCAAGCTGTGATGAACTTAATACATTTGAGTCTTTTATATTAACACCAATTCTTTATATAAAGTGAAAACTTGGTCCAAATGCAAAAAAGTGAAAACATTACATTTACTTAGATTATTTCTTTGTAATTCATTATTAAAGACATCAAAGTCACTTTTAAACAAAGCAACATGCAGCATGACATCAGCATCTCATTGCATGACCTTGACTTAAACACAGACTCCACTCTTCAGCATAGTGGTGACCCACAAAACATTTAATATCAGAAAAGGAAAGAGAAAATACAAATTCCGTAGTTATTCCAAAAAATACCGGCAGCTGTGGTTGCCAGCAAACCACCGTAAAATTGCAGGAACATCCTGTTATTATTCATCCAATCCACACCCACTATTCATCTTGGAAATATGTCAGAAAACTGAAGAAGATCACCACTTCTGCTTCATATTGCAGTTATTTTGGTGAGCTTTTTTCCCACCTGTTTTGGTGTTCCTAAGCTTCCTTTGGCCAAACACGTTACCGCATTCATTAACATTAAGGTAAAAGAGTCAAGGGTGTAACTAAAGCAAACACTGATCACAATAATGGTGATTTTGCGGGTAGAAAATTTAGAAATTAGTTTAGCAGTCAAGGAATTAGTTTAGCTCAAAGGCAAATATGTATAATAATCGTCATTACACATACATATTTTACAATTCTGATTATCAGTATAGTGATACAAATCCCATATGTATTCGTCCAGCAAATACATTAATGATTTTATACACTAACGTTATCTCATGACTATAAGTAACGTGACTTTACCAAACAGAATTAAGAGCAGAGGTAGCATAGATCGAGACACAGTTTAAGTGACCAAGTTTGTGAGCGTGAACACAGAGAACCCATCACAAATGCCTTTATGGGTTTTTATTAAACTCTACTCTACATGGTAAACAAAATGAAGACAAACAAATACATGAAACACAAACGCGCTAGGATGCCAAGAGAGAGAGAGAGAGAGAGAGAGAGAGAGAGAGAGAGAGTGAGAGGGCATGGCCGCGAGGCAGGTAAAACATGTCTGAAAACCAATAAAATCATCTTTAACAAAGAGGCACGCTCTTAACCCAGCTACTCTATATTTAGAAACGGATACTTGCAATATCGTTGTTGGACCAATATCCGTATGCGCATGGATGGAAATCTTGAATGGTTTCAGAATGCAGTCCTGTTGAAATGCTGAGTTTGGGTTCTGAGTCCAAAGTTCCATGGCCTAAACGGACTCCCCAGAGGGCAGCCCCAAGCGGGAGTGTCCGTTGGAGTGTCCTTCTCGTCCTCTTTCTTTTCCCTTCCGATTCCAAAAAGTCAACCAAAACTAATTCGGTGATGGTGTTTTAAAAGCATACCTGCCCTGCCCCCAGATGGTCTGCGGGCCAATGCCATGAAAGTGATAAGGGGGCCTAAGAAGGTTCCTTTGTTTCTCATTGCACCTCATTTGCATGGCTCTGACAGTGTGGTCAGTTTGCATTTAATACCTAAACTTAGTTATGGACATGTTATGTTGTGTGCTATGTTTTTATAACATAGCTCATCATATAGGGAATTCATAGATGTGTAGTTACATATGAAACATATAAGGCATTAAACTGTGAACGTATGAATACGTCAAATGAACCCTGAATCAAAACTTGCATATCTAACAGTTACAGAGTATATAAAATAGCATGAGCGGCAACACACAACCTAGACATTTAGATAGATTTACAGAAAGGATAGTTTAAATCACATAAGTTCCTATTTGTCAGAGAAGTTTCTCTAGTTAGCCTCAGATGTTAAGTTAGAGATGAGACACAGACTTAATCACTTATGCTTTGAAGCCTATGAGTCGTAAACATCCTACAGGGAAACAAAATGGTTATCACACTGTCTTTAAGAGTTTAAACCCCAAAACCGACCCCATGGAGCTAGGTTTGCTACAGTCTTTGAAGATGTTATCTCGAAACCAAGACAAAAGGGAGTGAGAGGTTGAATGGCTTGATCCAGACACTACATTTGACACCCAAAGCCCGGTTCATTTGACTAGTATGATCGCTCCGTATCGTACATGGGAATGGTTTGTTTAGCTGTACCTGGCTCGCATGGAAGAGGTGGGCCAGAGTCGCCAGGAATCGGCGGTGGTAAACATGTAGTGTGCAAATCGCGATGGAGCTCAGAACTTAAAGCATGACGTAATTTATGAGACCGTTTAAATTTCTCACTGTCACCATTTAAAACTGATAAACAGCGCACTTACACGTGCAGCCCTGTGTAATAGCCGACAAAGTTACTCCAGGTTTGTGAAACACATTCGAACGAGTGTTGCAATAGGCTTTACGATAATAATATACGAGAGGGTAATTTAAAAGAATAATGAGCCATTTACTCTCATATTGCTCTCGTATGACAATGACATCATCTAAGCAGATCTCAATACAGAAAATGGATATAGATGTGCACTAAATAAACAAGAACTTTATGGTCGGACTCCAAGACGCACTCAACTCTTGACCAGAAGGAACATCAAAAGTAAACTGGAAAATGCCAGGATGAATTTGGATAAGACTACAGGTTTTTGAGAGACAGTTCTATGGAGTGATGAAACCAAACTGGAACTGTTTGGACATATGCCCACACAGCAAAATTCGTTGGCCCAGTGATGGGTCACACAACACACTTTCACTTGGCCCACATACAGCAATGAATTACAGTCCATGAGAGGAACAGTTCTGGTTGCCAGTACTTGGCCACATACAGTCGACAGTATAGCCATATCTCAGCCAAATGTATGACTGGTCACACATAAATATTTCTCACCGTACTTTATTTTACATCAGGATCAATAATTTAACCAACAAAATTATAGGAACATTTTATTTTTTCATGTTTTTGATTACATTAAAAAAAAGATTAATTCTAAGTCACCATCGTAGGGATCAGTCTTTCCTTGAATTGGGTTCTATAGCCTTAAGTTTTACTGTTTTGATTTCCTGTAATTGTGTGCTTTTACAGTGCATTTATGATGGCAATGCAAATGAGAACCTTATCAAATGGTATCGGTAGGGAACCATTGAAACCACTGTAATGTTGTAATTTCATACACAGGTCTCATTTGGATTGAATGCGATGCTAGGGGTGTAGCCTCCTCGTGGGCACTAGCTCAGGGCACTTATCTGGCAGATATTTGCAGAGCTGTGGATTGTGCTAAGCCACACACTATTGTGAAATTCTACAGTCTTTGTATAATGCCGGTGGGAGCCAAAATCAATCCTTGGGGAACCCCACATGTTAAGACAATACTTTTTGAGGAATATTCACCTATATTGATTGAAAATGTTCTGTTAGCAACGTACGATTTAAACCAGTTCAGAGCTCTGCCTGTAATGCCTGCACACTGTTCCAGACGACCAACAAGAATAGCATGATCAACCGTATCGAAGGCGGCAGTAACATCTAATAGCAATAGCGCAGCAAAGTCATCTGAGTCACATTATTACAAGCAAATCATTTAAAACCTTCAACAGAGCAGTCTCAGTGGAATGATGTTTCCTGAAGCCTGATTGAAAAACTTCAAAGATCTTATTTTCATCTTAATAAGTTTGTAATTGTTCACAAACAGTTTTCTCCATAATTTTTGAGATTTGAAATAGACCTAAAGTTTGCTAAAATAGTGGGATCTAGACTTGTTTTTTTGAGTCATGGCCGCACAGTTGCATGTTTTAACGGATCTGGAATAATACCAGTTTCAAGACTATAATTTATTATATACAGAAGATAGGATACCATAAGCTACCATATCCAAAACTTGTCTTAAAAGCTTAGGGGGAATTAAATCAATAGCCGAGCCAGAAGGCCATTCTTTTTGTGATTAAGGAAGAAGACAGACAATTTCAAGAGGAGATGAAAACATAGGCCACATTCCTTTTAGGCCAATTGGTCCATCGTTGGAGAAGCACTCCATCCTCCTCATTGGGACTCCTTTGAAGTCCAAGGGAAGGTGTTAGAATCTATCCTGACCAAATGATGGATGTTTAAAAGAGGGCAGTTGGATCAGACTTGCTGGCGTCGGTTAGACTCCTGCTGAGAGGTCAGGGTGTTTTACGATGCCCAGATGGTCACCTTTGGTCTGGCCAGATCCTATACAGAGTAAGATCTGAAGGACATAGACTGTGTGTGACTTTGTCTTACTTTGAGAGCATGAGGTTGAACAGCAGCCGAAAAAAAAGAGCTGCATTGAATGAAACACGGAGAGAGATGCCAAAAGTGAGATAGAAGATGTATTTTGCTGTTTATAAATATGAATTAAAAGGTTGTGTGATAATATCTATTATATAAAGTTTGTATAAGTAGCCCAATAAATTAAATTTTACTCTTTATTATTGTATACATTTATATGGACGTGTGGAAGTTTTCCAAAGTAAAAATATTTCAGAGTAGGAAAGCTGAACATATAGATTATGTTGACACACATATAGAATACAGTATCATATGTTACTATAGCAAATTAGGAGTCTCTAACTAAAACCCTCTAGCCCAACCATCCAAAATTTTACACACATTTTTTGCCCAAAGCTTCTAAAACGTGTGCCATAGAAAAAAAATAGTTTTCCACTTTATCCTGAGCCCATGGTGATTTGAATGAACTATTTGATGTAGTTTTCCACAATGATAATTTTTCACCATTTTAACTATTTGAATATATAATATAAAAGAATTTAACAAAATTATTTTAACATATGAGGAAAGCAACATAACAAATAATAAATTTTACAAGTGCCTTTCCCTGTTTTTAAACTTTCAAATTGCTTTCAAAATCTGATTTCCCTACATGTCCATTTCCCTTTGGGGCATTTTTTGCCTTGAAGTTATACAATTAATAATATTATTATTATATCTTTAAAAAAAGTGTTTTCTAACCTTCTTAAATAGGTTTAGTCTCTAGTTAAGAGTCAGTTTTAAATGCAGACATGGTCGTGCTTGTACCATCACTCTTAAATAATGTATGATTAATTATGTTCTTCAGATAAAGCAGAAACTGATTGGTCATGGGATAGAGGACACATCATTGACATGGAGACTGCAGCCAGATGGACTTGTTTTCTCACCACAACCTAACGAAATCAATGTCAACAAGAAAGGCTGTTCTTAATATTAGTGATGGAGATATTAAGATAATTTAGATGAATTATAAAAGATGTTACTTTAGAAGTCAATTTAATCCCTTAGCCCATATTATTTTCTCTGTCACTGGACTGCTATACATCAAAGTTCAGTTGTTCAGTGTGAGATGTTGAGTTGTGATCTAGTGTGAGTAAATTATACATCCAGAATCTAGTACTGTTAAAACTACATTTCTTAAAAATAATCATAAAATGTTAATTTAACTGCTGGGAGAACTTTTGAGTCCACACCTTCAGAGAGTTAAAGTAACACTGAAGCAGAGTAAATGAAATAATTAAGGTTATTAATGAAGCGATGATTGATACATTAATGATGAGCACCTGCTGATAACAAACACAATCACTGAAGAAAACAGGAATAGTAAGTCACCCTAATAGTGTTTAGTGTTTCATAAACTTTAACTCTGGTTCACTGTTACTTTAACTCTCTAAACTAAAATATTCTCCCAGGTAAAAGTTAATTAATTATTTTACTGTGTACATTTTTAACTTTAAGTTTTAAGGTATACACTTTATTTTAAGAAAAGTTAGGGTTGTAAAAGTTATAATTTAATTAAACAATGAAATAAAAAATAATATTAAGCTTATTTTGATCTATTGAAAAAATAAAACAAAAATATACACCTCCTGCCTAATGCAATATACACTGTAATAAACTTCACTGTAGGGATGCACAATATTATCGGCAGATAATGGCTTATAAATCAATTATTGGAATCGGCCCGATAAAGAAAAAACGCCGATATTCCATTGCCAATAGGAAGCTGTGTTGATTAATATGCGCATGCGTCAATTTGCGTGTTTGTGAGTGCTACAGCAAGGATGTCATCAGTGTGGAAATATTTTACAGTAAGTCAGACTGATGCAAAAGTTGCTGTTTGCAACCACTGCAAGGCATCAGTCTTATGAAGAGGAGACAAACGACACTCTTTCAGTACCACAAATTTAATAACTCATCTCAAAAGTCGCCAACTCGACCTTAATCAGCTATTTGTGAAGCAAAAAGAAAAAAACGTGTCAGTGAAACCTTGTCAGGAGAATATTCTGGAATCGTTCGAAAAGTCAAAAAAGTTCAGCAATGATCACCCAAAAGTAAAAGCTCCGAACAGAAAAATAATTGAAATGATTGCTAGGCATAATCAACCTTTTAGGGGAAGATAAAGGATTCCGTCGACTGATTTACTATTTAGACCCACGATATGCTATGCCTAGCCGTCGCTACTTCTCAGATGTGGCCTTAGCCGAACTGTATACTGCAGTCTACCTCCACATATAGAAATTCCAGTCTGATGTCACTGATGTAAGCTTTACATCTGATATCTGGACATCAAGTGTAAGCCCTGTTAGTATGCTTGGCCTTACTGCCAGTTGGATCGACCGGGATTTTGTTTTAAAAAAGGTGCTTCTACATTCTACAGTTCCTGGGCCCTCACACAGCAGCAGCAATTGCGTCTGCGTTGGAGGGTATGATTTCAAAATGGAAAATTCCCACAGAGAAAGTCCACGTTGTGCTGAGAGACAGAAAGCGACAGATGAATTTGGAGTTCCAAGTTTACCATGTATGGCACACCATGTATGAATTTTAACTTCCCGCATCCTTGACGGCAAAGCAGTGGGAAATTCTCGAAAAAAAGATCTTACTGCTTTCCCACTTTGAGCAGCTGACCAGAGAACTCAGTTGTAGAGAATCTTCTGCAGGGGATGTGATTCCTGCTGTTAAGGCATTGACACGTTTGCTTGGCAAAGCATTGACGCAGACAAAATGTACATACAGCCAAAGAAATTATGCTAAAAGCAATACGTGATCGTTTCAGTGGTGTGGAATGCGAACCAAATTATTTACTTGCAAACATGCTTGATGCCCGATACAAAGGACAATATGGTGTGTGCCCATGACATGCTGCTTAAAGTTGTGGATGAAATGATCGCCAGTGACGATCAGCGCAAAGATGCGATAAAGAAGATCCACCAGTGAAGAAGGCCCAAAAAGGATACCACAGCCTCCTCACAGGCTCATTATTATATTCTTTATATATTCATAGATTAAAAAAAACTCTGAAATATATATATTTTTGTGTTTGTTTGTAGGTCCGCGAATAGTTGGCTGAAGCCACAATTCTCATTGGAATATTGGAAGTCTCCAATGTGATGGACGATAAAGAAATCCAATTGATGGCGAAAAGGCAGAGATGCTCATTTTTGTTTAAGATATTTAACTCTACTTTATGAGCAATAGCCGAGGATATTCAGGCTATTTATCAGACTTAGTGGACGTTGTGGCTTGGTAACCATTTCCCTCTTTACATTTGTTATTTACAATAAAAAAAACAGCCAAAGTTATTTATTAAATATTTTAATGTTCTTGATTCTAAATGTTATATCGCTGTCCACAAAACTTCACGTAAGATATTGCGGAGCACTTTTATTAACCTATAACAGTCAATGAGTTGCCAACTAATGTCTGGCTGAACTAGTAGTTTTTAAGCTGAGGCTATTTGCCAGTGGCTTTGTAACTTTTTTTTATTTGTTTTTTACAATTAAAAAACAGCAACAGTATGTTCCTATTTATTTAATAATTTATTAAAAATGTCACGTTTAAGATATTGCGGAAATATTGCCTACATTTCAGCCAATGAATTTGTGTAAAGTAGACAATAATGTCTTCATCTTAACAGATATTAGTTAGGGTAAACAATTATTTGTGGGGCAGGGTTTAAAATGGGCCGGAGTCGTCTGTGGTATTTACGGCACATAGGCTGATAGTCTCCCTCTGCTCCGTGTCAGTCTGCGGCTCTTGCATCACTCCGTTGTGCACCGTTATTGTTCTCACGTTTAAGTTTTAACAATTGACTTTGTTATCAGTGTATTAATTTACACTGATAGCACTGCGATTGATAATTGCGGAAAAAAAGATCTATATGCAACATAGTAATTAAATCATGCTTGTAAAAGCAGCACATTCTTACATTAACTAATTGCGCAAAGAAATACATATCTGCGCCCGTCAGCCGCGCTCTGCCTATTTATTTATTAACGTTAAGCATAGAGTAAAAATAGAGTTGAATCCTGCACATCGTCCATCGGGAGTAGACTATGAATTTGAGCTCAAGCGTGCATAATATGCCACTCGCCGCCTTGTGACTTTCGCTTGTGCACACTGCCGTTTAGCAGTCTCCATTTCTAAGAAACTCCTAATCTTGTTTCATATTTAATTAATATTAACCAAATGCATTTTCCAAATGTTTTAAAAATATTTTGTTTATCAAGATTTTTAAAGTCAAAAGGCACAGTCACTAAAGTGACCGGGCTATTCCCCTCTGATTTTTTCCACGGGCTCAGTGATGGCGCTTATTTTTTTCCCCTGCAGCTTATAATTGCGACCAAAGCACCTTGGTTGAAAAAACGCTGTCCAGCGTCTGGCGGTGGATAGACAGCATATATCGGCATCGGCATATCGGATATCGGCAAAAATCCAATATCGTGCATCACTACTTCACTGAGACTAATAATTGTATTGTTTTCACAGTAATTTAATAAAAGACAAGAAATGCAATAAAAATGTCACCATATACAGAAAGTGGAATCGTTGTGGACAAAATCCAGCCCCCACCTTACATGCACGTACACCCCTGAAGAAAACTTTAAGACCCGGGGAAACATTACAAGTATTTTGCATTTCTCACTGGTGGATCGTAACCAGGTTGTAAGTACTCCTTCAAATGAACAAAACAAGAAAGAGGAGCAAGAGACAAAAAAACAGAGAGTAGGCAATTTATTGGAAACTTTGTTTAAACTCAAACAGGCTGTTCATCAGCTCAGCAAAAGTTTAAGACCCTAGCCCCTCCAAAAAAGCAAAAAATAACTAAAAATGTAAAAAAAAGATACTCGTGAGTAGCCCCACCGTTCTTCTTGAACACTTCAAACACTTGTTTTGGCATGCTTTATGCGACTGTTTTCAGCAGGCTGGTGAGAACATTGCTCCATGTGGTGAGGATGGCTTCAGGAAGGGCATTCGCATTCTGGAACTTAAGTCAGTTTTTGTAAAACCCCTTGCCATCCATCCCCAAACGTCCTCAACGAGATTTAGATCAGGGGAACATGCAGGATGGTCCAAAAGAGGGAAGTTATTCTTCTGGAAGAAGTCCTTTTTCAGTTGGGCGTTGTGAACTGTAGCATTGTCCTGTTGAAAGACCCAGTCATTACCACATAGACGGGGACCCTCAGTCAAGAGGGATGCCCGCTGCAACTTTTCCACATAGCCAGCCGACGTTTCACGCCCCTGCACAACCTGAAGCTCCATTTTCCTGTTGAAGGAAAAGCACTACAGATCATGTAGGAACAACATATACTGTGCTGCATAGAAAACATCTCCAGTGGGATCTCCTTGTCATGCCAGTAACGTTGGAAGCCATCAGGACCATCCAGGTAAAAAAAATTCTCATCAGAGAATAAAACTTTCATCCACCTGATAAATCTGGATTGAAACATACACTTGTTTCTTACTTTATTTCATTCTATTATTCTATTTCATTTATTACAAAATTAATTTATCAAATGTATCCATTCATTCATTTATTTTACTATTCACTTTTATTTGTATTATTTTTTACATTTCATCCTTATTTTCAATATTGTTTAACCTCATTGGGAGTTGTATTGTCTCTTATGCTGATATGAGTATCCAATGGTCTCCATGTTAAGGTTCATAATAATGTCACGAGACAATGTTTTGTTACTGTAATCTTGCATGGTTAACAAGAAATTGAGTCGCCAGCGTGTGTGCAGAAACAGCCTTTAACTGTACAAATCCATCTATTCTTCTTTTGTAATCTCCTTTATCCCACAACAGTGACACAAAACAGGCTGTTGGGGATCCCCTTACAATATGATGTTAGACTGATCTACACCTCCTCATGACCGCTCACAGTCTACGCCTTATGAGCACTTAGGTCAACCTTCCGCCAGAGACACGCTATCAGCCATTTTCAGGTAAGAACAGATGTAGAAACTACCCAGCGACAAAAATGTCTCGGACACAACAAATGTGTGCTGTTGTTGGATGTAAAATGCAACATAAAAGTAGGCGGGGATGAGAACTTTCCGACGAGCCCGCCCAGTCAACACGAGGATGTCACAGAAATCTCACAATGATGTCACCATGAGTTTAGAGAAAGCTCACAATGAGATCAATATGTAACCTCACAACAAACTCACTGTGTGCTCAAACTGTGATCTTAGAGGTTCAGATGTGACTGGTTTGTCATTTGAAGTCACCATTATGTTGATCAGTGTTTGCTTTAGTTGAGCTCTTAACTCTACAGTGTTTGTCTCCTTTGCCTCTGGCTGCTGCAACTGTCGGTTTACTTTATAGTGCAGGTTTGTTATGTTGAATAATGCCAAAGGAGTCTTGGATCATTGTATAATCATGGGTAAATGTTGATGAGAGGAGTGTTGTGCTGCCAAATGTGTGATAGTAGAGAGTGAGATTCAGCTGTTTTTAAACAAAGACATATTATAAAGATCTTCTAAACGAATTACACACATTAACATTGCAATAGTTTGTAATTAAGACACAAATACATCAAGACTCAGTGTATTAACCTAAAATATGGTAAGAATAAACTTAGAAGCTTCATGCTGCAATGCATGCTGGGAGTAATGAATGAGATTTGAACTTTGATGTTACCCAGTATGCATTGCAGCGTGAAGTTTTACTTCTGCTGATTGTCACCATTGTTGATCTTAACTCATTCCCAGCCAGCCTTTAAAAAAAAAGTTGCCAGCCTTCGACAGCGTTTTCTCTTAAAAAACTTTTAAATGAAACTCTACAAACACCATCAACACTTTCACTTATTACAACACAACTTTCACTTTATTTCTGTTGTATGTTTATAAAAGATCTTATTGATAATGAACTCAAGTTTAGATGTTGATGGTTGTTGTTTAGTCGTGATTATGGTGATCAGTGTTTGCTTTACTTGGGCTCTTGACTCTTCACTTTTACCTTTAGGTTTTCTTAAAGAGTAAGTAGCATATTATTTTTAAGGTCCTACTTTGGTTTATGGGGTGTCCAACAACAAGTTTATTTACATAAAAAGGTGTAAAAACATTTTTATGTCATAATAATAGGCAGTTATTCTTACCATAGTTCTTGTCTGACTCTCAAATGATTCGTTCCGCGATTCATCCATCTAGTCCCCTCCTATTCGCAAGACTTGTGTCATGTGAGTGGTCAGATGGTGTAGCCTGCTGTGATTGGTCAAACGTGTTCATCATGTGTCGCAAATGGAACACCTACCATCATTACAGGATTACAGTTTACAGGTGGTTGAATGTCATTTATATTATGTAGCTAGAGATGGTGTGGATTTACCTTACCAGTTTGAGCCTTAGTCTGACGAAGAAGCATCCGAAGACGCTAATCCACAGCAAACTCCATCACGACTGGAGCAGAATGTATCTCAGTGGCAAGTGACAGCTCTTGTCATAAAAACTCCCAGTGTGACAACATGCATGTTGTGCTTTTGCTCATCAATTTCATAAAACATTCTATTAAGTTCAGAAACGTTTAAGTATTTAGAAAATTAATTGATCCTTTGCAGAGGCCAGTAAGAAAAAGGACTTTTACAATTCTCTTGTAACAGTATTATACAGTTAAATGAACACTGTTGGTGTTTATATAATTATCACTCAGAGTGTTAAAAAGTAACACTGAAGCAGAGTCAAAGTCAATGAGATAATTAAGATGATTAATGAAGTGATGATTAATGATGAACACCTCCTGATAACAAACACAATCACTGAAGAAAACATGAAAAATAAGAAATCATCCTGATAGTGTTTAGTGTTTCCTTTAGTTATGCTCTTATCATCGTTAATTCTTTACTTTATTTTTGGTTAGCTGTAATAGTGTGTTAATAATGCACATGTATAACAGCAAAACAAAGGTAAATATTATTGTCCACTTATTTATGGTATTTGATACAGTTATGACTTTCTTAAGCTGAATGTAGGTGTCTTTCACAATTTTCAGACTTAATTTTGAGTTTCTTGACTCTGAGATAAAGCACCACATTGATATATTTATAATGACAGTATACTCTTATTAGACAAAAAAAAGCCAACCATTTGAATCAATTAGACATAAAGAATCGCTATATGAATCTCAACAATGGTGACAAAAGTTGTATATTTTATTTTAGCTGCAATACATGACTGCATGACTTTTTTGCTGTGCAGTTGACATGGCATACAGTGTACGGTGTTCGTATCTTCAGATGGTATTACAATACAGATAGCACTCGACCCAGTTCTTGAAATAAATACTTTGAGGGTTAATAGATCGAACAATTAAATTAGCCGAGTTAATAGCAAGATAAACAAACTGTAACAGAACAGAAAGAACGGTACATGCTAATGATATCGTTATATGCATTAGCTAAACACAGAAATCAGGTACACAAATATTTCTTGAAGTTAAGACAAAAATCAATAGTCACACTTACAGGTTGTGATTCGGTGGAGCTAACAGGTCCAAATAAAGTTGATATTCCCCCTCTTTCAAGGATAGTTGTTTCACATACCCTCCAGTGATCGCGGCAAGATTTTTGAAGCAATCTTCGGTGAAATGACGCGTGGACAGTAAAACCCTGGGGTTATACTCCTTTAGTATCGTTTGATACCAAAAAGGTATCAAAAATTAATGCATAAGTGTAGCCTATGTGTGGTTTTACTGCTCACAGAGTGGAAAGCTGCTCGCTGAGCGGAAAGCTGGCTAAATGTGGAGGAAGTGGATTTATTCTAAGATAAACATTCTTTGTCTGACATGCTATGTTTTCAATACCTTATTTGGTACAACAGGTGACTTATTGTGAACTATATAAAGATTTTTCTTCCATATAGTCTACATACCTTATTTGGTTATAACAGGTCTTTTATTGTGCACTATATAATGATTTGTCTTCCCTGAAGTAAATGAGTTCAATATCTGGATGCCTCTGTGTCTAGTTCTTGTGCTCCCAGATCTGCAGAAAAATTCTCTCACAACATCCAACCTATTCCTGATTTGATTTAAAGGGTAATCCAAAACACAGAAAGAAACTTAGTGTTCGAAAGGAACCTGAAGTTGAACTCTTTCACCGCCATTGACGAGTTAGCTCTTCATTTAAAAAAAACGCTTCCCCGCCAAAGACGAGTTATTACGGCAATCAGTGTTTGTACTGTTTTACAGCAGGTGGCGCTATTACACACCACTGTGAACAAGTACAGAATCACAGAAACTAGAACGTATATGTTTTAGCGGTTTTTAATGATTGTAATTACTGAGTGTAATCTGGGCGGAATCTTTGACAAAAAAAAAAATTCTCCGCTGTTTAATCAAAGTGATGCATTTTTGAAGAAACCTACCCTCATATACGGAGTGATAAAAAATGAAAAAATGAAGATAGAAGTATACGGTTTCTTTTGTTAAAAGCTGAGACTCTGTTCTTCATTTGACATTGTTTGTTCATATATTCTTTACAGAAAATTTACTGTGAGTCATTAAAGTTGGGTGAAAATGTTAAAAAACGCTGGCGTAGGCAGGCATCTTTTTTTTAAAAAGGCTGGCGGGGAATGAGTTTATACTGCCTTCAAAATTACCAATGTGATCAAATACATATACACGGAACAATTTTGGTAATATACCATGGTAGACACGTTAAAATAACAGTTACAAACATCTCAACAAATCTACAGTTTATGTAACAAAGTTAGTCATGATAAGTATATATTATAGAAATGATGCATATATTTAAAATATTTGTATATTTCATTAAATAATTAACATATAGCGTTTACAGTTTTATAAACATATAACCTAAATAACTTAATTTTATGATTTTCATCCCGCACTTTCTACTCTGGTGCAGATTTAAGTCTTCTGATTTCTAACAGCTTCTCGGCTGTTTCCATGGTGACTTGTGAAATCTGTGATCCATTGACACTGTCTTCAAGTCATTTCTTTGAGAGAGCGTTAACTCCGGGTATCTTTTGGGAGGTTGATTAAACTCACTCTTCTCAGGTGTTTTGGAACACACAATTTCCCGAGCAAGCAAGGTTTGGTTAATCAACTGAGAGTTCAGGGTTTAGCTGACAGTAAATTAACCCTGCTTTCTGGAATACACCCCAGGGGCCCATTTCAATAAGGAGGTTCAACCAACTCTGTTAAATTTTGAACTGAGTTTTTGGTTTCAGAACAGCTGATTTGAGTTTACTCTGGGTAGGTCTACCCTGGGTTAAGCACGTGCACCTGTCTATAAAAAGCCATCATCAATGGAGCTCCGATATTACGGTTCCCCATGGCAGCGGCCCCCAAAAAAGCAACATGGTGGCAGAAAGCACTTGAGAGTGAGGCACACTTTCCGGTCTGCATACAGTGGATTTAGTGATGTGCTGAAAATTACTTAAGTTTATATTAATAAAAAAATAAATGTACCAATAAACAAATATATTAATCATCAAATGAATGAAACAACAGAACTAAGACAGAAAAAAAAAAATTCACTGACCATGAGTGCGCTAGTTACGCAAAAGAGACATCATGCTGTATAGGACACCTGTAGGGCGTCAGATCGTGCAAAGTAAGACTGATCGCCGGTTTGAACACTGCTCTGAGCAGATTTCAGTTGGAATGGCTGCACGTTAAAATAACTTGTTTATTACATGTATTTCTGTATTTATTTACATTCGTGTATTTGGCAGACGCTTTTATCCAAAGGGACTTACATTGCAATGTCCCATACATTTATACAATGGTATTTGCAATCCCATGGGATCGAACCCACGACCTTAAAACCTTTTAAATATATGCAGTATTTTTACACTTTAATATTTAAAATATTTACTCACCATGGCTATCTTTGTTACATAAAGTGTAGATTTGTTGAAATGTTTGTTTATTGTTATTTTAACGTGTCTACCATGGTATATTGCCAACATTGTGTTGTGTATATGCATTTGATCACATTGCTAATTTTGAAGGCACTATTAAACCTCTTTTTCTTCCTTCTCTGTATGTTTCTTAAAAAAATCTACCTTTATTTGATTTACTGAAAACTAACTTTGCATTGTATCAGCTTTATTTGCAACAGTTGCTGATGTAGTATTATAAATAGAGACTCTTTTAGTTCTAGAAACTTTGGTCATAATTTTGGAAAAAGTGGTGTTAATGCTTTTCAGTACACTACACTATGAATGATAATTAATTTGCAGCAGAGGATGAAGGTCTGCTGTGATAGAGGTAAAGGTTTAAATGGTAGGCCCAGTCAAATGTCCAATATATCATGTAGCCAATGTATATACCTTTCAAATACACATACATTTTGTTTGCTTGTTTGTTTCTTTTGACTTTTTTTGCTAAAAGGCCAAGGTAAAAAAAAACCTAAAGTCTAAGTTTATTTTATTTAAATCCCCTTTAGAGTCACCTAAAAAAGCCTTGTCAACCTGCCAGGCTGGGAATCGAACTTGCAGCCTTTGAGTTTAACATCTATTTCTCTAACCATTAGGTGTTGGACTAAAAATTGTCCTGCATGTTCAAAAATTGAAGGTAGGCAATCTCTAACAAGTATTGAAGTTTATTGGTCAGAAAGTATCAAAGTACAGCGCGCTGGGTTGTCTCAGACACAACGTCTCACAAAGAATCAACCCAGAAAAACAGTTTCACACAGTATTTATAGTATTTCTCGTCGTTCTGTCTTCCTCCTCCTCTCTTTTAGGCTCCTCCAATAGCAGGCTCTTCCTTTGTCTTCAGCGAGTGGTGTTCATCACTTGTTTCCCTCCACTTCTGCCAGATTCTAAAAAACAACATTTCATCCCCCACCCATACTTTCTAGAGAACACACTACATTCTTTACCTGTTACAAACCTATGTGTGTGCGTGCAATTTCACCTTGTTTCACCCCCAACTGACCTTTGGCTCAGTTCCTTCTTCCACTCACACACACACATAGACACATTTTGTTGCAAGCACATCATTATCAGCACATAGCTTGGGTATCAAATGCATGTATCATATCTATAGTTTTAACACTTCACGCAATCAGAAAAATAACACACATAAATGATTAAACATAACATTAAACGATTAAACATAAATGATTAAATCCCTCATAGGCCACAAATATCTTTCACCCAATGCATCAAATATTGCCTAATAAGTGGATTTCCAGTGATATTTGGAGATGTTTTAATAATCATAAATCAAAGTATACAGTATTTAATATAAATGCATAAAGTTTAACAATAGCATTTTACATTATTTTATTTACAGATTATTACATTTTAAAAGGTTAAATAATAAAGATGATATTAAAATTAGCTGTGAATGCTAAATTGCGATTGGATTGGTTTGTAATATTGCTGTAAAATTAGAATATATTATCATAATCTGTGTTTTCACCCCCACTTGACGTTCATCAAAATTGCACACATGCGCAGACAACACCTAAAGCATATAACATTTCCTTAAATTTAATTTTGTAATTGAGCAGGTTATCTTCAGAGAGTGAGTTGTTATGGTTACTTACATACCCTGAAAGTTACCTCTGTTTTTGGAACTGAAAGTTGAGGTTATCAGCTAACTAACCCTTAAACTTAACCGGCTATGTCACATAACAACCTTTTTTTAATCTTATTTTAATTTTCTTTGTATTTGTATTTTACATATATAATTCTTAAACTTCATTGTATCTGTGCTTGCTTATTGTGAGAGAGAAATAGATAATTAATACATTTGAATAGCGAAACCTTGATCTTTATTTACCAACAAAATCACTCAGAGAAGACAATTACAGTATTGCAGTACATTCTATTCTAATCCCTTTCATTTTAAAATTGATTGCATTGATGAATTGGATATTTTTTCTCAAGAAATGTAAAACATACATATATAAGAATATAGTAACTTTATATACATTGTAGTCAAATAAAAACAAAGGTGTGTATGTGTCCACTAGTGCAACAAATTGATAGAAATGTTTATCGCATTGCTGTGTAACTTTAAATGAAGTATTATCTATATCACTGTTACAAAATTTTGTTCACTAATGTAACTACAATACGTACATATATTTGACTGTACGACATTCATAATAAGCCATTGTTCTATTTGCTCGGAAAAATATTGAAAAAGTACCAAATTCCCTACCACAGCTATGCAGATGACACTCAGATCTACATAGCCCTCTCACCCAATGACTACAGGCCTATTGACTCTATTTGCAAGTGCATTGATGAAATTAACAGCTGGATGTGTTAAAACTTCCTTCAGTTAAATAAAAACAAAACTGAACTCATTGTATTTAGTAACAAGGAGGAAACTAACAAGGTAAACACATACCTTGACTTAAGAGGTCTAAAGACACAAAGTGAGGAACATAATCTTTGTGTCATCTTAGAATCTGACCTAAGTTTCAGCAGTCATGTCAAAGCAATAAGAAAATCGGCCTACTACCATCTCAGAAACATAGCCAGAATCAGATGTTTTGTCTCAAGCCAAGATTTAGAGAAACTAGTCCATGCTTTCATCACCTGCTGGGTGGACTACTGTAATGGACTCCTTACAGGTCTTCCCAAAAAGTCCATCAGACAGTTGCAGCTCATACAGAACGTTGCTGCCAGGATTCTGATCAGAACCAAAAAATCTGAGCATATCACTCCAATCCTCAGGTCCTTACACTGGTTACCAGTTACTTTTAGAATCAACTTCAAAGTATTGTTAATTGTCTATAAATCACTTAATGGTCTAGGACCTAAATAAATTTCAGATATACTCATTGAATATAAACCAAACAGACTTCTCAGATCATTAGGATCAAGACAGTTAGAGATAACAAGGGTTCACTCAAAACAGGGCGAGTCAGAGTTTAACCATTACGCCACCGTACCTGGAATGCAGACGTTCACCAACATTAGCTACTTTTAAATCCAGATTAAAAACCCCCTTGTTTAGCTGTGCATTCACAACCTGAGCACTGTGCTGGTTTACATCAACTGCACTTCTATTTCTAATTTATTTTTCTGTTATTCTTATAATTTTAAATATACACTAAATTTTTTTATCAATTTTAATGCTTCTTTCTTGTTTCTTAAAATCTAAAGTTGTATTTGTGATCTTAAATCATTCGCATTTTAATGATACATCTTATTTCTTTCTGTCAATCATTTTATGTAAAGCGCTTTGAATTGCCCTTGTGTATGAAATGTTCTATATAAATAAACTTGCCTTGCCTTGCTAATAAGTGATTCATTAAATTATTTGTATTGTGTCCGTTTTTGGCTAGAGATACATGCTTCTGTCAGGGATCAAATCGGTAACCTTTGGATCCACAGCGCCCCATGCAATGCTACAGCAAAGTGTTCTCTATGAACATATTTCTCAAACTAACAATGTACTAGAAAATCAAATAGTATACCTTACTTGAAAAGTGATACTACACTGTAAACCCGAAGAGTACTACTAATCTATAAAAACTGAGAACATAATTAAAATCGTTTACTTAGTTTATCGAACTAACAGCTATTGGGTTGTCTGAACAGTTAACTAAGTTTTATTTTGTCTAGCTCAACATTTCTGAGTGAAAACTGCTACTTCAATTGATATTTTTACATGTATTGAGCGTCGTTCGCTGACGTCATGTACGTCTACAGGCTGGGTTATAATCGACGCATCCGCTAGTTCGCTTGGGTGCGTGCGCCAAATATGACATTGCGGTGTTAGCAGAAGTTCACTTTGGGTGAGCGCGAGCTCATTTCGTGCGGCGGTGTGCACAACATTTTTTGTGACTCGAGCGAACACTTTGTGTGGCAGTCAACATGAACAGCTTGAAGAGATTTTGGCTCAACAGGTTCGCCTGTACAGACATCTTTTATGATCAATTTATATTGTATTGAGAATAAAACAATATTTATAAACATTGCTCTTTTGAACCGTTCTTATATCTTCTCATTTATATAACATGTATGCAAGTACATTTAGCAGTCCCTAACCAACAATATGTAGAAATGTGTCTGCATTATGCACAGAAATGAAAGAGTGAATAAAAAGTTTGTTGTAATTATTAAATCAACAAACAATAGTTCGAAATAAAAAGTCCATGACATGTATCTGCTACACGAGCGATGTATTCTCCACGGTTTGTGGCATGCAGTGGGCGAACATTCCATCTCCTTTTTGGCCTTTTTTTGATAGTAGCAACAACACAAAATCTCCTACGTTTCCTTGTCGAGCAGCTGCTCGCGACACGCCATCTTGAATGATCAGACGTAATTCCCACTTCTCTTCTACTTCCTGTGGATTTACAGGACGATTTTGTTTGTTCACCCCCTGACGTTTCAAAGAATATTTCAACAGCGAGCGCGTCAAGTATAAACGCATCGTTCGTTTGGGGAGGTGCGCTTGCAGTCAGCGGAGGCACGCAAAGTGGAGCCAGGTGCAAGTATAAACATGGCTTTAACATGCAGCTTCTTTCTGACCTACGCTACGAGAAAAAAAATCCAGTATGGCTAACAGAGCGACAGGACTCGAGTCCCATGGAGAAACTTGTAAGTAAAGTTGTGAAAAATGTATGACTTGTTTCTTGAATGTGACACCGGGCCAACAGAACCAGTCTTATGGGTACATCTTCTGATTGTTTACAAGTGTTGTTTTAAGCATTTGTATTTTACATTTGTGCCACCAAATGTAGCTTAGTCGCCCTTTCACTACGACAAAAACAAAAAAGTTTTGTTTGTTCATCCCAGGTTTTTTACAAATGTATGTTGATGAACATTTGAATGGCTAACAAATTTGCATGCTTTGTACTTTCAGTTAAAACTTGGTGATTGTTTTACAATTGTGTTGTTGAACTTGCAGTTTCAATGTTTACACTTTGTAGGTTGTGTCTGAGCCATACACATGTACCTCAGTTGCACTTCTAATAAAGCAAAAACTCATAGCAAAAACTGTCCATAACATGTGAAATTATGTTTTTTTCCCTTTTATGTATTTCTTGTCTCTATATTTTTTTCTTTTTTGTATTTTTTCATTATGACTTATTTATTTCTTGAAAAGAAGAAATAGTTTGTTGTTTTGTTTATTGATTTGGTTTGCTTGATGGCCATTGTAGTCACAGGGGTTTTAAAAGTTATTGCAGTTAAATGTTTTCATACAAGGCAAAGCAATTTTAATACTTAATAAAAAAATGCTTACATTTTTGGACAGAATATCTGTGTGTGTGTTTTTTGAGGTTTCTAAACATTTTAATAACCTATAGGGTACTTAATTTGTGTATGAGTTACAATTTATTTATGAAATTTTTCATAAAAATAATTAAGTTTCTTTTACATAAAAACGTTACATAAACTCAATAAAATCAGGAACAGTTTAATTTAAAAAAAAGAATAGAATTATGCTTTTTTTAAGTTTAATGTACTTTTTAACAATGCTTACTTCTTAGGTAATAGTTTCCCCAAAAGTTTTGAGTACTCTGAATGTATCGGGTTTTATGGTGTATGTTTACTTAAATTTGGCAAAAATGTTGATTTTACTAGACATTGTTAATTGTTGTTAAAATGTTTAGTTAATATGACTTACAAAAACTAAGTAAAATTACTTGAAATATTGTTTGCTTTAGTTGGGCTCTTGACTCATTTGCTTTGGTTCACCTTAACTGCTGAAAGAGTTTTTAGAAATAAAAATAAATCTGGTAGCAGTTTTCAATTGGTGATTGAATAATTATGAATCACTAATTAAGACTGTTTGTTATTTTTTGTTAAGTGCTTTGATATTACAGATTAGTGTAATGACTATCATATTCTCAGAGACAAATTAAATATGCTGACAAACCTTTTTATAAATTAATAAATTAGACATGTATAATCAGTGTATGAATCTCAAGAAGGTGACAATGAACCAAATAAAACTTCATGTTGCAATGCACGCTGGGTAACATCCAGTGTTGGGGAAGCTACTATGAAACTGTAGTTAGATAAGCTACAAGCTACTCATCAATAAAAGTAGTTAAGTTACAGCTTAGTTACCCATTTGAAAAAGCAGTTAGCTACACTACAAGTTACTATAAAAAAGTAGCTAGCTACATTGAAACTACTTTTAGAGTGTCATTGTATAGAAAGAATAACTGATTCATTGTTAATGAAAAATATTTTAAGAAAACAATGTAATACAATACAGTTATGATTTCAATGTTATTTTATTTTGTAAACTACACAGTACGCAAGTTAAAGTTAAACTCAAATTTATCTCAAGTTTGCTAAATGTAGACAATGTGAATTATTAAAACAACAAAAAGAACAAATGTTGGGCCAAATAACTCACCTGTATGTGTTTCCTTAAATTTGTGCTTAAAGTCTTCGATGCAGACTGCGATTTAATTTTTAGTTTCGAACAGAATACATTAAAACGTGTAACCATTACTGTTTGCATCTTTAAGAGACATGAACTTGGACAAATAAGGCCATGGGCAATTAATCACTGAGGGTCAAGCCATCCGCCGTTTAGATGCGCAGATATTGAGTGGTTTACCGTAAATTCCAGGAACGCTGCTTTTAAAGCTTTATTTAAATGTAGAGGATCCGTGTCTCTTGTCAATAACCTATTTTTAATAAGTAGAAAAAACGGATGGTGGGTTTCAGTTGGGGCCATCCCGCATATATGCACACCATATGGATTTTTTACTGTAGCATTTTGGAGAAATACCCAGTTTTCCACTTTAAAAGGCTACAGAAACATTATACATCTTCCGATTCTGAATCTGAAATTCAATCGCCATGCCTTGCTCCATCCTGGATGGATGTGTGTGTGTCGAGTTAACTTCGGCACATTCACGTAATCATCAGACGCATCTGAATACTGTGCGTAAGCCGCGAGATGCGTCACAGGACAATAGCTGGCAGTAATGCAAACATTTTCAGTAGTAAGTAAGGTGGCGACGCATGTGCTCAGTGCGCTGCACTACTTATTGCTTTAAAGTTCGTCGCAATGGAATGTAGCGAGTAGCGTTTGGGCTCGCTGCACCGATACTTGCTTGTAGCGAAAAAAGTATTTAACTACCGGAAAAGCTACACTGTTTTTAAAGTAACTTAACTGCCGTTAAGCTACAGAAAAATGTAGTTAAGTTAGTAGCGTCGCTACTTGTAGTTAGCTACTCCCCAACCCTGGTAACATCATAGTACAAAACTCATTCATGATTCCCAGCATGCATTGCAATAGATCTGAATTTGTTTGATGATTGTCACCATTGTTGAGGTTTGTGTGATGAGTGTGGATGTCTAAGTGTGTCAGTAAAACATTATTTTGACACAATCCTTTGCATTTATGAACTGAAACATTTTCATCAGTAAGAAATGGCTGGAACTCATTCTTATTTATAACATCTTCTGTGTATTATTTAAACGTAATACCTATTATGAAATCTGCCCCAAACTGTCCTTTTTAAAGATCTCTTTTTAATCAATGCGCGAGTGATTTGACTGAAACACACAACCACTGACAGAGAAATTTACTTAACAGGAGGCAAGAGTCAAGAGCCCAACTAAAGCAAACACGGATCACCATAATGCTAGTTTAATCACTTCCTAATATTTCTATAGTAAATTGAACACTATTGTAAAAAGTTAACTTAATTATTTTGAGTCAGTAGCACTTAATTATACTTGCTCAGTACGTTCAGACAACAATTGTTTTTTAGTTTTAATAGCTTAGAATTAAAAAACTCCTTTACTTTTTTTACTCCTAATTTTTGATAGGTTGAACACCGCCTCTACAAAGAAAGAATATCAAAGACTACTTCTCTAGCCCCGTCCACCGGTTCGCGGATGACAATTCTGAAGTTACACAAGTGGTGCGGAACCAGATAGAGTGAGCAAGCAATAAACAAACATGCCTTTAAAGATAGCTAAATATTTTGCCATCCCTGGTTGTGGAAGTATACAGTCGCTCTGCCATCAATATTGGATCCGATAGGAATAACACAGCAATCTTTTGTGAGTAAAACATTCTGGGGACCTCTAGTCATTTGTATTAATTGCAGAGTTTGCCTGGGATCTTAAGCTCGTACGAATCGGGATCTCTGTGATTTGGCGGGGCTCATATATAATTTTCAAGGTTTTATCCACTGTTTGTGAATATTGGAGGCTGTTTTGAAGTGTTTTGGTATTATTTCGGCTGCTGGGGGGTATCCATAAGTTACCGTGAGTCTCTCGTTTGTTTATTTATCAAGGAAACTCTCGCAGCATTTGAGACCATGATGGTATGCCACCGCCGGTTATGGAACGTTCAGAAGAGCGAATAGGGTGCGATCGGCCCGCGAGGACTTGGCTGGTGGGTTTACGTTCGCAGAGGTCCCCACATCACTAAAGCTGGTGGCTGGTTCCCGTAGGAAGACAACCACCCGTGACCGCAACTTCTGTATGACTATCTGCCCGCAGTGCGGGCAAGATGTGTCAACGAAAGCTGCCTCAGTGTGCTGGACGCCCAGACACTCGACGCAGCTATCATGTCCATCCCCCTCCTCGATGAGAGTACCGCACCCAAGAGAACAGCGGGACATGCCGCGCTGGAGAATGCTCAGTCCCGAAAAGGACCTTTTAGAAAAAATCTCTAACACCTCCGGAACCGCCGAGACACCCAGGGGAAGGTCGCTGCAGGTAGGGACAATCCGCTGCTCTAGGTTTTTGAATTTGTTGAATTCGTTTTGTTCGTAGTAATGAGCGAAGGCTCTGAAGAACAAAAGGTTAATGAATGCTGAATTCATTCATTTCATTCGCCAAATTTCATTCGCTTTTTCTATAGTAGTCAGAGTTGATTGGTTCTCAAGGGCGAACCCCATCTGCCGTTCTCGACACAACGTCGAGAGACCGACAGAAAGGGAACCACCATTTTTGTTATTAGTGTTTCATTTAGTTGGGCTCCTTTAAAATTTGCTTGCATTTTTTTAGTGAGAACATCTTCAGCTTTTACTCGATTTTTTCAAGTAAATTTGACTCCCCACTTTTTGCATTCAATTCGATTCAAATTTATTTATATAGCGCTTTTCACTCATTGTTCCAAAGCAGCTTTATAGGAGCAAATAAGAAAAACAGAAAAAAACTGAACGGTAAAACACAGCACAGTGCATGGTGTTTATAGAACAAGCATGATCATTCTTGTAAATAATATCTAATAAATTAATATTTAAATAAATATATGAATGGAATCTCCCAGTGAGCAAGCCAACACTGCCCTGCTACGGCGAGGAACCCAAACTCCAATGATTGATTAATGGAGAAAAATGAAAACTATTGTTGCATATGCAGGTACTGCAGACATGAGAAGAGATATAGATATAAAGCTTTTGTTCCATTTCTCACGGAATTTTTTATGAATAGTCTGATAATCGATTGTGACGTCACTGCACGTAAGAAACCTAAAATGTCTAAAATTTCCATGTAAACACTGTTTTCTGCGTAGCCGGTTTATTATTATGCATGCAAACATGTAAAAACAGGTTTCATTTATAAACTGATTTTTGATAGAAATCCATTTATTTTGTGCATATACATTAATAACTCAATCCTCACTTCATTTTCACATTTACTTGAAAATGCGTTCAATAGGGAGACATCTAAAATATTCTGTTGGGGGAATATTTAAGCTCGGGGTATAGTTAAAACCCCTATCTTCAAAAAAAACATTAAGCTCTAAACCTGTTAAATGTGAATAATAACTTTTGTAGACGTATGATAGAAATCAAAGTGGTTTGTATTAAGTAAAGATTGTGTTTGTGGAGTTTGATTCTCTGGTGAGATGTGTTTTTGGAAACAGTCTCCGAGTAATGTAAATTCACACTAATTTGCAGCAGTCTGGATCAGGCTAATTTCTACAGTTTATTACTGACACAAATGTTTTTACTATAAGTAGCTGGTATATTTAAAAAATAAGGTCTGCACAGTCTTTCTGCTGAAAGTTCTCCTCACAATTATGTTTTGGAGAAAAAATATTTCCATCTGTCTGCAGTTTCCATATCAATCTTGTGTCCTTCCCTATCCCACGATAATTCATTTTCTGCTTTATCTGAAAAACAGAACATAATAACTTCATCATTACTACTGGAAGTCTAATAACAATAAACCTGAAACTTTAATACAAAATATATCCTTAAACTCAAACAAAGAAAAAAACTGATAAATAAAAATTTCCTTCATTAATTTTTCAAAAAGAGTGGGGCAATAATCTATCAAAACAATATACAATATTTGATTTAAACCTGCAGTACATAATTGACCACGTATTCAGGCTAATGTCCTTTTTCTTTTATAGTCTTGTTACGAACGTACTACACATCCTGATAGCTGGAAACCATTGCAAGCCTTGAATAAAATGTTTGATTTGCCAATGTTAATTGCGTTGAATCAATTTAGTTGATGCACCTGCTATGAATAATGAAGAATATTGAAAATTCCACAAACCATTACTGTGATCAGTGCTTGCTTTAATTGGGATCTTGACTCTTGCTTTTTGTAAAGGTAGTCTTATTTTGAGCTTGAAATTATATCTTGAAAATGTTCTGTTTCAGAAGAGCTGTTCTTCATAAAACTCAATTTATATCAAACCGTCAACCACATTTTAACTAACTTTTACTTTGTACAGGGATCCCCTGGATTTCATAAAATGAAGTAGTAAAACTTTCATTTTTGGCTCAATTAACAAAGATGCAGAAAAATCGTATTTTGACATATATTTGCTTGTTTGGCTGTGTGTTTTTGGTCTTCTTAAATAAAGCTTTTGTTGTCCCAAAACTAGATTCTGTAATGTCTTTGTAACTCTCTGTCTAACTGTAATTTCTGGACTAGTGATGTGAACTGCATGCTTTCCTTTACTGCACAGGGGATTACATCCGTTTCATTTTTAACACTAAGTTTAATGTCTGATGCTCTCCATCATTGCAGGTTCATTTAGATTCTTACTGGATTTCACCTCCAATCTCACAATCTGCTTCTTTGTGCCTGTTATAACATTATTTTTTTATAATCATATACAAAAACAAGTTATGACAACTTTTTTTTCTTGAATAATGAAAATTAAAAGAAGGCTATATTTAAACAAGAGAAATCATTTATTTGTCAATAATACATTTAAAAACTCAATTTCCCTTTCTGTCGGTCTCTCAAAGTTGTGTCAAACCGACAGATTGGGGTTCGCGTTTGAGAACCTATCAATTTCGAGAAGTTTAGAAAAGGCCAATGAATTTGGTGAATAAAATTTGCATGCCTGAACCCGCCCCCGGATATCCGGGTTTAAAAGGGAGACGGCGTGCTGCATTCATTCACCTTTTGTTTTTCGGCACCTTTTTCTTTTTTGGTGGGGCAGCTAGAGGATACATCGATGGTGGGGCTCCACCTAGACTTCCGTCCTAGGCATGTAGGTCTGCAGCATCTCTGGTGTCAAGAGCTTACACTGCTGCGGGCCTAGCTGCCCCCTCTCTCCACGCTATGGCCATCCTGCATGTCCAGACCAGGGCGTTGAGAGACCTCCACAAAGGTAAGACTGACCCAGTGTCACCGACCTAACTTACGGGCGACAAAGGTAACCGCGTTGACTCTGGGTCTGATGATGTCTACATTTGTGGTCTGGGCCCAGGTCACCACCCCTCTTGCGGAGGAAGAGATCTTGCTCGTCCCTCTACCCAAAATGTTCAATGGGTTTTACACCCCGTACTTCATCATCCCCCAAAAAAGCAGAGGTTGCTAGATCTGCGTACCCTGAACAGGCACCTACTCAAACTGCCGTTCAGGATGCTCACGCAGAAGCGCATCCTGGCGTCTATCAGATGTCAAGAGTGGTTCATGGTAATCGACCTAAAGGACGCTTACTTTCAGGTCTCGATTTTCCTTATCATCGCCCGTTTCTACGGTTTGCTTCGAGGATCGGGCATATCAGTACAGACTCCTCTCTTACGGTCAATTCCCTGTGCCCACGAGTCTTCACGAAGATCGGATACGGGTACTAAACTATCTCAACGACTGGCTCATCTTGGCAGATCTGTTATTTATAATCTACAGGTCAACCGAGAAAAGAGCAAGCTCTCCCCTGTGCAGGGCATCCTTTCTCGGTATGGAATTCAACTCTGTATCCATAAAAGCACGACTGACTACTGAGCACGCTCAGTCAGTATTGAACTGCCTGGAACATTTCAAGCAAACAGCGGTCCCCCTGAAACAATTTCAGAGGCTCCTGGGAGGGTGATACCCCTCAGGTTGTTGCACATGAGACAGCCGCAACGCTGGCTACAGAGTCGAGCTCCCTGGAGAGAGTGGCACACCGGCAGCAGGCGTGTGGTCATTACTCGGCCTTTAATAACCTTTCTACGGACAGGGGTCCCTCTCGGGCAGGTCACAAGGCATGTCGTGGTTACGACAGACGCCTCCCTGCATGGTTGGTGTGTAGTGTGCAACGAGCACGCAGTGTCTGGGCAATGGACGGTCCTCCGCCTGTGCTGGCATATCAACTGCTTAGAGTTGTTGGCTTTGCTGCTTGCACTTAAGAGGCTACAAACTCTCGTGCAGGACAAGCACATGACAAGCCTGGTCCGGTCGGACAGCACAACTGCCGTATCGTATATCAAACACCAGGGTGGCATTCGCTTACTGCAGTTAACACGACTCGCCCGATGCCTCCTCCTGTGGAGTCAGCAGGTAATCCGCTCCCTGCGAACCACACATATCCCAGGCGACATGAACCAGACAGCCGACGCGCTCTCTAGTCAGTCTACGCCTCGTGGATAGTGGCGACTCCACCCAATCAACACGATGATGTCACAGCAATCTCACAGTGATGTCTCACGATGAGGTCAAATTGTAACCTCACACCAAACTGACTGTGTGCTCAAACTGTGATCTTCGAGGTTTAGATGTGTCTGGTTTGTCATTTGAAGGCACCATTATGTTGATCAGTGTTTACTTTAGTTGAGCTCTTGACTACAGTGTTTGACTTCTCTTTATCTGGCAGCTGTAACTATGTGTTTACTTTGTAGTGCACATTTGTTATGTTGAGTTATGCCGAAGGAGTCTTGGATGATAATGTATTCATGGGTAAATGTTGATGAGAACAGTGTTCTGCTGCACCCCCGCCAGTCCAGCTAATTTGGGTACAGTTCGGGCAGGCTCAGGTAGACCTGTTCCCATCCCTGGATACCACCCATTGCCCGCTTGGTACTCCCTGTCTGAGACCCCTCGGTATGGATGCTCTAGCACACAGCTGACAACGGGACCAGCAGAAGTACGCCTTCCCCCAGTGAGCCTCATTACACAGACCCTTTTCAAGGTCAGTGAAGAGGAGCATCAAGTGTTACTAGTTGCGCCATACTGGCCCAACCGGACTTCTCGGAGCTAACGCTCCTGACGTCAACTCCCCCCGGGCCGATTCTCCTGACGAAGAACCTGCTTTCTCAGGGGAAGTGCACGTTATGCCATCCCAGGCCAGACCTCTGGAACCTCCATGTCTGGCCCCTGGACGTGACTCAGGCTAGGGCCCCGGCCACTAGGCTGCTAGACGCCTATAAGTGGTGCCTCTTCTCATCCGTGTGCTCTTCTTGAAGAGAAGAACGTGTTGTCCTTTCTATAAAAGAGACTAACCTCTCCCCTTCCACACTGAAAGTGTATGTGTACCGTATTGGGACCTTGATGTGGTCAAGAGGCCCGCCTTCGAGCCCTTTGGAGATGCCGCTCTTCCTCATCTCACAAGGCTACTCCCTTTCGGGACCAGGTGGTGAACTTGCAGTCGATCGGAATCATACTCTTAGCGCTGTGACGAGTCACCCCTGGCGCTATCAGCATTGCCATGGAGACGGAGGCAATTGGAGTGGCGCAGCTGCCACTCGTTACAACCAGATGCCAATTATCAGCGGCTACAAAAGCCGCTGGTAAACAGACGAAGGTGAGAAACGTCTCCATGAGACTTGAATGCCACTGAGCCATATCTCTGCTTGTGTTCTACAGGATTGGACGTTTAAAGACCAGCTGAGGAGCATTCCAGCGAACTCGGAAGTACAGGATCCGAGAGGACAGATTCATACCACTTCAGGAGGAAGTGAAGGGGAGCAAGACAAGACGCCGTTAACCATGCATCTTGTAGGAATCATAACTCAGTGGCATTTCGAGCAACTTGTATAATAAATTACCCTTCGGGAATGGGAAATTGTACTTTTGTGTGCGTGACGTTGCTTCGCCCGTCACAGCGCTCATCTTAGTAATTAAAGCCGTTATTTGCTCCGCCCGTCTGGCATCCAAATTGGTTGGTCTGACCATTAAACTAGCAACTGATTGCTGACCTGTGGATGGACCTGCTGGGTGCTTAGCCCTCAAATGATTGTGCATCGTAGTTGCTGATCCATGATAAGCCAGCTTTGCATTGCACTTTATTCTCATTTATTTTAATACATCGTGTTCCAGCTGTATTCTGTTCGCGCTAATCTCATCACATACTTAAGCAGTGGCTCAGCGCTGGTGCGATAAGCGTCAGCAGTAGCGTCAGCCCTCGTGTGAAGACCGACGAGTGTAAAGACCTGAGACTCTACCTGCGCGACTCCACCGAGCAAAGACACCGGCAAAGCAAATCAGTTTACTTAACATACCTCTTCTTTCATTTAATTGTCTACTAACATGTGTTTTGAGTTTATTCCTGTACTCCTCCGTAGGCAGTGTTCCCACCCAAGACGCAAGGCACGACGCACACACTCTCACACGCGTCCCATTCACATCTCCCCTTTTACACCTCTGTCTCTCTCTATGGGTCTAAGGAACTGCCAGTCAGCTGTTAACAAGACTGTCTTCATCCATGCGTTTGCAAGCCAGTCTGAGATTCACATTCTTGGTCTTACCGAGACATGGATTCATCCTGAAGACTCTGCGACACCCGCTCCTCTCTGTAAACAAACTACTCCTTCTCTCACTCTCCCCGCCAAACCGGAAGAGGAGGAGGAAGATGATTGCTTGTCAACAATGACTGGAAATATTCCACACTATCTTCCCTATGCAACAACTATTCATTTGAATACCATGCTGTTAATATCACTTTTCCCACTCAGCTGAGCGTTATTGTAGTTTACCGCCCCCCAGGTCCTCTTCACAACTTCATTGAAGAGTTAGATGTACTGCTCTCTTCATTCCCGATGAATGGTGGCCCTCTTGTAGTCTTTGGGGACTTCAACATCCAGCTGGAGAAACCCTATGCTCCTGACTTCCACACCCTCTCCGCCTCGTTCGACCTCACGCGCCTCGTCACAGCCAGTACTCACAGATCTGGAAACCAGCTGGATCTCATCTACATCCGTAACTGCACCACAGATAACATTCAAGTCATACCTCCTCACATATCTGACCACTTCTTCATCACTTTCAACATGTTCCTTCCTACATGCACTACACTTACACCACCACCTGTTTTTAGACGGAACCTTCGCTCTCTCTCCCCGAGCACACTCTCTTAAAGTCACATCCTCTCTTCCTTTCAACTTTGCATCTCTACATGCTGACACTGCCACCGACACCTTATGCTCAACACTTACATCCTGTCTAGATAACTTTTGTCCTCTGTCCCCCAGACCAGCTCGTGCCACCCCCTCTTGCCCCTGGCTGTCTGACATCCTTCGTGAACAACGGAGTACACTCCGGGCTGCTGAAAGGAGATGGCGCAAGACCAAGAATCCTGCTGACCTAGGGGACTACCAGTCACTACTCTCCTCTTTCTCTGCTAGTGTTACCAAAGTTAAAATGTCTTTCTATACCACTAAGTTGTTCAAAATTCAACCAGGTGTCTTTCTACCTATCCCTGAACAAACACCTGGATGACAAGCAGTCTGGCTTCAAAAAGAACCACTCCACACGGCACTGCTATTGGTCACAGAAGCACTGCGGCTAGCCAAGGCAGATTCTAAATCCTCGGCCCTGATTCTGCTAGACCTATCTGCAGCGTTTGACACTGTCAATCACCAGATACTGCTAGCAACCCTGTCATCACTAGGAATCACAGGCTCTACCCTCCGCTGGTTCAAAACCTACCTCTCCGACAGATCCTTCAGGGTGTCATGGAGGGGCTCGCTGTCCAATGCACACCCCTTGATCACTCGGGTGCCTCAGGGATCGGTGCTTGGACCACTGCTTTTTTCCATCTACACGACATCCTTGGGACCCATCATACAGGCACATGGCTTCTTGTATCACTGTTATGCTGACGACACCCAGATCTACATCTCGTTTCACCCAGACGATGCCACTGTAGCAGCTCGCATTACAGCTTGCCTTGAGGACATGTCAGCTTGGATGAAAGGGCATCACCTCCAGCTGAACCCTGCCAAGACAGAATTACTCGTGTTTCTGGCACACCCTACGGTGCAACACGATCTCAACATCCATCTTGGCAATACCACAATCACTCCTTCCAAAACAGCCAGGAACCTCGGAGTCATATTTGATCAACAGCTGTCCTTCAATGATCACATTGCAAAGACAACACGGTCAAGCCGATACGCCTTATTCAACATTAGAAAGGTGAGACCCTATCTCACTGACCATGCGGCACAACTCCTTGTCCAAGCCCTAGTAATCTCAAGGTTGGACTATTGCAATGCTCTCCTTGCTGGTCTTCCTGCAAAGGCAACCCTTTCTCTCAACAGGTAATGGTCTAGCTTTTGTTGAAACCAGTAACTTTGTATTGGCACCTACCATATTATGGCTCCTGTAAGACATATCACTTATTGCTCCCTAAACTCTTTGGATAAAAGCTAAATTACTAAATGTAAATAAACAAAATAGAGATTAAAACTACAGGAGGCCATAAAGGTAAAATTACACCACCTGGTGAATGAGAGTGAGAATAACAAATTAACGAGAGCAACATAGTTCATGTGAAGCTGGGTTGCTCTCTCTATAAATCATTACAAATCAGTGTGCATTTATACCATGTTTCACTATCGAGTCAATCTAAACTCTCTGGTTAGTTTGTCCATCAAAATGGTCACTAGGAATGGAGGAAACATAAAACTGGCATTTTGATTGGTCATTTATCTTGTCTACTTGTTGTTATGAAAGATTAGTAGATTATAGAGGTGTAACGGTTTTGGTAAAAAATTGAACCATACGGTCCTCCATCAACGGTTTGGCACGCGGTCCAATGCGCTTGGACAGTGGGTCATCATAAATCTGACGACGCATTTATAATATGATTCGTTAGAAATTATAATGCGTAAAACAGACTGACAAAGTTAGGTTTATGTATGTTTGTTAATGTATACACATTAAATACCTAAAACAAATAACATAGACAAATTTCAATAGGATTGACGTATGCTGTAATATGAACAGCCATTTTTGCTTTCATCACCCGGGTGTTGCACATGTTGCTGTTTAAACTACACTCATTCAAGCCTTGCCAATTTAAACATTTAAGTGCACGATGATGCACAAGAAAACTTGCTTGCGCGCAATGAGAAGATCCAAACCGGAAAGTCTTAAACATGGCGCAAATATTGAGTTGTCTGTGAGGCTTGAGCGGACAAATTCACACACGAAGAAGGTCAACATGCCCCTCTTGTCGAGTATCTGAACAAACATAGTAGGTTATGTCTTAAAACGAGGGATGAAACAGAAGAAAAACAACACATGTGTACAGTATCAGTTTACTGGATCTGTTTCATTCCTCTTAAAGCGACAGCAGCGTATTCCTGCTTTCTGTTAAAAGACAAGGTAATCACTCACTGCTTGTGTTTCAATGGCTTCTGTAACTTCAATTAGGATTAATCTTTATTCAATTTGTACATATGCAATGTTATGTTTAATTTGATTACTTTAATCCATTGCTAATTTAAAAGGTATACAGTATCTTATTTTATTATCTGCTTTGCTCTATTGTTTTATTGGTGCTGTTGCATTTAGCTTGATTATTTGCTCTTATTTTTATTTGTCAGTAGTACCTTTTCCCTGAACAGAGCACAAACCAAACAGAAACCGTGACCCTAAAACCCTGACACAAACCGAACCCTGAGTAATTTGAACTGTTACACCCCTAGTAGATTAGTAGCTACAAATCATGTGTGAAACGTACGAGTCAAGCATATGAAGGGAAGGGCATTTGAGCAGAGCTGATCATCTATCAGACCATAAGGATCTGCAGCACCACAAGGTTGGTTCATTCCAGTCATGTTTGGTTGTCCAGTCATCCAGGTAATGCGGGACATGTTGAAGGTTGTTCTATCTGACCAGTGCCAAGAGCTTCTGAATAGACCAATCCATGCAGTATCAAATCCCTCCATCATCTGCAGTAGTTGGTCATTCTCTGTCACGGTTCTGCCTATCTTGTTTGGCTTATTCTTGGTCTTGGGGCAGAACCAGTGCAGAATTCCCTGTTTCATGTGGGGAGAGACATTTTTGACCTTTTTGGTCTTCCATACTCTCCCCGAGTCTCGTCTGTGTTTCCCGCCATTTCGTGTCATTAGCTTCCCCTTAGTGTTTCATCTGTTTCACCTGTCCCTTATTAATTATCCTGTCTTTGTCTCCCTATAAGAGTCCTCTTGTTTCATTGTCTTGTGCGGTTCATTGTTTGTGATCGTGCTGTGCACGTACTTGCTTGTTCATTGCCTTGTTGTGTCTACTGTTTGATTAACTGTCCATACCAAGCTGTTGTTCCTGTTTCCTGTTTCCCCAGTCTTAGTAAGTCTTAGTTTAGTGTATTGTCTCAGTGTTTGTTTTCTTAGTTTAATTAGTCAGTGTCTTTGTAAAAGTTTTGTTTACCCTGTTTTTCCCATTGAGGGTTTTTGTTTTGTTCCTGCTTATTTATTAAATATCTTGTTACCCCCTACCTCCTTGTCTCGTGCTGTCTGCAATTGGGTTCTCCTGTCTCTCTCCTGGAGATTCATGACATAATGAACCGCCATAACCGAACCCAGCAGGCAGCAGCCATGGACACTGGCCGTTGTGGTCTTGCCCGTCGCCTCTGTAGTCTTCGCCAGGGGAGTGAGACTGTGGATGAGTATGTGGAGAGGTTCCTTGACATTGCCGAGCAAGGCATCTTCGGGGAGGAGGAACTGGCGGTGCTGTTTAACACCGGTCTCAGAGACCCACTCTCTCGGGCGGAGATGAGAGCGATGGAGCCGTTGGACTTCGACAACGTGTGGCTAACCGCCGCGGCTCGATCGGAGTCCAGAACTTCATCAAGCTACTCCTCTCCGCTGGTCTCGATTCCTGAGAGGGGTCCTCTGCAGATCGGGGTTGTGGGCACCGCCACACATCTCTCCTCCGCCTCTGAAGCCACTCCACAATCACCCAGTCTCACTGGCAAGCGGGAGAGACGGGAATCCTGGGGGTCTTCATCGGAAGCCTCCAATCCCGAGCCGCCAACCCCCTTCACCTCGTTCCTTCAGCCGACCAACAGGCGGGTGGCTCGGCTGAAGAAGAAGAGGCAACGGAGGGCAGCTCGGAGTCCTGTGTTCCCGAATCCTGCCAAGGTCCCGAGTCCTGTGGTCCCGAGTCCTGTGATCCCGAGTCCTGCCAAGGTCCCGAGTCCTGCGGTCCCGAGTCCTGCCAAGGTCCCGAGTCCTGCCAAGGTCCCGAGTCCTGCCAAGGTCCCGAGTCCTGCCAAGGTCCCGAGTCCTGCCAAGGTCCCGAGTCCTGCCAAGGTCCCGAGTCCTGCCAAGGTCCCGAGTCCTGCCAAGGTCCCGAGTCCTGCCAAGGTCCCGAGTCCTGCCAAGGTCCCGAGTCCTGCCAAGGTCCCGAGTCCTGCCAAGGTCCCGAGTCCGGTGGTGTCATTCCCCAAGAATTTTTGGGGGGTGCGCCGTGGGGATGTGACGGTCCGAGCGGCCAGCCCGGCCGCGGATTCTCCCCTTCTACCGGCACCAAGCCCGGTCCAGCAACCGGCACCTAGCCCGGTCCAGCAACCGGCACATTACGCTGCCCAGCCGCCAGAGAGCGCTGCCCAGCCGCTGTCAAGCCCGGTCCAGCAACCGGCACCAAGCCCGGTCCAGCAACCGGCACCAAGCCCGGTCCAGCAACCGGCACCAAGCCCGGTCCAGCAACCGGCACCAAGCCCGTTCCAGCAACCGGCACCAAGCCCGTTCCAGCAACCGGCACCAAGCCCGTTCCAGCAACCGGCACCGATCACTGCCCAGCTGCCACAGAGCGCTGCCCAGCAACGGGTCCAGCCGGAATCCTGCCCTGCGTCTTGCCCTGCGTTCCAGCCGGCCCTCAAGCCCTTGTCCTGCCCGGCATTCCAGCCGGGGTCCAAACCAGCAGTCCTGTCGGGGACAAGAACTTTTCTCCCCAGGACTTCCTTTGTCAAGCGCCCTGGGGCTCCGCGCTCCGGCGCGTCCCCCAGGGCTAGGATTCCCCCTCCCAGCCCTGCCCCTTTTGGACTTCCCATGTCTTCTTGTTTGCCCCCACCCCCCCTACCTTGTTTGTTATTTTTATTAAGTCACCCTAATCCCCTATTGATTCTTGCCTGTCTGCCACTGATTTTGTTTTCCTTGTTTTGTTTAGTCTTGTCTATGTCTCAGTCTGTCTTGTCCTCTGGGTCTCCTTGAGGAGCGTCAGGATGTCGCTCCTTAAGGCGGGGGTTCTGTCACGGTTCTGCCTATCTTGTTTGGCTTATTCTTGGTCTTGGGGCAGAACCAGTGCAGAATTCCCTGTTTCATGTGGGGAGAGACATTTTTGACCTTTTTGGTCTTCCATACTCTCCCCGAGTCTCGTCTGTGTTTCCCGCCATTTCGTGTCATTAGCTTCCCCTTAGTGTTTCATCTGTTTCACCTGTCCCTTATTAATTATCCTGTCTTTGTCTCCCTATAAGAGTCCTCTTGTTTCATTGTCTTGTGCGGTTCATTGTTTGTGATTGTGCTGTGCACGTACTTGCTTGTTCATTGCCTTGTTGTGTCTACTGTTTGATTAACTGTCCATACCAAGCTGTTGTTCCTGTTTCCTGTTTCCCCAGTCTTAGTAAGTCTTAGTTTAGTGTATTGTCTCAGTGTTTGTTTTCTTAGTTTAATTAGTCAGTGTCATTTTAAAAGTATTGTTTACCCTGTTTTTCCCATTGAGGGTTTTTGTTTTGTTCCTGCTTATTTATTAAATATCTTGTTACCCCCTACCTCCTTGTCTCGTGCTGTCTGCAATTGGGTTCTCCTGTCTCTCTCCTGGAGATTCATGACAATTCTCAGCTTGAGTCTGAATGAAGGCCAGGTCTGTGTAATGCTCAATGCAGTAGTGTCGAGCACTATGCCAGCTCAACCAGACATCTGAGATGAAAACAAATCTGTTTTCTGCACTCTCTGCAAAAAAAAATATATGTCTTTGTGCTGAGATAAGTAAAGGACATGAAAAACCATAAATATGAAAACTAAAGATAGAATCCTAAAAGGTTCAATAACCTTTTCACAATCTACAAAGAACCCTATAAGGTTATACATTAAGCACAGTTTTTGTTGAAGGAATGTATGCTATATGGTACTTTGAACGGCTAGTCATGCACAACATCAAGTCTTTCCTCCCCCCTCCCTGAACCCCTTCCAATTTGCATATTGGTCCAAGCGCTCGCTCGATTATGCCATTGCCACTGCCCTCCATGCTGCATTCTCTCTTCTGGATAAAAAAGACTTTCACGTCAGAATGATGTTCATACACTTCAGTTCAGCATTGAACACAATCATCCCTCAACAGCTCACTCACAAATTGGTCCATCTACGACTAATCACTTTGCTCTGCAACTGGGTGTTGGTTTTCCTGACGAGGAGACCTTGTGCAGTACGGGTCGGCAGTAACACATCCAGAATCCAATCTCAAATCAAGACACTTGTTTGCCCCCCAAGGATCCGTGCTTAGCCCCCTCCTCTACACCCTGCTGACCCACGACTCCACACCGTCACACGACTCCAACCTCTTCATCAAGTTTGCGGACGACACAACTGTGGTAGGTCTCATCATTAGCAACAGAGCTGAGACAAACTACAGGAGTGAGGTGAGCCACCTGGTGCAGTGACACACATAGCATGCTCCTCTGACCATCAATGGTGCGACTGTGGAGAGACTGGATCTCTCCTGGATTAACAAAACCACAGCACTGGCCAAGAATGCACAGCCACATCTTTACTCATTACCTCATTCAGCATCGGTCTGCCCCTCTTCAACTACTGCTTCTGACAGGTTTAGCAAAGCCTACTCTCGTTGTCACTTCAAAACAGACTAATAAGCAATTTGCTCTACCTTATATCTGCACTGTTGTATATTTAACTGGTTTGCACTCTATCTGCCATTACTTATCTTCTTTTTTTAAATATCCCTGCTGTTAGTCCTTACTAGGCATTTCTACAGTAAAATCATTACTGCTGGTTATGACTAGCTACTGTGGGGCAGAGATTGACAACTTCGGTCCTGGGTGGGAGCAAGTCAAATCTCAAATCAAGCCACTTGTTTACCTCGGGGTTTCTCCATCCGATCCTCGGGAACCCAGTGACAGAATGTTTTAGATATCCCCTTATTTAAAACACCTGATTAAACTCCTCTGTTAGTTACCCAGAGAGCATGAGAGCAGCTGAAAACAATTGAATGTTAAAAAATGTTGTTCCCTTTCTGTCGTTCTCTCGACGTTCTGTCGAGAACGACAGATAGGGTTTGCCCTTGAGAACCAATCAACTCTGACTACTATAGAAAAGGCGAATGAAATTTGGCGAATGAAATTTGCATGCCGGTCTCCGCCCTCGGATGTCCGGTATAAAATGAAGCAGGCGTGCGGCATTCATTTACCCTTTGTTCTTCAGAGCCTTCGCTCATGAATACGAACAAAACGAATTCTTCTTCTACATTGCCGGATCTATGATGTAGAGCGGCGGATCGTCCCTACCTGCAGCAACCTTCCCCTGGGCGTCTCGGCGGTTCCAGAGCTGTTAGAGATTTTTTCTGAAAAGTCCTTTTCAGGACTGAGCATTCTCGAGCACGGCATGTCCCGCTGTTCTCTTGGGTGCAGCACCCTCGAGGAGTGGGACGGACAAGTTCGCTGCGTTAGGTGTCTGGGTGTCCAGCACGCTGAAGCAGCGTTTGTTGACACATCTTGCCCGCACTGCGGGCAGATTGTCATTCAGAAGTTGCGGTCACGGGTGGCTGTCTTCCTACGGGAACCAGCCACCATTTCCTCTGCTACCTGGGCAGTGACATCGGTGGCTATGGCCCTGTGGCGAGGCACAGATCGGAGATCAGCGTCACCTGGGAAACGGCCCGGAGGGTGCGGCCAGACACGGGACCCAGAGTGCTGGGAGCACGCGTCTTTTATGCACGGGCAGTTAATCCCAGTGTTGTAATTCTGGAATATGTCTTGCAGCATGGCAGAAAACACCATGCTGAAGAGCGTTGGCGCTAAAACGCAGCCTTGCTTAACCCCGTTTGTGATTGGGAACGGATCAGAGAGTTCTTGCTGGTCTCTGACGCTGGCCATCATGCCATCATGGAGATTGCTCACAATGCCAATGAACTTGTCTGGTCACCCATACTTGGCCATGATTTTCCATAGGCCCTCCCGGCTGACTGTGTCGAATGCTTTTGTTAGATCAACGAAAGCCATATATACAGTAGATCAACATTTTGTTCTTGGCATTTCTCCTGTAACTGCCGAGCAGTAAATACCATGTCAGTGGTTCCGCGGTCTTTTCTGAAACCACACTGACTCTCAGGTAGCAGACCCTGGTCTAGGTGGACAATTATGCGGTTCAGAAGGATTCTTGCCAAGATTTTGCCAGCGACTGATAGTATGGAGATGCCTCTATGGTTGTCACAGTCCTGCCGATTGCCTTTCCTTTTATATAGATTGATTATAGTAGTATCCTTGAACTCCTTAGGAACGGCTTCTAATTTCCACATAGCCTGGAAGAGGTCGGTCAGTTTCTCGACTAAGCGAGGCCCTCCAGCCTTGTAGATTTCTGCTGGAATGGCATCGGACCCTGGAGCTTTGCCTGATGAGAGAAGTGTTATGGCTTTGCTGGTTTCCTCAGTGGATGGTAGAACAGCCAGAGACTGGTTTATTTCAACTTGAGGCAGTCTCGCAATTGGCTCCTCATTTATGCATGATGGCCGATTGAGGACCGCGCTGTAGTGTTCGACCCACCTTTCAAGTATTTTGTCCTTCTCCGAGAGGAGTGTTGTTCCATCTAAATTCAGTATAGGTGAAGTTCCAAATTTTTGCGGACCATAGACCTGCTTGAGTGCCTAATAGAAGCACTTGGTGTTGTTACTGTCAGCGTAGGATTGAATCTCCTCAGCTTTTGCGCACAGCCAGGCGTCTTGCATGACTCTGAGTCTCTGCTAGACAATCCTGTGAATGTTGAGAAAGGCAGTTTTCTTTAAACTTGAGCTGCTGTCATTCAGATATGATTTATGCAGGCGATTTTTTTCGTCAAGGAGTGCTCGGATTTCTGCATCGTTCTCATCAAACCAATCTTGATGTGTACGTAATGGGACACCAAGTGATTCAAGGGCTGTAGAGTGCAGCACGGTCTTGAGAGCAGTCCAGTCTGCCTCAGCGTCTGTTTGCTCGAAGCTTAGAGACTCCAGGTGATGGTCTAAAGCCTCAACAAAGGCCAGTCTGGTGTGTTCATGTGGTAGGCGAGTGATGTTAAGACGCTTGACACGTCTTTGTCCTTGTGGGCGTCTGCTAGGTTTTATCCGGATGTTAAGTTTGAAGATGATGAGACGATGGTCAGTCCAACATTCAGCACCACACATTGCCTTGGTCACCCTGACATCGTGCCGGTCGCTCCTCCTCACAATGACGTAGTCAATCAAGTGCCAGTGGTGTAAACGAGAATGCATCCATGAAGTTTTCTTACGCTTTGGTAGTTGGAATATCGTGTTGGTGATGAGCAGGTCAAAGTCAGAGCATGTTTGCAGCAGTAGAAGACCGTTGCTGTTACATTTTCCAATGCCATGTGTACCTATGACTCCATTCCATGATTGATGATCACTTCCAACTCTGGCTTTAAAATCACCCAGTATCAGAAGTTTGTCCAAGCTGGCTGTGGCAGCAATAATGACTTCCAGGTCATTATAAAACTTGGTTTTGATCTCGTCAGAGTTGGTCATTGTAGGGGCATAGGCACTGATGATGGTGTTCGCCTTTTTACCAAATAGGTGGAGCAATAAGGTCATTAAACGGTCGTTTATCCCCTTGGGTTGGCTTGCCAGTTGGTTGACCAGGTGATTTTTTACTGCAAAACCAACACCAGCATCACGCCTCTCCTCCTGGCCTCGTCCACTCCAGAAGAATGTGTAACCTGCACCCACTTCAGTCACTTGTCCAGTATCGGCCAGTAGGATCTCACTAAGGGCAGCAACATCCACATTATATCTTGCTAGCTCTCTGCCCACGAGGGCTGTGCGCCTCTCAGGTCTTTTTGATCCAGATGTGTCCATCAAGGTGCGCACATTCCAGGCGCCAACAGTGAGTGGTATCACTTTGGTCTTTTTCATTTTATTTGTTTTTCTTTTTGTATTTCGACCGTAAGTATGGGATCCCGCCAGCTGCGTTAGGCTGGCCAGGATGTTTTTGAAGCAGACAATGTTTAGGGTACCTTTTCTAACCCTTTCCTCACTACGGAGGTGAGTAGTGTGATCCTAAATAGGGCTGCTCAGTCACTCAGGGTGCTGCCGGACTTCACTGCTGCTTCGGTCCAATGAGGGAACGACCAATATCCTAAGCCACCTGCTTGCAGGTTTGCGGCTACAACTTCCAGCATATCCGTGCCTGCTGCTCACCCATCGCCACAGGACTTGGATAATGACGATGGTAAAAAAGTGCCATGACTTGCGCAGAGAACTTGGATTTAAGTGAGGGTGATTTGCGCAGCATTCAACCTCACTCTCTCGACCAGCCACATCTGTACCCAGTGGCAAGACGTAGTCAAGACGACTGGATATGGTCCTGGTTGCAGTGGAAGGTCAAAACACCCGTTTTTGGTGGAATTTCCTCCACCAGGGGTTCCACACGCCCAAGCTAAGACAAGCTGAGTTTTCCGGGTTAATTAACCGCCGCCCAGGGTTCAGTGTTGGCAGCTGCTGACTGTACCGACTCACCAGGGATGTTGAGCCTGGTGTGCACCTACGGTAGCAGCTAGAGGGCCGGGCCAGATGTAACAAGCCTGTGGAACTACTAGCTGGTCAGACACAAGGGGTAGAGGGGTAGGCTGAACTAAAGCACATGCGAAGCAGCGCACCCATTGCCAACAAAACATAGACATCAGTCTCACTCACCGCATGTGGTTCATGTCTGGCATCTTTTAGTGCTGGTACGGCTCCATATATCAGTTTCAAACAATCTCCAAATCATGCTTATATCCATCGTTTATATAACATTCATCAACCAAATGCAGTGAACAAACAAACACCTGAACTTCGCAAACGTATGCTCTCTCACGCTCGTCACATGCTTTACCGAGAGAATTGTCCAATAAGGGAATAATTGTTACAAAACAGTTTCATATGTTCGAAAAAAACTTTCAGAAACCTGTGCGACCGCTGGGGAAGTGCATTGAGCACAGAAATACTACGTAATGCGCCTAACTCGTTCATTGACAAGTTGACCATGTTTAGCATGAGAAGACAGCACATTTAATATTGTAAAGAATTCAGATTGCATTTAACTCACTTTAACTCAATGGAAACACTGTTCACCATAATGGTGACTGTACTTGTTGATATTTTCTTCAGCGATTGTGTTTGTTAACAGCGGGTGTTCATCTTTAATGATTAAATTGCAATTGTTATGTGTTTAATTCATTTAGAAGATGTTTATAATATATGTCTTTCGCAAAACAGCTGAATATCACTCTCTACTATCACACATTTGGCAGCACAACACTGTTCTCATCTGCATTTACCAATGATTAAACTATCATCAAAGACTCATTTGGCATTCCTCAACATAACAAACATGCACTATAAAGTAAACACACAGTTACAGCAGCCAGAGGAAGAGAAGTCAAACACTGCATAGTCAAGAGCTCAACCAAAGCAAACACTCTCAACGTAATGGTGACTTAAAATGACAAACCGTCGGAGCCTATGGTCGAGTGGTTCGTGCTCCGACATAAGGCGCTGGTGCGTCCTGGGTGACCCGAGTTCGAATCCCGGCTCGTGGGCCTTTCCCTGACCCCACCCCCCTCTCTCTCATGCACTTCGCTTCCTGTCCTCTCTGAAAATCACTATCTATATGTAAAAAAGAAGGCAAAATGCCCCCCCGAAAAAAAGACAAACCAGTCACATCTTGACCATCTTGACCATCTTGACACAGTGAGTTTGCTGTTAGGTTACATTTTGACCTCATCGTGAGCTTTCTGTAAGCTGATGGTGACATCACTGTGAGATTGCTGTGACATCATCGTGTTGACTGGGTCCTTCAGTGTGGACACATATATACACCCAGCAGTGTTCATTTAACACTGACCAATTTTCTAAAACATGTTTTCCAGTCTTAATATCAATAATAACAATTGATTGTTACACACTATATTGATTTGTGCTGGAACTCTCTTTCTTACCATTGTAGCAAAAAACGGATTTTGGTAAATGCATGCCAAATCACACCACCCTTCAAGTGTGATTATAACACAGCACTGTTTTCCATCAGTGTTGTTCGGCTCTCCAGAATTCCAATTCAAGAATGTTAAAGATTCATTTGGATGAGACCAAGACCATCTATTGACGTTACTGTGGAGTCCAGTCCAGACAGCTAAAGGCAGTGTAGTTTGAATTTCTCTTTCTACATGTGTCCAGTCTTCATTACTTTGAAGAGTAACTAGGTCAATGTGATTATGTCTGCAGTAAACTTGTGCCATCTCCCAGGTCTTCTGTACCTGGATCAGAACATAGCCATGTGAGATGGTCTGGGTATACGACCACAATCCTGTTTAGAGGAATGTAGAATGATATTAAAAAATAGAAAAAATTATGAACAGATAAACATCACTGAATAAATGTTAATTGCATGAATCAATATCACTTTTGTATACACAATTACAGTTTTGATTATTTTTTTATCAAACCCCTATTATTGTAATCAGTGTTTTAGTTGGGCTCTTGATCTCTGACTTTGATTAAATAAAATTGATTTCAGTGCTTTCAAAAATGTTTTTAAGAAAACACTTAGGTATTAAGAAAAGATAACGTCTTGGTTACGTATGTAACCTCAGTTCCCTGATGGAGGGAAGGAGACGTTGTGTCAAGAACGACAGATGGGGTTCACCCTTGAGAACCAATCAACTCTGACTACTATTGAAAAGGCCAATGAAATTTGGCGAATTAAATTTGCATGCCGGGCTCCGCCCCCGGATATCCGGTATACTAGAAAGCCGGCGTGCAGCATTCATTTACCTCTTGTTCTGAAGAGCCTGAGAGCCTCTCACGACTGCAGCAGAATACGATACTTGTTCGTTGCATAAAGGACACAACGTCTCGTTCCCTCCATCAGGGAACTGAGGTTACATACGTAACCAAGATGTTCCCTTGCTGTCGGTCTCTCGACGTTGTGTCGAGAACGACAGATGGGGTTGCCTATGGAAAATGCCACAACACTGTATCGCGTCACAATCTCAGCGAAGCGACGGTAACAAGCCTGGGCGTGTCAGCTCGAAGCTTTTGCGAAACTGTAACCTTCCAGTGTGGTGGTCGGGGAGTTCCAGAGCTTTCTTGGAGAAAGATGACCCGGCTCAGTTTACACCGTGTGAGCGCAACTCTTAATCAGAGAAGCGCTGCAGAGGCATCCTCCTACTCGTGGGAAGGAAACTGGTGGATATAAGTATGGTCTCGTCCTTGGAGGAGAACGCATGGAACGTGCGGACTGGGTAGTTAACCGCGAGGTGGAGGTCCACCTGGGGAAGCTCATGGGTTACCTTGTGTGGGAACCATTGTCATGAGGGTATAGCAGACGGAACAGCCCATGGTGGGGGTGTTACTGCGTCCGATAGCACCAGGTCTGGTTAGTTCTATCTGTGATAGGTCATATGGTATCCTGGCCTAAGGGGAAGGCTGCTCTGCCCAGCCAACCCCCGGGGGGTGCTTGCTTAGTGATGGATGGAATGCCTGTTCTTAACCCGTGTCTGGGTAAGAAGGAAGGTTGGTGAGGTACCAATTTTCTTAGCCATGTGTTTGGGTAAGAAGAAAAGGTATATAGCACACTGACCCAACCTGCAGGCATACGCCCTCCCGGATGCCAGTCCTACATGTCGTCATGTAGGACGTGGGCTGACACCGGGTTAACGCGAAGGCTGTAAAACCTTGCGAAGGTGGTAGGCATAGCCCAACCCGCAGCTCTACAAATGTTTGCTAGAGACGCGCCTCTGGCCAGTGCCCATGAGGAGGCTATACCCCGGGTGGAGTGAGCCGTAACCGCCAATGGACATGGGAGATTCTGCGACCGGTATGCCGTCGTAACGGCATCTACGATCCAGTGCGCTAATCTCTGCTTGGAGACAGCCTTCCCCTCCTGCTGTCCTCCAAATCAGACAAAGAGCTGATTAGAGCTGCGGAAGCTCTGTGTGCGGTCTAAGTAGAGGCGCAGTGCGCGTACTGGACACAACACAGACCGGGTTGGGTCTTCCTCCCCGATGGGGAGCGCCTGCAAGTTCACCACTTGGTCCCGAAAGGGAGTAGTGGGAACTTTGGGCACGTATCCGGGCCTGGGTCTCAGGATAACGTGAGAGTTACCAGGGCCGAATTCAAGGCAATCCGGGGACACGGAGAATGCTTGGAGGTCCCCTATCCTCTTGACTGAAGCAAACGCCAACAGGAGGGCCGTCTTACTCAGGTGTGGAAGATCGGAAACTCCGAGGGGCTCGAAGGGGGGCCCGGATAGGCCCCCCAGGACCACTTTAAGGTCCCAAGAGGGTACGGAGCGGAGACTGATGACCAGATCGTGCTGCCTTAGAGACTTTCCATCCACTGAGTCGTGATGAGAGGCAATTGCGGCTACATACACTTTCAGTGTGGAAGGGGAGATGTTATTCTCCAATGTCTCTTGTAGGAAGGACAACACTGACTCGACCGAGCATCTCCGTGGGTCTTCTCCTTGGGAGAGACACCAGGATGAAAAGAGGCGCCATTTGTAAGCGTATAACCGCCTAGTGGATGGCGCCCTGGCCTGTGCAATGGTTTCAGCCAGAGCGGGGTGTAACCTGCTCAGGGTCTCCTCGTCCCGTCCAGGGACCAGACATGGAGGTTCCAGGGGTCTGGCCTGGGATGCCAGAACGTGCCCATCCCCTGAGAGAGCAGGTCCTCTGTCAGGGGAATGGGTCAGGGGGGATTTGTTGTCAAGAGCAACAGCTCCTAGAACCAAGTGCGGTTGGGCCAGTACGGCGCAACCATTAACACTTGTTGCTCCTCTTCCCTGACCTTGCACAATGTGTGTGCAAGGAGGCTCACTGGGGGGAAGGCGTACTTCATCTTGTCCCGCGGCCAGCTGTGCGGGAGGGCATCCGTGCCGAGGGGGGCCTTGGTTAGGGCATACTAAAGCGGACAATGGGTGGTGTCGCGGGAGGCAAAGAGGTCTATCTGTGCCAGTCCGAACCGCACCCAAATGAGCTGAACTGCGCGGGGGTGGAGTCGCCACTCTCCGCATGGCGTGTACTGACGAGAGAGCGCGTCGGCTGTCTGGTTCAGTACGCCTGGGATATGCGTGGCCCGCAGGGAGCGGATCACCTGCTGACTCCACAGGAGGAGGTGTCGGACAAGTTGTGTTACCTGCGGTGAGCGTACGCCACCCTGGCGGTTGACGTGCTGGCCCTGCACTAGAGGCCGGAGCCTTCTCAGCGCAAGCAGCACAGCCCACAACTCAAGGCAATTGATATGCCAGCGCAGGCGGGGGCCTGTCCAGCGTCCCGCTACTGCGTGCCCGTTGCACACTGCACCCCAACCCTGCAGCGAGGCATCTGTCGTCACAACAACGTGCCTCGTAGCCTGCCCCAGGGGAACTCCAGTTCGGAGAAAGGTCATGGAAGACCATGGGTTTAAGGTGCGTCGGCAGACAGGAGTTACCACCATACGCCTGCTGCCGGTGTGCCACGCCATCCTCGGAACTCGACTCTGTAGCCAGTGCTGAGGCGGTCTCATGTGCATCAATCCGAGGGGTATTACCCCCGCGGAAGACGCCATGTGTCTCAGGAGCCTCTGAAATTGTTTCAGGGGGACCGCCGACTGCCTGAAGTGTTCCAGGCAGTTCAACACTGACTGGGCGCGTGCTGCGGACAGCTGCGCCGTCATGGTGACAGAGTTGAGTTCCATACCGAGGAAGAGGATGCTCTGCACTGGGGAGAGTTTGCTCTTTTCTCGGTTGACCTGAAAGCCCAATCGATTTAGATGCCGGAGCACCAGGTCCCTCTGTGTACACAACAGATCTCGCGAGTGCGCCAAGATAAGCCAGTCGTCGAGATAGTTGAGTATCTCGGCGTCTACCCGCACGCCTCTCTCCCGAATAGGAGAAAGGGTGGCTTCCACGATCGAGACAGATCGAAAGGGAGGACTCTGTACTTTTTTTTACTTCCTGCTCAGCTACTGTTCGGACGCTCTCGCTTACTGCTCCGCGCTTTGCTCTATCGCTTTGACATTTTATCTCCTATTTCTTCTTTTATTTTATTTCCTTTTATCACCTAATTTTAACTTTAGCAAACCAGCACAGTGCTCATACGACAAAGTTTGGATTACTACAAAAACTGAGAATTCTTTTACCCGACCTGCTTACATTCCGAGAAAGGAAAACACAACTGCCCAAAGGATAAGAGAAAATGCCTCCTCTGGAATCTACTTGCTGCACAAACTGCCACAGACTTTTACAAAGGATTGCAGTTCTTGAAACAAAGTTACTTACGAGACCACCAAACCAGACGGAGCACACAACGGAGCTTCGTCATGGACACCCTCAGCATACCGGTGAGTCCCATGAAACTAGTGCTCCTCGACAGGTAGAGAAACAAGCTGATCGACTTACTAATCGATGGCACAAACAGGGAGCGCGACCCAAAGGCACTCGAGACATCAGACTGTCACGAGCATCACATTTTACTGCAGTAGCATCCTCTACCCCAGATACAGCTCTGACAAGGATTGCAAACACTAGTCTCCTACCACCGCCTATACATCTTGAGAACAGATTTGAAGTGCTAATGAATGTAAATGAGGAATCCCCAAACGTGATGAATGTGATCGAACACAGACTGAATGGGCCAGTAGCTAACACTGATGCTAACTGGCGCTCAAGGTTGAGCAGACATCGGCACTCCGCTCAGAGAGCAGCAGAGCCCAGGACTCTGATAGTGGGGGACTCCATAATCAGAAACATTAGCGGCAGGGATACAACTACGTGCTGCTTTCCACAAGCAACAACTTCTGATGTTAACAGGGAACTTCAGAATATTCTGATGAAACATAAGACTGCAAATCGACTCATCATTCATGTGGGGAAGAATGATATTCATAAAGAGCAGTCAGAACTCCTTAAGAAGGATTTCAATGAACTTTTTGAAACACTTGAAAGACTGAAAGTTCAAACATTCATCAGTGGACCTCTCCCAGCAAGAGGAACAAACAGGTTTTCACGGTTACTTGGGCTAAATACATGGCTGCAAAAAACCTGCAATATAAAAGGAGTGAACTTCATTGACAATTTCAATCTTTTCTGGAGTCAGAGACAACTCTTTCAACGGGATGGGCATCACCCAAACAAACTTGGTTCAATAGTGTTAAAGGATAATATTTACTTCTCCCTCAATCATCCTTCTGCAGTTTGTGCCAATCCACTCAATCTGAACGGCACACACACATCTGGACACAGTATGAATGACCATGGGACTTCACTTCAGCAGCAAAATGGACATGATAACGCCACTTCACCACAACAACCTCTGCTCACGGACACAATCTCAGCTGAGCCCTGTCCACAGAGCTCATCACAGACAGACATATCAGAACTGCTTGAAGATTCAGCACCCAAGGACGACTTCCTGGAAAACAGCCAGGGAAGCCAGGACAGCATATCACAACCTCCGATAACAGCAGAGCAACGGGACCTTTCACCAGACACCTTTTCCCTCTCTCCAGCCTCGCCCCTTCTGTGCTTCTCACAGAAAATGGAAGAACTGGTGTATGCTGGAACCAGACTATCCCACTCTTTTGCAGCAAGCCCCCAGATAACAACCAAAAAAAGACAGGCTCCATTACCACCGACTTCGAAGCCTGCAGCAAAGCTTGCGGGCCCAGCTCGCCCTACCGCCCCTGTGAGAATTCTTCGGTCTCTGCCACAACGCCAGGCCCCACACCGTCCTTCATCTGCTCGAGGTGAACCGAAAACAACTGATACCAGCTCTCAGTGATGTGTGTCGGGTCCCCGTTCTGATAACAGTAACTTTCTCAAATGTTTACAGAACAAGCGGGAACCCAGTGTGCCTGCATCTTCCTCTATTGCTGTTCTATTACAAGATAGAAAGTCTAAGGCCTTCAATAGCCGTACTGCAAACCTAACTAATCTGGTGCCTATTACACATCAAACTAATATTGCTGTGGGGAAAAGTAAGACTGTTAAGTTAGCACTCCTTAACATCCGCTCACTTAAAAATAAATCACTTCTAGTCAACGTCTTAATAACCACAAACAATTTGGATTTTATGCTTCTGAATGAAACCTGGCTAGAAGACAGCTGCAGTGCAACAATCCTAAACGAAGCAGCCCCCCCTAACTTTACTTTTATGAGTGTCTGCAGAGCTGTTAAGAGAGGTGGGGGTCTAGCTGCTCTTTTTAAAGATATCTATCAATGTAAGCAAAAATCATTTGGGAATTACTTGTCTTTCGAATATCTGGGTATTGTGTTAAAAGGTGCTCCACGCATTTTACTTATCATTATTTACAGGCCTCCAAAATACTCTCCAGCCTTTGCTGAGGACTTTACAGAACTGTTATCGACAATTACCTCAGAGTTTGACTGTTTTGCCATTGCTGGAGATTTTAACATCCACATAGATAATGCAGAAACCAATATGACAAAAGAAATCAATACTGTTTTAAAAACTTTTGATCTTACTCAGCATGTACATGCACCCACACACAATCGTGGGCACACTCTAGATTTACTTATAAGTAAGGGTCTAAACATTTCATCGATTGTTATCATGGATTTAGCACTGTCTGATCATTTCTGTATTTTCTTTGATATATTGATCTCTCCTGCCACTGAAGCTAGATCTGTGTCTGTCAAGAAGAGATGCTTAAATGAGAACATTAGTGTACTATTTATGAAGGCTATATCCTTAACACCAAGCATATCTGCAGACTCTGTTGATTTTCTCCTTGATTCCTTTAATTCAAAAGTTAAAACTGTAATTGATGATATTGCTCCTGTGAAAGTCAGGAAGAAGAGTGGCAGACAAAAAGCACCTTGGAGAAACTCAACAGCAGTGCAAAATATGAAAAGGAAATGCAGAAAAGCAGAACGCATATGGCGGAAGACTAAACTTGTAGTCCATTATAACATCTACAAAGACAGCCTACATGCTTTTAATATGGAACTAGGCAAAGCTAGACAGACTTTCTTCTCAAATATTATAAACAGTAATTTAAACAACACACGCACTCTTTTTGCTACTGTAGAGAGACTGACAAACCCGCCAAACCAGATTCCCAGTGAAATGCTCTCAGACAACAAGTGCAGTGAGTTTGCTTCTTTCTTCTGTGAGAAAATCAATAATATCAGAAAGGTGATCAGCACATCCTTGAGTTCCCCTGGGGTTAGACAGATTATCAAACCACCTGAGAAAGTTGTTACTATGTCTGACTTCAAAGAAATTGATGGCACAATTTTGGAAGAAACCGTACAGCACCTTAAAACATCAACCTGTTGTCTTGACACACTTCCCACATCATTTTTCAAAAGTGTGTTAAACAGTTTAGAAGCAGATCTTCTAGAAGTGGTAAATGCCTCACTTCTCTCTGGGAGTTTTCCAAACTCCCTGAAAACTGCAGTTGTAAAGCCCCTCCTGAAAAAGAACAATCTGGATAAGACCATATTAAGCAGCTATAGACCGATCTCAAATCTTCCTTTCATAGGCAAGATCATTGAAAAAGTTGTCTTCAATCAGCTGAATAAATTCTTATGCGCGAATGGATACTTTGACAATTTTCAATCTGGTTTCCGACCACATCACAGCACAGAGACAGCGCTCATAAAGATAATAAACGATATTCGCTTAAATACTGATTCAGGCAAATTATCAGTGCTGATACTACTCGACCTCAGTGCTGCATTTGACACTGTCGATCATAACATACTTCTTGACAGGCTGGAAAACTGGGTGGGGCTTTCTGGGATAGTCCTAAAATGGTTCAGGTCATACTTAGATGGGAGAGGTTATTATGTGAGTATAGGAGATCATAAGTCTGAGTGGACATCCATGACATGCGGAGTCCCTCAAGGCTCAATTCTTGCGACAATCCTGTTCAACCTGTATATGCTCCCAATGAGCCAAATAATGAGAAAGAACAAAATTGCTTACCACAGCTATGCAGACGACACACAGATCTACTTAGCCCTATCGCCTAACGATTACAGCCCCATTGACTCCCTGTGCCAATGCATCGATGAAGTCAACAATTGGATGTGTCAAAACTTTCTCCAATTAAACAAAGACAAAACTGAAGTCATTGCATTTGGAAACAAAGATGAAGTTCTCAAGGTGAACGCGTACCTTCACTCTAGGGGTCAAACAACTAAAAATCAAGTCAGGAATCTTGGTGTGACACTAGAGTCAGACCTTAGTTTCAGTAGTCATGTCAAAGCAATAACCAAATCAGCATACTACCATCTGAAAAATATTGCAAGAATTAGATGCTTTGTTTCCAGACAAGACTTAGAGAAACTTGTTCATGCTTTCATCACCAGCAGGGTGGATTACTGTAATGGACTCCTCACTGGCCTTCCCAAAAAGACCATTAGACAGTTGCAGCTCATACAGAACGCTGCCGCCAGGATTCTGAGCAGAACTAGAAAATATGAACATATCACACCAGTCCTCAGGTCTTTACACTGGCTCCCAGTTAAATTTAGGGTTGATTTTAAAGTATTATTACTGGTATATAAATCATTCAATGGCCTAGGACCTCATTACATTGCAGAGATGCTCAATGAATATAAACCCAACAGATCACTCAGATCACTAGGATCATATCAGCTAGAAATACCAAGGGTTCACTCAAAGCATGGCGAATCTGCTTTTAGCTATTATGCCAGCCGCAGCTGGAACCAGCTTCCAGAGGAGATCAGATGTGCACCTACAATAGTCACTTTCAAATCCAGACTCAAAACGCATCTGTTTAGCTATGCATTTCATGAATGAGCACTGTGCCAATGTTCGTCCGACTGTCTGTACTGTACTGTATTTTATTATTTCATAAACTGTTTTAATTACTTTTATTTCTTTTTATTATTTTAATTTCTTCTATGTAAAGCACTTTGAATTGCCACTGTGTATGAAATGTGCTATATAAATAAAATTGCCCTGCCCTGCCCTACTGATATGCCTGACCCTCGAAAGCGAACCGTAGGAATGGCCGGTGTCGAGGAAGAATCGAGACATGAAAGTAAGCGTCCTTCAGGTCGATTGCCACAAACCAATCCTGACATCTGATAGATTTCAGGATGCGCCTCTGGGAGAGCAACCTGAACGGCAGCTTGTGAAGGTGCTCGTTGAGGGTACGTAAATCCAGAATGGGGCCCAACCCTCCATCTTTCTTTGGAACGATGAAGTACGGGCTGTAAAACCCGCTGTACATCTCGGCTTTGGGGACGTTTCCGAGTGCGTGGATGAGGGTCTGGACGGTGTGCCACCGCCGGTTGGGGAATGGTCAGAAGAGCGTACTGGGGTGCGAGAGGCCCTTGAGCGCTTGGCTGACGGGTGAACGCTCGCAGAAGTCCCCAAACCACTAACGCTGCTAACGTGGGTGGACACTGGGGCCGTGGTCCCAGATGTCACATCCCGGGTAGCAGACAAAATGTTGGCTGGTTCCCGGATGAAGACAGCCAACGGTGACCGCAACTTCTGTTGCCCGTAGTGCGGGCAAGATGTGTCAACGAACGCTGCTTCAGCATGCTGGACGCCCAGACACCTTACACAGCGATCGTGTCCATCCCCCTCCTCGATGAGGGTACCGCACCCAAGAGAACAGCGGGACATGCAGCGCTGTAGAGTGCCAAGTCCTGAAAAGGACTGTTTGGAAAAGAGCTCTGATACCACTGGAACCGCCGAGACGCCCAGGGGAAGGCCGCTGCAGGAGGGATGATCCGCTGCAACACGTCGAAGATCCGGCAGTGTAGCTGTAGAGGATTTTGAATCCTGAGTTGTACTCATGAGCGATGGCTCTGAAGAACAAAAAGGTAAATGAATGCTGCACGCCGGCTTCCTTTTATACCGGATATCCGGGGGGCGGAGCCCGGCATGCAAATTTCATTCGCCAAATTTCATTGGCCTTTTCTATAGTAGTCAGAGTTGATTGGTTCTCAAGGGCGAACCCCATCTGTCGTTCTCGACACAACGTCGAGAGACCGACAGAATGGGAATCAAGTTTAGGTGGAGTAGTTTGCTTTTCATGAGAGTTATGAAATTGTGGTAACCATAAGAAGCTGTTTTAGATAATAACTTTGTGGTTGAAGCTTTTATGATTGATTCTAGATGTCTAATTGACTCAGCGATGGAGTTATTTTTGATCACATTCTATTAGTCCCTAATACAATGAAAGCTACTAAGGTTTGCCACTATTGTTTGGATCTCCAATGTTGGCGTACCTTGGACGGGAGTGGATCCCCACTATAGCCATTCTAACTGAGATGTCTCAGAAATAAAATGGTTACCCAGGTAGCAAAGTGCACTTGCAAAGTGGCTGGGTCCTTGTCCCAGATGTGATCCAGACACAACTGTTTGATTGTGAGTACACAGCAAATTGGCCAGTGTTAGATGAACACTTCTGGGTGTCTATATGCGCCCACACTAAAGGGTGTGAAAGTTACACTGAAGCAGTGTTGAACATAGTGAGATAATGAAGTGATTCTGTAAAAGCTGATTGATCATTAATGATGAACATCTTCAGAACAGCTTTAGATCAACATTAAATCTGTCAACATCTCATCAGAGCAAAATTAATCCCAAACACCATTAAGCTTTCCTGTAGCTCAGTGGTTAGAGCTGTATTAGCAGCGTTAGTGATGTGGGGACCTCTACGAGCGTAAACCTGCCAGCCAAGTGCTCACGGGCTGATCGCGCCCCGATTCGCTCTTCTGACCGTTCCCCAACCGGCGGTGCCATACCATCCGGATCCTCAGGCACGAACTCGGAAACGATGCGTGACATAGATGAGATGTCACTCGCAGCATCGGAGGGATACTGACATCCGACTCTGACGAATCCGAGCTCCACTCCCAGCGGTCCAGCTATGGAGGAAGCAGAAGTGATGTCAACCGTGCCAACCCGGGGATACGTGGTTGCTGAGGTCGGAGCGCGGTGCAAACCACGACCACCCTGGGGGCCATTTTTTTTCCCGGAGGTGCATGAGGAGCTGTGTAAAACTTGGAGCGCTCCACTCACGCTCGCTCCGGCTCCCTTACTTCCCTCGATGGTGAGGCAACCAAAGGCTACGTCGAGGTTCCCCGGGTGGAATGTGTGCCTGGGGGAATCGGCCATGCCTACCGTCTAAAGCGTGTAGGACATCGACATCACTGGTGTCGAGGGCTTGCGCTGCCGCGGGCCAGGCTGCCTCCTCTCTCTACGCCATGGCCATCCTGCAGGTCCGCCGGGCCAAGGCGTTGAGAGAGCTCCACGACGGTAAGACCAACCCGGGTATAATGCAGGATCTCAGTGCTGCTACTGACAGCGCTCTACTGGCGACCAAGGTGGCGGCACAGGCCCTGGGTTGGGCAATGTCCACGGTAGTGGTCCATGAGAGTCACCCCCGGCTGTACCTTGCGCAGAAGAGTGACACAGAGAAAGTCCACTTTCTTGATATACCCATCTCGCAGGGTGGGTTGTTGGTAATGCCGTCGAGGACTGCGCTCAGCAATTTTTGACGGTGAAGCAGACAGTGGCAATTAGCCACATTTTTTCTGCGCCGTGACTCGGCCGCCTAGAGGCCTCCGAGATCCCGCGTGACGTCTGCTCGCGAGAAGGGAAACTGATGGGAAGACACCAGGGAGAACAACATCGGGCCCGACCTTCACAGCCACGGCTCTGATCGGTCGGTACGGGACGCCTCCTGCCTCGTCACCAAAGCCTTTTCAGGGCCTGGCGCCCACTTAATCACAGAGTTTTTCTGTTCTCCCCAGGTGTACTTGCAGCCGATCGCACACTCCACTGGACTGTGCCCGTCAACCCGACCTCACGGCCTGGCGAGGCGTAGGGTAGTACACACACGACAGCTGCCACCACTCTCAAACTGACAGTGCGTGCAGCTGTCCCGCCTCCGGGGACCCCCCGCGACATATGGTTAGCTCTGCCAGCCGACAAACCACCCCCCGTGGGAATAATGAAGCAGACCGTCCCTTTGGTCACCCTGTCACAGTCCCTGGGAGCTCGAGAGATGCCCACAGTGTCTCGGTGGCTAATGAGGGCAGCCCATCTTGGTTACTCGATCCAGTTTGCTAGAGACTCTCCCAGGTTTCGGGGCATCATTTCTCCCTCTCCCTATAGCCACCTCCAGGGCACTGGCCAGAAGTGCCTCTCTAGCAGACATCTGTAGAGCTGCGGGTTGGGCTACGCCCAAACACCTTCACAAGGGTAAACAACCTGGGCATAAACCCGGTGTCAGCCCACATGCTGCGTGGCGAAATGTAGGACTGGCATCCGGTGGGGCGTATGCCTGCGAAAACACCTTCCCACCCTCCAAGAGGTTGGGTCAGGGTGCTATCTACCTTTTTTCTTACCCAAACACATGGCTAAGAAAGTGGTACCTCATCAAACCTTCCTTCTTACCCAAATATGGTTAAGAACAGACATTCCATCCATCACTAAGCAAGCACCCCCTGGAGGTTGGCTGGGCAGAGCAGCCTTCCCCCTTCCCCCCGGGACACCATATGACCAATCACAGATAGCTCTAACCGGACCTAGTGCTACCGGACGTCTGTAACACCCCCTCCGTGGGCTGTTCCGTCTGATGTATCGTCATGAGAATGGTTCCCACTCCTGGTAACCCATGAGCTTCCCCAGGTGGACCTCCACCTCGCGGTTAACTACCGAGTCCGCATGTTCCATGCGTTCTCCTCCAAGGACGAGACCATACTTATATCCACCATATTCCTCCCCACGGGTAGGAGGTGGCCTCTGCAGCGCATCCCTAATTAAGGAAGTTGCACTTACCCGGTGTAAACCCGAGCCAGACGGCCTCTCGCCAGTAGAGAGCTAAGGCCCCGTCCGTAAATGGTTACCGGTCAGGGCTGTACCCATCTTTCTCCAAGAAAGCTCTGGAACCCCCCGACCACCACACTGGAAGGTTACAGTTTCCGACAGAAAGGGAACGTCTTGGTTACGTATGTAACCTCAGTTCCCTGATGGAGGGAATGAGACGTTGTGTCCCTTATGCCACAAACACGTATCGTATTCTGCTGCAGTCGTGAGAGGCTCTCAGGCTCTTCAGAACAAGAGGTAAATGAATGCTGCACGCCGGCTTCCTTTTATACCGGACACTGAGTTTTTCTGTAAATGTTTTATTGAAAATAATTGTAACGTTTGATGTCACCCTGGAGGTTTAAAGCTGTGATTTAATGTACATTTACCTTGAACAGATGCTACTGAACTGAAAGCGTTCTTCTTTTATGGCAGGCAAGCTGGTCATACCGTCCCCTACTGTCCCCGTTTATTTCTCCATCCATCCATCCATCTTCTTCCGCTTATCCGGGGCCGGGTCGCGGGGGCAGCAGTCTAAGCAGGGCTGCCCAGACTTCCCTCTCCCTAGACACTTCCTCCAGCTCTTCCGGGGGGACACCGAGGCGTTCCCAGGCCAGCCGGGAGACATAGTCCCTCCAGCGTGTCCTAGGTCTTCCCCGGGGTCTTCTCCCGGTGGGACATGCCCGGAACACCTTCCCGGGAAGGCGTCCAGGGGGCATCCGGAAAAGATGCCCGAGCCACCTCAGCTGGCCCCTCTCGATGTGGAGGAGCAGCGGATCTACTCTGAGCTCCTCCCGAGTGACCGAGCTTCTCACCCTATCTCTAAGGGATCGCCCGGCCACCCTGCGGAGAAAGCTCATTTCGGCCGCCTGTATCCGCGATCTTGTCCTTTCGGTCATGACCCACAGCTCATGACCATAGGTGAGAGTAGGAACGTAGATTGACCGGTAAATCGAGAGCTTCGCCTTGCGGCTCAGCTCCTTCTTCACCACGACAGACCGGTACAGCGACTGCATTACTACAGAAGCTGCCCTGATCCGTCTGTCAATCTCCCGTTCCATCCTTCCCTCACTCGTGAACAAGACCCCCAGATACTTGAACTCCTCCACTTGGGGCAGGAACTCTCCACCTACCTGAAGTGAGCAAGCCACCCTTTTCCGACTGAGAACCATGGCCTCAGATTTGGAGGTGCTGATTCTCATCCCAGCCGCTTCACACTCGGCTGCAAACCGTCCCAGTGCATGCTGGAGGTCCTGGTCTGATGGGGCCAGCACGATGACATCATCCGCAAAGAGCAGAGATGAAATCGTGTGGTCCCCAAACCCGACGCCCTCCGGCCCCTGGCTGCGCCTAGAAATTCTGTCCATAAAAATTATGAACAGAACCGGCGACAAAGGGCAGCCCTGCCGGAGTCCAACATGCACCGGGAACAAGTCTGACTTACTGCCGGCAATGCGAACCAAGCTCCTACTCCGGTCGTACAGGGACCGGATGGCCCTTAGCAAAGGGTCCCGAATCCCATACTCCCGGAGCACCCTCCACAAGATGCCGCGAGGGACACAGTCGAATGCCTTCTCCAAATCCACAAAACACATGTGGATTGGTTGGGCAAACTCCCATGAACCCTCCAGCACCCTGGAGAGGGTATAGAGCTGGTCCAGTGTTCCACGACCGGGACGGAAACCACACTGTTCCTCCTGAATCCGAGGTTCTACTATACATTCTACGTTTATTTCTATATCTGATTTTATGTTTGACGTCTCATATTTTATCAATATATATTTAGATCTATGGAAAACGTTTGTGCCGTAGCATTAAGGGAACAGGTTTAGGTTGCAAGTGCAACCATTTGACGTCAAGAAGTTTATGAATACTGTGACAGCTATGCTCTTTTTCATTTCACATATTGATGGACTCAAAAGTCCTGCGTGTTCAAAAATTGGAGAAAGGCATATCAAATAGATGTTGAAGTTTATTTATCACAAACAGCGATCTGGGTTGTTCTCGACACAACGTCTTACATAGAAGCAACAACCCGCGAAAACAGTTTCACACAGTATTTATATGGTATGTGTCGTCGTTCTGTCTTCCTCCTCCTCTCTTTTTGGCTCCTCCAATAGTACGCTCTTTCTTTGTCTTCAGCGAGTGGTGTTCATCACTTGTTTCCCTCCACTTCTGGTAGTTCCAAAAAAACAACATTTCATCCCCCCAACCTACTATCTAGAGAACACACTGCATTCTTTACCTGTTATAATACTATGTGTGTGCGTGCAATTTCACCCTGTTTCACCCCCAACTGACCTTTGGCTCAGTTCCTCCTTCCACTCACACACACATATAGACACATTCTGTTGCAAGCACATCATTATCAGCACATAGCTTGGGTATCAAATGCATGTATCATATCTATAGTTTTAACACTTCACGCAATCAGAAAAATAACACTTATAATTGATTAAACATAACATTAAACGATTAAACATAAATGATTAAATCCCTCATAACCTGCACTCACATACCCTGAGTCTTTAACTGCCTTTCAGTTACTCCCTTATCTTTACCTGTAAAGCTGCACCCCCACACACATTACCATAGCAGGCACTTTCAATCTCAGCACAGAAACCCCTCACAGCTTCTGCTTAAACATTTTCATTAAGACACACACATTATGTTAATCAAACTATAATAAAGAGTAAAGATTCAAACATAATAAAACTCATTAAAAAACTCCTTCAATATATCAATATATAAAGCGATTTCAGAACGATTACACCACTATATAAAAATCAACATCATCATCTAACCCCATTGGATCTTGTCTCTAGACACAACAGATGCATTGCTTCATACTATCGCTAAAAACACTCTAACCTTCCAAAACAATAGGCAAGAGCTCAACTTTAAGCCAACACTGTAATTGTGATCTGATGAAATTTCAAACATTTTCTAGGTATATTGATTCAATGCAACTGAACATTGATAAATCGACATTGATTCAATGGTTTTCGTCTGCCCTTTTGCTATCTGCAACTTTGTAATTATCCTGAAGATCTCAATGAGTTGTTCAGGTGGGTTTGATTAGGATTGGAGCTTATATCTGCATGAAAGTGAATGGAGGTGCCGGACCCCTGCCATAAAGTATCACGCGGCTTTGAACATTTACTTTTGGAAATCTGTACTGAACTATTGTTTACTTTAATTCTTTAGTTTATCTGTATTAAATAAGACTTTAAATATTAAGGAAAAAAATATTACAAAAACAGACAACTTTTTCAAGTTGAGTTTCAAGTTCTGGGCACCTTTTATTTTTTCCAGCTCCAGACATATAGCTAAGTTTTGAAGCCATTGCCATATGTAAAGGGCTTAATCATCATCACTGTCGTGTCTGCATAATCTCTTAATAAATTACAGTTACTAATTATATTAGGTATTAAAAAATGGATAGTTAAATCCAAGTGTTTGCAAGTTATAAATTTAGCATCTTGTTCACATTATAGTAATTCTGATTGGGTAATGAAATCAAGGGAGCTCAAGGGGCCCAGTGGTCGTGCAGGGGCCATATGCAACTTGCGTACATTGCTGTCGTTTTAAAAACCTGCACAAAAAATTTTGATTTAATAATGGTTATATTTTTACACTAATTGTGGGTGCAAAATATATATTAAGAATATATATTAAGCAAATATATGTTTTTGTCATTTTAAGTATATTTTGAAATATATCGTTTCAGTCCCCCGAAAGGCTGTTTTGATGTAAATGAACAGCAAAACGCATAAAAAGTTTTCTGTTTTTAGTATAAAATGGTCTCTAAATCTGTTGTGAAACTTTCTGAGCGAAAGGTTTATTACGATTTACAATTATTAATATACACACTTACCTGAGAAAAGCAGCAGATGAAACAGTCTTTCCATTCTTGATTGGTTTATAGTATAATATGAATCCTAAGTAAGAAATCCTAATCCTAAACAAATAGCAGTGAAAAAGCACATTTTGAATAAAACATATTTGAATAAAGTGAATAAGCTTGCAAAAGCAACAATAAATGCTATAGAAGAAAAACTGAATTATAACAAAACCATCCATGTTTACCTGGAGGATAAGTCAGGACTGAAGACGATTGTCTGCACTTTTTCTGTCTCTGTTTTGTTTTACTTCCTTCAGAGCAGATTTTATGCAAATTCTGTTTCTGATTTCAGTCTCCATATTCAAAAACATTTTAGAACATGGAAATACCCTGATAGCAACCAACGCCTAAATTAATGTTAAAATGGTTGATTTGTGAATGTTAATTTCATTGAATCAATGTCATTTTCCGACTCACGATTCATGTTAAAAAAACATAGAAACTTGATCAAATCATCATTATTGAGATCAGTGTTTGCTTTAGTTGGGCTCTTGACTCTTGAGTTTTAAAGACTCTTAAGTTTTTTTAAGATGTCCATGTATAATAAAACACACATGTTGCGGTAAAGAGACCTAAGATGGGATCTGAAAATGATAGATATTTCATCACTATGAATTTAAAACAACTTTTCCAGTTCTCTTCAGCAACTGTGGATGCACATAGGTTGGCAAGCAACTCTCAAGACTGTGTAGAGCCCCACACCAGAGAATCATCTTTCACAGAAAAGGCTTGAGGCTATTCCCAGACTAAATTGAATGTGTGACCTGTCTCAACTGAATATAACGTGCCCAGAAATATCTTAAAATATATCAGTGCCATTGTTCCCTTTCTGTAGGTCTCTCGACGTTGTGTCGAGAACGACAGATGGGGTTCGCCTTTGAGAACCAATCAACTCTGACTACTATAGAAAAGGCCAATGAAATTTGGTGAATGAAATTTGCATGCCGGACACCGCCCCCGGATATCCGGTATAAAAGGAAGCCGGCGTGCAGCATTTACTTACCTTTTGTTCTTCAGAGCCTTCACTCATGACTACGAACAGAACGAATTCAAAGAAATTCTTCTTCTGCCGGATCTACGACGTGTTGCAGCGGATCGTCCCTACCTGCAGCGACCTTCCCCTGGGCGTCTCGGCGGTTCCGGAGGTGTTAGAGATTTTTTCTAAAAAAGTCCTTTTCAGGACTGACTGAGCATTCTCCAGCGCGGCATGTCCCGCTGTTCTCTTGGGTGAGGCACCCTCATCGAGGAGGGGGATGGACACGATCGCTGCGTTAGGCGTCTCGGAAACGATGTGTGACGTAGATGAGATGTCGCTCGCAGCATCGGAGGGAGACTGTCATCCGACTCTGACGAATCCGAGCTCCACCCAAAGCGGTCGAGTTCAGGAGGAAGCAGAAGTGATGTCATCCATGCTAACCCGGAGATGCGTGGTTCCTGAGGTCGGAGCGCGGTGCAAACCGCGCCCCCCCCGGGTGCCATGTTTTTCCCGGAGGTGCATGAGGAGCTGTGTAAAACTTGGAACGCTCCATTCACGGACCATTCCAGTGAAACTCCGGCTCCCTAACTTCCCTCGTTGGTGGGGCAGCCAAAGGCTACGTCGAGATCCCCCTGATGGTTCGGGCGCCTGCGGTGCAACTGTGCCGCAGGCGGCTACCTCCTGGGGGGAATCGGCCACGCCTACCGTCCAAAGCGGGTAGGACTTCGGCATCACTGGTGTCGAAGCCTTACACTGCCACGGGCCAGGTTGCCTCCTCTCTACGCCATGGCCATCCTGCAGGTCCGCCAGGCCAAGGCGTGGAGAGAGCTCAACGAGAGTAAGGCCGACCCGGGTATAATGCAGGATCTCCGTGCCGCCACTGACAGCGCTCTACGGGCGACTAAGGTGGCGGCGCGGGCCCTGGGTCGGTTGATGTCCACGGTAGTGGTCCAGGAGAGACACCCCTGGCTATACCTTGTGCAGAAGAGTGACACCAAGGAAGTCCGCTTTCTTGATGCACTCATCTCGCAGGGTGGGTTGTTGGTAACACCGTCGAGGACTGCGCTCAGCAGTTTTTGACGGTGAAGCAGACAGTGGCAATTAGCCTCACGCCGCGACTCGGCCGCCTACAGGTCTCCGAGATCTCACGTGACGTCTGCTTCCCTGCAACCCAGGACCCCTTCGACATCGGCTCCGGTTCCTGTGCCCCTACAGGCGGCACCCCGGAAGCAGAGGTCGAGGGGGAAACCTCCATCCCCTCAGCAACCTTCTCTCGAGAAGGGACACTGACGGGAAGACCAAAGGGAGAAAAACATCGGGCCCGAACCTTCACAGCCACGGCTCTGATCGGTCGGTACGGGACGACTCCTGCCTCGTCACCAAAGCCGGGCCCTTTTCAGGGCTTGGCGCCCACTACTCGCAGAGTTTTCTGTTCTCCCCGGGTGTACTTGCAGCCTATCGCACACTCCACTGGACTGTGCACGGCGAACCGACCTCACACCCTGGCGAGGCGTGAGGTCGTACACATACGACAGCTGTCACCACTCTCAAACAGACAGTGTGTGCCACTGTGCCGCCAGGCAGGTAAAAAGGCGGAGCCAACCTTCCCTCCGGGGACCCCCGCGACATGGTTAGCTTCGCCAGCCGACGAACCCCCCCGTGGGAATGATGAAGCAGACCGTCCCCTTGGTCACCCTGTCACAGTCCCAGGGAGCTCGAAAGCTGCCCACACTGTCTCGCTGGCTAATGAGGGCGGTCCGTCTTGGCTACTCGATCCAGTTCGCCAGAGACTCTCCCAAGTTTAGGGGCATCATCTCTACCTCTGTCAGAGGCAGGGACGCCTCCGTACTTCGGGTAGAGGTCACCACCCTTCTGGCAAAACAGGCATCGAGTTCGTACATCAAAACCAAGATGTTCAGTGGGTCACGACCCGCACTTCATCATTCCAAAGAAAGACGGCGTGTTGCAAAGGTCTGTGTACCCTGAACAGAGCACCTTCACAAGCTGCCGTTCAGGGTGCTCACGCAGAGGCGCGTCCTGACATCTATCAGGTGTTAGGATTGGTTCGTTGCAATCGACCTGAAGGACGCTTACTTTCATATCTCGATCCTCCTCGACACCGGCCGTTCCCACTGTTCGCGTGCGAGAGGCGGGCATATCAGTACAGAGTCCTGCCCTCGCTACGGATATCCTGGCGCACAGCTGACCGTGGGATGGGCGGAAGCACACCTTCCCCCCCCAGGAGCCTCCTTGCACAGACGCTGTGCAAGGTCAGGGATCAGGAGCACCAAGTGTTATTGGTTACACCACACTGGTCTAACCGCACTTGGCTTCAGAGCTGATGCTCTTGACAGCGACTCCCCCTGAACCATTCCCCTCACAGAGGACCTGCTCTATCAGGGAAAGGACATGTTCTGTCATCCCAGATCAGACCTCTGGAAAACCCATGTCTGGTCTCTAGACGGAACGAGAAGATCCTGAGATGGCTACTCCCCCTCTATGGCCGAGACCATCACCCAGGCTAGGGCCCCATCTACTAGGCGGTTACACGCCTCTAGATGGCGCCTCTTCTTGTCCTGGTGTCTCTCTCAATGAGAAAGACCCACTGAGGTGCTCGATCAGGATTGTGTTTTCCTTCTTACGAGACTGGAGACTAACATCTCCCCTCCACACTGAATGTGGATGTAGTCGCTATTGCCACTCATCACGACTCAGTCGGTGGAAAGTTTCTAGGGCAACAAGACCTGGTCACCAGGTTCCTAAGGGGTGCGAGAGGGCGGAATCCGCCTCATCTCCGCTCTATACCCTCTTGGGACCCTAAGTGGTCCTGGGGAGCCTCAGTCCCCCCCAAGAGCCCCTCGGAGGTTCCGATCTTCCTCACAGAGTAAGACGGCCCTCCTGACGGCGCTCACTCCCTTCAAGAGGGTAGGGGACCACCAAGCATCCTCCGTGTCCCCGGATTGCCTTAAATTCGGCCCTGGAAACTCTCACGTTATCTTGAGACCCAGACCCGGATGTGTGCCCAAGAAGTTCCTACTACTCCCTCCGGGGCCAAGTGGTGAACTTGCAGGCGCTCCCCATAGGGGAGGAAGACCCAACCCGATCAGTTTTAGCCACCTCCTGGGCACTGGCAGAAGCGCCTCTCTAGCAGACATCTGTAGAGCTGCGGGTTGGGCTACCCCAAACACCTTCGCAAAGGTTCACAACCTTCGCGTAAACCCGGTGTCAGCCCACGTCCTGCGTGGCGACATGTAGGACTGGCATCCGGGGGGGCGTATGCCTGCGAAAGCACCATTCCACCCTCTAACAGGTTGGGTCAGTGTGCTATCTATCTTTTTCTTCTTACCCAAACACATGGCTAAGAAACTGGTACCTCATCAACCTCCCTTCTTACCCAGACACTGGTTAAGAATAGGCATTCCATCCATCACTAAGCAAGCACCCCCTGGGGGTTGGCTGGGCAGAGCAGCCTTCCCCCTTAGGCCGGGATACGATATGAACTATCACAGATAGCTCTAACAAGACCTAGTGCTACCGGACGTCTGTAACACCCCCTCCGTGGGCTGTTCCGTCTGATGTATCCTCATGAGAATGGTTCCCACTCCTGGTAACCCATGAACTTCCCCAGGTGGACCTCCACCTCGCGGTGAACTACCCAGTCCGCACATTCCATGCGTTCTCCTCCAAGGACGAGACCATACCTATATCCACCATATTCCTCCCCACGGGTAGGAGGTGGCCTCTGCAGCACATTCCTGATTAAGGAAGTGGCGCTTACCCGGTGTAAACCCGAGCCGGACGGCCTCTCGCCAGTAGAGAGCTAAGGCCCCGTCCGTGAAAGGTTACCGGTCAGGGCTGTACCCATCTTTCTCCAAGAAAGCTCTGGGACCCCCCGACCACCACACTGGAAGGTTACAGTTTCACGAAGCTTCGAGCTGACACGCCCAGGCTTGTTACCGTCGCTTCGCTGAGATTGTGACGCGATACAGCGTTGTGGCGTTTTCCATAGTCAACCCCATCTGTCGTTCTCGACACAACGTCGAGAGACCGACAGAAAGGGAACGTCTTGGTTACGTATGTAACCTCAGTTCCCTGATGGAGGGAACGAGACGTTGTGTCCCTTATGCCACAAACACGTATCGTACTCTGCTGCAGTCGTGAGTTCATGGGTTACCAGGAAGTTCATGGGTTACCAGGAGTGGGAACCATTCTCATGAGGATACATCAGACGGAACAGCCCACGGAGGGGGTGTTACAGACGTCCGGTAGCACTAGGTCTTGTTAGAGCTATCTGTGATAGTTCATATCGTATCCCTCTTCAGAACAAGAGGTAAGTGAATGATGCTTCCTTTTATACCGGATATCCGGGGGCGGAGCCCGGCATGCAAATTTCATTCGCCAAATTTCATTGGGCTTTTCTATAGTAGTCAGAGTTGATTGGTTCTCAAGGGCGAACCCCATCTGTCGTTCTCGACACAACGTCTCGTTCCCTCCATCAGGGAACTGAAGTTACATACGTAACCAATACGTTTTGTCTTCAGAAGCACACCAGTAATGTGTTCTTCTAAGGGATTTTTATGAAAGTGACATTAATTTCTTAATTTAACTAAGGCAAAGTTCTGGCTTAAGCTAAGCCGTGTCTGTGAAACGCTATATATATTTAAGATTGACTCTTTCTATTGGAATGGAGGGCTTCCTCCCCTTTAGCGACAAATTGCTTTTTGACATTTTCCACTGTTCCCACCCATGTTCACGAGTATTATGATCAGCTTTTCTTGCTCTACTCAGCGAGAAATCAGGTGATAGGAACTGTAACTCAAATGTTATTTAGGAAACCAGTCTTATCCGAATAGTGCTTTAGATCATTTCATAAAGCCTTTATTTTGGTAAAGGTCAAGATGCTGCCTTATTGCGCCGTATTTTTTCAATATACGTTTTTTTGTTTTTTTACTAAAGCTCCAAAGAAAAACATGTGGCGTCTTCCTTTTCTTTAATTAAGACAACTGCGTGATTCGTTCATGTTAATATGGCCAACCTTTTATGCAATTTAAATCTTCAAGCAAAACTGCAATTGAGATTGTAATCACAATGCCCTTTCCAAGAATGGAAAGGACCTGGGTATTTTGCTAAAAGCAAATCTGAAGGAGCCACTAATGCAAATTATTATGTAATGTTATAAGGCTTATGATATTGTCTTTGAAATAAAAATATTCGTAGAGTGAAATTCCATTGCTTTTACAGCAAAACTTCAGAAAAATATGTAAAAGAAAACATATACAATACAATACAATGTTAATTTGTAAAGCTCATTTTAAAACAATCAGGATTTACCAAAATGCTGTACAGACTAAAATGATCTAAGAGCACAGGAGAAACAACAACAACATTCACTATGATTATGGGGTATTAATAGTAAGTGAAAACAGAGATGGAGGGGCCTAATCTAATGTGCGGAGGAAGACTGTTCCAGAGTTTCGGACCAACAGTAGCAAAAGATCGATCACCTCGCTTTTTAAGGCTGGATCTCGGCAAGCTGAGCAAGCAAAGGTCACTGGATCGTAGTGTTCTAGAAGGGGTATAGGGACAGAGTAGGTCTGTTAGGTACTGAGGGCCCAAGTTGTTAAGGGCTTTGTACACAAATAACAGGATTTTGTTCTGTTAGCCAGACAGGAGCAAAACCATTGTGAGACTGTGCCACAATTGGCCCACAGAGGACTCAAAGCGTGCCAACAGTACATTATGATCGCCAAATCCAAGGCAGAACTAAAGTCTAATAGGACTAGGGCCATACATTTCCCCGAATCCGTTTCAGTAAAAATATAATTTAAGACTCTTAAAAGGCAGATTCAGTGCTTTGTAAGGTTTAAAAGCCAGATTGGAAAACCTTGTGAATATAATTGGGAGTCAGATAAGATTGTAATTGGTTCAGTACAACTTTCTCAAGAATCTTTGAAAAAAGTGGTAGACTAGAGATCGGGCGAAAATTAGAAAATGAGGAAGGATCAAGATTTTTTTTAAGATATGGAGTCACTACAGCACATTTAAAACTATTTGGGATAGAGCCACAAGACAAACTGTTGTTAATAATCAATAACAGACCAGGGCCAAATGTATCTATAATTTGTCTAATGAAACGAGGTGGAATAATGTCCAGAGGGCACGTGGTTGGTCTTAAATGGCCTACAATATCATTACATGAGATCAGATCAAAAGGCTCAAACTCAGACCAGGTAGTAGAGCATAATGGAGCATCTGACAAGGCACAGTCTGAATTTGAGGGCTGTGGACGTCCTGCGGTAATCTCCTCGACAAAAAACTTTCCAAAGTTATTGCAGAGAGATATAGAGGGTTCTGGAATAGGATACACAGTAGGATTTTAAACAGAATTTATAGTGGAAAAAAGTTTGAAGTTTGTGACAGTTATTTGTATTGAGATTGAACAGATATTAGCATTTTGGATTTGGATTCAATGTTTTGTCATTACACATATACAAGTACAGAGTAACGAAATGGATTAGGAAGAAAAATACAGCATAACATGAGAAATGTGGGGAGAAAAACAAATACACATAATAGACCATAGACACGACTTGCAACAGGGGAAGTTAATCCAGCTCTGGCAAGCAGCCATCTGGTCCAGCAGCCATTACGGCGCCGTTCACAGACCCGCTTGTCATGTTGGTGGTTCAATGTGAACCAAATTTTGCAGCCTTTAATAGGATTATATCAGAACTTCATATGGAACCTGCAATCTGTCCTTTTTCCACTTGCTGAAGGTTCAGCCTGTCGACAAGACCGTCTCAGAGTACATGTGATTTTGGTTTGCCAGGGTACGGATATTGGCTTATGATGTTTTTACTTCATGATGTTAATGGATGACTATAGATTAACAAAGTTCGGGAGAAGCCAGAGCATATAATTAAGACCGGCTGGTTCGCAATCAGCAATCATAGACTCTACCCTATCAGCTCAAGCGAACCAGCACATAAGTAGAGAAAGATTCTTACCCGAAGCCATCTCTAAAGGATTACACATAAACAGGAAGGACGTAAGGTATTCAAGGGATCATACGGGTTTGAAAACGATGCAGTCACGCAGCAGGGCCGATCCATGAGGCAACATTTCCAAATTTATCTTCCCACAGATTCGGGAAGCGATTCCATATCCCCGCTTGTTTACGTCGCGCAAGTCACCTCGTTCGTTCCCACATACAATTGCTGCCGGCTCGCTGCTAAACGCAGGCTCATTGCAAACGCTAGCTCGCTGCTAAACGCAGGCTCATTGCAAAACGCTAGCTCGCTGCTAAACGCCGGCTCATTGCAAACGCTAGCTCGCTGCTAAACGCAGGCTCATTGCAAACGCTAGCTCGCTGCTAAACGCAGCCTCATTGCAAACGCTAGCTCGCTGCTAAACGCCGGCTCATTGCAAACGCTAGCTCGCTGCTAAACGCCGGCTCATTGAAAACGCTAGCTCGCTGCTAAACGCCGGCTCATTGCAAATGCTAGCTCGCTGCTAAACGCCAGCTCATTGAAAACGCTAGCTCGCTGCTAAACGCCGGCTCATTGCAAATGCTAGCTCGCTGCTAAACGCCGGCTCATTGCAAACGCTAGCTCGCTGCTAACGTTTGCTCACTGCTAATGGGGAACGAGCGTTAAGACGCCGGCACCAGTAAACATATGCTAGTACACCTCACAAGATCGCCGTGATTCGACCCAATCCAATAAAGATACGCTCAATGACAACACGTTAACGTTTCAATGGCTGTGCAGTAATCTTGGGGGAAACGATTCACTCTGTCGTTCCATGCAGCAACGTTGACTCTAATCAACCCCAAATTCTATGACTCAATTCCGATAATTCACAATATGTGAGAATGTACATAATTATAAACTGACTTACTAGTGTTTAACCAGCCCAACTCGCTGTCACGCAAGAAGCTGGGTGAGTACAATCTTCTAATAATAAATTTAGATTTATCCACTGTCATTCCGAGGCGTCACTGCACTCAAGATTGGCATATCGCTGGCTAGCATGGTACCGAGCAGTTCAGCGAACGTCAGTCATACTATTGTAAAACTTCCGGAGATTAGTAACATAATCGGCACTTCCGAAAGGGATTGCTGGTTAACAAAATTATCCGTATCCAACGGGATACGTTTCTACACAGGGTGTCATTCCCATTTACATCTTGTCCAAAATAATGCACGCACCCGTTACCGTTAAAGGTGCAGTTTGTAACAATTTTGCAGTAAACTATCCCTAAACCACAAGCATGTGTTTCACATATGTTTTGTTCAACGGAGTATTTACTATATCAAATTATTTTTTCTACTTGTAAATTGTGTTTGTCACTGCCTTTCTGACGTAGAAAACGCATGATCACAGTGTCTTGGACAAAGGTGGAAGTAGTGTCCAGCGTCTAGTTAGCCACAAGCTTGTTTCAAGCAGAACTTATTTATGGAACACAAATATATGCAATATAATCATTAACTTATTTCTCTTCTTAATACGCTAACATGATTTTTCGTTCCTGTCTGATCGATGGCCATCAGCGGTGAAGACAACAGATCCCATCATTCCACGCGCCTTCACAGCGTCATCAAGCTACGGCCTGTTGTTAAGATCGTGCGCCATGTAGTGGCGGTTGTTACAAACTGTAGGGTTAAGCGACACAACAGGGGCACGCACCGGTATATTTACCAGTTGCTTAACCGCAAGATCATGGTCTCTCGTCTGCCAACCTAAACACAACCGCATCTTGGAATCGCAACGCAGTCACAATGTTAACACTGAAATAATTAATTGTCTTTTGACCCACACAGTGCGCACATCAACTTCAAGATACATGAGCATTCCACAAGTCGGCTAGGCTAGGCCGCGCTCCAGGTGAGCTATTGTCGATGCCTGCTGTTCTCCAGTTGGGGGCAGACGGGACATTTCCCGCTCCCTCGCACGGCAACTGCCAGCACAGCTCGAGCTGGCCTGCAACAGCACTGTCCGGTCACGTTTACCCGCTAAACATCACTCCTCCACCTACCAAAGCACCCGCCTCATGGCCAGCGGATCCGCTACTAACAGCCGTCGCTTGCCAGGATGCCGTCACCGGCCTGAGGAAGCACCAGTTGGCCGCTCCAGCGGAAGCCACAACTACCCTCATCTCTGCGACTCAGGCAATGTCTCAGCATTCTTTGGAGACTGCTGTCCCCTCTCCGATGCCTTTAAACGCTCCGGTTCTGGAACCTCCTCCGGTCTCTAACAGCATCAGGGCGCAGATTTTAGCAGAAATTCAGGCTGCTTGCACCAGAGGCAGACCAATCACCAATGCCGGTCCCTCCCCATTCGGCCTTAATATTCAATTAAATCATCCTCTAAATACCTCGCTAACAGCCTCCAGAAACTCAATCATCCATGCCGTTCTCACAGGACCCAACTGACATACCTCACGGCTTGGAGGAACTTCAAAACGTTCACCTCTCATACAACATCCCCTTACCGGATTCTTCCCTCCTCTCTATCATGTCATTCATATCCTTCCTCAATAACACGAAGGATCTCCAAGCCAACTCCATCAAAGGCTACTTGAGTGGGATCCAATTTTTCACAATTGATGTTCAACGCACCTTCCACAGACATAGGAAGTTCTCAGACATCCATGTTCCTCAAGGCCATCCAGAGAACCCAACCCACTCCCTGAGATGCCAGACAACTCATCACCTTAGAGGTCCTAACCAAATGAATCTCTAATCTTCGCCAAGCAAGCGAGACCAGGCCAGGCGAGGTCATCTGCTCACCTATCCAGCCGTTCAAAACCCTGGCAGCATACATCCCCTTCAGGACATCACAGGTTACATCTCCATCTGACCCTCTCTTCATGGACAATTCTGATCGCCCCGCTTCTTGTTTTTGGTTCATCTTAAACATCTAAAATCTGTTCTGTTAAAACTAGGCATCCCAGCGGATCCATTCTCCACCCATTCATTCCGCATTTGCGCGGCAACCGCTGCCGCCCAAAAAGGCCCTCATGCAATCTCAGATCCAAAAACTCGGCTGTTGGTCGTCCGATGCATTCAAGAGCTACATCAGGACCGACCGTGCCCTCATCAGGAAAGCACACCGGACTCTCCTCACCCATCTCGTTCAGCATCAGCCTCCACCCACCCACCAAGCAGCTCTTCCCAGATGAAGCATCATCACCGCGCCTCCCCTCACCAGAGGCACCTTCACTCCATGCCACTTGCTCCTGCATGTTCTGCCGCAGCAGAGTTTACCCTTCCCCCCCAGTAAATCATTCCCTCGCATTACCCTTCCCCCATCCCATTCCCCAGAAGCAGACCGCTTCATCCCTCACTCTGCCGCAGCAGAATGTCTTTCCTCCCCATAGATGCATCCCTGTTTGTCTCCCTTACCTCTTCTCGGAAGTATTGTGCTTCCTCCCTCACTCTGCCGCAGCAGAATGTCTTCCCTTCCCCAAAATTCCCTCGCATGCTTCCTTACCCCTTCCTCTTCCCCAGAAGCCAGTATCGCACCACGCGACTGCCCCGCAGGGGCCCGTGCTTCATCCCTCACTCTACCGCTGCAGAACGTCTCTCCTACCCCCAGCTAACCCCTCCCTGCATGTTTCCTTCCCCTTGTCCTCTTCCCCTGAAGCCAGTATCGTATTGTGCGACCGCCCCCGCAGGGGCCCGTGCTTCATCCCTCACTCTGCCGCCGCAGAACGTCTTTCCTTCCCTCTGATAGAATCCCTCGCATATTTACCCTTACCCTCTCTCGGAAGTATTGTGCTTCATCCCTCACTCTGCCGCCGCAGAATGTTTTTCCTCTGATAGAATCCCTCGCATGCTTCCCTTCCCCCTTCCCCTGAAGTTTTGTGCTTCTCCCCACCCCTATCATGCCCGAAGCCAGTATCGCCGCAGCGACCGCTCCACCAGGGGCCCGAGCTTCATACTTCTCTCTGCCGCAGCAGAACGTGCTCCCCACCCCCCCCCCCATACTAGAAGAGGACCATGGCTTCAAAACTTCTCTCTGCCGCAGCAGAACGTGTTCCACACCCCCACCCAAGCTACAAGCAAGTGTCACCGCAGTGATCACTCCCGGGTTTCCAACAATGGCTCTACAGCAGTTAACGTCAAGCAGCACGTAGACAGTATCGCGTCGGGGAAAACCCCCACAGGGGCACATTGATGTATACTTCTCTCTGCCGCAGCAGAACGTGTTCCAAACCCCCACCCATGCTAGAAGCCGGAGTCACCGCAGTGACCAGCCCAGGGCTCCCAATCTTTACTCTGCCGCAGCAGATGTCACGCATCTTGAAGCTAACATTGCAACAGCAATTCACCGCAGGGGACCACTGCTTCCTACCTATGCTCTGCCTCAGCAAAACGCCTTTCATCCTCAAAGCCAGCGTCGCCGCAGAAGCCCAAGCTTCCAACTAATGCTCTGCCACAGCAGACAGGCAAAGTCACCCTGCCTAAGCTAGCCAACCTTCCAGCTCTGCTGCTCCCCAGGAACATGATCCTAATTCACGATCACAGAAGAACTCCCAAAAAAAAAAAAAATCTATATCCAGAGGCCATTACAACATCTACTACATCAGGACCTGCACGACCCCCCAGCCCATGGCGACCGCAAGCCACCATCCAGGAAGCCTTCCTCTTAGCAGTTGTTTTGGGGAGTATGCGCTACCTGGCTGCTGTCCAACTCATATCCTTGCACTTTTGGGGGGTGAGTTCTGGGTTCGGCCGTTTCCGAGCTCGGCGCACTCGCCCCTACTGGGGGGCGGGAGCGTTCCGGGATCGGATGGAATCGGCGAGCTCGGAACCTGCCCCCCGGACAGCACGCCAAACACGCATACTTTTACTACCACTGCTATCTTCATTATCTGCTCAGGTGAACTCGTGAAAAAGGAGCTGTGGAATTCATAATGCCGGCTCATGCAGAGATAAAGAGACCAAATTTGCTTCAACATCTTAGAATCCGACTCGAATGAGGTGTATATAGACCAATAGGCAGCTGAGAATTCTTCACTAGAGTTCTGAGTAAGAGAACGAGTCAAATGTGCCACCGATGGATTTCTAAGCATACGACCCATAAGGGGAACTGTCCAAAGAACAGGCATATGGTCAGAGAAAGATACAGTACTAACTTCAATGTTTTAAGTTAAAATCAGGTGTGACCATGAATATGTTTGGGCAGGAGACACATTGAATCCCAATGTAAAGTCAAAAGACTCGACCAGACACAGAATTTAAAAAGTGACATCCTTGATCAGAAAACAGGAAAAACTCGTCAAACTTAGTCCAAATCTCCATAATACAGTCAGAAATTGTAGTTATCTCATTACAATGAAGTTCTTTAAATTCCGTTTGAGTGTGATATGTTATTAAATTGAGAATGCAGAGTTATGACACATTTTAAGGAGATTAAAGCTTTATGGACAACCAACAGAATACATGTTTTTCAAAATACTGTTGCAGTTCTGAATCAATTATACATGAATAATCAGCGTATGAATCTCAACAATGGTTCATAGTGCAAAGCATGCAGGTAAATGGAAATCATCTGCCAGTTCTAATAATTCTGTGTTAGCACAACACAGTAATTCATGTAGAACTGACTTGAATAGAACAAGTTGACATGAAACATGAAAAGTCTTTCAGTGTAGAGACAAGTACATGGGCACAAAACTCTGGACAAAATAAGAATTCTATAAACATTTTGTCATAGTCCCATCAGTTCCCCTGTCTGTTTCTCCTGTGTTTCCCCCAAGGACTCTGTTGTGTACTTGTTTTTATTTACACATTTATCAAATCAACTCAGCCACACGCATGCTGACATTCTGAACAGCGACTTATACATCCCGTTTCCCAAGATTCCTAGAACTTTTCTTAAAGGTACAGAACATCATTCCAGTACATGACAGACTCCATTTCCCATTATCCTCCGCGCTCCCTCACCAGTCTCTCATTTGTAATCACTGCACCTCCTATCAATCATGTTCATCACTAGGACTGGATATTATCTCACTGCGTTTCTTTGATCTTTGTCGGATATTGATAGTGTTATTATTAATACTGGTGTTTCTTTGCAATTTATAATCTTGTCTTCAGTTTGTGGTGTCATTCCATTACAAATTTACAATATTTGAAGGATTATGTATAAGATTTGTAGGCCTCATAGATCGTTTCAGAAACAACAACATAACCAAAGGTTATGTTGCTCAACCTAATTTACATTTACATTCATGCATTTGGCAGACGCTTTTCTATCCATAGCGACTTACATTGAATAATCCTATACATTTACACTTAAGTATCTGCAATCCCCTGGGTTTGCAATGCTCTTACCACTGAGCTTCCTATAGCTCTGCAGCTCTTCCGGTAGACTTCTGCAAATAATCTGTAACTGTTGAGTCATTTTAAATATATTGCAATTAAAAAATGAATATGAATAATGTTAATATAAATTAAATAATCATTACATTATTATATTATAACTAAACACAGATAGGGAGTTAAATTTAGTCCAGCGCCTGCGTCCGATGAAAAGGGGTGCACCTCAGGTCATATAATTATTTGCATTAGTGGCTCCTGGAGATCATTTGATTTAAGCAAAATATCCTTCTACTTTACATACCTGGAAAGTGCATCATGATGACTGGATGTCAATCTTAATAGCAGTTTTGCTTGGAAATTTAAATAGCATAAGAGGTTGGGCATATTTACATAAAAATCTCCCCTCCCGGAGTCTGTGGTGACACCATCAAAACATTTAAAGCGTAATAGTAAAAAAATCACATTTATTTTTTTACTTAACAAACAGATGATGTAAAATTTCACAACACGTTTGTTGAAATGTATCATCTTATGTCTTTCTGACATTTAATTCACAATTAGTGTCAGCTGGGTGGCTACAGAAAAGACTGCATGGTTATTCATTTAAGGAAATAAATAAAATAAAACACTTTCATCAAAACCACAATTCTGTTCACAGAAAAGTCTGTTCATTTGCAAAATATCTGACGTAGTTGGGGTAAAGTATTATAGGCCTAGAATGGGACAATGCAAATATTATCAAATGGCTGAATATGAATAATGTTAATATAAATGAAATAAACATTACTTTATTATATTATAACTAAACACAGATAGGAAGTTAACTTTAGTCCAGCGCCTGCGTCCGATGAAAATGGGTGCACCTCAGGTCATATAATTATTTGAATTAGTGGTTCCTGGAGATCATTTGCTTTAAGCAAAATGTCCTTCTTTCTTTCTTTTTCTTTACATCGAAAGTGCACTGTGTTTACTGGGTTTCCCAGAGGTGTGTTATATTTAGGGATCAAGTATACTTTTGTTTACTAGTGTTTATACTTTATATTTGATAAATTGGGTTTTTACATCTTTTCTATCTAAACTATCAGAAAGAAACACTTGCATAAGGAATCGTCAAGTCCAAAATGCTTTTACTTGATAATACATTTGGCCATGTGATGTCTTCTTTATCTTTGTTAGGATTGTGTTTTTGTGTGTGTCTCTGCGTGTGTCTGCGTGTGAAGCTCTTGTCTCTCAGCTGTGCATTACTCTTTCACATCATATTCCACTCGTACAATTGCAACCTAAAACAAATGTTACACAATTCAGTAATTTAGTCCTTGTATTACTCAGCATCACATCTCTGATACTTACATGTACAAACACCCGATTGGCAACTGAAAAAGCCAACTGGGAGAAATTCCCACTTATTTGAAATTACTTTTTATTTACTTATTTTATTTTATTACAGTTTTTGGAGGATCTATTTACAGAAATGCAATATAATATACATAACTATGTCCTGAGAGGTATATAAAGAAATTACACATTGAAGCATTATGTTTTTATTACCTTAGAATGAGCTATTTCTACCTACATACACCATGAATATAATTTGCCTTGTTCTGTCAGCTGTTGTACGGTTTGGAACTGGAGGAGTGGAGTGAGTGGTTGGTTTCAATTCACAATCTTGCTGCTAGATTTCACTGACTGGACCTTTAAGAATTTTTCAACTGAATAAATATGTGTCACTTTATATATAACATTACAGTGTTATATGGGATATACGGTTTCTGTTGTAACGTGAAAAGCCCAACGCAGAGCCTGTAATGTCTAATGTAATGTTAATATACAGCCTATGTTAAAAAAATTATCTAATATACTCAATGTAATTATTTACCAATTTGTATATTGAATTTTACAGCTATGCTTCAGGGACAATTGCTCTGACCCTTAAAGTGACAAAGATAACGGCAATGCTGCCAAGCACACTTTAGAATATTACAGGAAGAGTTTGTAAAACAGCTCTTATTTTTTTTTTTTAGGTTGCCAGCCCTCTTACAGGACAGATACAGCGATGAATTTATAAAGAATTATCCACAAAATGAAGAGTATTATGATTTTCTTAACATTATTTCTTAAAAGTATACCAATTGTGTTCACCACAATTTGGGTTTTTGTGATTATGGGGTGGATAAGTGTGAGCATTATCCCAGGTAACAAAAGTTTTTTATAAGAACGTTCCTTACAGTTTTTTGAAAACATTTAAAAAACATACAAAATGTGCATTTTATGTATTAAGACCCTAACAAAAGTCATCATCATGGTGATCAGTGTTTCTTTGAGTTTGGCTCTTGTCCATTGACTCTATGTGTCAGATTTTTTCGCATGTTTTAATTGTGTGCATGTGATGTACTGTTGTTAGGGCCATGCTATGAGAATGTAGTCCAATAGAGTTTGTTGATGGTCATTAAAACCAGCAACATCTTGTCGTTAGAATCGTTGATCTCATTTGGTTTGAAGGCTGTGCCGTTGAGCCTAAAAAAAAAAGGGAGTTTTATTTGCATTTTGGTCTGGACGCAAAGAAAACTACAGCAGAACTTAGACAAACACAGACATTAAGAATCAGTGTATGAATCTCAACAATGGTGATAATCAAGAAAATAATACGTAATGCTGCAATGGATTTTGGGTAACATCTTAGCACAAAACTCATTCATGATTCCCAGCATGCATTGCAGTTGATCTGTATATGAGAATTAGCTTGTTGATTGTCATCATTGTTAAGGTCCATACACTCAATTAAAAAAAAAAATTGTCAATATTCTGAGGGTTTTTTTTTGCATCCTGTTTACACAAATCTTCAAGCCATCAAAATGCAGTAAAACTTGCTGATTTTATAATCTTCTTACAGGATCATGAACACTATTTACGTTTATTATGCATTCAGTAAATCGAACTACAACATGATGGTGTTTTTTATGCCCGCCAATAAACTCAGCTTTATTAGATACTCATTGCATTAACATAACAGCAGTACATCACATGCACACAGTTTCAACATGCCAAATAATCTAAAACATGGCAGTCAAGGGTCAAGAGCCCAACTCAAGGAAACACTGATCACCATGATGCTAACTTTTGTTAGCTGGGAAAGTTCTTAAGACACTTAATAAACTGGACATTTTGCATCTTTTTAGCACATTTTCAAAAACATGAAAACCCTCTAAGGAATTTTCTTATGACAAACTTCTGTTAGCTGATTTTTATTTACTGAAATATCTATCAAACTTAAGCAAAGAAGCCCTTAAGCTTCGGTGGAAGGCTCAACCGGCCGCCCCCTGGCGGCCGGCGGTGGCTCCTCCTTTATCTGGGAGTCGGGGCGGGTTCCCCGTCCCCTGCTCCTCCCCCTTGGGCGGACGGACGCACGCAGGCTCCGGCCTCTGGCAGGCGGTGGCCGCAACCTGCACTTCCGCCCCCTGCTCCTCCCCCTCGGGGGACGGACGCAGGCTCCGGCCTCTGGCGGACGGCGGCAAGTCTCCCGCTCCCGCTTGGATGAAAGCCACCCCACCTCGAGCCAGGGGCGCGGCATCAAAGGTCGCCGTTCCACCAAAGCTTTGTCCGCGCTGCCCTTCATCCGCGCTGCCCGAACTCTCCGGCTGCGCGAGGCCACTCAGTGGCAAGGACTCTCTCTATTCAAGATATGGAAGGAAGGAGGCGGGAAACGGCAAACGTTTAAACAGTTTAATCAAATAATAACAAAGTATAAAAGACAGCCGGCAGCCCCTCACGGACGACTGCCGGCAACACAAACATAAATATAAACTTAACATATGTTTGGGCCCAGTCCTCTCTCTTCGACGGTACGGTCGCTCGTTCCTTTTATATGCTCCCAATCTCCTACGTGATTCGAACGGTCTCGCCCCGCCTACTCTACTACACTATAATTTACCTTACTAGTAAGTTTATTTATTTTTTATTTAGCCTTGTTATGCAAGCACTGTTGAGCTTGTTCAGAGGCAGCAGCTTTTGCCAGAGGGGAACTCGAATCCCCTGGTTGGGCCTGGGTTCTCCTGAGGTTTTTTTACTCTATTGGAGTTTTGGGTTCCTCGCCACCGTTTGCATATTGTTTTGCACTATTTGCCTGGCCGAGGGCGCTGCTTTAGAATTTAGACATAATTAATATTGCATATAAGAATTTATTGTCCATTTAATATTTGACCTGTGTTTCTCTCTCCTATGTGTGCTTTCACTGTGCGTGTGTGCGAGTGTGTTTGCGTGTGTGCGTCTATGTCAATGTGTGTAAGTATGTTTGCATATTGTGTGTGTGGAGCATTTGTATGTCTGTCTTTTGTTGTTTTCACCTTTTTCTTGTTTTTACAGGTATACGCCTTTAGTTGTTTTTCTTGTATTCAATGTGTCTCATGTACAGCTGCTTTGTAACAATGAAAATTGTAAAAAGCGCTATATAAGTTGAGAATGACTTGATGCTTCCATCATTAATTCATTAAGTCACCATTAATGTGATTTACCATTAATTCATTAAGTCACCACATGTATAGAAACAATACAGAATAAAATTATCAGTTGTATAAACAACTCAATCAACTACATACTTGTTTAAAACAAATAAAACATACATGTTATGCTTTGTTGGTGTACTTTGAAAAGTTTTATATTGATTTTTTTAATGTTCCCATTTTATAAATTCAGCCATTTTTATTATTTAACAGACAAATAATTTCAAATGAAAACATGTTATTGTATGGTAGACACGTGACCTCAGTTCAGGGTGTATTGTTATTTCTGTTAATGGTAAACGTTTGGCACCCTGCCATAGACTTCACAATTTCATAATGTTTTTTAAAATGTAGGCTATGGCCTTCTGCAGTCGTTGAAATAAATGATAGGCAGTGTGTGATATAGAAAACTATATAACAGCCTAGCTAAAAACCTCTACTCTACCTGAAATCCGGAGCACCTTCCATCCAGCAATTTAGCAACAAACATTCATCTTTCGTTAACCAATAACTTTTCTTATTCTGTACTTTATTCATGTCCAAACCCCAATTCCAGTGAAGTTGGGACATTTTGTAAAATGTAAATAAAAGCAGAATACAGTGACTTGCAAAATCTTTTTGACCCATATTTAATTGAATCCACCACAGAGACAAGACATTTTATAATCCAACTGATATTTTTGAAAATATTCCTTCATTTTGAATTTGATGCCTGCAACATGTTCCAAAAGATTGGGAAAGCTGAGATTTGCTCTAAAAACACCTGTTCGGAACATTCCACAGGTGAAAACGTTTATCAGAAACAATGATTAGGTATAAAAGGTGCATCCTATAAGGCTCAGTCATTCACAAGCAAGGATGGGGCCCGGTTCACCACTTTGTGAACAACTGTGTGAGCAAATACTCCAACAGTTTAAGGACAAAGTTACTAAACGTGCAATTGCAAGGAATTTAGGTAATTCTTCATCTACAGTCCATAATATCATCAACAGATTTAGAGAATATGTAACAATCTCTGCCTGTAAGCGACAAGGTCGTAAACCAATGGTGAATGCCGTGACCTTCGATCCCTCAGGCATTACTTCATTAAAAACAGACATCATTCTGTAAATGATATTACCATGTGGGCTCAGGAAAACTTCGGAAAACCATTGTCAGTTAACTCCGTTCGTCGCTGTATCTACA